>CM077587.1:11250000-12500000 GCA_039657365.1 Stephania yunnanensis | reverse complement strand
AGATTTTTGTGCAATAAGCCCCAAAAGTACTTGAGAAAACCAATGCTAACTAAAAAGCCTCAAGCCATCGACCAAAAAGGATAGAAACACGCCATTAACCATGTCCCTAGAGCTCATCAATAGCACTTACAAATGATAAGAGGATAAGGCAAGAGTGTAACCCACACCCCTTTACTCAATAAGAATGGTAGACAGGCTTCATTTACTTGGTGGAATTGCTTGATGAAAAATCATGCGCAGGAACTGGATAATTATTCAGCATTGTACAGATGCTTCTAACTTAAAATGCAACTGACAACATAAGAAAATGGAAGATAAATTATTTAACCAACCAAAGCACAAGGGATGAGGTTTATTATGCCGATGTTGAGGGCATTCATGCTCCAATTGCACTTAGAAACAATGACAAGCACTGGCTCAAAAGCTATAAGATTTCAGTTTAAGTGACCCGTGATTTTGTTCTGATGTTGTTCAACAACTAACCGACATGAAACTCTGACATCATGGGCAATGGTAGCATATCAACTTGCTTACCAAGCCAACCAGACCGAGCTTAAATTTGTTAAATGTATAGAGTATGCATGTGCGTTTTTCAGATAGGAAATTAGACCTATGCAATTTTGTCTACTATAATAGTGAAAAAAATGCTTCCAAACTCTATTCATTGATAAGTTGTGAAGATTTTTTTTTTTTTTTACATAAGTTGTGACTCGTGAAGAGTTTACTCTCTCTAAGTAACTCGCCAGAAATAGTTAACGTCAACGCACAGATGTTTGTGCAAGCAAAGGAGCTCTACAGTAGGAGGCAAGCAAGAAATTGGGTTTTACAATGGATGATTACGCAAAAGTTGGAAAGCCATCATGGAAGGAGGGTAGGAAATTATTCAGTGGGATTCAAAGCAGCAATGCATACAACAATAACAACAATCGAGCCTCAATCTCAAATTAATTGGGACAGCAACACATACCAAACGCTTTCACTTTACTTGATGTAAAGCAGATGATGATATACTTGCATAACTCTTTAAATTCTTCCTAACTAATGCATCACATATTATCTTAAGTAACCCCTCACCATCAAAATCCATCTAGTTATATTGTGTCAAGTTTCCAAGCTGGGGCATTTGCAAGCTGTCTTTGAATGGGTTCAAACCACTGTAACCGCCCTTCCTTAATTTTATAGCAATGTATATATTATTAAAAAATTTCATTATTTAACCTACCGATGCTCCAGTTGTATGAGTGTAAAACCTATATTACTAACACGAAATCTGCTTCCTATAAAAGAAATTATTATTTATTCAAGTAATATATATTTAAGAGTAATGCGTTATGCACCAAATATCAAGCATAAAAATAACAATGATCATATCAAATTAATAATTTAATTTTCAATCTAGAAGAGACGACAAACAAATTCAAGCCTAAGATTTCACTAAAGCCAAATCTAAAACAACGACAAAATAAAGCCAAGGTCAAGCTTGCAATAGTCATAGTTTTAGTTTGTCTCTTTCTTACCTTTTTAAAGAGGATTTGAAACACCAAATACGAAATGTCAATAAGAACAATTAGTCCATTCCCCCCAACAGATCCAGCAAATCTCCAAAAACAAAAGACGCTTCGACTTAGCATCTACAAATAGACACTACAGAATTTTGCGACTTTTCACATACATTAGCCCCTCCCTTGAGCCAAATTGACAGTAACCCTCTCTAACATTCCTATTGATCCATTCCCTATGCAAACTTGACAATAGAGAACCCTTTGTAACATATTATACAACCCTCCAATGCAAGAATATTGGGGAGTCTTTAGATTCCTAGATTTCTTTTTTGATTGGACAGATTCCTAGATTTCTATTATAACTATAGAGAGTCAAAAGAGATTAACTACTAGAAACTAGAAGCATCACTACAGTTTTAACAAACAAAGTGGAAACAACAATTTTAAAACTGAGAAGAGGCATTACGAAACAACTACACCAATTCCTAGATCACTAGTATAACTATATAAAGCCAAAAGAGGTATGTTGCTAGAAATTAAAAGCATTGTTAAGGTTTCCTTCTAAAAAGTAACCCAACAATTCCAAACCTCAGAAAGGGCAATGTAAAACAAATATTAGCCACTGTCTGAAAAGACAGAAGGCAAGAAAGGTAGAAAAAGGCCCTGTTTTGACTCTCTGAATCCAGTCACAATGATCTTTTAAGGACCACTATCCAGCCAAATACCTTGAGTTTTGGAGAAACAAGAGCTTTCTAAATGGGCAGTAGGAGGGTAATGTAAAAAATCTGACAGTCAATACAATTAAAGGTCAAGAGTTTAGTTACTAAAGAGACCATCTAAACCAACGGATGAGTAGTGGGATTGGCTCCACACTCGAACCCCTTAAGTAGTGGTCTCGAGTTTGAGCCCTACGTATAGAGTCCCCTATGGCTCGAGCCCGGAATAGTTGGTTAGTCTAGATACCGGGTGGTTCACACCCCCAAAAAAAAAAAACCATCTAATTTCATAATTCAAGCGTGTCCATGAGGCATGTGAACTTTCAAGCACACAACATAGAGTCTTAAAAGGAAATTATTCTGCTAATCAACAGATATTTCAGAATCCAGTTTTCATGATTTCCTTTTACTGTTCGCCACTTTCTTAAAAACAATGTAGTTGAAGAGCATCTCAATAAATTCAATAATGATTAGAACCATTACCTGTCTCAATCCGCCACCAAAAGCAACATTCCCAGTCATAAGCATGCCAAGAAGTGTTGTCACAGGGCTTCCACTACTAGCACTGCCAGTATTACGAATTGTATTTCGCATTGAAGTCAATATGCTCCCATATGTAGCTGCATGTCCAGTCTCAAATGCTTGGAGAAAACAGAAAGTCATCGCGCCTGTAGAAGTAATTTTTGATAGAGCCTGCTCATGTCAAAGCAATTAGCACCTAGAGTTTGTTTGTTAACCCAGGCAAGAACATACTGCAGGAAAGAGTTTTATACATTAAAAAAATCAACATGTAAAAGTGGCAAGCCAAAGTGTTACCGAAGTATCAGCAGAGGTCTGATTATCATCACAACCACTGAATGAAATGGCCTCTCCACCATTTGATCCTTTCCAAACACCTGATCTAGGGCGATGATCCTCCCACATATAGCGTCCGCTCCTATGTACCAAAAAAAGGTTTGTTAAACATTGAGCACAAAACATGAATATTTATCAGCAGCTTCCAACATAATCCCTTAAAAGTTCACAAATCATGGCATCCGCAAAAACATATAATATTTTCAGTTACGATATGACATAATGGAGACTGACCTGTCCATTCTGCAAAGAAATGGCAGATCTAGTACAGTACCACTATGGCAAGCATCTATTATTGCATGAAGCTTAGCCCCACGTGGAAGTGGTCTCACAATGGAGGCATTGATCTCATCATCAACAATCATTCCTTGAGTTTCAAAGTCCAAGGGACACAGCGTTTCATCATATCCATCAACCTCATCCCCATTGTAGTTTCTCTGCCGTGAACCATGACCAGAATAGTGAAATACAAGGGAGTCCCCCGGTTGACAACCTTGTAGAAGCCAAAACAATGCCATCCTCAAATTCTGCTTGGTAGGAAGCCTGTATGGATCGGTTTCTTCTTCTGAAATGATATTCCGAAAAAGTATTAAATTTAATGCCATAGCCACTCAAAGAATATGATAAAGAAGGCCCATACTTCCTTCCTTCCATTTTTCATTAAAAGAAAAAACAAAAAAACAAAAAAAAAAAAAAAAAAAAAAAAAAAAAAAACTGAATGACAGTCATGGTCCATGCATCATAAAAATTTATTTTCATCCCAACATAGCCCACGAGCCAATACAACAACAACAACATAGCCTTAGTCGCAACATAGCCCACGAGCCAATGCATCATAAAAATTTATTTTCATCCCAAAAATAGAAAATGCTTCATCAATTAAATTCACAATGAATTTCAATGTGGAAAACAATGCATCTTATAAGTAGAGCATGAGCTTATTTGTTGTACAATTTAAAGCCTTGATTCAGCAAAAAGGCAAACATAATTAAACATGTCGACAAATGAAATATTTAGTATACCATAAACATCATAGATTTAAATAAAATAAAATAAAATAACATCCTAAGGACGTATTTATGCAAGGGAATAAAAAGCCTTACATACAAAATATAAATCTCGAGATCTAAAATCAATTTTGCATAGAAAATCAAAAAATGCTTGGTTTAGAAATTGGGTTTATCATTAAAATGGATCAATTATTTAGTAGCTGACCTGAACCACTTAACGAAATAAATTGCTGAACTGAAAATATATCGTTTAGAAATTGGGTTTATCATTAACTTAGGTTTATCAATTCAACAAAAAAGATAAAGAACAAGAGAATTGTGAAAGAAGAAGAAGATATATTGCTGAACTAAACCACAGAACAAGCAATCCCACAACATTCAAGAGGCTGGACTCTCCAAGAACTCAAATAAGTTTCTAAGCGAAGACAAATGTATTGAATGCCCTCACATGAACTCTCTACATGCTCCCCTCTAACTAACTCTATACATGACTCTACGTGGGATCATATCTTTACTCCCCATATAAACATCCACCTTGTCCTCAAGGTGGAAAGAAAAGATATAGAAACATGAGGAGCATGGACCCAATGAAGTAAGGAAGCAAGGACACAAAGAAAAAAGTCCTCAGCCCAATAATGCCATGGCATCATACACTTGCAGCTCCTTGCGAAGGTTGACAAAGAACATGTGGAAACCAATGAACGTCTTCAAAAACCGCTGCACACATAAACAACTGGAGAGCAAGAAACTTCGTAGAATAGGCAAACTCCATGTTCCAGTCAACAAACATTTCTTCAAACACGTGAAAGGCAGAGCGAGACAATCTGCTAATTACAAACTTGAACAGGGGCATCATATGATAGCTGGTGGAAAGAATGAGACTCCGAGTGTGCAACCTGAATTCGGATGATATAGAATGGATAGAGCCCAATGTAGTGGTGACACCAAGCAAATCAATTAAAGCCCAAGAATAAACAGGAAGAGTAGTCACTTGGTACAAATTTGTATGAAAATTTGTATGAACCCCTGTTCGAGATGTTCAACAAACAGGCATGCCCAACTTTTGATTCTTCTCCAAATTGAATGACACAATAGAGATTCGACGAGTTGGGCAAGATGAGGAAATGACTCGATGAAAAAAAAAGTCCACCAAATTGAGAATGAAGAACATCGATTGATGAGATGGGGGTGGTGACCATGGAGGTGGTGCCAGCATGAAGTGAGCTTTCCCAAGCGAAGGGAGATCCCACAACCCTAACAATAATTTTCCTCGAGAGTCCACGTTTCTCATCGTCCGATCATCTCGAGTACCACGTCCAGTAGCGAAAGGCACCTTCTCCAATTGAACTAGAAGAGAGAGGTTACGCCAAGAAGAAGAAAGAAAATCTACGCGAGAAGCAAAAAACTCCAGAATCATGGAGATTACTGGCCACGAAGGAGATCTCGGCGGTGGCCACGGTGGCGGAGCTAAGGCAGCAAAACGATCGTCACTCGACAAAGGGAGGGAATCGACCTCAATCAAAAACTCCCTAAGCACGACCAGATCTGTTGGATGTAGGTTTATATTGCCCTTAGTGTCACCGATTTGTTTTATCGAAGCACAGATCAAGAATGAAAGAGAACCCATGTAAGTCGACAACACCTTGATCAACTTTAGATCTGGTGGATCTGAGAGTTGAACGAGAGTCGTTTCACTCTGCAACACTACCGCGTGGATCTCTGAATTCACCACAGATTCGAAGTCGAACAATTGTTGCTTCTCCAGATTTGGATCACTGACAATTGGAAACACCTTGGTCGTCACTAAACCTGAATCTTCAGCTATTTGAATCAACTCAAACATCACCGGATCTGGCAGATTTGGTGCTTTTGTCCCGCAAGACTTTTCGATTAGCTGCTCTCTTGTGCCGATTGATTTGATCCTGCGATGACGAAGGAGTTCGTCAAGCTACTGACTCAACCCTCTAAACGCAGACCTCACCTCAGATCTAAGCTCCCCAACTGATATTGCAATGGCTGAAATATTTTTCAACTCCTCTTGAATTCGACCTAATCAAGCTTCCATGTTTGAGAGTGTGCTCTGATACCAATGATAGAATCATTGATTTTAGTTGGACTGAATCAACAAAAAGGATAAAAGAACAAGAGAATTGTAAAAGAAGAAGAAGATATATTGCTGAACTGAACCACAGAACAAGCAATCCCACAACATTCAAGAGGCTGGACTCTCCAAGAACTCAAATGAGTTTCTAAGCCAAGACAAATGTACTGAATGCCCTCACATGAACTCTCTACCCCTATTTATAATGCTCCCCTCTAACTGGCTCTATACATGACTCTACGTGGGATCATATCATTGGCCTCTGAAGGGAACTTAGAAAAGATTTCCAATGAACTGACTGTAAAGGGAATTAAATTAAACATAAAGATTATGCTGTCCAGCGATAAATATAACGAAGCAATTCATGTTTGATCGTTGGATAAATGGGACATTACAATGCGAGATCAGATGCCATGGGGATAAATCGCACTTCTAAACTAATTAAATTAATAAAGAAACAAATATTTGAGAAGTGTGATTCATCTCATTCTATAGTGCTCCCAACTTCATTTTGATGCACACAAATTGATCATAATAACATACCTCTCCTAGTGAATAGACAAGGCAAATGGTCCATTTAACAGAAAAGGGGGAACACCACCTTTATGAAGTCAATGAGATGGAAGCAATATATCATCAAACACTAAATGCTTTAAAACATTTCACAACACAAGATAGCAAATGGAACACCTAGAACAACCCTCACAACCTCATTCGCAAATACAGGGTATCAAGCCAACAAATGCAACTCATAATCAAAACAACATAATTTACATAAGATTTGAAAAAACAAAAAAACACCTATATCACGATCCAGATAATAGTAGGAATACAACAAATGCTCCCAGGGCATCTCAATAAATAATATTACTCATATGAAAAAATATTTAATTCTTTGGACTTCAAAAGACAATCATGTTCCCACGATCTTAAATACTGAATTCAATACCGAAGTCCCATTTAATGATTCAGGCAACTACAAAATAACATTTCAATGCAGAGAAGATACTTGGACCACTTTTTCCCAATTTTGGAAAAACAAAGGATTTGTGCAAAATTCTTAAATCACATTACCACCAAAAATAGAAAATAAGAAATCAATCACTACTTTACACACAAACCCCCAATAACAAGAAAAAAACACAACCAAGCACCCAAATTATACTGAGAGGTTACTTACAACCAAAACTGAACAAAATATCAATTGGGCATTATCTCAATAACATAACAAAAAGTCAACAAAATCATCACATTTTCAGTAAAAGAAGAATCAAAATCAAACAAACACAACAAATCAAGCCAAACCCGCCCACCCAAAAAAAAAAAAAAACCATCTGGGCATCTACACTACTTCACAACAACAACAACCACAAAAACAAAGCCTCAATCCCAACTTAGTTGGAGTCAGCTAAGTACACGGATCAAACTCTTCCATTCCGCTCAATTTAGTACAATTACTGGTACGCTTCATTTCCAAATCCTTTAAGTCCTTCCTAATCATTGCGTCCCAAGTTAGCTTCAATCTACCCCTACAATGTCCTATTTCTTCAACTCCTATTAAATTAAGTTTTTTCTTTCTTTTTAAATTGGTTTCCCACGTGGTGTCTGGCCTGTCCAGACCAACTAATCCAAGTTCGAGCACGGTCTTGTCGGGCCCTAACCCAATTTTTTTTCATCTACCAGACTGAACTCGAGACCACGCTTAAAAGGGAATAAAAAAAACCCAAAAAAAAGAGTAAAATGCACCGACCGGTGAGCATCAAAATGGAGGATTCAGGGAACTTGAAGCGATTGATGAGGAAGTAGCGCATGCACTTGGCGTCGTTGATGCAACCCTTCAGCTCGTGCCGAGAGGACCTGTACGATATCCCGCATATCACGGCCTTCTTCCGCCCGTGGACCGACGGCGGGGGGCCGGCCGGCGCATGGTTGTAGGGAGACGGCGCCGGCGCCGGCGCCGGTGGAGGAGGAGTGGTGTGGTTGTTGTAGGTTGCGTTTGGGGGGAGATCTCGAGGATGATCAGCGATGCGGGTGATCGCCTGGCAGATGGCGCAGCGGATGGACTTTGCGCCCGGCGGGAGCTGCAGCGGTGTGCGGCAGCCGGAGCAGTTGACTAACATCATCGGCGGAGGATACATCGTTACAATTCTAGAGAGAGAAACAAAGTTTTAGAGAGGGAGAGGGAGAGGGAGAGAGAGGGGGAGGGAAGGAAGAAGCATATGGCGATTTTATTTGCACACGAAAGATGCTAGAATGAGAGACTCGAAAGTCACACGAAAGAAGCATATGGTGTCATGTTAGGCGAAACCCTCTTTTGATTCTAAAACTTTCTGACTTTTTTATGTTTTTCGTCGCTAAACATTCAAAACCACATATTTGACCCCTCAACCACATATTTGGTCCCTCAACTTGTCATTCAGTGCATATTTAATCCCTTTGTTCGGTGGAATATTAAAATTGCTGATGTGTCAAACCAGACCCGCCACGTAGCTAATTGGACTAGCTACGTGATTAGTTCTTCTTTGAATCGACGGTTCAAGTGTCCAAATCGATTTTTTTTGTAAAACCCAACTTTATAAAAAGAAAATTGGTATGACTATGCGAAACCCATCTCTCTTTTTGTGAAAATCACATTGCCTTTCTTTTTAATCTTCTTCCCCATTAATCTCCCCAACAAATCCAACAAAACTCTTGAGAACCCAAACACCAAACCTAACAAAAACAAAAACCCAAAAACCTCTACATTGTTGTAAAATAAATTGGAACTTGCTAAGAACTAGAGAAGGAAATAGAAGACTAAGAACTTCTACTACTACAAACTACTACTACAAAGGAGAAGAGAAGAAATGAGATAGTTGGAATGAGAAGTTTTCATTCAACTTGGTGTGCTTTTACAATGAAGTTAGTATCCTTTATATAGGCCATTTGGTATGACAACAAATGTGCCTTAGCAATGTGGGACTAAAACATCACCCCATGTACATTGAAATGGTTACAAAGAACATGGCAATACAAAGACCAATGGAAGTACATAACTACACAATATGTTGGTGTACATGCATGGTCATCCACACTTCACAACACTCCCCTTGGATGACACTTGCTTGAGAGATTGTGCCTCGTTAAAACTTTTACTAAGAAAATCCTGTGGGAAAAATATAGTAAAAGAAAAAGAGTACACTATTCTCATAAATATTAAGACGGGTATAATATTGTTAAGATTGCCTCATTAAAAACCTTGCTAGGAAAACCCAATGGGATAAAACCATAGCCAAGGAAAAAGAGTGCAATACATTAATCAATAACTCCCCCTCATGTGAACATGGGTGAAACTTGTTCAGTTTCTTTACTTGCAATGTCTTTAAGTTTACGCAAGCCTATACCATATGTAAGCCTTTTAAATGTCGTAGTTGGTAAGGCTTTTGTGAATAGATCAAAGCAAGATTATCACTCGATCGGATTTGCTTGACATCAATTTTACCATTCTTCGAAGCTCATGCGCATAAAAGAATTTTGGTGAAATATGTTTTGTTCTGTCCCTTTTATGAATCCTTCACTTAATTGTGCAATACATGCTTTGTGTTATCTTCATATAATATGGTTGGAGAATCTTTTATTGAAGGCAATCCACATGATTCTTGAATATGTTCAATCATATTTCTCAACCATACACATTCACGACTTGCTTCATGAATTGCAAGTACTTCGAATGGTTGGAAGAAGTAGCAACCATTGTTTGCTTTACTTGACTTCCATGATCTTTGCAAAGATTACCACATGTGAATACATATCCCGTTTGAGAACGGTCCTTGTGGGGATCAGATAAAAATCCAAAGATCGCATAACCTTGGAGATTCAATTTTACCCCTCTGGAGTAGAATAAACCCATGTCACTTGTTCCTCGAAGATATCGGAAAATATGTTTAACACCATTCCAATGTCTTCGAGTTGGTGATGAGCTGTATCTTGCAAGTAGGTTGACAGCAAAAGCAATGTCAGGTCTTGTACAATTTGCAAGATACATAAGTGCACCAATTGCACTTAAATATGGTACCTCTGGACCAAGTAGCTCTTCATCACTTTCATGAGGTCGAAATGGATCCTTATCCACTTCAAGTGATCTGACAACCATTGGAGAGCTCAATGGATGCGCCTTGTCCATATAAAATCTTTTTAATAATTTTTCAATATAATTTGATTGATGGACAAATACTCCACTTGAAAAATGTTCAATTTGCAAACCAAGACAAAGTCTTGTTTTTCCAAGTTCTTTCATCTCGAATTCCTTTTTCAAGTATTCGGATGTTCTAACGATGTCGTCGTGGTTTCCCACTATATTTAAATCATCAACATATACAGCAATAATCACAAATCCTGTTGATGATCTTTTAATGAAGACACATGGGCAAAGCGATTATTTACATATCCTTCTTTCAAGAAATAATCACTGAGGCGTTTGTACCACATTCGTCCGGATTGTTTCAATCCGTACAAAGACCTTTGTAATTTTATAGAGTGCATGTTATGAGGTTTTGATTTTATTTCATCGGATATTACAAATCCATCAGGGATTTTCATATATATCTCACTGTCTAGGGATCCGTACGAGATATCTTTATGTAACGACATCCATTAAATGCATATCAAGCCCTTCGAGAGATCGCAAGGCTTATCAAGAACCGAAATGTGATTGCATCTATAACAGAGAATATGTTTCCTCATAATCGATGCCAGGTCTTTGTGAGAAACCTTGAGCTACAAGTCTTGCTTTGTACCTTGTAACTTCATTTTTTTCGTTTCTCTTTCGTACAAATACCCATTTATATCCAACAGGTTTTACGCCATCTGGCGTTTGGACAATCGGTCCAAAAACCTCTCGTTTCCTTAACGAGTTTAGCTCTGCTTGGATAGCCTCTTGCCATTTTTGCCAATCAGGTCTTTTTCGACATTCGTCCACTGATCGTGGTTCTGGATCGTCGTCATTTTCACATATTTCAAAGGACACATTGAAAGCAAATATATCATCAGGAACAATTTCATTTCGATCCCAAATCTTACCAGAGTTTAAATAATTTATTGAGATCTCATTATTTTCATCTTTTTCCTCTTTTTCTAGAGGAAGTTGTTCCTCATCGAATCAACTTGTTCGACAAACCCTTATCAAAGGATTCTTGTGCTTTCTCAGGAGTATTTTGATTTGTATTTATTTTTACTCCCGTTTTCCTCTTTCGAGGAATTGTATCCTTTGAACCAACTGGTCTTCCACGCTTTAAGCGTTTCGTTGGTTCTTGTGCATTTTGTTGCACAGAGACATCAATTCTTGCAGGAGCATTTACAGCTGGAATGTGTGATTTTGTCACTTGTTTTGCATCGTTAAATGCATCAGGTAATTGATTTGCGATTTGTTGCAAATGAATGATCCGTTGAACTTCGAGTTCACACTGATTTGTGCGTGGATCATAATGTGATAAAGTTGATGCATTCCAAGCAAGTTCACGCCATTCTTTTTGAATTGGCTTCTTATCTCCCCCAATGGTGGGAAAATTGCTTCATCAAAGTGACAATCAAGCAAAACGTGCGATAAATAAATCCCCTGTTAAGGGCTCAAGGTATCTTATAATAGACGATGAGTTAAATCCAACATAAATCCCAAGTTTTCGTTGTGGACCCATCTTAGTTCTATTGGGAGGTGGTATAGGAACATACACTTTGCACAACCAAAAATTCTCAAGTGTGAAATATTTGGTTGTTGACCTAAAATGAGTTGCATGGGGGAATGTTCATGGTATGCGATAGGCCTATAACGAATGATAGATCTTTGCATGAAGGAATCGCATGTCCCCAAACCGAAGTTGATAACTTAGTTCTCATGATTAAAGGTCCGCAATTAATTGAATGCGTTTGATCGAGATTCTCGCCAAGCCATTCGGGTATGCGGGTGTGGAACGAGAATGTTCAATGGTAATTCCTATAGACATGCAATAATTTTGAAATGCGTGAGATTGAAATTCCCGGCATTATCAAGACGGATGGTCTTGATTGGGTTGTCGAGGAATTGTGCTCTTAACTTAATGATTTGTGCTAAAAGTCTAGCAAATGCAACATTGCGGGTCGAAAGCAAACAAACATGTGACCACCTAGTTGATGCATCTATCAAAACCATGAAATATCTAAATGGTCCACAGTGAGGATGAATAGGTCCACATATGTCTCCCTGAATGCGTTCTAAGAAAACTGGGGATTCCACAACAATTTTACTTGGGGATGGTTTAACTATCAATTTACCTTGAGAACAACTAGCACAATTATAATCAACAAATTAAAAATATTTTGTGACTCCTTAAAGGATGTCCATGCGAATTATTAATTATTCTTCGCATCATTGATGATCCTGGATGACCAAGCCGGTCATGCCATAAAATGAATGTCGTTGGATCATTAATTTTCTTATTTAAGACGACATTCGTTTCGACATGCCTTATATGAGTAAAATATAATCCAGAGGATAAAGTCGGAATTTTTCTAACAATTCTTTTTTCCCATTTGAAACCAATGTGACATAGAGAAATTCTCTATTATTTTCGTTCATGGTTTCAATGTGATATCCATTTTGTCGAATATCTTTAAAACTGAGTAAATTTCTTCGGATTTTTCGAGTATAAGGCATTGTCAACATGAATTGTTGTTCCCCCGTGCAACATAATATTTGCTCTTCCGAGCCATTAATCAAATTGGAGATGCCGAGATATTGTTTGAACATTAGCATCACTAAGTTCAAATTGGAGAAATATTCTCTGTTTTTAAGAATTGTGTGCGTTGTAGCACAATCAGCAAGGCACATATCGCTCTTATTTGGTTCATGACTTGAACACATGATTTGTTGATCCATCTGGACAAATAATGTTTGACAAATCAGAAAAAGAGTCATGATAATATTTATAATATTTTGCCTTTAATTTTAAAGGCATGGTAAAGGTCACAAAAATACTCGGGCATATATATGACAATATTTAGGCAAAATAGCCTTTCATATATGACTAAAAAAATGTCACAATTATGAGCGCTCATTGTCAATAATTATTTGCCATTTGTAGTGGTGCACCACTTTTATTCCAAATTTTGGTGGAATTGTCAATACGACCTTTACCTGATATTTTCACCTTTTCCACGTCCATAAATTTATTGCGATCATGATCATTATATGCAACATATGCTTCTTATTTGAAGCTGAACTAATTGGACGGGAGTGATATTATATTTATAATATCTCATCATTTTACTCAAATACCATGAGACAAGAAATCAATCCTTAATATTTATTGGATTGACGTGCGCACTCGATATTTGTTGCAACAATAAATCGAGGCGGGCCACGTGACCTTCCTTTTATTGTCTCATCAGTCATATTTCCACATAGCCTCAACATAGAGGTAATTAAAATTGTGGAATTATAATTAATCTTTGATCGATTAAATTTTGTAGCATGAGACCCAAATTACTCATTTTGAGCTTTTTGGAGCATTACCCTTTTGGTATGTATAACTCCATAAGGTGAAAATATATATAAAGTGAAATATTCACTTTTCAAATCTCCAAAGAGAAATTGACGAATGATTATGTATAACACACAAATTTTGCATATAATTATCATGACAAGAATTATAATAAGGTAACAAATGCAAACTATGGTTGAAAAGTATTTTGAAAACAAATTTAATATAAAATAATTTTTCCTTTTTTTTTTTTATGTATAAACATAACATATGATTAAATATATGTTCACAACTTGATTATTAGTATGCAAAATGTATTACTTGTATGAGTTGGTGGGACAACCTCCAGGTTGGGTGGTGAGACGAAGTCTACTTAAAAACCATGCCACCTCGAACGGGATAACCCGTCTCCCTTTCAATGTTTAGCTTTACTGGGGACAAGGCTTACCCACTATCAACCCAAACTCATAACACTATTTGCAATATAAAAAATCAAGAATAGAGCATAATTAATCGTTTGTAGTATAACGAGAAAACTAGTTATGTCACATATTGATTTTTGATTTCTGATGTAGAAGATCGTACAAGACGCAACTACAGAGCATACTTTCGCAATCGGTGACGTTATAATGGTATATGAATAAAGTATGCATATAGAAGTTATGTATGTAATAAAAGGAAACAACCATGGTAATTTAGAAATAAATTGAACTTATTTAAATAACAAAAGTCATACCTTCCTAGCTTTGTCTCCTTAACAAGCCTTATTGAACTTCAAGATCTCCTTAATGCTAGAGCAAGCTCGTGCTGATAACGTGTTGTAAAATAAATTGGAACTTGCTAAGAACTAGAGAAGGAAATAGAAGACTAAGAACTTCTACTACTACAAACTACTACTACAAAGGAGAAGAGAAGAAATGAGATAGTTGGAATGAGAAGTTTTCATTCAACTTGGTGTGCTTTTACAATGAAGTTAGTATCCTTTATATAGGCCATTTGGTATGACAACAAATGTGCCTTAGCAATGTGGGACTAAAACATCACCCCATGTACATTGAAATGGTTACGAAGAACATGACAATACAAAGACCAATGGAAGTACATAACTACACAATATGTTGGTGTACATGCATGGTCATCCACACTTCACAACATACATCAAATTATTGCATAACAAGATTGATTAAGAACTACATAACTCATGTCGAGATTTGTGTTCTAATGAAAACCATTGAAAGATTTTGAACAATCAATTAAACAACAAACCTAGAAAAAATGAATAGAAGACGAAGAGATTTGAAGTTGTGGTGCGTACTTTGAATGGATAACGAATCAAAATTAGTCAATGACGCTTCGTTGATTTGGGGGATTGGAGGATGGGATGTGTGTGTTAAGTGAAACTCCTCTCCTATCAAATAGAGTTGCCACTGCGGTGAAGAGTTTTTACTCTTCCTAAATATAGATGAATCTGACTCATCGGTTGACGAATCTAACGAATCTAACCATCGCTAACAACCGAAGTGATATTGATGAAACTAATTTCAAATCTGAATCACCGATTTCCTTTTTCTAAAAGTTAGGTTTAAAAAATGGTTCGGTTCATTTAAACCGTTAGTTTGTAGAAGAACCGACCACGTGGCTAGTCCAATCAGCTATGTGGCAGGTCTAATTTGCCACATCGGCAATTTTAACATTCCAACTAGCAAAAGGACTAAATGTGCAATAGATGAAAAGTTGCGGGACCAAATGTGTAGTTTTGAAAGTTCAAGGACCAAAAACATAAAAGATTGAAAGTTTAGAAATCAAAAGATGAATTTTGCCCCATGTTAAAATATATACGCACACATAATTTATGTTGTATATATAAAATGCTAAGTGTGTACATCAAGGCGTGCATAGATGGCTTTCAAAGATACAGGGTCGCATACCATGTCACTCGGTGTAAGTTTCCATGTGACTTTAGGGTGTAGTTGTGGCATTCTCCTTTTTATAATTATTTATTATTTATTTGACTTGTTTGAATCAGATGGTTGTGATTTTCCTGTTTTACCCATCTGATGTACAAATTAAAATCTCTTGATGGTTATATTTGAAAGCATATGAAAAAGGTGTACAAATTCATTCCTATAAAAAGTAAACCATTTTGACCAAAAAAAAATAATCTGTTGTGCTATTATTTTTATATTGACTATATATAAATAATTTTTGGGTGTGACTATTAGCCTTCATCTACCCTATATCAACCCCTATTAAGTTAATAATTTTTTAAAGTAAAACACCCCTACTTAAAATTACACATAAGTCATTTGATTAAAATGGCTGTCATTGTTATTTATGGCAACGACTTATTATATTAGTCACTACCACCTATGGTTGCAGCAACAAGTATAAGCTGTTGCCCTACAGGGCAACAACCTGTACTAGGGACCATTGTCATAGGTGAAGGCGGCATATGTTTATAGATAAAGTTGTTATGTAACCATTGCTACTTCTCGTCTTTTCTTCAATCCTTACTTCATTATGGAGTTAGTCGATGAAGAAGACGAATCAAAACATGTCCCCCAATCCTTTTCATCATCTAACAACTTCATTGATGGAGGTCTAATCCTTCAACTTCAAGTCTTCGAGGCCTCACTGTTGTCTTACTTCTGTTGATATTCTTAATTTATTATTCTCTCATATCAATTTTGTTATTTATTGTAGTTTGAGCAATTGGAGATTCTGTGAGGTTAATTTACTTTTGTGTGTTTGGTGATTTTGAGAAAAATCTATGTAAATAAATGGACATATTTTTAAAAAAAAAATTGACGCAAAGATTGACAAAAGGGGATTTTATGGGTGCTTGTGGTTTTTCTTGATTTCATTGACAGAAATGAAGTAGGATTGAGTATTAGTGATAGGTGGGGTGAGGGGCAGCTAGTATAGGTATGAAGTTATGTGAATAGATTCAGTAATACGGGGACACATTTATCACGACACGACATGTAATAAACATGTTATGGATCTGACATAAGTGGATATGAGTAATAAATATGTTAACACGTTTATACACGATTAATAAACAAATCATTAACATGTTAATATGCTTAACTCGTTAATGACTCGCTTAACACGATTAAAGAATAATGTATAAATAATAAATATAGTATAATAAATAGATTGGTACAAAATTCACCCATTTGAATAATGTTAATAACATGATTTTGTTTTTTTATTTGTAGACATCTTTTATCATATTTTATTTTATTTTTGAGAGGAAATATTTATTTTACTTTTAATATATTATTTATGTTTTATATTTTATTAATAATTATTTATTACGAAAAAAATAAATCTTTTCACCAAAGTAAAAGTTAAATATTTTTTAGATGATTCTTATAATTTTGTATATATTATTATTACGAGTCATTTTCGCTCTATTATTAAGAGTAATAAAGACTTGAATGAAAAAATAAAGTAAAACTTACGAGTATATACAATCACATTATATTTTATTGGTTATTTAATTATGTTTGTTTGAATTTATTCATATAGATATATTTAAAAAGTAATAAACAAATTATAAAAGTTTAAATAAATTAAAAATCTTAAATAAAATATTTAATAAATGGGTGGCACGAATACACGACACATGTTTAACACGAAAACGATTAACAAGATTAATAAATATGTGATGTAATGAGTTTACATTATATGAGTCATGACTTGTTTACGACACGATACGTTTACAACTCGCCAACACAAATTGAGACCCCTGTATGATGATTACCTTGATGATATATTGAGAAGTTTACTATTAGTTGAGGGGACACTTGGTATATTTTTTAATTTATTAGGGTTACTTATGCTATAGAAATAATAAGGCTAATAGTACCTTTAACTTTATTGTCAGCAGACGCATCACTTCACGTGTTAGTATTCCTTCAGCCATTTCGAGTCAAAAAAAAAAAAAAAAAAAAAAAAAAAAAAAAAAAAGCCTATGAGCACCACATTCACCTTAAACTATATTTATTTTTTCTCTTTGAATTCTAAAGATATGAAAGTCACACACCTGTCCTGATTTATATGTGGCAATTCTAAATAGCTTAATTCCTAAGTTATGCATGGATCTTTTGATGTCAAACATGGAGATTGTTCAATGATATATACATAAAATATTATTATCATTATTTATCCAAAAAAAATATTATCATCATCACTATTATTATTATTATTATTGTTATTGTTATTATTATTATTTTGACTTATAAATGATTTGAAGGCTTGAACTATAAATGAAGTGAAACTATTCTAGACTTCTAGCTATACAACTGTAGCATTTATAAAATGTTAGATCAGATTAAATGGTGTTGTGCATCTGAGACATGTAGAAGGGGCATTACAGGTATTTTGAGAATGCGCGTGTTAGGTTGAAAGTTGAAATTGACTGAAAAAAGGGCGTCGGAAAGGCAATTGCAAAAGAAACTTCCAAAAGTAAAAATACTTCTTTGCTTGGAAGCTTCCTGTCTGTCCAATGAAGAAAATTGATGCCATTGATGCCGCCTAGGCATGAGACTCTTTAAGTTAGTGACCGAGGTGGGGTGGAGAATCCTCATTCTCCACAGGGATCCGCCTCGATGAGAGCAAATTTTGTTTGCAAATTAGCTTTTATAGTGTTGAGGACGGGGGATTTTATCTCCACTATTGGGGGCAGGGACGTTATTACCCATCTCCACCATAAGAAATTTTCATAAGGATTCTTCACTCCATCTAATAGAGATTCCTCATGAGAATCCTGAATATTCCCCGTGAGAATTGTATCAAAATAATTTAATCTTATATTTTCCTTTTTTGTATGGTGAATGCTTCACATAAAATTTGAAAGCCGACTTACAATTGTGAAGAAAAAAATTTAAATAATTTTAATTTTGGATATATAATGTATATGGTTTTTTTTTCCAGATATTACGTGAAAAAAGTGATGATGGTGGGGAAACCCTATGATGGGATCCCTGTTGGGTGAGGAATGAGGGTCGAAATTTCTTCAGTGGAAAATTTTAAACGAGGAATCCCCACCCCACCGTAAGTGGGAGATGATGATTGGAATTGCATTTTCAGCCCCAAACTAAAGTTTTTTTTTTTTTGAATTCTAAGTTGATACAAGTTGAAACTACCACAACAAACTTATTTACATACAACTATACAACAAAAATATCATGTCCTAAAGTAATTAAACTCAATTTACTGTAGTTGTTAGTTTGATTTGATAATCTTATAATTCATTCGTAATTAATGCTTCTCAAATTATCTTTATCTACAATATACAATATGTATATATATATATATATATATATATATATATTTTTTTTTTTTTTTTTGTTAGATTACTTCAATTTATATTGTATCAAGTTTTCCTAATTAGATCATTTCTCAGTCGTTTTCGTTCTTTTCTATTTTTATATCTACTAACGCTACTACTTTTTCACATTTTTTATCCAATCCTTACTTGTTTCATCAAACATTTATCTAAGCACTCTATGATCAAACTAAAAAACCCTAAGCATATTTTTTGTCACGCATAGTTTATGTTCGTGTGTGTGTGTGTGTTTTTTTAAGGTCAATTTTTTGTATGTGTTATTTCTTTACAAATTCAATATTCACATCTTGTAAAAATATTGCTGAGTCTAATTAATTTCATGCACTTATAGATTTTTAAATCACATATAACTAGCTATAGTTCCCAACTAATTTGAGATTGAGGCTTTGTTATTTTTTTATTTTTATTTTTTTATAAAGGCTCAAAGTTGTCATCGTCGTCGTCGTCGTTTATGACATCTCGAATATTTAAAGTTGTTATTGTTCAAAGTTAACTTGGGACCTCACCATCAATTGCACTAAATCGAGCACAATGGAAGAGTTTGATCTATGTAGTCGATTCCAATTAATTTGGGAATGAGGTTATTGTTGTTGTTGTCCTGCATATATTCAATCTTAATTCTACATAACAAAAAAACTTTAAAAACTTTAATGGGTTTTTGAAACTTTTATACTTTATAACTTAAAAATTGAAATGATAGAATTTTTTGCCATAACCCTGAAAATGTTAGGAGATATATATATAGCCACAATTAAATCATAATGTTTTAAATTTGAAACCTTATTATTTGGGTAAATCCTAAAATTATTTCTAATAAATTAATTCAACTTTCAAAACAAAAGAGTGCGGTTATGTGCACCCCAGCTCTTTCTTAGGGCACCTCGATTATCAGGGCACCCAAACAATGTCCCAGGGCACCTCGTGAGGTTTACCAAATTGCCCCTAAGTTGAAAAACGAGCACCCCACTTCAAAAAACCAAAACCCAAATTCGAAACTCTTGCCCTCCAAACCCTTGTTTCGTCTATATAGACAATAACCCATGCGCTCCTTCCGATTTGGAGGTCAAAGTTGTTGTTTGGTGGGTTCCTTGCGTTCATTAAGTCGATTTGCAGCTGAGGATGAGAGTTCGTTGTATGAAGGTCGTTAGAGAGGTATTAGAGGTGGTGATGCTGTTTCAGATATCAAAAGAAGGTTAGTGTGTATTTTTCATAAATTTGGATTCCATTTGGTTGTTTTGCATAGACATTCGGCTTGTTGTAGGAATGTAGGGTTTGTTTTTCAAACCGGTAAGTGTCGATCACACATGTCAGTGACCTGTTGTATTGTCTTGGTCTTACACTGCAAAGACAGTAACTAATATATCATTGAAACCCAAACGAAACTATGAACTGAGGGACCCCAAACCCAGTCGGTAGAGTGCAACCGAGATAGGCCACGTGGTCTTGAAACTAGGGAACCGTAATAGTACACGTTGTTTCGGTATTACCTCACCGAGTGTAATAGATATTTCAGATTGTGGTTTGTCACAGTTGTTAGTGACTAAGGCATGCTGAAGAGTCTCAGAGGGGAATAACGGAGACAATCCCTTTGTTCTCGATTGTGAGTCACCGAGACGTGTGGTGAGTTTTCGAACCTGTTGGACCAAAATTGTGTTAAAGGTCATATTTTTATGTTTTTTTTTACATGATTCTAATACACTATTTATGTCATTGGTTCACAGATATGGCCCGGAGTAAGACAAATGTTTTTAGGGAACGACTTTACAGGAAGTCTTCAAGAATGGGACAAGCACCAGGTATTTCGGATACTCGCGATAAGAGGGAACCACAAACAGCTTCGTATAGGAAGGAGAAATAAAAGGCTATAGAGAAAAAACTTGCACGCTCTCCTAGGGAGATGATGTACAGAACGAGGCATCACAGGTCCATGAACGAGACCTACATATTGGCCATGATGAGAGTGGGGGGGGGGGGGGGGGGGGCACATCGAATCATCTGAGTTTAGCGACAAGGGTCTAAGTGAATGAGAAAATAGGAGTACTATAGCCCAACACCTCGTTCCTCGGGAGTATTAGTAGTGCAACTAGTAGGAATGTAGAGGAGAACGGAAATGACCTATCCGCTCCTTTACCAGTGGTGCTATCAACCAATCATTGCTGAAGAGCTTTCAAAATCATATTGCAGTGGTGATTTGGAACAATGAAGTATATATATCTTTCCAAGATTAGTTTCCAATAAAAGAATGATGCATATTACACATCATTCTAAGTTTTGACAATTTATTATGACCTTTTTTTATTTTCGTAGTATCGCTCATTGCTTAAGTGTATTAACCATGGGGCCCAATTACTTAAGTGGGATTTGCGGCCTCGCCACCTCGATACCGAGGGCCTACAGAGGATCATTCAGATGCCCGGGTTGATGCCACTCATAGATTGCTCTTATATGAAAGGCAACAAGGAGCTCATTTTTTGCATTTGTTGAGAGGTGGTAGCCGAAGATGAATACATTTTATTTGTTGTTCGGTGAAATGTCCATCACCTTAGAGAATGTGAGTGTGCTTTTGAATATTCCAATTATCGGCAAGGTGGTGACGGTGGAAAAACTTGCAAGGTACATCGAGGGTTCTCGCATGGAGGCAATCAACTTAGTTTCCACGCTCATCGGGATTACTGTTGAATACGAAAAGTAAGAGGTAAACATCACAAGAGGGCTCACAGTTATGAAGTGTTGGTTAAATAGTATATGGTATCCTAAATCGAAGTCGACCTCTTACCTGAAGGTGGAATGCACTGCACGTGCATATTTGTTATACCTCTTATCGTGCACTCTTTCTATCGATAAGAGTGGACCATGAGTCTTTATTGCCATGCTCAATGTTTTAGAGAATTTGGACGAGGTTGGAAGCTGTGCATGGGGTGTAGCTGCGTTGGCGCATCTTTACCGACACCTTGGGTTGGCAACTTGGGTGGAGGTTTCATAGATCGTAGGGTATTTGACCTTACTCAAGGTACAAATTCAATTCGCCTTTGTTTACATTTTTTTAAATGTTGTTATTGAATTGTATACTAGTAATGCTTACTTTTGATTCTTGTTTTTGCTTTGTAGGGATGAGTGTACGAGCACTTTAAACTCCACTTCACCCCACCGAACACGAAATACATCTACCACATCCAACCTTGTGTTTCTAAGTGGATACAGAAACACGAGACTATTACGAATGTTGATAAGTTGGTTTCTATTTGGATGACTGTCACGGCCCAAATAATTAATACACGTTTAATTCATTAATCAAGACAAAATGACCCGTGACGTGGGACCTATAACGCGGTACGTGTCACTACCGAGGCACGGTGGCCGAGATAAATGTTATATTTGTGTGTTGTATGCCTAGTGTACTGTATATGTATAGACTACTAAGTCATTTACGGGTATGCAGATACTGAGATGAGTATGGACGCGCCTCGAGTCGCGTGCCGACGTGGGCCTGAGGTAGCAACTTGTGGGGTAAGCGTAACTAGTTACATTATATTGCATTAAAAAAATGAAAAATTGATATATGATTAGTGATCCATAAGTGGCCACATCTACTAATATATATATATATATATTTAAGGGCCTAAGTAAAGAATCAAAATAAAACACCACTAGATAGACCTCTAGATTCACACACACACACATCTCAACACAAGGGTGTCAACTATTGGTGTCACTTGAAAGTGACACAAGGGACAAGTGTTGTGAGTAAGAACCACACGATATGCCTCGAGATACGTGTGTGGTTTGAGATGTATGGCTCACAAACACACCAACCCCAATCACATAAATGGTAAAATGAAACCAAAGTCCAACCTTATCTCACTTTGATCTCCAAAGTCGGTGGAGAAGAAGAAATCGAAAATGACACATAGAAGAAAAGAAGAGAAATGCCGATAGGAAAAAGAAGGAGAGAGACCGAGAGCTCGAAGAAGGGGAATGTAAGGTGAGGTTGTTGTTGTTGTGTGGTTTTTTGTTGTTCGGTGTTGTTGTTGGTCCGAGGTGGGAGACGCGGACGAACTGCCATGGCAGTTCATCTGAGCTCAAGGAACGGCAAGGGAGTCGTCTCCCCTGCACGAACCCAACTTAGGGTTGGGGATGGATGCCAACCCCAGCGAAAAAGAAAAAAAAAAAAAAAACAGAGTACAAAGTGCTCTGGTGAGGAAGAAGATGGAGGGGGTAGCCCGGGTCGGGCTACCACATGTGAGTCAGGTCGGGCCGACCCGAGCCCGGGTGGGCCGGGCCGAGCTGACCTTGACCCGAGGGGAGCGGGTCAAACTGACCCGGGTCCAGCTGGACCGGGTCGGGTTAACTCGGACCCACCTCAATAAAAAAATAAAAAAAAATATTTAATTATTTAATTAAATTAAGCTGATTTTTAATAAAAGAAATTCCAAAAAATAGGTAAAATGCTAGAAAATTCCAGAAAAATAGGGAAAAATATATTTGTGACCCAAATCAATAGAAATTCAATATTTCTATAAAAAGTGAAGAATCTGAAAGTCGGTTGAGACGTTATACATGGGTTTTTCCCTCGAAAAATGAGAAATCGGCAAATTAGTCTCGAATTCGATTTCGACCGATTTTAGGACTGTAAATGAGCTATTACAGGGTTTTGAGTGCGTACATCGACGCGACGAGAAGCCGGATAGTCAGTGATATATCATTGATTCCATTTATTTATTTATTTATTTTCAGTTATTCGAACTGAATTGCCTTTGAAATCCATATGCTATGACTTGTTCAGTTCTCATTTTATGATGTTATTCATAACATACTCTGTTGTGTATATCATTGATTCAAATTCATCTACTTTTTATGTTGATTGTTGTGTATGGAAGTCAGTGATATAACATGCTATTAGGATAGTCTGTTTATTTTAACTCTTATCCTTTGCGCATTAGTATGTTGTTACATCTCTTAGATTCTATTACTAAGTCATTATTGACAGTGAAAGTGGTTTTGTGGTTAGGGTCACTTGATGATAGAAATTCAGCTTTCATACGGGGGTAACTAGACTTTTCGGGATGTCGGGGGATTTCTCCACTACCTTGCATGACACACGGGGTAACGTGCATTGAACGGGGTAGCCGGACCTCGGGGTTTATTGGCGCAAGAATAACTTGGGTGAACATTATGAGTTTTAAAACTCAGGCATGTTAGCAAGTATACATTCCGGTGATGACTAATTCACTTGGAATAGAAAAGGCGTAATCGTAAGTACGACCTTTTGAAATTATGATATAGAGCTCAATTTGTAATGAAATGATATAGAGCAGAGCTCAAAATTGTAGTGGAAAGGCTGATGTGATGAATATCACGGCAGACCGACCCTAATCCATTACTAGTTAGCCTTGAGTCAGTTTCATATTAGTTAACGCAAGTATCTCTTTGCATTATATTTCCTTCAACATAGTTGCTATTTAAATTATGTCATTTGATACTTGTTGCCTGTTTGGGAATGTGGATCAATGCCTCGTAGTATTACTTAAACAATTTCATGTACTCGCCATCTAGTTTGTGACGGTGGGTGCAGATCAACCGAGTAGTAGCCCAGGCAAATAGAAGATTGGTGACTACCTCTGAGCCAATGAAGGACTGCTACGACATATTTTTGTACATTTTGCCTTCTTTGTATTACCTTTTATATATGCATGATATTTTTACTTTTAGGTTGGCTGATAGGAACATCTGACCAGACGCATGTTATATATATCACCACTTTTGTTTATATATGCATGTGATCACTATTTCCTGGTTTTTCCACAATAGGTTAGGCCTTATGTCCTCTAGTAACGAAATAAGACTTCCGCTGAATAATTTGTTAGATAGAGAATTTAAAGTAACTATGATTTATAGACAACCATAAGTTAGTCAGTAAAACTAGCTAAGTAACTGTAAGTGATATCATAATTGGTAGGTGTTTAAGTGTTTAAATAAGGCTAACTAGTTCCTTGTTAGGTCCTATAGGGGAGATTATGGCTTAATTAAGAGATTAGGCCGGGCGGTGCCCTTATGTGGAGAAGGGGTCGTCACAATGACACTGAATAGGTTGCGACCTAGTGAAGTGTGTTGCTATCATTAGTTATTCACTTTCAAATTTCATGTTTTCATTATAACTTGTTCATTTCATTAGTGTAAGTAACTTGAGATTCGTACGTGGAGGATAGACCTAAGGGTATCGTTCAGTCGGTGGCCTTCTATTCTGGCACAATTAAGTACATGAAGATTATGGAGCCATACCATTCCTAAGACAGCTTGGCCATATCCAAGACATACCTGACCCTCATTTCCGTCCTCTCGAAGCTTTCCAAGGCCCTTTTGAACAAAAGTATTCGGTTAAGTATGGCTTCCGACCGGAGATTTGGGAAATGTGGTGTAATCCTTTACTCTCCCCTGAAAGCCATAGCGAGAAGGCGCAGTTCCAATTCATGGTTACACCAGATTACCTACCCTGGTTTGTACGAGTTTTACATCTTGCCATCGAGAACCCAGCCCAAACCGAAGGCGCGACCGACGCCGTTGCGGACTATGAGCATATAGAGGTAAATTATAAGCTTACATTCAAGTTTCGGGTTTAAAAAAAATTATTATTGTGTTCTGACATTTTATTGTGTTTATGTTGTTTGTCAATAGTGTAACAAGTGAGCATTGGAAACTGTGTTGGTATGGATAGACTTGCCAAAGGGGATGACCAAAATGGAGGCTGCATGAAAAATGATGAATGAAATGGCGGGATTTTTGATGGGGAGGGGTCTTGGCACTGCTACCACCACCACCACCACCGCGGCTGCCATAAACACCACCACGACATTCCCAACTGCACCAACAAGAGATTTTCAACACGACAATGCCCTAATTGTATATGTTCTAAGTGCCTCACAGCCCCTAAAGACCAAACGCATGCATAAGAACACATACCACTCCTGAAAGGGGAAGAAAAACAAGAGTTCAGTTGTATGAACTCAAAATGCACTATTATAAACTCCATTTTTCATGTCTACTTGAATTGAGACTATTTTGGATGTTGTTTGTATTGTTTGGAGTTTTTATGAATAAAGTATGTTGTACCCATTATGTTAGTGTATTTATATGATGTGTGTGGATGTTTATGTTGTGGATTTTATTTGATTTGAGTCTGTCGTGAGTGACATTATTGTGAATGACATCGTTTGGCTTAAAAAAACTTTGAATTTTGAAAACAGGAAGTGCCTCGGTCCCCCAGGTCGCAGACCACACTGTTCGCCTCGGACCTGCAAGACCGAGATGGACAGTCACTTGTCTCAGCTACCTATGTCCACACAGATATGCATTCAAAATATGGTGATCATGTCAGCCATTTAATACCGTAAGTCGTTGTCTATTCTCGACCACAATCTACTGAGACAATACATAACAAACTTGGTAAGCATTGGCCGAGACTACCTATACCCTATTGTTGAACAAGACACCGAGACATATAGATTCCTAGAGTTTACCAACGCCCCAACACCCTCTCAGGGCACCCTAACATTTATTAGGGCACCCCCATCAACTATAGGGGCACCCAATACAAAAAGTAAGGTATCCAATTGGTTGGTAATGCAAGATCGTCCTATACATAAACGTTTCAGTCATCTATAACTGAGACTATGGTCTCTGTCTCAGTCAAGCATGTCCAACATGAGTAAACATGTGTCAGACCTGCTTGACCGAAATTGTGATTTTTCTTTAAAACAAAGCATAATCCAAGGTGCAATATCGTAACACAAGTAATGTCATACGTAACACAATGTATTGTGGATAGATACAAAATGAACATGTATACAAAATAAAATGTTCCAAATTGAACAAATATAACATGTAATACTATGTAGTGTTCTCTCAAATGCACAAGTATACAAGTCATTCCAAGAAATTCTATCAAAGTTGTTACAAAAGCTAAGATTCACTTAAGTCTATTACATCAGTAGTGCCTTGCTGAGAATGCATGACTGGAGTGCGATCTTGGGCGCAGAATCCCGTATCCCACCCCTTAGCATCACTATCCAAAAAAGGTGCTCCATAATGGGAAAATGGGAGGAAGGGGTGCATTATCTTTGAACTTCACCTATCAATTGCAAAATTACGCACAAAATTAGTTGTAAACATTAAGAACTTTTAAGGAAATAATAATAATAAATATCAATTAAGTGGAATTATATGAAACTTACCCTAACCCAATGAATATTATTGACATTTGTGACGCTTATGATCTCTCCCTAAAGTTGACAGTAGTGAGCTATGCAAAGGAAGGTAGGTCAAGTAAATGCCACTTGAAATATTCACTAACATGATATTAAAAGTGGTTGCAATTAAAAGACACATATCAGGAAGAGTCATCCACTTTTCCCATCTAACCTCCTCAACGTCATTGCAATTGCAACGACCCCTTCTATTAAACAAAACATTGCTCGGCCTAATCCTGTAATCAAGCCTTAATCCCAGCAACGTAAGACTTAATTACGTACTAGTCAGCCTTTCGCCTTTGTATTTTTCAATACACATGTCCATATATTTTTAGATTTCAGAGTTAGTTAAAACTTTTACCAATTTCATATTATCATATAGTTTAAAGAATATGTGGAAGCTCTTATTACTCAAAATTCCTAAGTGTGGAAAACCATGAATACACAACATTACATGCATGTATATATATTAGTATTAAAAGAGGAACTATATACTCAACCCACTATACAACCCAAAAATGCACAAGAAATACATAAACAGTAATAATACAACAAAAATCGAGTCATACAAAATGAGATACGAGAGTCGCCGTAATGCTCAAAGAAAGTCATCGATCTTTTCCTTCTCCGGCCTGCTACTATTCGATAGACCTACACCCACCGTCACAAATTAGACGGTGAGTATAATGCTATTTAAGTAATAACTGGAGAATTATATGCCACATTTTCAAAATATAAGAAAGGTATTTAAAAGCATAAAGTAGCGTAAGAATTGCTGAATCAAGTAATGCAAGTAAATACTACAGTTAAAAATGTATAAACTGATACAGGCTAAGTCGAGATGATCTATATCCGGTCAGCGGTGAGAACCTATCACCTAACCTTTTTCACTACTATATGGAGCTGCATTCTACGCATATAAACCATCTATTTCAATCTTACCGACCACCTCGAGTCTCATACCTCATGTATCGTACAAGTATAGTGGTGAGTGTCGAAACCCCGGTAGACCCATATCCCTGTGAACCGCGCATATCTTGTGCAATGCATACTAGATAATCCATACTTTAGTTTTCAAGAATCAATAGTTCCAATTCTCAAGGATTTCAAGATTAGTTATGCTACAAAGCCCAAGGAAATAGTGTTGGGGCATGTGCCCTAGGTCAATCAATTAACTGTCTTTATGAATACTTTTAGTTAATAAAATAGTGGATTTCATTTGCTGTTTATTATAATTAATTTGCATGTTTACATTATAATAAGATCTATGGGTATTTACAGAAATATCCTAAATGTCCCTAGTCGATCATTATACTTGGGAACTATAATGAATTAAGACTAGTGTGAGTCTTGATTGATGATCATATGATGATTATACGTATAGGGATACGAATCAAGATCACGAATACTTGTTAGGGAACAAAGTACTGGACCGGCCCGCTATAAGAACATCACATGGATTAAGTCATAGTTATTTCTCATGATAGGTATATTTTTCAGTCCTCTGACTTGAGATTACCAGAGACTTCAACATTAGGAACATAGTGATTTGACACTATCAAACGTTGTCTTTAACCGGACGATTATAAAGGTTGTGATTGGTTACTGTGTGAGCAATGTGATGAAGTTGTGTAATCGAGATAGAATTTGTTCCTCTCGTATGGAATCTATCTCGCATGTAGTCCTCCCGCTGCCAAGTGAGTTCCGTGTCATCGTGGAACTGCCACTTGACAAGTACATTTGGGATGGACTTTGTGACGGCCCCAATCTTCCACGAATTGGGCCCCGCCCGGCCTAAGCCCACATGAACACCCGAGCCCGTCTCGCAAGGTCAACGCGGACCTAGTCAGCCTTCCAATCCATCATTTTTTCCAAATTCAACATTTTACAGTTGAGTTATTAATATTTTTCGAGTTTTACAATTTTAGCGGAAGCAATTAATACATAACTCAACAAAAAGATCAGGGAGTTAGGCTAATTGTGGAACCCAGTAAATATCATCAGAGGAGAGTAAATACAAAATATACAAAAATTTCACCTAGCCATGAAGCATTTCCTCTGCTACTTGTCTGCGGCTCTGCACTCAGTCAAAATAAAAATGCGAGCCCAGGTAAGTAAATCCAGTAGGACAGATATACAACATTTCACAATATCCAAAACAACAGTTTACGATATCCAAAGCAGTCAAATTCATGCAAATAGAACGAAATGAATCAAGAACGCACGAATATACAAGACTCTAAACAACTCATCAATGCGTGAGGCCCAACAATTAATTTATTTTTTATTGTGAAGGCCCGAGACAACCCCCCCAGCTAGACGAGCAAGCTTTGCGACTGCGACTGGCAAGGCAAGCCCCTCGGCACCTCCAAGGTAGATGTATATGAGTACCACACAGAACATCTCATATACATCTTAGATGTATATGCACCCCATGCGAGCAAGCTCTGCGACTGCGAATCCATATACATCTTCTATGTTTCCCCCATATGTGCGTGCGACACGCTCCGCGAACTGCACATATGGGCATAGATTTGCAGTGAACAACAATAAAACTATCACAAAACAGTAAGCAATAACAGTAAATGGATAAACATGAAATACTGTATAAATCCCTAGCTGGTTTACTTACCTCGAGAAACGCAAACCTCAAAATGTCTCGCTCGCGTCTCGATTTGCGCATCGACACCCGACTCCTAGTCCCTGGTGTCGATTTAAACTTTTTAAGCCTATTTTTTTGAAAATCATTCAGATCGTAACTCAAATTAGGTGAATAAACCTCACCTTCATCGCGTCGTCGCGATTTCGACGAAATCGCGCAACCGACTAGTAGACACACGCCATCGCCGTCGGCCTCGCTGCCCGCCGCGCGGCGGCATATACGCTACTTGCCATGCCGCCGCCGGCGCTGGCGCTGCTCAGCCGCGTCCTTCGTCATTGCGCTGCTTGCCTCGCTCGCCAGCGCCGACAGTCCTTGATCCGTCCGGCCATGCGATTGTCGTCCGTCGATTCGCTCTCGCGACGCATGCTGTCATGATCGCCACCGCTGATCCATGGAATGCCGCCACCGCCGCCGTCGATCGCTGTCCAGTGCCACGCACCATTGTCGACCTCGCATTGCTGTTTCGCGCGCCACCGCTGCCGGCATTGCCGGCCGGTCTTGCAACCGCCGCCGCTGTCTCATTGTCGGGTCAACCTGTCGTCTCTCGCGCGCCGGAGCTCCAGCCGTCGGCCACCAATGCCGATCTCCTTCTTTCCCTTTCTTCCTTCTCTTCCTCACGATCTCTCTCGATCATTTTTTTCCTTATTTTTTTCCATCCTTATCTCCTCTTTTATATATATATATATATATATATATATATATATATATATATATATATATATATATATATATATACATAACTTTATCTTTTTGATTTCAAATCAAAAGTGTCCTCGAGATTCGTGCAACACGAATCTCGAGGCTACTCAAAAATCCAGCAGCGCGCATCTCGAGGCACCAACCCGCCTCGTTTTCAAACTCTCGATACTCATCACGATGCGTATCCCTCGTCGGCAGACGACTCGAGGCGCTTCCCTTTTCGTGTTTCGGCTCACTGAATTCCTCGCATACTTAGCATATATCATCTTAAATTTAATTCGAATATACGTATTTCGACGAGTGGGTCCCACATACGACCTTGACTTGACACGTGGCACAAGTTAAATTTTCGGGCAGTTACAGTCTTCCAAACGAATTAAGAATTTCGTCCTCGAAATTGAACCGAATCTCCAATGACCATGGTGTTTTATGAATGAATACCCAAGGCCATACTCGCCCAAGGCCATACCCCCATCTTACTCTGTAGGGCTGGGCTCCTCCGCGACGAGCTGGGTTCCTCCGCGACCTCCAAGCAAAGAACACACCATCTGTCTCCTCCCATCAATATATGTCAGGGCAACATCCTCGTAATATATATTGGAATACGAATGAATACAAACGAACATTTAATTTCACGATCCACCGTCATTAACATACATATATCCGTTTCTCTCATCGAGTGAATCTCAACCCAACTCGTACCTTTTCTCAGGTTACGATGGATAGTGGTCGGACCTGACGTGGCAATAACATGAATATATTTCTGGCTCTGCTGTACCTAGTTGTCCATACGCCTATACATGTACGTTGAAATCCCGCTCCAACTGGAACATGCCTATATCCTTGCCCCTGTGCATGACTAGACTGATGTCCCCGTCTGTGCACTCGACTGGATCTCTGCCCTTGTCTCTGGCCACTGCCTCTGCCATCAACCCTCTGATGGTACTTATGCTAAGTATCTGACGGTGCTAGCTGTTGTAATCCACTAGCGTAAACTCTGCGCTGAACCAACTAACTTTGGTGTCGTATATGCCTCGTATGGCGGAAACGCAATACGTTATGAGGTTGCTCCCGTGTGCTCCCACGCTCTCACTTACCATAACATCAACTGCACTCCAGAACGTTCACATCGGTGCCACCGTAGTTCACAACCAGACATCGGCCTCGCCGAACAACGAAATTTATACGATGCTCGAACTCATATGATCTGGTGTGGCCAAAACGTCATGAATATTAGTTGCTCCGAGATTCGTACCACCGTGAAACTTTTCCGAGTGATGCCACTAAACACTCGTGAGACTGCCTCGCCTGAGTCGTCACTCTTCTTCCCGTATCCGTTGGCGCGCTCAGCATCTCCTTATGTAATTACGAGTTCAACTCGTTCACTAGAACACGTTCACTTTTTGACTTTCAAAGTCAATGCGTCCTCGAGATTCGTGCGACACGAATCTCGAGGCACCACCTCTATGTGTGACTACAATTGTATCGAATCTCGCACATTACGTATTTCGAGACACCTCCCAAGTTTCGAACCCTACAACACTAAGCTGGACCTAATCCAAATCTAATGTGTCCTCGAGATTCGTGCGGCGCGAAACTCGAAACATATTAAAACATATCTTCACATTGTTTGTTTGTTTGTGTTTTTCTTTTCTGCACGGAAATTCCTTTCCTTACGTTTACTAACGTATCTGAACAAATTTTTAAATGTGATCAGTCTTAAGATGTACAATCTCGTAAGATTTATACTTAGATGACCATTAATTGTTAGAACAATTCGCGGACTCTACCTCAGCTCGTAACACTTAATTCATTTATAAGTCCCTAAAGGTGGTGGTCGACTTCACCAACCCTGAGACTGTAAATGTATAGTGTCACTAAAGTGGAGTTACTTGGGCTTCTGATCCAACAGTACTACTCTAAAGCTTTCGTCAAAGCTAAAGGAGTCCGTACATGATGTAATCGTTAGCTCTCAAGTCATCTCAACACTTTGCTCATTTTGAGTCTGCTCTTCGTTTTTTTTTTTTTTTAACTTTACGTTCTCGAATGTTTCTTACATTCGATGTTCTTTACTCGAATGTTCCTTACATTCGACTATTCATTCATTTCACGAATGAGCTTTTCTCGAATATTCCTTACCTTACTTGTTCCATTCGTTGTATATTATCTAACAACATCAATTTCCTTTATCAATTCCACACCATTTAGAGACTCGAACTTCCGTTTCAAGTCACTACTTATAGGAAATTCTCAATTTTAGTACTAACTGAACAACTTGAAATGAATTTAATGAACTCTTTTGAGTCCTAAATAAGATCAAAATTCCTCTAAATAGCTTGAAAATCAATTCACAAGTTTGTTTGAGTCCTACATGGCATGTTAAGTTTCAATTTGAAACCATACCATTTGTAATACCAAAGTTCTCATTTTACTCCAAATGAATTGTTTCATTTTCCATTGGCTTCACCGAACCAAACAAGCTATTTACCTAATTGAACTATCCGCGAAGCTGAATTGAATTTAAACTACTCCCGCATTTTCAAGGCACGAGTACATATCCATGCAGCTCCACTATTCCCAAATACGCCACAATCACCAACATTGTCACATCCGATCCGTGCATGAAGGCAATGCAATACGACCTCCGCTCCAGAAAAATATTGTCCATGAGGTAGCTTCAAAGTAATTGTTCCAAGTGGATCCCCTAGCGACACGTGCAGGGAGTTTTCAAGATTTATGGGTGACTGGAATCTAACTCCTTAAGGTACGCAATAAGTTTTCTTTCCCAAGTAGAAATCAAATGTGTCCTCGAGATACGTGCAACACGAATCTCGAGGCAACCCCAATACTTTCACCCATTTATCCCCCAATGTTGTAAACAACTGGAAAATTGTTGATTTACTAAAAATGAAATCACGTATGCCAATGAAACATTGATCACTAATTGATTCCATTTAATTTCTATCCAATTAATCATTTCCATAGTCACGATTCCTCGAATCAATCCATCTATGGTCCACATATACGCCAGGGGTACCAGCCCACCTCGAAACGTATATGAGACAAAAACATTTTCCATTTGCCAACTCTCCTCACTTCCCAACGAAGACTCAAGTCAGGATCATAGGGTTCCACTCTAAGTTCAACCATTCCTAACTTCCGCTTGTTTTGTGTCTTAATTTCAAGAGTCGAGTTCCTTAAAACAACGGCTCTGATACAAACTGTGACGGCCCAAATTTTCCACGAATTGGGCCCCGCCCGGCCTAAGCCCACGTGAACCCCCGAGCCCGTCTCGCAAGGTCAACGCGGACCTAGTCAGCCTTCCAATCCATCATTTTTTCCAAATTCAACATTTTACAGTTGAGTTATTAATATTTTTTGAGTTTTACAATTTTAGCGGAAGCAATTAATACATAACTCAACAAAAAGATCAGGGAGTTAGGCTAATTGTGGAACCCAGTAAATATCATCAGAGGAGAGTAAATACAAAATATACAAAAATTTCACCTAGCCGTGAAGCATTTCCTCTGCTACTTGTCTGCATGGCTCGCACTCGACCAAAATAAAAATGACGAGCCCAGTAAGTAAACCCAATGAGACGATATACAACATTTCACAATATCCAAAACAACAGTTTACGATATCCAAAGCAGTCAAATTCATGCAAATAGAACGAAATGAATCAAGAACGCACGAATATACAAGACTGTAAACAACTCATCAATGAGTGAGGCCCAACAATTAATTTATTTTTTATTGTGAAGGCCCGAGACAACCCCCCCCAGCTAGGCGAGCAAGCTCTGCGACTGCGACTGGCAAGGCAAGCCCCTCGGCACCTCCAAGGTAGATGTATATGAGCACCACACAGAACATCTCATATACATCTTGGATGTATATGCACCCCAGGCGAGCAAGATCTGCGACTGCGAATCCATATACATCTTCTATGTTTCCCCCATATGTGCGTGCGAGCACGCTCTGCGAACTGCACATATGGGCATAGATTTGCAGTGAACAACAATAAAACTATCACAAAACAGTAAGCAATAACAGTAAATGGATAAACATGAAATACTGTATAAATCCCTAGCTGGTTTACTTACCTTGAGAAACGCAAACCTCAAAATGTCTCGCTCGCGTCTCGATTTGCGCACCGACACCCGACTCCTAGTCCCTGGTGTCGATTTAAACTTTTTAAGCCTATTTTACTGAAAATCATTCAGATCGTAACTCAAATTAGGTGAATAATCCTCACCTTCATCGCGTCGTCGCGATTTCCACGAAATCGCGCAACCGACTAGTCGACACCGCGCCACCGCGTCGTCGGCCTCGCTGCCCGGCCGGCGGTGCGACCATCGCTCTTCTGCTGCCATTGCCTCGCGCCGCCATGCCAAGACCTTGTCCGCTGATCCGTCCGCCATGGCTGATTCGTCCGTCGTCCGCGCGCTCAGCGCTCGCTTGCTTGCTGCATCATTAGCGCCGCAGCAATGCCGCGCCAGTCCGCCGCCACGTTAGCGCGCCATGATCGCCACCGCTTATCCGCGAGATGTCCACCGTCGCCGTCCGATCGCTGTCAGTGCCACGCACCCATTATTGTCGGCCTCTCCACACTTGTTTCGCACGCCACCGCTGCCCGCATTGATTGCGCCGGTCTTGTCAACCGCCAGCCAGCTGTCCAATCATTGTCTGGCCAGCCGTCGTCTCGCCATTGAGCTCCAGTACCGTCGCCCGATCGCCAATCTCCTTCTTTCCCCTTTCCTCCTTCTCGTCCTCACGATCTCTCTGATCATTTTTTTTTCCTTATTTTTTCCATCCTTATCTCCTCTTTTATATTTATATATATATATACATAACTTTATCTTTTTGATTTCAAATCAAAAGTGTCCTCGAGATTCGTGCAACACGAATCTCGAGGCTACTCAAAAATCTAGCAGCGCGTATCTCGAGGCACCAACCCGCCTCATTTTCAAACTCTCGATACACATCACGATGCGTATCCCTCGTCTGCACGCGACTCGAGGCACGTCCCTGTTAGTGTTTCGGCTCACCGAATTCCTCGCATACTTAGCATATCATCTTAAATTTAATTCGAATATACGTATTTCAACGAGTGGGTCCCACATACGACCTTGACTTGACACGTGGCACAAGTCAAATTTTCGGGCCGTTACAGACTTTCTCCTCAACTGTTGTACCTTTCGCTCTATGATCTAAATGGGATGTTCCTCATAAGAGATGTCCTCACTCAGGTCGATCTGACTCAAGTCAATTGCTGGTCGCACGCCTGCCTTCGACTCTGCTAGTCGAAGCATCAAAATGTGGAACACTGGATGGACCCCTGACATCTGTGGAGGCAATTCAAGCTCGTATGCCATTTTTTCGACCCGTTTCTTAATCATAAAAGGCCCGATGTACCTCGGTGCAAGGTTATCTTTCACCCAAAATCTCTGAAGACCATTCCGAAGGGAAACCTTTAAATAGACGAAGGCTCCCTCGGAATACGCGAGATCACCGCGATACTTATCTGCATATTTCTTCTGTCTCTCTTATGCTCATCTGAGTCTTTGACGGATCAGTTTGACATTTTCCGTATGGTCAACAATAATCTCAGACCCCACTATCTCGCAGCCCTCTAGCTCAGCCCAACACGATGGCGAGCGACACGGTCTGCCATACAAAGCCTCAAATGGCGCCATCTCAAAGCTAGCCTGATAACTATTGTTATAAGCGAACTCACACAACGGTAGGTACTCCGCCCAAGATCCGCCAAACTCCAACACGCATGCTCGCAACATGTCCTCGTGGACCTGAATCAATTTCTCAGTCTGCCAGTCGGTCTGAGGGTGGAAAGTCGTACTGAACTGTAGGCGCGTACTGTACTGCTATTGCATACTCCGCCACATCCTAGGCGTATACATAGCATCTCGATCTGACGTAATCGTTAATGGTACCCCATGCAGCATGATAATCTCTCTCTCGAACAATACGCTCAGCTGATCGAACCTGTAATGCGATGCCACTGGCAGGACATGAGCAGACTTCGTCAATCTGTCAACTATTGCCCAGATTGAATCATGTCTCCTCGCGGTCCACGGCAATCCTCTGACAAAATCCATAGAGATGTTTTCCCACTTCCATCGAAGAATGGGAAGCGGCTGTAGTACTCCCCCGGATCTGCGACGCTCGGACTTCACTTGTTGACATATACCACAATTCCTGATGAATCTAGACACATATGTCTTCATCCCTGGCCACCAGAGATGTATCCTCATGTCGTGGTACATCTTAGTCCTGCCTGGATGTACGCTAAATCTGGAACGGTGTTACTCCTGAAGGATCTCATCTCTCAACTCCTGTACCTCTGGTATCCGCAACCTGAACCGGTATCTCAGACACTGTTATGTTATCTCTGCCCAATCTGTACACTCTGCACTTTGCACTAACTCGCTGTATTTCGAGTACAATCGGTCGATCTTTTGACCCTATGACACTCGCTGTGTAGACATGGTCTGTAGTCTCATCTATGCGCAAATCATCACCTAAGTATCGATAGGAATCTCTATCTGACATGCTGTCGTCGCTGCCTCGAGTAATCTGTACTCAGCATCATGTGACATCTGACCACCTCGGCATCTCTACTCAGTATCCTACTCAGCACATCTGCGACTACGTTCGCTTTTCCTGGTTGATACTCTAAGGAAAAGCCGTAGTCCTTCAAGAACTCCAACCGTCTGTGCTGTCTCATGTTCATATCTTTCTGTGTGAAGAGGTATTTCAGACTCTCGTGATCAGTGAAGAGTGTGAATCTCTCTCCATACAAAAGGTGTCTCAAAGTCTTCAGCGCAAATACAACCGTTGTCAACTCTAGATCATGTGTGGGGTAGTTCTTCTTATGTATCTTTAACTATCTCGATGCGTATGCCACGACACCGCTACCTTGCATCAACACACAACCTAGACCCATATGAGAAGCATCTGTGTACACTTGAAATTCATGTCCAGCCTCTGATAGTGCAAACACTGGCACGATAGTTAATGTCCTCTTCAATTGAGTAAATGCAACCTCGCACTTCTCAGTCCACTCATAAGCAATATCCTTCTGCGTCAGCCTCGTCATCGGTAAAGCGATCTTCGAGAAATCCTTCACAAATCTACGGTAATATCCTACTAACCCCAGAAAGCTCCTGATCTTCGGTACTGATGTCGGTGCCGGCCAATCTGTGATCTTTTGAATCTTGGCTGGATCTACTGCAATCCCTGCTGCTCCAACAACGTGCCCCAAGAACTTAACCTCTGCAAGCCAGAATTCACACTTGCTAAACTTAGCAAAAAGTCGGTGTTCCCTCAATGTTTGGAACGTCTCTCTGAGGTGCTGCTCGTGATCCTCACATGTCCTCGAGTATATCAAGATGTCGTCGATGAAGACTATCACGAAGCGGTCGATATATGGTCTAAGTATTCGGTGCATCAAATCATTGAATACGGCGGGGGCGTCGGTCAGCCCGAATGACATGACCGTGAACTGGTAGTGTCTGTATCTAGTGCTGAATGTTGTCTTGGACCTATCATCATCCCTGATCCTAAGCTGATGATACTCCGATCTAAGGTCTATCTTGGAGAAAAATTGTGCTCCTCTCAGCTGATCAATTAAATTGTCTATTCGCTGAAGTGGGTACTTGTTTCTGACTGTCACTTTGTTTAACTGCCAGTAGTCGATGCATAGTCTCAAACTGTCATCCTTCTTCTTCACAAACAGAACTGGCGCTCCCCACGGTGACATCGAAGGTGTGATAAATCCCTTCTTCCCCAAATCCTAAAGCTGAGTCCTCAACTCCTCCAACTCCCTTGGAGCCATGCGGTACGACGGTATCGCGATCGGTCTGGTACCCGGTACTAGGTCGATGATGAAGTCTACCTCTCGTGGTGGCGGTAATCCAGGTAAATCATCTAGGAAAACATTTGGGAAGTCTTGAACAACCGGTATCTCTTTTAGGCTGGGTCACTAACTCTCTTCTACTGCGTATGACGCTACCTAGAGTCTCCATCTCTTCGCTAGATGCAAGCCGAACTCTCGTAGTGCTGAGTCTCGTGGTCGAGGGTGTTATAGTAGTAGCTATAGTGACGGGACGGTCAAAAGCAGTGCAGTCATATGCACCGACATGTAAGCGATGAAATCGGTGATCTGTCGCTCTTGAGCGGTCGTCCGGTCAGACATCCTCTAAAAATTGTCAACTAAAACGGTGGGAGGCTGATTGCCGCTAGCTTTGGTGTCTCCGGCCTCGCATGACTTCGCCATCAGTGTCTTCAAATGGATAACGAACGCGAATCAACTACTACTTGGCATAACGCACATACACATATAGAAACTAACACGTACATATAAGAAATCCCCATCTCACCTTCACTCAATTCCCAACAAAATAGTTCCTAGGCAAGGATCATCTGGTTTCCACCTCAAAGGTTTATGTTTTATACGAGTTCATGTTTTTCTTATTTATCCCTAAGGTTCTAATACCTAGGCTCTAATACCAACTGTGAGGACTCCTCTCCTAATCTAGGGCATCGCCCGGCCTAATCCCGTAATTAAGCCCTAATCATATCCACGCAGGACTTAACTACGTATTAGTCAGCCTTTACAACATAGACGCCTCTTTTCTCGTGTTCATGATAAGTAATACACAAGTCCTACCAGTTTATAAAGTTTAAAGTTAATTAATTAGCGGAAGTCTTATTGATTATGCGGAAGCAATGAGTAACTTATGCGGAAGCCATTTATAAAATCCTAAGTGTGGAAAACCAGGAAATGACATCACATATATATAAAGTCCTCAAAATGTGGTAAAACAACAAAATAGTCTAAGTCAAGTCGGAGAACTAACGCTCAACCCAATATACAACCCTAAATAGTGTCTGAAAGACGTATATATCATAGACAATCAAAATATCAAAATAAGACCTACAATCGATGCAGTGACGCGTCGCGGGCTCAGGAATAATCGTTGATCTTCTCTTTGCCCGGCCTGCTGGTAATCGGCTCTGCATCCACCATCATAAAAATGACGGTGAGTACAAGAATGAAACAATAATCCCCAATGACAAGTTTCATTTGCATTTCCAAAATATTCAAATGGTATTTAAAAGCATATAAATGGAAAAATTAGAAAATAAACATATGCGAGTAAATACCAGAGTTAAACAAGTGAAACTGACACTAGGCTAAGTAGTAGTGATTTAGGTCCAGTCGGCAGCGAAACATGTCACTCCGACTCAATAACCATATAGCACAAGGGACTCTAACCCAAGTCTCACCAGGGACTCTAACCTCGGTGTGTAAACCATCTTAGAGACTCTAACCCCGAGTGTCATATAGTGTCAAGTAACTTGTGCCGACATCCCCAGGGACTCTAACCCCGTGAGTCGCGCACACCTCGATCGAGTACGGGACCTAAATGCAAAAATTACTTTTTAGATTTCAAGAAATATCAAGTATGGATTGTCAAGGCATAGGCACATCTACACACCTAAACAAATAAGGAATACAAGTCCTCTTAAACATTTATAAGATATTCACTAGCCTAATAGCATGCTATTTATCATTCAATTCACATTTAAAACACAAGAATAGACATAGCATGGGATAGAATCAATGAATCAAATTAATGAATGGATATCATGCAAACTAGACTCTTCAAGTGAGCGTAGACACAAAGAGCACATAATATAAGAATACAAAGGCAAAATTGTCAAAAGGACTATGCAAGGACAACAATTAATAGAAATGAAATGTCAAGTAAAGTTGTCATTGGGTATACTCGCAACAACAAAGTAAAGTTCTAGCTTTACCGGCCTCCCGATACTTCAAATCTTGTATTCGCTCACTCGGCCTCCCGATCGTCCGTGTGTGTGTGTGTGTGTGTGTGTGCGGGAGTGTGTTTGTGTGTGTGGTGTAAGTGGGTAGGTGGGGTGGTGGCAACGTGGTATGGGTTTTGACAAGTGTTACTTAGGTTGGGACAAGTGTGATGGGGTTTGTGACACCTAACTGTGACACAACTACGATAATCACCTGTGTTTTCGTGCGTTTCGACGCCCGATTTCGCGTCAGAACCGTGATATCCGCGTACTGCCGCGTCGCTAGTCACTCAATATATATTCCATATTATTTACTTGACTATAGGCTTATAAGTAATTCCTTATTTCATATTAGTATTAAATAAAACTTACCAAAATGTTAACTACCTGGTTCCCCAGTTTGCACGCTACTCGAGGCGTGTCCCTGCTCTCGTCTTGACGCATACAACTGTACAAACCGACTTAGTAAGTCTACACAATACATAACACTAGGCACACATCAATACAAAAATACGATATACCTCAGCCACATGCGTCGGTCGGTGCACGTAACACAGTATAGGTCCCACTTCAAGGGTCGGTGATCCTAATTAAGGAATTAAAACAGGGTTAGAGATTTGGGCCGTGACAGTATATCACAACAAATATAAAATATACAATGGCTCTTACTTCGGTCAATGGATATATCACGGTGTGGGTCCCACGGTATGGGTCGTTGATCCTATTTAAGGCATTAAACACGATTAATGATATTGGGCCGTTACAAAAATCCACGCAATTCCTTATGGTTCCATAGCTATCTCCTATAACTTCAACTTGTAGAACTTGTTTTTTATCCAATTCACGGAGAAGACCTTCTCTAATTGTCCTCCAACCATCTCTATCAAGTAGACCAAGGCCGGCGACAATAAACCGAAAGCAAAAATGACCATCGCTAGCCACATCGAAGGTACTCTCAATACATGGAACCCAATCTAATTGAATGCTAGAGATGAACCCAACCTTTGACACACCCATTGAAGCTCCACGGGTTTGGTTTATTTTAGCAACAGATGGTATTTGTTTCTTTCGCAAACATGTAAACTCCTCATGACCAGATACATATTCAAAACCATTAGGAAGTCTTGTCGTAGATGTATCGTCTTCATCGAGCTTTCTCTTTAGTGATTTTTCACTTCCCTTTTTTATGTTCGGTCTCCCTTTTGTCTTCAACTTAGCAGGAGGTGGAATCACCGATGTGGATGAAAGATTACTAATCTCTCTCAACTGTTGAATGATCCTCACATGGGCATCCTCATCAATGCAACTTCCAAACTTATCAATGACTCTCTGGATTTCTTCATTGAAGTTATAGTCAGCCTGACCACAGACTATTCAAGCATCAAACTCAACTTCTGCCAATGACTGTATATGCCCTCAAGTGGTATAGGTGAACCGACCAAAAGATGTACATTAAGCTCATATGCACAAGGAAGATCATGTGTAGAGCGTATGTCACAACTACAAAGAAATTGGTCAGTCTCGATGCTCTACTTCTTCACGAATCAACTTGAGTGTTGATCGGGAGACATAACCTTGCAAATGATGACACAAAGGGCCTATGAAGCCATGTTGCACCACATTCAAACTCTGCTCAAACAATGCCTTTATCTTGCTCTATCATGTCATCAATGAAACCCCATAACACCTTAAAGTTTGTTTGACAATGCCCAACATATTTCTTGAGAGTTGAATGCGCAGACTCAACTCTTTGCATCGTTGTCTCCCCCATATGCATAATCTTATCCATCCAAGCAGAAACAAATCTTTCTTTAAACCCCCCAACCTAAGTCTTTTCTAAATACTGGACCAACCTTTTCAAATCACCATAATCATGTCGTATGTCATTATACCCACAGTCAAACGATTCCCCGACCTTCGCATACATCAATGTCGTCCATTTATCATTAAAAAGAGTAAAGTCCTCATTTCTTGCAAATATTTTCTTCATGTTGGTCAAGATATTTAGGTTTACGTGTCATGTGCAAAGTAGGTGATACAATTAGGGAAATACTTGTTCGATTGCAGTAATAAGTCTCAACTCTCTATTAGTGACAAAAACAACCGGTGAAAACCAACCCTCCAATATTTGCCTCAAAATCTCCGAAGACCATAAATAGTTGTCATTGGTCTCCGACGACATGAAAGCAAACCAAACCGAGAAACTGACCTCAGTCGAAGTCACCTCAATAATCTCCAACAGTGGCATGCGCTACCTATTGGTCTTGTATGTGCAGTCCATGATAAGAACCAAAGGGAAACACCGCACCAAATTCATAGAGTCAGGATGTGCCCAGAATATCTTGATCATGACATTTGTATCATTATACTTCCTATGTCACGATAAATAGTTATTTTTCTTCAATAAGTGCAACAGTTATTGCATTTGCATTCTCTCACTGGCTTCTCGGTATCTTTGTCTTTATCATGCGTTGTAAATCGTACGAAAAGTGGAAACACTATTTTTATCATTTTGCCTTAATGTGTTGCGGACTTATCTTGGCATCACATTACCCTTAGTCATTTGCCTTACTACAACCTTCTCATATGGAGTCAATCGACCGACATATGAGTGTCTTTACAAGTACTTCGTGGTCGCATGGTTGTGACACCTACATAGCACATTCAAATATAATAAAAGTCCGACTCTTTGATAAGTCTTTAATTATGTATATTATATATAGTTTATTTATACATTTTTATTGTCAAATCCTTAAAATATAGGCCTAATTATCTTTATTTGTCATTTTTAGGATTCTCGGAGTGCATGATTGAATTCGTGGCAAAAAATTGTGTGAAATGGACTACTTATATATAGTGATTAGATATAGGAGAATATGTCTCGAGACATGCAGAGCACAACTGATTTGGTGATGAGGGCAATTGAGGGGACGCAGTGCCTCAAAATCCGCATATGCTACGTGGCGCCTTCCCATTGGTCCAGCGCCTACACTATCTCTCTCACGTTCCACGTATCGGTCTTCTACACGTCCACGCCTCAGCAGTAGCAGCTTTCATCACCAGCGCCACGTAGCGTGCTCCCATTTGCTACGCATCTCCAAAACCTGTCACCACAAGCTGCCGGCCTGTCTCCAAGCTTTAAGGGTGTTTTACCAAAAGTAAGGGGGTTTTATAATTTATTTCACAAAATAGAGTGGTGTACTTTGAAATAACAAAAGTAGCCAATAACGTCTTTTGAAAAGGCGTTATTGGTTTTGAAGTTGATGAAGTGGTGGTGATGTGGCGGCACAATTGTATAGATAACACCTTTTGAAAAGGAGCTATCTATACATTTGGCCAGCCACCTCACCGCCACCTCATCGACTTCAAGTAACGCCTTTTCAAAAGGCGTTATTGGCTATTTTTTATGTTTGTGAGGTGGCGGTGAGGTGGCTGGCCAAATGTATAGATAGCGCATTTTCAAAAGGCGCTATCTATACAATTGCGCCGCCACGTCACCGCCACGTCATCACCACCTCACCAACTGGACTCGCCGATCTGTCCGCCACAGCCGATGCCGCTGGTCCGCGACCTCCCTGCGCCCGTTCTTCTTGCCGGGCGCATTCATACTGGTCAAATCATGGCAAATTGGATCGCGACGTCTCTGGCCGCCGTCGTCGTTGTCGTAGTTGAGCGATCTCAACAATGACAACCAATTTTGAATATGCATAGGAGGAGTTTATTTTTGTATAAAAAAGAAAACAACTTTTTTTTTTGATTAACCATGTGTATCTAGATTTAAATAGTTTTATTTACCCTGAGATTGCCGAAATAGACCATCAGGCCCAACAATTCGTTCCAACCTTCAACTCTCTTTTCTAAATTCATTGATATTGAATCACTCGAACGCACAAGCCAACACTTGTTATACTTTTTGAAGGCCTTGCGTTATATCCCCAGTTCTAGATTTTTCATATATAAATGTAACTAATGTATCTCCTTCGTAAAGGATTTCCCCATAATGGTCATGTACAGTAGCTCATTGAGTAGCCAAAGATGGCTTAGCGGATCTTATTACTAAAGAGCCAACAAGAACAACGAGAACCTGACCAGATTTTTGGTATGGTCCAATTTAATATTTTTATGACAAATTCCTCGAATTGTCTTGCATTTCCATAAAGGATATAATTAACAACTCGAAGTTTCATATATATATATATATATATATATATATATATATATATATAGCTCAGTTATTAGCATGAACCAAATAAACATAGATTAGAAGTTTAGGAAAAGTCTTGGGTTCGACTCTAGTTGAAAAGAATCAAAAGTAGCTGCAGTGACCGAGTCCTTAACTTTGTGCATGACATTGTGGTGTTTTTTGTGTCGAAGTTCAATGAAGGCCATGACGAATCTCACACAAACAATAAAAAATACACTAACTTAATTGCAAACTAAACATACTTACTAAATGGAACTAACCAAACTAAACTAACTAACCTTAACTAACCTAACCACCTAAACAATACAAACTAACTAAACTAAAATAACTAACTTAACTAACTAAACAAACAACCAAAAAACGATTACCTAAACTACCAAACAAAACTAAACTAACAACCAAGTAGCTCGAGAGTTACTTGTTAACAACCTAACCTAACGTAACTATGTGAACTAAACTCGACTAACCTAACCTAACCTAACCTAACTATGTAAACTAAATTAACTAAACTAAACTCTACTAAACTACACTAACGAACATACCCTAACTCAAATTCGTGAAATAAAACTAACCTCAACACCTAAACTAAACTAACTTAAGTAACTAAGCTAAGTAACCTAACCAAACTAAACTAATGTGAACAAACCTCCTACACCTAACTAACTAAGCTAACCACTTAAGTTAAATTAAACATATAACCTAAACTCACTTAACAAACTAAACAAATTACTTGGTAAAGCTCTGCCCTAGCCATACTCACATTGAAGTCCCTCTATTTATATTATTTCATATGATTCGGCTTGAGAGTTTTCTTCAATTAAATGATTATAATATCAATAAGATTGATTAATTTTTTTGATAAAGCACCGAACTTTAAGTCAATCACTTCAAGAACTTGGATACCGTACCCTAGACTCTTTGAGATGTGCATGATACGTATCGTGAAGTACATCGCATGCATATCAAAACACGATTTATGCCAGTTCCTGATTACGTGTAGGACTCCTCCTTGAATGTGAGCTTAACAAAAACAACATAAAAATACACAAATCCTACCTATACGAAAGCACATGAGCGAAGCTAGACGCAACCCACCTTTTACTTAAGGCGCTCTAACGAAAAAGTCAATCTTAAAAAAAATTCAAGGAGGCTGCAAAATAACTCTTATACCTTTACTGCGATTAGTGCACCTCACCATCCGCTTTTCTCTCATTTAATGCACCTCACCATCCTTTTGCTACTGCAAAATTACTCTTATAAGCTCGAATCTTCTAATGTTTCGAGATATAATAATATGGAAAACATTAGAAATAAGTTTATTCAATGAGAAGGTTGTATACACGTACTTCGTGAACCCAAAATATAAGTTATCTACAAATCAACATGACATTAAGAAAACTCATCATGCAGGTCTATTCCGACGGTTACGTTGACGTTGTTGCTCAGTGATGCAAACCGGACGTACTCTTTGTCTAATTGGACGATGTGTTTGTACATCCGGTTGAGGCTGTTGAGGTAGCTGGTCTTGCATTGAATCACATCGAGTAGATTGATGCGTTTCCTCTGGTGCTTCACGCGACTCACCTCCGCTACTGATGCTCCCGAAAATAGGAGGTGGAACCATCCCAAAATATTGGCTTCCTGTATGGGATTGGGGGAAAGGAATATGAGGTTGCGGCATAGTCAACAAGTTCATGAATGAGGCATCTCCACTATATGGCATATTGAAATTATAAGGAGTAGGAGTATATGGACTAGGCACGTATTGAGGTAGTGACAAATACATTTGACGATGAGGCATTCCATGGTCCACATATGAAGACGACGGCCCAGGTGCGTAAGGATCAAAATGGTACGGACGAAGATTCACGATCGGCGGCCTGGGTACAAACATTTGAGGTTCTGGTTGGGGTGTATGTCCTACAGGAATGTACCCATGAGAAGAATGAGTTGGTGGGGATGATCGTTGGCTAGTCTCACCAACAGTCTCTGTTCTATCGCTCTCGAACGAGATGAACGTGCTGGAGGAGAACGTCTGCTACTCTCTGCAGCAATCTCAGTTTGAGTAGATGGACATGGTGGACGAGGACGTCTTGTGCGTTCCCGCACAGTCTCTGGTCGTGTTCGTCTTCTTCTCACCTCTACGTTTGCTTTGCCCTGATCGTCTTCTTCATCTTCCGGTTCATTATCCTCATTTATGATTTGATCGAAGTTTATTTCGTCATGCGAAAGAGTAGACCGTTGCCTTTCATCTTCGTCTAAAATCTTAATCCCTTCATCAAGCGCAGCAAGACCTTGCTCGTACCCATCCTCAATAAACACTCGCCTCAGACGATGCACCAAGTTACGCTGATATACAAAAAATACGAGCTCAAAGCACGCAATATAAGCTATTAGATGTGCGAGGAAAAGTAAGAGTCAGAAGATTACCGAGTAGTCACGTAACGCCCCGTCGTGTCCAATGAATCTCCTAGTGACCGAGCGATACCACGTCGTGTAGTCTTGATGATTGTGCCCTTCATTAAGTGCCGCTTTCGCAATGGTGTCCCCACGATTTTCCCACATGTGTATATAGCTTGCGTGAAAAGTCACTCAATTCTCATGATGATGTCCACGCAATTCGATGCGGTGCAGTTGGGCGTTGTAAACACAATTTGGTGGCACCACTTGTACCATGCCGAATTGTCTCATAACCCTTTCTGGTCGATGCCACTCGACTATGTGGAAACAAATAAGGGGACACGTCGAAAGCCAACTACCTTGACCGTCAGTACAGTAATCGGGAAGAGACCCCATGAGTTCAGTATATGGTTGCCATACCACATCATCCTCATGCCTTTGCAAGTCGAGTGCATCACGGTAAGCCGATACGACGTGCGTCGCACTTTGTGAAACCGAAAATGCATCGAGCCATCTGTGTAGAAAACAATAAGTTAAGATAAATGAAGTTGGACAAGAGTTTTTAGCAAATTAATGACAAATCGACTTTAATACCTGTGTCCTAGTGGAACATCCATAAGCATATTTTGGCCATCCACCGTTCGCGGTTGAGCTTTAGAAACACGCAGGCTCTGCGGTGCTATGAATGGAAATCTGTCCCATGCCCACAGTTGTACCATAATTGATGCGCCATCCACCTCATGTGCCCCTGCGCGAGATCCGCGACCCAACTCCCCGTACAAATAAGCCAAACATGCACTCCCCCAACTATATTGTCCAGATACTTGGAAATCCTCCGGTAATGGTAGGAACATCAAATGTACGAATCTATTGGACTTGTCGGCGAAAAGACAACCACTGATAAGTTGTAGTATGTACGATCTCACATAGCATTGCACTGAATCCTCATCGCTGTCATCATCTATAGCTGGTACGTTACGCTCAAGCCAATCGACTTTAAGTTTACAACCAACCACGTCATCTCCCACATGAGTTCGTCTAAGTAGCCTCTCACAGACATCAGCATAGTCTGTATCTGTCATACCCGTCACAGGCATACCTTCGATAGGTAATCCAAGATGTACCTGCACGTCTTAGAGTGTAATCGTGCACTCCCCACAATGCATGTGAAATGTATGCGTCTCAGGGCGCCATCTCTCTACGAACGCAGTAATCAAAGCCTAATCAAGGCTGAAAAATGCTACCCGGGAAATTCCATAGAACCCACTGGAACGAAGATATGGGATCATCCTAGAATGATACTGCATCGTTCGATCAACCACCCCACGTCTTCGACTTACGCGCATTGTTTCATACACCTTATAATTGATATGGTCGTAATGTATGAGTTTGATACGTTATTGCTGTAAATTTGACATATTCACGGAAAACAGTTTACCTCGCCCCTCCAGGTTCGCGATGATCTGTGTGTGGCTTGGAGTTACAATAGTGATGGATCTGAAGGACCTGGATCCATTGTTCTACAACTGCAAATGAATGTTAGAAAAAGTAAATAAATATACATATACAAAACCAAACGATAAGTATTTAATAAGTGTTCACACAAAAACAACAACGTTAATCTTAAAATGCAATATGTGTACGAACTTAAGTTACTTCACACCTTATACAACATCGACTATAGGTTTTCATTGGAAGGTTGAGGTCTGCTTGGACAATTTTTTTTGTTATGTCCATCTGAACGACAAATACCACACCGGTTCTTCCTAGTTGGGACTCGTGCACGGTCTTTATTTGGACATGTTGTTCTTTTATATCCTTCTTGATGACATATCCCTCATCGCAAAGGCCTTTGGACATTAGGAAGATCCATCTCGGTATGTCTTCGTGATCCCTTAGGTCTCCCTCGGCCACGTCTGCACCTAGGGTCGGGTATGATCTTCGTCCCAAAAGTCGGCCAATACTTCTCATCTGGGATGGCCTTGAAATTGTAGGAGTAGCATTGTGCATACACATATATCCTATAATATGGCTCGATGAACTGCGCATAGTCATGCGAACTAACGCACATGCCGCTAACACGTGTGAGCAAGGGAAACCAAACGACCGCCATTTATTACAACTGCACACCCGATCCTTTAAGATGACGACTTGTGTGTTGTTGCCTTTATGCATCTGTACCTCGAACTCACCAATGTCTCGATTGATCAACGTGACGTGATGCCTCCTTGCAGATTTCTCATTTTTTGTGAGTGCCTCCATGACATATTGCGTGTACGCTTGTCCGTTTGAGATTGCTTCATTGATTTCTTGGTTGCGTTGATCGTGGTATGTCACCAATCTGTAGTATATCATCTGGGTCAACGCCGTTATTGGCAAGAATCGAGCCCCCTTCAAGACCCCTTTAAAACACTCTGCAATTGCCGATGAAACTCGAGTAAGTAATATTGGTTCGTCGAGTATTTATTGTATTTGAGTGCAAAACGTAAATTGTATTTCGTACATACCAACACCATTAGAATTCATCCATCCGTACCGTATGCCTCCGTCGTGCGATTGAGTCCAAATTTCTTTGGGGATGGCATTAATATATTGCAGACATTAAGGCGTTCGTGAAGATAAGTATGTGAAACGCTCCATGCACGCATTAAATTTTCGTTCTTTATGTTGAACAGCTGCTCGACCAAGGAGTACTTTCAAGGGGTCATTTTTGAAGTGGGTGCCGAAATTACTAAACAAGTGTCGCAAGCAATAACGGTGGTACCCTTTTGGGGGACAAAATCCGTTGCTTAGGGTGTTGACCGCCTCCAAAATGCCAGGGTGACGATCAGAAATAACGCAAATCCCTTCTCTATCCGTCGCGTGTTTGCGCAACATCCGCAAAAACCACCCCCACTAATCAGTTGATTCGATTTCTGCAACGGCAAATGCAACTGGTAATATGTGCCCATTTCCATCAACAGAGATCGCAATCAGTAGCTTCCCACTGTATTTTCCATATAGGAATGTCGCGTCAATCTGAAGCAGAGGCCTGCAAAACTTAAAAGCATTTATTGAAGCTTCAAATACAAAAAACACACGACGAAATTGAGGAGACGCAGGTCATATTTCATCAGCATGCCATTGTCTATGTGACCACTCGATTCTTTTCCCCGGACTCTTACTCCTCATAGCCGCCAACCATCCTGGTAATTGAGCGTATGAGTCATCCCAATCTCCAAAAGCCCATGCAATTGCTTTCCTTTTGGCATCCCACATTCGCTTGTAGCTGACTTCGTGTCCGTATTTTCCTTTTATTATTTCTACTAATATTTTGATCGTGATACCTTGATCGCTCTTGACGACGCTTTGGATCTCTCGCGCAATCATGTTGGCGTCAAGTTGAGCATGATCGCGTTCTACATCGGGATTAATACACGTGTGCGGTACGTCTAACTGTGTTATCTCTCATAATTGTGTTTTCTTTCGCAAACTGGCACGAAGACGCCACATACACCCGTGATGTACACTTCTGTACTTAATCGCCCACGTAGTTGTAGTCGATTCCATCACATGGAATTGACAATGTCTATTAACATGCCACACTTTAACGGCATGTTGTAAGTCCTTTTTATTGTCAAAGTACATCCATATCTCCAAATCGAAGTTATTCATGTCCCCCGGAGTTTACTTATGGGAATGTTGGGTCGCAGTTGAATTAGCCACCTCCCAATCGATTTCGTTATATCCCGGTATTGGTTGGTGAACTTCATCATCACTAGCTTCCTCCAACAAAATCTCTTCATCGATAGCAAATTGCTCAGCATCTTCCACATTCTCCGCGCCCGGAGGTTCATATCTTGGATCATCCGTGCAAACATTAACGTCATCCCAAACGACTGCTGCTGGCGCATCTTCGTTGATCTGTATGTCCTCATGAGTTTCATTATTGGCATCGGCGTTATCGTCATCGTCATTATCGGCATTAATATCTTCATGGAATTGAGTAACGAACCCCTCTTCCACGACGTCACCCTGTAGGGATTGCATATGCAGCCTTTCCATCATGAATGATGCGTCTTGCGTGCCGTCACATTCATCGACAACTTGCGAATGAATCGCACTATTGTGAAATGAGTCGACTGACTCAAATGTCAAATAGATATCAACCGTTGCAGTTATAGGTAAATTGGCCACCGTCTCCCACATTAAGTCGAAGTGTGTCGTATCATGCAACAACACAGGAACGAAATAATGTGAGCCTCTGGGGAGGACTATCATGTGGCAATAAGTCATCTGAACTATAGTCTCCATAGATGACATAGTGAACGCGTTACACACGACATTCATCATTTCACAGCCACTCGACCCAAACTTAACCATCAACACTTGTGATGGGGGTGAGCTGTACGTAATGTCATTTAACCCATTAACAATTTCACCGTTCGCATAGAATAGAAAATGGATGTTTCTTTGCGACATGACCTACATAAGTTTGCGAACTTTGATGTAAAAGGAATACACATAAATGCAAGAATATATTAAATGTAATAGTTGGTTAATAATGGCGTTAACGCGCAAGCAAACTTTCTGATGTAGAAGGTCGCCATAACAGCGGAACTACAGAGCATACTCATTTCTTTGCACTCCCAACCACGTACTAAGCCATACTTAGATGTCAAACGATCAAACCTACTGAACTAGTTCATAAGGAGCACGGTATTCGATTACAAATTCATGCCAGAAATTATATTCTTCCATTCAGCACTTTAAACACAAATGGAACTTTCTGATGTAGAAGATCGCATCAAAAGCGCAACCACAGAGCATACTCGTTCATTTGAGTTTGAGTTACTGAATGTTTTAAGCAGACATACCATTAACTAAACATATCAACCATTTTGAAAAACCACAACACCTATGTCACTAAGTATCATGTAAATCATAACAAACAATTATTAAAAAGTAATGGAAAATACCAAATTCGTGAACTTACTATTTTTCTCCGCTTGTTGTCTTCAACGTAAAAATCCTGCAGTGACATTTTATTTTCGTTAGTTCCATGTCAACAAATTATATTCTGGTAGAATAACACTTGAACTACTAGTACTAAAATAATGCTAACAAACATAAAAAGTAAACACGAAATTTGTCTCCCAAAAGTGAAAGTGGAAACTGGTTCGCGAAACTGTTCCATTGTTAATTTCAACTGAAATGCTTAACTACAAAATTTAAGAAACTATTAATTACATGACTAAGCAAGCTAAATAACCTAACCTAACATAACCTAACTATGTGAACTCAACTAACGAACCCAACAAACCTAAATTATACTTACCGCAAATTGTCGAACAACAAAACAAAAGTAAAGTACTCAAACGTTAATAACCTAACTAACAAAATTAACTAAACAAACTAACTAAACTAAACTAACTAAACTAAACTAAAGTAACCAAACTAAACTAACTAACCTTAACTTACCTAAATACCTCTACTATACTAACCGTTGTCTCAAATTGACGAACAACAAAACAAAAGTAAAGTAATCAAACTTTAATAACCTAAATAACGAAATTAACTAAACAAACTAACTAAACTAAACTAAACTAACCAAACTAAACTAACTAACCTTAACTAACCTAAATACCTCTACTATACTAAACACTTACCGCAAATTGTCGAACATCGAAACAAAAGTAAAGTAATCAAACATTAATAACCTAACTAACGAAATTAACTAAACAAACTAAGTAAACTAAACTAACTAACTAAACTAAACTAACCAAAATAATCTAACTAACCTTAACTAAGATAAATACCTATACTATACTAAACACTTACGCAAATTGTCGAACAACAAAACAAAAGTAAAGTAATCAAACATTAATAACCTAACTAACGAAATTAACTAAACAAACTAACTAAACTAAAAGAACTAACTAAACTAACTAACTAAACTAAACTAACAAACTAAACTAACTAACCTTAACTAACCTAAATACCTATACTAAACTAAACTAAACTAAACAAACTTAACTAACTAAACAAACTACCTAAAGACGATTAACTAAACTACTAAACGAAACTAAACTAACTTACCCATCTTAATAAAGTAAACAAACTACTTTAACTATACTAACTAACCTAAATACCAAATATAAACTAACTTAATTGACTTAACTCACTCAACAAACTAACTAAACTAATTGTCAAATTCGTTAGCACACGAAGAGATGATATTTTTTTTACGATAACCTTTTTGTTACGAAAAATTTACAAAAGTACAACTGTATTTAATGTAAAAGAGGGAAATGAGGGGAAATTTTCGTTTTTTTTTATCACACTACGCAATAACGCCTAATCTAAAGGCGCTATCACAATGGACAAAAAATTGACACTGAACTAACTATACTAACCTAAAATTGTCGAACAACAGAACGCAAGTAAACTAATCACAGTTAACTAACCTAAGTAACCGTAGCAAACAATTACCCAAATAATGAGTCTTAACTAACTTAACTCAAGTACCTTAACTACGTAACTTAACCTAATCTAACATAACCTAACCAAGCTATGTGAACCAAACGTAACGAAACCTAACCTAACCTAACTCAACACCGTTACCTAACTCAACTATACTAACCTAAAATTGCCGAACAATGCGAACGTCAAGTACACTAATCAAACATAACTAAGTAAACATAACTACCCTAACTTAACTGACTAAACTAACTAACGTAACCATCCTAAACTAACTTAACCTAACTACATATACCTAACTAACTAAACTAACCACCAATACCTAAATTAAACATCTAACCTAACCTACCTTAACTATCTACACTAACTACCTCAACTAACTCAACTACACTTACCCACTCCTTCCACTCCACTATCTTGCTGCTCTTGTCATTGTCGTCAGACTCCTCCTTCCTCCGCTGCTGCCGCTGGAGACCCCTCATCCGCTGCTGGGCCGTTGTTCTCCCTATTTGGGTACCACTACCACGCAAGTAGCCTCCACGTACAACTGCCGCTGCTGCTGTTGAGAGCCGTCGCTCCTTGCTCCGGTGCCCCCGCCGCACGTCCTCTCTTCCGTTTCCGTCGCGCGTGTGCACCGCCGCCTGGCTCTCTCGCAGCTATGTCCCCTCATTCTTCCTCCCTCCTCGGTGTCTCTCTCGACGGGTTGCTCCCCCTACCCTCCTCAAATAGCTGACCCACCCCACTCTCCACTGTAATCCCGTGACCTACCACCCCTACCCCTAAACCCTACCCTCGCATGAAAGTCGAAACTGACGCAAAGAATATTCTCTACGTCGGTTTCGGGAAGACAAACATAGGGGCGCAGATAGCGCCTTCTCAAAAGGCGCTATCTGCGCCCCTATGTCATGGGTATTCCCGGTCCACGTGGATCCACGTGGACCGAGAATCACTTATCAAGTCCACATGGCCATTGATAGCGCCTTCGCAGCAGGCGCTATCAATGTAATCGGTCCACGTTGCCTGGTCACATGGATAGCGCCTTTTCAAAAGGCGTTATCCATGTGTGCACATCAGAAAAATAAAAGTCCAAGTCGATAGCGCCTTCACAATAGGCGTTATTACCTACTTCCCAGAAATAAAAATATTTCACCCCTATTTTTCTCATTAAAACTAAAAACTTGTGTACATTAGTGATTTTTTCAGCTTTAAGCCCCTATTCACCCATCCGCTGGTTAAAGCTGTCGCGCATAGCAACTCCCACCTATCCGCGCCTGCCAAGTGGCGTATCCTACTCACCATCAACACTGCACAATAGTCTTCCTACCACTCACAGTTTGCTACGTCACGCTTGCTAGCTTGCTCCGTCAATCAGTGCGTGACATGTAGCAGAGAAGTAGAAAAGTCCAAAACAGCCCCATGATTGTCCTCGGCGCACGTGTCATGAACCAAACTCGAAGATAGGTATTGGGGACCCAATTTTGGCAGTTTTAATGAGGGTTTTTGGTAGGGGGATTGACATTCTTATTTTCTCTTCTTCTCTTGTGACTTTGGTGTTCTTCTTCTCCACAAATCATTGTTCTAGACATTGTTTTTTGGATTTTAATAGAGTCTGCCACTACGATGGCCGGCTAAGTTCATCAATCTAAACTAGTGGTGGATCAAATTACCCTTTTTAGCATAAACACATATGTGAGATCTATTTTTATTTATTTATTTTTTATGGTATTTTAATCCCTTTGATATTATTTGAACTATTGAGATTAAACACGTGTTTAAATCTTAATTTACATGCCAGTGGGTTGTACGCACCCGTACTTGGCAATAAGACCACATTAGTGGCATCCGACCATACCAATTAATTAATCCATTTTAGGACTGGTTGAATACCATAGGAATCTAGGCTAAACTGGACACATTAGTGATCCAATTGTCTAGGTGTAGTGCCTTTACAAAGCTCATTGCGGTCAACGCATTAAACCCAATTCACTTGAGTATAGGGTTATGTGTTTGACTAGGGAAGTAGTCATTGTCGTACCTTGACCATCGAAAAGGGGAAGTGCGAGGACCTACGTACCTTATCGAGTCTATAGCTACTCTAATTTACTATGAATTACATGTTTTGATTAGACTGAAGACCGTATGTAGAATTATGCCAAACTGTGGAGATTTGTGATACCAATGGTTTAGATTGTTTCCCCCAAGATTGATTTATTTACTCACTATTTTTATTCTTGTTCTTGATTAATTTAGAGATTCTTCCTTTGAACACCCCGAGTTATTTTTATTTTCATAGCCTAGGTTGAAAACTTGGTTTTCGTGGTTCGGCCCCGTGCTTGCCACTACTGCAGTTCTTGTGGTCATTGGTAATCTCATCGGGATTATATATTTTGACGCATTCGACATGCGTGAGATTTTGACGTCGTTGCCGGGGACCAAGTTATTATTGACTTAGGATTTTTTCTTTTTTGTTTTCTCTTTTTTTAGTGTTCACCTTTATGTCCCACAGTTTTCGTCAATCGCTATCTGCCAGATCTTTACTCCCTTTTGATATGGAGATCGAAAAGACCTGCCGTTGAAACTCGAAAGAAATTAGGCAGAGGACGCTCTCTGATGGTTGAGCACATTGGGATCCCACATGCACCCGTTGCACCACGTGAGGGACAGGAGGAACCCCTAGTAATTCCTCCCCGACAGTTTATTGCACCAGCTGTACTACATGCACTAGTGGAACAACAGAGGCCTGTAGTACACCAATATCAACCATTCGGTCAAAGAGTGGTTGATCCCACTCCACAAAGGAGACAAGCTACCCTTGGGCACAACCTCAGGCCGATCATTGCATTACCATTGGGATGGTGAATGATGGGATATATGATCTTCTGGCTCATCAGCCACATTGCATCGCAGTCTAAGCTCATAAGGGCAATTTTGAGTTTAGATCAAGTTTCATTAACCTGCTACGTGTCTTCCATGGATTGGATCATGAGGATCCAGTCACCTTCATCAATAACTTCCATTCCAAGTGTAGGACCATGATTCCCCCTCGAGTCGATGAAGACGAAGTCAAACTTTTGATTTTTCCTTTCTACCTTAAGGATAAAGCTCAGTGTTGGCTCTTCTATCTTCCCCCTGGTTCCATTACAAATTGGAACGACATGATTTATGCATTCATCAAAGAGTTCTTCCCTGAATCTAGAGCCTCCCAACTTACTAGAGAGATATGCAATATCAAAATGAAGTGAGCCGAGTCTTTTGGCGATTATCGAGGTCATTATAAGTCCTTACTTGTGCAATGCCCCCAACATGGCCAAATCAACCTCTCCATTGTTCGTTTCTTCTATATGATACTTACACCCCTTAAGAAATGGATGATTAACAATGCTTGTGGATGCGACTACAGATGTAAGAACACTGAGGAAATGTTTGATCTGTACGACTCTATTGCAAGTCGGTCGCGTCATTACATTGATGACAAGGAAGAGGGACCTTCATGAAGTCTTTATGACGGAGTAGGGTCAAATTTTGTCAATAGCAAGCTTAATAAACTTAATGATCTCATGGAGCGATTCCTCACCTCAGGAAAAGCCCAAGTTAAAGCTTGCGACTTCTGCATAACCAAAAACCATTCCACTGACTCTTATCATACCTTGTTCGAGAACGAGCAAGAGAACGCTTTAGGTGGCGAACTCCAAGAACCACCAAGAAATCAATACGGTAATAACTTCAGTAGCACTTATAATCATGTCGTTAAAAGTCCCTATCATAGTTATGGTCCCCAGAACCAGAACTTCCTCCAGTATGTTCCAAAGGGACAACCTTTTCCTCAACAATCCCAACCCACTCAGAATTTAGAGTCTTTAGAAGAAATGATGAGGACATTCATTGCTAATAAAGACAGATTCTCTAAAGATTTAGCCCAACTCAAAAATGAAACAATCGTGATCCATGCTTCTAGCATTCAAGGTCTCGAGGTTCAATTAGGGCAACTGGCCCTGCACGTTAGGCGTACAGATGAGAAAGGCAAGTCGCCTTCTCAACCATATCCGAATCCTAATGCGAATGTCAATGTCGTCACACTTCATAGTGGCAGAGAGTTGGAGGAGACCCCTAAAGAATCCAAGCCTAAAGAGGACGCCTTTAAATCCAAGGAAGTCGAGCAGGAGCTCGAAGTTCGACTGTCTCACACTGAAACGGTAAACTTGGATAAGGACGCACAACCTTTTCTCGAAATCCTACCCCCTTTCCCTCAACGCATCATTAAGAATAAAAAGGCGGGAGAAAAGAAGGAAATTCTGGAAATTTTGAGGAAAGTGGCGATAAACATCCCATTTTTTGATGCATTAGCACATATGCCCTGCTATGCTAAGTTGTTCAAAGACCTATGCAATAACAAAGGTCGACTCAAAGGCAACAAGAAAATCACTATATGTGAGAATGTCTCAGCTATCCTACTCGAAAAGTTTCCCACCAAGCGTGATGACTCGGGCATGTTCACTATCCCTTACACAATTGGTGAAGTTGAGATCCCGAAAGCTATGTGCAACCTCGGCGCCTCTATCAATGTCATGCCACTATCCATATATGAGACATTGAAGGCTGGCCCTCTAAAGGATACTGGAATTGTCATTCATTTGGCAGACTGGTTCATCGTTCATCTTGTGGCTATCTTGGAAGACATCCTGGTGAAGGTTAGTGAGTGCATGTTTCTTGCTGACTTCTATATCATCGATATGAAGACTCAGCCATACCCCCATTTCTCCACAGTCTTGCTCAGCAGGCCTTTCCTTAAGACTAGCAAGACCAAGATTGATGTTCACAGTGGTTCTCTGACCATAGAGTTTGATGGTGAACTTATTAAGTTCAACATCTATGATGCGATGTGCCATCCCTGCGATACCTCTTCTATAGTGCTTGTCTTGGACAGCGTGGACTCACTTGTCTAAGATACCTTTCTCGTGAAAGGTGATGATATGAAAGTGGTGTTAGAGAATCATCTAGACACCGATTCTTTGCGAGAGTAATGCTTTATACTCGATACTGAGATCGAGGAGCTGATCTTTGAGTTGGACTCTGCTCCACTCTATTTTCCCACCCTAGCATTTATTAACTTACCTGTTTCGAACTCTATACTTCTCCCCTCTATGGAGCGAGCCCCCACACTGGAGCTCAAACCACAGCCCAACCACCTTAAATATGTGTTTTTAGGTGAGAATAATACTTTACCAGGGATCATCTCTACTAAACTTACATTACCAGAGGAAGAGAAGCTGATTCACGTGCTTCAAAAGTTTAAAAAATAGGGTTGGCGATTGCTGATATCAAAGATATTAGCCCTTCTACATGCATGCATAAGATATATATGGAAGAAGGGTCTAAACCTTTATGAGAAGCACAATGGAGACTGAACCCACCGATGATGGATGTGGTTAAAAAAAAGATCCTGAAGCTCCTTGACACTAGGATGATATACCCGATCTCCGACAGCAAGTGGGTTAGTCCCATTCAGGTGATTTCTAAGAAAACGAGGATCACAATGGTCACAAACTCACGAGGTGAGTTAGTCTCAACTCGCGTCCAAAAAGGATTACGAGTTTGCATCGATTACAGGAGGCTCAATGCTTCCACTAGGAAAGACCATTTCCCATTGCCTTTTATCGATCAGATGTTAGAGCGTTTAACAGGCAAGTCTTACTACCGTTGCTTGGATGGATACTCTGGTTTTCACCAGATTCTCGTAGCACATGAGGATTAGGAGAAGTCCACATTCACCTATCATTTCAGTACTTTTGTTTACGGGCGCATGCATTTTGGGCTGGGTAATGCACCTGCTACTTTTTAAAGGTGTTTGATGAGCATATTCTCTGACTTCATTGAGCACTTCATCAAAGTATTTGTAGATGATTTCACCGTTTAGCGATTCATTCGATATTTACCTTAGTCACCTGGCCAAGGTTCATCACCGATGTATCTAGAAGAACTCGATCCTCAATTACGAGAAATGTCATTTCATGGTGGATCAATGTCTTATCTTAGGTCACATCGTGTCTGCTAGGGGTGTGGAGGTAGACCTAACAAAAATTGTCTTACCCCACGACTGTGCGAGAAATCCAATCATTTTTTGGCCATGCCGATTTCTATCGGCGATTCATTAAGGATTTCTCCAAAATTGCACAACCTCTATGCCGCGTTCTTCAGAAGGACGTGCCTTTCGATCTCGACAAGGCATGTAGGAGTGCATTCGATGCACTCAAAGACTCTCTCATCTCTATTCCTATTATTCGAGCTCCGAACTTGAAGCTACCTTTCGAGATCATGTGCGATGTATGTTGGGTTTTGGGGTTTATACGCAGCGGAGATTACAAAATAATTTTGACAAAAACCCCAACAGGATCAGAATCTAGTTCTATTAAAATGCTTAAACCAAGAAAACTTAATCATACCTCGATCGCAAAATACATTTCTGAAAATTGATCGCTCTCTAAGGCACTGCCAATGATGAATGCCTTCTACCAACAGTCCACACACGAATGGCGGCCGAGATTCTAAGTGCTAGCTTCAAGAGAATATCAAACCTTTTTGTTTCTCTCCAAAACGATCCAGAGCGTACCTGAAAACCATAAGTCGTTTCTAAAATGAAAATAAAGTTTCAGCCCTTAATCTTTCTTGTGTGTGTTCTAACTTAAAGCGTCTATTTATACAACCCTTGTATATAGACGGTTAAGTAAATTACACATATACCCCTACTTAAAGAAGTATAAGTGTAATACACCACAAGGACGTTTATGTCATGAATTTTATCATATAAAATTCTTTTTTCTGAACCATCTTAAAATCTCGCAAAACCATTCTTGGTGTGCGATCCAATAGGCTCATACAACGTTGGCAGTGTACCAAAACACATTTTGGTATACAAGTCATAAGCGGCCTCTAGCAAGACATTATGACTAGCCAAGTCGTACGAATATAAAATCGATACAACCTAATCAATAGTGTATATAACATCCTTTGGTCACACGATATCCTTTTGATCAAACATAAGGCATAGAATTGTCATCTAACATGTTTAATCGTACTAGTCTTTATCTCTAAGTAGACCGAAAACATCCAACTGACATTGATCAATATCAATTCACTTAGACTAGGCCTTTTAACAGTCTAACACATTGAGGGATCCATCAGATATCTATCTTTATATGAGAGGGACAAATTCTATCTTGATTACACAACTTCATCACATTGCTCACACAGTAACCAATCACAACCTTTATAATCGTCCGGTTAAAGACAACGTTTGATAGTGTCAAATCACTATGTTCCTAATGTTGAAGTCTCTGGTAATCTCAAGTCAGAGGACTGAAAAATATACCTATCATGAGAAACAACTATGACTTAATCCATGTGATGTTCTCAAAGCGGGTCGGTCCAGTACTTTGTTCCCTAACAAGTACCCGTGATCTTGATTCATATCCCTATACATATAATCATCATATGATCATCAATCAAGACTCACACTAGTCTTAATTCATTATAGTTCCCAATATAATGATTGACTAGGGACATTTAGGATATTTCTTCAAATATCCATGGATCTTATTATAATGTAAACATGAAAATTAATTATAATAAACAACAAATGAAATCCTCTATTTTATTAACTAAAAGTATTTATAAAGACAGTTAATGGATTGACCTAGGGCATATGCCCCAACAATGTCGGCAACCACGTTGTGGCGTGCTTCTCATGTCATATATTACGCCTCCCGAACTTTTGATCCTGCCCAACTGAATTACACCACTACAGAGGAAGAGCTTCTGGCTGTTGTCTTCGCTTTGGAGAAGTCCCGACCTTATCTCTTAGGAACTAAGGTGGTCGTCTACTCTAACCATGTTGTCTAAAAGTACCTTATGGCCAAAAAGGAAACTAAACCTCGTCTCATTCGATGGATACTCTTGTTACAAGAGTTTGATATCAAGATTCAAGATAAAAGTGGTGCAGAAAATCTCGTTATTGACCATCTCAGTCGTATCGAGAATGGTGAGACACCTGTCCTGTTTCAAGATGATTTCCCTTATGAACATCTCTTAGCAATTTCTAAGGAACTCCCTTCGTTTGCGGATTTGGTAAATTACCTTGTTATACGAGAGTTCTCACCTAACCTTACATGAGCCCAAAAGGATAAAATCCTGAACGATTCTAAATACTATGTATGGGACGACCTATACTTGTGGAAGTTTTGCTCAGACCAGGTTATTCGTCAATGTGACTCATAGATTGAGACACAATCTATACTGGCATTCTTTCATTCATACACCTGCGGTAGCCATTTCAGTCCACGCAGGACAGCTATGAAAGTCTTAGAGAGTGGGTTTTACTGGCCCACTATTTTTCACGATTCATATCTATATGCCAAGACTTATGCCAGATGTCAGTCGACCATGTGTAGATATTAATTGTGAAAAATAGTGGGCCAGTAAAACCTACTTTCTAAGACCTTCATAGATGTCTTACATGGACTGAAATGGCTATTGCAGGTGTATGACAAAAAGAAAAAGATAGTGGTGAAGAAAAACATGGATAAGAAGATGATACAAATGCATGCATGACAAAAAGTCTCTAAAAACTAGTGAATGCACAAAATCTCTCATGTGTAACAAGAGCAAGAACTAGTAAACATAGAAGTCAACTGAAAAGATTCCAATCAAATCTTGCGAGCCCGAAGTCTGTCAATTAAAGGTGAAATCAACAAGATGATGGAATGAAGTTTAGGATTTTGGGTCTACTCAATGGGTATGTCCCAACCAAGTCTCAAAACACCTAAAATCCTATAAACATGTTAATTCCTTAAAAAAAGTACTCAAATTATGCTTAAAATATAATCCAAAGTCAAACCTACAAAACTCAGTGCTCCAATCCTCCAATGAATGTCAAACGTAACATATTACCTGTAAAAATAAAGAGACCAAATTAGAGTGTTATTAAAAATAAACAAAAACTAAAACTAAACTAAAACTAAAATAAATGCAAGAAATAAATAAAATAAAATAAAAATGAAGCTGGGCTGCCTCCCAACAAGCTGCCTTTCTTTTAAGTCTTCAGCTAGACTTGGCTTGATTGATCACGTGACGCCCTCTCCTTTAGAGATGTCAACAACAAATGGCGCATCTACATATTTGGGAAATGAAGCATGCACGCCCTCTTTCAGATTTAGGAGCTCATTTGGAACTTCCAACATGAAAGAATATGTCGCATCAGGATCGACCAACACAAAGGTGTCGGCAATGTAGAAGATCTGCGAACGCTCCCTTACTTCCACCCCCTTATAAGGTGTACCAAATGTGCATGGGAAGGTGGGTGGTTGCACCAACACCAAAGGTTGGTCTTCCTCGCTCTCTATTTACGGCTTCTTCGACTTGTCTGAAATGACATCAATTTTCATCTCATTTTCCCCTTCATTTAGTGCAATGACAATTTATGGCTCAATTTGAGAGACTTCACATTCTTCTGATGTTTCTCTCCTATAGTCCTCTACCTGTGTAACCTCATTCACCTCTAAATTTTTCAACGTATCATATCCTCCTTTGGGTTAAACATTGGTTGTGTATTACACAACTCTTCCTCTTCAGTCATATTCTGAAGCCTGGCATTATATTGAATAAGTTGAGTTTCCAATTCCTTCAAGCCTAGAATCTTAAAATCAATTTGTCGAATCTCATCCAAAAGTTGTCGAAGCTGTTGCTGACTATCTATCAATTGCTTCACCATATCTTCCAAGGAGTTGTTTTGATGAAATTGTTGATTTCCTTCATGTTGAGGAACCTATGGGTTTGACATGAGCCCAAAGAAGTCGGGTTGTGACGATGTATAGCTAGAATAGTGATAGTTCTCATACTGTGGATAATAGGGACATGTGCGGAATGAGAATAGTCTCCATAAATTTCGCAAAACCTCAACCTGTTACACAAAAGAATGCATGTTAAAAAATTGATATCCATTATGTGACATACCTACCCCATTCACATTATAATAATGCGAGTCTTCGAATCGACCATAATTATGAGGGTAGGAGGAGTCCATCGCGGGTTTACCTGCATACATGTTAAGAGCAAAGGATTAGATAGGCAAAATAAAAATAATAAAATAATAAATAATAAAATAACAAAAAAACCAAAGGAAGAAAAATACCGATCCCCGGCAATGGCGCCAAAAATCTGACTCGCGCCGAACGCGTCAATAACGTAAAGTTTCTTAAACCAACTATTTTATAGAATAGTGGCAAAGAGTCGATCCCACAGAGATTGGTAGTCTTTCTTAAGTTAAAAACAACAAAAAAACCGGGGGTTTTAAAATAAATATTAATTTAACTAACTAATCTAACTAAACTAAATAAATAAAATAACTAAACTAATTTCAAAACAATTAATTAATATCTAAGTAACACCTAAGTCTACAGTTCCACAAATTAGGATCAAGATTCAATGGCAATCATGGTCTTCAATCTTTCCAAGAAAAGTCATTAATTTAAATTCTCCTAGATTAGAAATGAAAAATCGACATCCGCCAGAAATTCCTTGTTCCCCTAATCTCGATAGTCAGGATGTCCACCACTAACTACTTCTCTAATTAATGTATAACCCTAGACATCCGCCAATCAGGTTTAACACACTAACCACAGTAATTTAGATATGCGGGAACACTAATCCTAAATAATCGGATCACATCCACTCCCAATTTAACCTAGATTCAATTGTTCCACACTCAATAGTCGAAAGGGATTGACGGCAAACGGGTGAGTGTTTGTCACTTTATTGGTCCAAAAGCATAATTACACAGATATTAATAGTCTAAATAACTGTAGATTGTCCACCTAAAAGCATGCATTGGCCACATACACACCCTAGATTTAAACCATATTCATTAAAATCAACAACAATGACATAGGAGAATTTAAACTAAATTAAATAATAAAAATAAAAGATCTCACATAATATGCCATGAATCCATAATTCCGACTTGCTTCCCCTCCGATCTAGGCAAGGAGTTGATTAGTCGAACATCGTCGAGAGAAGTCGATACTAAAAAAAATAATAGTCGGTCCTCTAAATAATAAAACTTAAGTTCCTAATATATAAAACTACTAAAAATTGGTCTCGGGAGGTGAGAGAAACTAATTTTAGGGGTTGGGGAGGTGACTCGTGCACCGTGGAGCATCTAGGGCTATTTTTTGGCTTAAAAATAGGTGTCCGCCACGTGTCGCAACCTATTGGTCCGCTTGTTGTTGTCCCACTGAGGTGGTAGCATCTGATTGGCCAAAACAGCTCGTGATGACGCATTGTGCGTGGTGCCACGTGGCACGCATACTGGAGCGGAGTGAAAGTCGCTGATTTCGGTGCAAAAATCTGAGAGCTTGTGCGGACGCGCATCTCGAGGCGAATCGATGAAGGCTAAAATGAGTGAAACGCTGTTAGTTTGTGACGGGGGTGCAAACGCTGATGTGGCGACACGTGGCGGCTTCTGATTGGTGGAGTTAAGTGGAGATGCTGACGTGGCGTCACCTGATTGACCGAAAGCGCTGCTTGTGACGTGGTTAGCATAACACTTAGCATGCGAACCACTGACGTGGTAGTGTGTAATTGGTTGAGAGAATATAAGCTATCTCCTATTCTACCCACCGCGCAATACGTAACTCGAGACAAACTGTCGGGCATCCGATCACTGCATGTAAATACTCTATTTTGAGTATTTTTCCACCACGAATTCAACCGCGCACTCCGTTTCACCTAAAAACGACCAAAAAATATAATTAAATATATATTTTAGAGACTTTCCATATTTAAATATATTAAATTAAACTACTAAATATATATATATATATATATATAAATACTGACTTATCACATGTATATATATGAGTCTCAAAAATAGGAAACTATACACTCAACCCAATGTACAACCCAAAATGTACAGTAATAATACAACAAAAGTCGAGTCATATATGATGAGATAGGAGAATCGCCGAGATGCACAAAGAAAGTCGTCGATCTTCTCATTCTCTGGCCTGTTGTTGCTCAATGGACCTACACCCACCGTCACAAACTAGACGGTGAGTATAATGATATCTAAGTCATAACTGAAGAATTATATGCACATTTCCAAAATAAAAGAATGGTATTTAAAAACATAAAGTAGCAAAAGAATTGTTGAATCAAGTAATGCAAGTAAATACCACAGTTAACAATAGATAGACCGACACAGGCTAAGTCGAGATGATATACGTCCAGTCGGCGGTGAGAACCTATCACCTAACCTTTTCCACTACTATATAGAGCCGCACTCAACATATCTCATACCAAAAGCGAAGCTGCGCTCTATGCATATGCATCATCAATCTCAATCTTGTCGACCACCTCGAGTCTCATACCTCGTATGTTGTGCAAGTGTAGTGGTGAGTGCCGAAACCCCGTTAGACCCATGTCCCCGTGAACCACGCATCTCTTGTGCAATGGACGCTAGATAATCCATACTTTCATTTTCAAAGATAAATAGTTCCGATTCTCTAGGATCTCAAAAGTAGGTAGGCTACAAAGCCCAAAAAAATAGAGTACAAATCTAATCCAATCCAAGTTATCCCAATAGCATGTTTTTGATCAACTATTTATCAAGAATATCATCAAGAGTAAAAATTGAATCATTGAAACACTTCACAAGGCATCATGTCACAATATTCACTTATGAATAGACACAAGAATAACATGATGTGACACTACAAGTAGCAATGTCTACCAATATACCATAAAATGTTAATAGGCAATGAAATGAAATATAGAATTCTCACAACTTTATTTACAATGCACAACATTTGTCCTAGCTTACTTGACCTCTCGGCACTCCGAAATGCATTTCCAAACTCCCGAGATCTCCTTTAAATCCCCTGGAGTTATTTTGATAAGTTTTAGAGTGAGTTTGGACCCATTTATGGTGTTTAATCCATGTTTGAACTTTGCCGATTTTTTGTTCTTTCAGGGGTAATTAGAGCGCTACTTTAATCCTCTAGCGCACTAATTAAGATTAGCGCGCTAGTTTTCGACATTAGCGCGCTAGATTATTGACCTATCGCGCTATGTGCAGCAGAACTCATAATTCTGCACTTCAGATTCTGGGTTTTTGCTACACATAGGCCTTGTTATTGTCTTAGGGACCCTCATACATACTACAAAAGGTCCCTAACACCTATCCCAACGTAAAACAACAACTACAACATCAAATTCATGAAATTACAAAGTGAATGGAGTGGAGAAGTTACCAAAAATGATAATCTTTTTTTTCCTTACCAAAGCTTTAAAGGATACGCACTTCTCCTCTTCTTCAAATCACTACAACAGCCTCACTTCTTTCTCTCTTCCTCCTAGCAACGATTTTGTGATGATAAGATGAGAATTGTTGACTAATGCTTCATTTGACTATATATAGATATATTTAAATCTTAGCCATTTATCATTGTGTGCACATATATCTCGAGACTCAACTAATGGACCGCCTTATCACAATTATCCCTCAAGTCACATTTAAGTGACTCCACATGTTGATACCTTGTCTTTTGATGGGTGAATACGTGTCTCGATGCACGTATAGTGTTTATTATTTTATTTCACTAACTATAGGCACATTAAAGTTAATTCAAAGGTGACCACATTAAAGCCACTTACAAAACCAACTTTAATTCAAATAAATGAAGCTTACCCCATATGTCGCTACCTCAGTCCCACGTCGATACGTAACTCGAGGTACGTCTCCGCTTGTCTCAATACCTATACACATGTCTAAATTGACTTAATAATCTATACATATACAATACATTAGGCATACATCACAACAAATATAAAATGTACCTTGGCCCTTGCCTCAGTCAATGGACATATCATGGTGTGGGTCCTATGGTACGGGTCGTTGATCCTGTTTAAGGCATTAAACACTATTAGAGATTTGGGCTGTTGCAGAGGCACACCAAGCTTCTATCCCTTTTCTTCCTTGATTTTCATTGTAGTATTTTCGTGGTATTCTTATTATTATCTCATTGTGACTTTTTACAAGTATTGCGACCTCTGCATAACAAACCAGATTTTGAGAGCCTGATATTGCTCATTCGGCTGATCACATGTTCTGTACCTATGGTTAATCACATTGAGATCTGGTAAGGTTGCATGTTTCATTATGTTCATAGATTCAGGGTTAGTGTCAGTCATCTTCATGATCTTGTATCATTTCCTTACTTTTGTATCTATCGTGTTCTTTCAGCATCTTGTGTGTTTCCATGTGCGCCGCCTAACTCGTTTTGAACCTTGAGGACAAGGTTCAGAATAAGTTTGGGGGTACTTTAGGATTTGTGGATTGAGATGGATGGTTTTTTGTGCAAAAGACAGCAGGTGAGATCGTTTAAATTTTTTCAATTATATGCGGCTATTGGATGTTATTGGTGGTGTTGATATCTATTATTCATTCATTTCTTCCATTTCTTTTCCCTCAATATCTCATTTTCCCATTTCACTAGGAGTTGATACATTTTCATGCACGATTTTAGTGTAGTTTTCATTTTTATATTATTTAGAGTCGCACGAGATTTTGTTTCATGCATTTGGTTGTGGATGAGTACACTACGGTTGCCCAGTGGACTTGAAACTCAGGAGAAATTAGGAGAAACACTTACTTGAGCTCGTAACCTAACATTCTTATGATTTCATTATTAGAGACTTAGTATGTTGGTTGAGCCATGCGATAGATACCAAAGGTGGCATGTGACGGCCCCAAACTCCGATGCAAATCGGGTACCGCCACGTCGCCAGACACGTCACCAAGCATGTCATGTCACCGCATACTTACTTTTGACTGCCTGCGACCTACACCTTCATATGTACCTTATTCGCCTTAACTTAGTATTTATAGAAACTTTTATGGATATTCACATTAAATTGACTAAGTTATTCACGATTTATTAAATTATTAAATATCAAGCGAAAGCCTTTTAAAAACATGCAAACATCGTACGAAAGAAAAGTTTGCATTTGTATAATTAACCCTATAGTGTGGAAACTCGACAATAGATACCATGTATATCGAGAGTAACAAAGGTACTAAATATGAACATATACATGTATCAAGTATACAAGTCCTCCCAAAACATTCATAAAAACAGTAAATAAATACATACAGCACCTACGCAAAAAATGACGGGCTCTCCTAACTCAGACGTAGTCGCCTGAGACGCCCTTGCCCCGGCTCGTCGCAAGATCTGCGATTTGTCACCAAAAAAAAAGACGAATCCCAGGTGAGTAAATCCCAGAGAATGTTAGCTAATATTCACGAATTCCAATGAAACGACTACAATCCATGCAATTTAAATAAAGGACAAGAATAAAATAATCGCATGAAAATAAGTCGTTGAGAAGTCAAATTTTGGGCACGAGTGTAGCGTGACAGAGAGCCCTGGTCGACATCCGGGAATCGTCGTAGCTAAACCGAGAGGAACCATTGACGACCACCTCGCCAATCATCTCACGGTCGAATGAGAGGAACCATTGAACGGAAAAAACTCCCTCCAAACATCTCTCGAGAGGAACCATTGACGTAAACTTAGGTCTTTGTCAAACATCTCTCAACCTACGGTTTTCGCGAAAGAATAGTCACCGCGTAGCCCTAAAATGGCCAATTACTCGAACAACGCGGGGTAGCTAGCCCCGAGGTGTGAGACTGTGCCATGCCCGACCCCGTCGACAAACATACATACACACGTTGGGAGTGGATGAACGGTAAATGAACAACAATAATGGAAAGAACAATGGAGTAATTTAGAATGCAAAATAAAGCAAGTGCAATAAAAAAAATTTAACTAATTTTCTCGTGGGTTTACTTACCTCAAACACCTTCGAAACGTCCCGCACTCGCCTCGAGATACGTACTCGACACCCGACTATAATAGCCTAAGTCCCTGGTGTCCAATTATAAAACTTGTATCATTTAGGGCTATGTTACCTAAATCATTCAAATCGCAACTAATTAGGTGAAGTAACCTCACCTCCATCGCGTCGTCGAATTCACGCCTCCAATTGGTCGACAATGCGCCACCGCACTGTTGCTCCACGCCGTTCACCGTGCCGCAGCCACCGTTGTCGCTGCCGCTCGCCGGCGCCACCGCTGCTGCTGCTGCTCGCAGGCGCCGCTGCTGGTGAGCTCCTTCGCGTCGTGTCGCGTCGCTGCTGGTTCGTCGCTGCCGGTTCGTCCGCGTGCCGCAGCTAGTCGTCATCATCTTCGCCGCTGCATCGCCGGAGCGCCGCCGCTGGAGTCGCCGATGCCCTGCCGATCGTCGCCGCTGTCGGCCAGCTCCGCTGTCCGCGTCACCCGCTGCAGTGAGCCGTCCGAGCCGCTGTCGGCGCCGCTGGTGCTCCCCGCCAGAGCTTCTTCCACCTCTCTCTCTCCCTCTCTTGGCTGTCTCTCACTCTCTCTCTCTCTCTTTCCCTCTTTTCCTCTCTCTCTCTCTGTCCGTTTTTTTCTTTAAAAGAAAGAGATTTTTTTTTATTTGGAGAGAAAGATAAAATGGAATGATGAGGGATGAGCTTGATATGATGTTTGACATGATGGGGTGAGTGATGTGACCACTCGGTCCCATACAACCCCGTACACCCGAGTTACGAGCACTCCGCGGCGTCGCACACTCTCGTCACTACACGAGCACAACGCGAGCAAAATTCTCAATTAACGCGTCGCGAACTATTAAATAATTGTAAAATAATTAAACGTTCGCCACACAAAAATAACATATTTCACCCATTAGGCGTGTCGTAGACTTTTCCGCGACGTCTAAGTGGGTCTGAGCTTATGATATTAACCCGTAATTTATCAGTTAACCGGGATTAGTTAAAACAGGCAGTTACAGGGCAGGCAGTCAGAATAGTGCAAGTCAGATTTCTAGAGTACTAGAACATGATGTAACCCACTCGAGGCTGAATTCCTACGAATGAAACACTTTTGGGGAAATGATTTAGGTCATTTTTGGATTTAAACCCTTAGCCTTAAACCTACCCTTCATTTTACCACTAATTAGCCCATTTGAGCCAAATTAAACCTAATTTCCTTGATTACCTACCATTAAACCCTCAGCTATTAGCTTTACGCCCTATACCTAGTTGGATACTAGACTTAGATTTAATATCCTTAGGAAGAGACGTGAAGAGAAAAAATCAGAGGAAAAATGATTTACTAGCCCAAATTAAGGGGAAATTCATGATTAGAGAGTCCCACTTAAAACGTCATCCACAAGAAATGGAGCAGGGAGTCGGGTGGTTGGAAAAAGGTGAGGACTGCACATTTTGAATGAAAAATGAATTTTAGTGTAATTTAGTCACATTCATGTCCTCAAGTAATCATTCGATAGTCTAAGTTCTAGTTTTCCAACGTTTTGCATACCTTTTATACCACTTACTTGGTACCCTCCCTTAGCCTTGTTACAGCCTATTAAAGTTCTATTGATTCCCATTAGTGCTAATTCTACAGTAGTGGAGGTTGTGGTTGCATTTCTTGTGTATAGTACTTTTGATGCGTTGATGCAGTATTTTCGTGGAGATTGTGAACTTGCGTGTGCTTGAATGTGTAGACCAAGAAAACCCGCGATTAGTTGATGGCCTTTGTCTTGACCATATCTTTGTCATGAAAATGTGATCTTAATTGTGTTTGAGTTGCGGTTTTGACATCATAACTCTGAAATTTTCTGAGTGGCTCCTTAGCTTGGCGACTATGTAAACCAAAAGAACTTTGTAAACTTTTGAATAGAGTATAGTTAAGTCAGTGCATAGTTATATTAGGAGTCTAGTTTGTTTATGTGTGTGTCATTACACTTTTGCTCGGGACACGCAAAGTCCTAAGTTTGGGAGTATTTGATAACTCGTTAATTATGTATATTATATATAGTTTATTTATACATTTTTATTGTTGAATCCCTAAAATATAGGCCTAATTATATTTATTTTTTATTTTCAAGATTTTTGGATTGCGTGGTTGAATTTGTGGCGAAAAATGGTATGAAATGGATTACTTATATGCAGTGATAGATACTAGAGGAGCCTCCAGCACGTAGAGCACAACTGATTCGGTGTGAGAGCAACTGAGGGGACGCAACTAGAGACACAGTCAGAACACTCACTCATCATTTACGGTTGATCCTGCCTCGAGATCCGTAACAGATCGTGGCGCCTTCCCATTGGTCCAGAGCCTACACTCCCTATCCACGTTCCACGTGTCGGTCTTCTACACGTCCACGCGTCAGCAGTAGCAGCATTCATCACCAGTGCCACATGGCGTGATCCCATTTGGTACACGTCTCAACAACCTGTCACCACCAGCTGCCAGCCTGTCTCCACGTGTCAAGGCCCAATTCGACTATCTGCTGTCAAAGCTGCCACGCACAGCAGATCCCACCTATCCGCGCCTGCCATGTGGCGTGTCTTGCTCACATCGACGCCGCACAACATCTTACCATCACTCACGGTCCGCCACGTCACGCTTGCAGCCTGCTCGGTCAATCAGTACGTGACACGTTGCAGAGACCTAGAAAAACCCCAAAACAGCCCCACGATTGACGTCGCGCACGTGTCGCGAACCAAACTCGAAGATAGCCATTGGGGACCCAATTTTGACCGATTTAATGAGGGGTTTTTACAGGGGAATTGACATTCTTATTTTCTCTTCTTCTCTAGCGGCTTTGGTGTTCTTCTTCTCCTTTTTTTCTCCACAAATCATTGTTCTAGACATTATTTTTGGATTTTAATGGAGTCTACCACTACGATGGCCGGCTAAGTTTGTCAATCTGAATCAGTGGTAGATCAAATCACCCTTTTTAGCATAGACCCATATGTGAGATTTATTTATTTTTTTATTTTTTTATTTATTTTGTTTTTTATAGTATTTTAATCCATTTGATATTATTTGACCTATTGAAATTAAACACGTGTTTAAATCTTAATTTACATGCCAGTAGGTTGTATGCACCCGTACTTGGCAATAAGACCACATTAGTGGCATCCGACCATACCAATTAATTAATCCATTTTAGGACCGATTGAATATTATAGGGATCTAGGCTAAATTGGACACACTAGTGATTCAATTGTCTAGGTGTAGTGCCTTCACAAAGCTCATTGCGGTTAGCGCATTAAACACAATTCGCTTGAGTATAGGGTTATGTGTTTGACTAGGGAAGTAATCATTGTCGTACCTTGACCATCGAAAAGGGGAAGTGCGAGGACCCGCGTACCTTATCGAGTCTATAGCTACTCTAATTTACTGTGAATTACATGCTTTGATTAGACCGAAGACCGTATGTAGAATTATGCCAAAGTGTGGAGATTCGTGATACCAATGGTTTAGATTGTTTCCCCTTGATTGATTTATTTACTTGTTATTTTTATTCTTGTTCTTGATTAATTTAGAGATTATTCCTTTGAACACCCCGAGTTATTTTTATTTTCATAGCCTAGGTTGAAAACTTGATTTTCATGGTTCGACCACGTGCTTGCCACTACTGCAGTTTTGTGGTCATTGATAATCTCATCGGGATTATATATTTTGACGCATTCGACACGCGTCACTCTTCCTTGATGTAAATAAGAAAAAGGCACTCGCATTTCTTGAAGCCACTGTGAGGCCTTGTCTTATCCTCCTCTTCCTCTCCTATATTCAACTTTAGTGATTTTTTCTCAAGTTTCGCAACTTTGGATATCCCTATTATTTAAGAAATACCCCTATATGTACCAGACCTTTCACAAGCAAGCTTCACTCTACCCCTACGGCCAATCCCTCCAGCATTTGACTTCTTCATAACCAACACAAATTTTCTTTCCCGTCCCAAAGTTTTGAACCCACTCAACAGCCTCCTTCCTTGACCAGAATGGTTTTTCACGACTAAAAACACTTGTGTAGTCTTCAAATTGAGATGTTGATGGCTTTTCCTGCAACAAGTTATGTATATCATAAGATTTGATAATGAAAAAACTGAAAAAACAATTAAAACATATTGTCACAGTCCTTTAGGTCCGAGAAACATTAATAAGTCTCAGTTACACAAGTCTGAGACTATGCATCAAGTCTCAGTACCTACCCACAGTAACTATCTACACATAATAAGTACATGGTTTCGATTGTATTAGTCCGAAACTAATCCTAGAGTGTTGGCTACATACAATCGAGACCCTATGTATTGTCTTGCTCATATGTGACCGAGCACTTCACGTCTCCATTACAGTTTCAAAAATGCAAAAAAACACATAAAAATAGATAAAACAAACCTTATTTTCTTCTACGTCTGCTTCACTCCTCTTCACCCATTACACGTTAACCGTGATCTAAACACGCTGAATCTAACAAATACTACAATACAAAACCCACTTTATTTTCTCTTCCAAAAACGACTAAATGAATTCATAAAACTACCAAAAAAACCAAAAACAACATACTTACAATATCCAAAAGCCCCTTAAATTAAAAAACGGCTACACCAAACTACGATGGATTGATTGCACTTGACAAAATTTTGGTGCTTGTATGAAGGTGGAGTGAGTGGGAAGGAGTAGTTTGGATTGTGAGTGAACTGTTAGGTTTGGGAAGAAATTTTTTTCATTTCCTTCCAAATCCAATTTTTACAAAATTTTTGCAGGGTGCCCTGATCATTATACGGGGTGCACATAGCCTAACTCAAACAAACAAAGTATGTGAAATATTTGGCAGTACAAAAAAGAAAAAAGAAAAAAGAAATATTTGGACCAATAAACTATGCATTAAACTAGTAAAAGATGATTTTTGGAAAAGTTCAGCACATGTGAAACTTCAACAAAAGAAAACAAAACAAGCATCAAGTAGAATCTTAGGGCTTTGAACAGATATATCTTTAGAATTCTCTCATAAAAAACTAGAAGCTCATCTCATCATCTCTCATACAAGAGTCTCCTAGTCCCAAATACAACAACTCTGGGCTGAGGTTCCATTGCAACTTTATATATACAAGGAGAAAAAGAAAACCAAAATTAAAAGACCACCCATTCACACCACCTTAACGACAGCTGTGGCAGCGGCAGTGGCAGTGATGGTAGCAGTGGTGGTGCAATACCCATTGTTAAGACCCACCACAGTCTATTCTATGCATATGACAGTGAAGCTAAAAAATAAAGAGAATTAAAAGGAAGGGAACTGAACCCCTCCGGCAGTCTTCTTCTGTAACTGAGGCTTGGTACCGAGCAGGCACCTAGTGTGGCATATGGCACGCCCTTTGCATGAGAAACAAAAACCCAGCAAAAAAAAAGTAATGCAAATTAAGATGCGCAAACTTGATGGAGATTCTGGTTGGATTTGGATGTGTATCAAAAAGTCACGCAATCAGAAGTGCGGCGTCATTGTTTAGTTTTGATGCATTCATTTCTAAACCGCTTTCACTGCGGCAACTCTTGCAGCATGAGCTGACTTGTTGGATGCTGCTACGGCCTTGTCCACCCTCTTGTCTAGTCTGGCCACGCCATAAGCTTTCTCAGCTGCTCGCGTTGCTTCCTGAGATACATAATAAAACAACCAATTAAAATACAAGGTGAAGTTTTTCCTCAACAACAACGCCTCAATCCCAAATCAGTTGGGCCGGCTACATGGATCAAACTCTTGGATTGCGCTCGATTTAGTGCAATTAATAGTGTGTCCCAGTCCATTAAGTCTTTCCTAATCAATTAAAATACCAGGTGAAGTTTTTCCTCAAAAAAGAAAAAATACTAGATGAAGGAAAAGAAGCTCAAATCATCAAATAATCTAAATAGTTTCTCAACCAGCAATTTCCAACCATAGATGGTAATTCATAGATGGAAAACCCAGTCTGACCGGATAAGACATAAGCATGTAGCTTCATTTATATTTTTACATGGGCATGCTACAAGAACACCACTGAGAGCCCCACAAGAAAAAAAAAAAAAAAAAAAAAAAAAAAAAAAAAAAAGCCTCACCCCCTAGTATGTACTCCTCATCCCTTTCGAAAGAAAAAAATATATATATACATTGCCCCTCTCTTCCTAGCTATATGCACTTCATCAAACACAAATATAGTGATTGGGAAAGCATTTGCTACAAAATTGATGTAGTTCTTTTTGGATTTGCACTAATATGTGTACGTGTACGCACTTATCTCAACACAAAAAATGAAGCGTTCTAAATATTATGGTCCTTAATTAATCAACTTTCTTCTTAAAAAAATTAATCGACTTTCTCGACACCGTTTGAGGCACTCCATATACATTGATTAAGTCGATAGTCATCCGTTTTCTCTATTTTACATGCAGTTTTCTCTATTTTACATGCAATATTGCACTCTCAACTAATAGTCTATTTGTTTCTCGTGTAGTGCTTCATCTCCTTCCAATTTTCTCCCGGTCACAACACATTTTCTACCAATTTTTTCTCGATCACAACTTTGTATTCGTATTTCTCGATCACAAATTAATGATTGTTGATGTCTATATAACAATGGGAGTTGTGTTGTATTATCTTTTTTTATCGCGTTAAATATTATTGGAAATCGAAGCTCATGTTAAGTAGTAAGTGAATCAAGTAATCAAATTTTCTTATGCTAAGTGATAGGTCGAGTTAGTAGTTAGGATTATTTGGTTGATACATATTAACGATTACTACAACTCAATTTAATTATTAAGGGTCTATCCTAAACAAAATCTTTACATTTGAGCTTAAAATGATGAAAGGGATGCAACCCAATGGATAATTTTTCATTAAATATATCTAATCTATATGGTAAGTTGACCCCCTTGGGCCCTGTCCCTAGAGTCTGGTTCCACATCTGGCTGTGCGTGCTGTCAGGAGGTGTTATTCTAGTATTTTCCTTAATAATTAATATAAAAACATAACTAATCCAGGCAGAAAACTTCAATTACCTGAACTGCATTAAGAACTTTTGAATGGTAAACTGCCACTGGGGACACAAGATGGATGTTTTGTGTGCATGGAATATCGAGGACCCAGCTTTGCTAATGACCTGATTGTGTCTCTCCATTTCCAAAGGTGTACGTCTGAAGCCCTTGTCTTCTTCCCTAGTGCCAGGCCCCATCATACCGATGCCCATTTGCGAATCGGTACACTCCAAATCCATGCATTTTATCGGCAAAATATTCTCCAACATAGGTGTCTCCATTTCTGCATACAAATGCAAAATCATCAGTATAAAAGTTTCATTAGTGTTCACCCAGAAAGAAATTGCATCTTCATATGAATCACACCAAGAAAAAACTTGTTCACACCAAAAATGATTGGGGCCTCGACTTGTTCCGATGAGATAAGTCATAATTAAAGGTTGGGACACCCATTATAGTTATCATAGCCTCAATCCCAAATTAGTTGGGGTCGGCATGGATCAAACTCTTTCATTGAGCTTGAGTTAGTTAACAAAAGAATAATAAAAATAAACAATATGAATTTAGCACTCAATTGACAGGTAATGATAGTTAAAAAATAATAATAGTAATCCAATAAATCTACCCTATGCGTGCCCCATTGGATCCTTTTTTTTTTCCAAGCCTAGGTCGGCCCATTGTATCTTGTTGTCCTAAATTATCCAACTCAGCCTCATGTTGAGAGATATCCTTCCATCCAACAACCCATCAGCTTGCTCACTGATTTTTCTTAAAATTTTCATCTGTATTGCAGCCATCACTTGAACTACATACCAATTAACATGAACTCCAAATATTCGGCTCCATTCCAACCATTTTCGATCCACTCCGACCAGAGAATGGACATACTACTCCTCATGAAGAGGCTTCTTTGATTTTTATTCAACCAAACAAACTTGTCATGTAATATATCAATTAATAAATATCCCTTTTTTCTATAAAATAAATAAATAATTAAATTTAGACGAAAAATCTCCCAACTCAGCCGAACAAAGATTCATACAAAATTTTGAATTCACTTTCATCGATTACTTGTAGTGTGATGAACCTCCTCCGACTTAGGGTCGGGTTGCCCGGCCTAGGCCGCCACCCAGGCCCAATACCAGAATCAGGCCAGAGCGAACAATCTGGCACGCCTAAAACAACATGCGGAATAATGCAACAAGTTCATATGGGCCAAAATGCGGAATAAAGTGAACAAGATCCATATGTTTAACCATGAAACCATACGTGGGTCCTCAATTCATAAATTCTCTTAAAGTCATTCATTTACTAAGAAGAAGTTCAAACTAGAGGAGAGTGAGGTTCAATCTACCTGAAAGATATATTCAAAATAACCCAAGTTTAATAGTTTCAAAAACGAATATATAGGTAATACAATACAAGGCTCACGATTAGAGAGAAGGCTTCAAGCTATCGTCTCTCATTTTTCTCGATCTAGCGCCAATGTCGATACCTGAGATGTAAGTGGGGTGAGCTAAAAGAACCAACAGAGCTCAATAAGAGAGAAGACTCGCTCAAACACTAAGCATGCAAGTATTACCTATAAAGTAAAACAATTCTACACATGAAGTAGTAAACCGAATTGTAAAGCATTAAATGAAAAGTAATGGAAACATGGTTCTTGTTCGTAAAGGGGGTACAAACAAGTTCCAAGTCAATTAAAACATAAATGTACAATTCATAATTCAGTAAACAAGAAAGTGAGCAGTCTTTTGAAACTACATCATGAAAGAGGATTCGCAATTCGTAAATAAATTCCATTTATTAATGGAACGGGGTCCAACAAGAGATTTACCATAATGAATAGTAATAAATATAAGTCATTGTTCCATTCAATGCAATCTAGCTAATGCTATGAATCTGGTGACCAAAACAGTCACTCTCGAGGTGATGTGAACCATTGGTGGTTACAATGGTCGTTGTGACCTCCATCTAGTTCCATCAAACCAACAGTAAGTGTTTCCAAGCCATCACCGATTGTGACCACTTGTTAAACTTGATATTTCGTGGTGCAGACCACTTGTTTTGTGGGATCATAACCACACCACCGCAATTTGTGGCACGGACCACTCTCTTTTGGTAGGCACACTGCCACACCACCGCTACTCGTGGCGCGGACCACTCTCTTTTGATGAGCATGCTGCCACATTGCCGCTTTTGATCGAATAACACAAGCGTTCACATCACATGCATTCCATAGATAAGCATATTCATACAATTGATTAAATGCAACCCAATTCCAAGTCTTTCGATATAAATATGATATTTCTATTTATCTAATATTCAAGTCATATTTAATGCATGAACGAAGCTCCCCACTTACCTCGATTCGCCGAACTAAACCTTCTCGTTCGACCTCGCACGCTCGGGGCTCCATGTGAACCTCCTTGCAAATCTAAACAATTTAAATAGCAATTGCATTATTCGACAATTCGAAATCTAAAATTAATTATCTATTCAATTACTTTGGAGTGGGGCCCACGTGTGTGGTTCCCGCAGGTCTCCCATTGCCCGTGAAAGGGTCGAGGATCGGAGCCCGCTCCAACCCATTTGAAAATATATTATTTTTATATTTATTTATAATATATCTATATAAATTACTTTATTGTATTCTACTTTAATTTATTTTCTTATTTTTTTTGTGTTGACCGGTCAACTGATGACCGGCGAACCAAACATTGACTAGATCAGGCAACCCCTGGATGCGTTGGGTAAGGACGGCACCGCCCTTGGGCGCCTGACGTCCTCAGGGAGCGGTGTCAGGGACGTCCCTACCGACGGTGGTGTCACTGCCCACTTCCAGCGGCGTCGCGGTGGCGCCACCCTTATATGGGATTTTCTATTCTTTTTTTTTTTTGTACAAACCCCAACATGTGTAAACCATTGAAACTTTTAAAAAGAAAGCATGATGAAGAAGATGAGGATGAGGGTTGCCTTCTAGGTGAGTTCTTTGAGTTAGCCAATCCAACCGATATCAATTTCTCCTTTGTCTCAAACGTATTGATTTTGAACAAAAGGGGCTAGGGTTTTCATTTTGATGTTTGTATTAGGGCTAAATTAGTTTAAGGTTTGAAAATTTACTAATTTGCCCATAAGACAAGTTTAATGGGTTTTGGGTTGTCACATCTAGTGGACTCACTTTTCTCATCTCCAGTCAAGTGGTACCATGCGGTCACTAGATCGAACCTTGGACCAAATATTGCATCGCAAAATGCAAATTAGAGGTACCCGAATTTCAGGGGTTCTATAATTTCAGCACCTCCTTATCGATCCAAATTTTCAAGAGTCCATATATACTCCATAAACAAATCGACGCGTCTAAACTCAAAGAGTTGTATGCAACTTTGTTTACTGAATCGTTACATTCCATAGAAATTCTCCGTTGGCTAATAGTAGGTGTCTCCATTCATGAAAAAATGCAAACGGATGCAATTAACAAATTTTTTTTTTTTTTTAAAAAGAATATATATATATATATTAGTAACCGCCCCTATAGTTGATCATACAACTAAATGATCAACGCAGATGGATTTCAAATTACTCTCACATGTATGTAATCATGACAATATTAACAACTTTTGGGAACGGATGTCTTCATCTTCATTGGACATAAACCAACACCAATCACCCTTGTCAATCGATTGGATCGATCAATCCCAAAATACATCTAGATATTGCAATTAATCATTGATATAAACAAAGAACATTTACAATGATGTATTGTGTACCGAAAGAGATATATGAGTCCCAACATACTCCCTCTGTTTCTTTATAAGTGACTTTTTAGCAATTTTGAAATATTTCACAATGTATGTCATTTAATAGTTTCAATACACATTAATTACTTAATTGACTTTTATACCCTTCATAGAAAAAGAAAATCTATTAATTGCACATTAATAACTAGTGTATGTAGAAGTGATGAGATTGGGAGAGATAAAGGGTGATTTAGTCATTTAGCTGTCACTTTCTCCTCATTCAAGATAATTAAATGAGTTACTTAAAAACTGTAAACAACCTTAAAGCGACACTTATAAATGGAGGGAGTACTATTTTTCAAAATATGTGCACGTGTGCACTCCAAAAAATTAAAAAAAAAAATAATTAAATCGTCATTGTTTGATCAATGCATTATGTAAAAGCACGTTGAAACAAAGTAAATATCATACCAGTATATCTCAGCTTGAGGCAAGAATCTTGCATCTATGGACACAATCCACATCACGCCATCAAGATAGAAACATTTAGTCTTCAAATTGTTGGAGGAATTTGTGAATTAAAACTTTTGGGAAAATGCAAGAAAAACATAATAGAGTCGATTGAGGCTTGAACTATACTCAATGTCCTGAAGACTATTTCGCTCCACTATGGTGTTTACGATCTAATGACGATAGTCTCTCAAGATACAACGATCATACAAATGATTTGGAGTGCTACAATCATTAACATGATTGTTATTGTTAATATATATATGTATAGACTTTCATGCGTCTATTAGAAAAGTCATGTCTTAGTGAATAGACGCACCGTTTAGAATATTATGTCCCTTCACAGGATTACACATATTTTCACCTAATTTTCATTCAAATTATAAACAATTAAATAATATAATTAATTGTTCCAACAATAACATCATAGATATGAAAAACTCGCCAGTGAGCATCAGGATTGAAGATTTCGGGAAGGGGAACTTTTTCATGAGGAATTCCCGCATGAGTTGATTGTAATTTATTTGCCTTCTTAAAGCGCTTGTAATGATTTTTATTTTTGTAGACATATTTATAATTTATTTGACTTTTTTTTTTTGTAATGAATGAAGAAGATATATGTAATATCCATTGTTCCAATTAAGTTTTATGAGTCTACTATGAAAATTTAGATTTGTTCTTAGATGCTCCTTGTGAGCTTGTAATTAGAATAAAATTGTCTCTTCATGGGGTGGGGTTGTTCCACTTTTGAAGGCACTTAATTATTTATATATTTTTTAAGTAGAATAGAAATTATTTAAAAAAATGTAGAATGGAAATTTCGTTAGTCATCAATGCTCAATACATTTAACAGGAAGCTGATAAAAACATAAAATTAATTATCTTAATAAAAATATATTGATTCTTTAATTTTAATTGTTAAAAAAAACATTCAACTATTATAAAGTTAGCTTTGAAGACATGTGGATCTCCGCTAGGATAGATATTATCCACTACTTAACCACCTTCAAATCTTAATTGTGAGATTTTAATTCGAATGACATCGGTGCTAGTTGACGAGATATCATCACTTATATATTTCATTGTGAAGTCTTATTTAATCGATGCGGAACTGTTATTTCAATCCATGCATCTTCAACAAATTGTCGTATTGAAACAATGTGATAATAAAAATGATTGCTCTTTTAACAAACATTTCGAACACAACAACACACATATATATACACAACAAGAACCATGATTAAAAAAAAATTCCAACAATAGTAAACAACTACCCATTAAATTTTAAAAAATGCTTAAAAAGTACCAACGTAGGAGTCATCATAAGCACAAATCCACGTGCAATCTTTGAAAAAGATATACACTATGAAAAACTTAATTAATTATTTTATAGATTTATTTGACTTTTTTGTAATTAATGAACATATATGCTTCTAAAAGCGCTTAATTATTTATTTTTATAGGTATAATTTATTTGAGTTTTTTTGTAATGAATCAATATTTACTCTTTAAAGCGCTTGATTATTTTTTCAGAGGCATATTTTATTTTACCTTTTTTTGTGATGAATGGAGATAATTAAGATTTGATAAAAAAAAAGATAAAGATAATTGCCAAAAATGGGTTGTCTAACTGGTATAGTTTGAGTCTTAAGGTTGGAAAAAAAAAAAAAAAAAAGTTGGGAAGGCAACAGTGGGTGGAAAAAAAATAATTAAGATTTTATAACTAATTAGCTATACATTACTTTCTTTTCATTCTATTTTTTTTTTAATTAGTATCTTGGTGATCATACCGTCCAAAGTTAGTCTAAGTGGTTAAAATTTAAGTGCTTTAACTAGAGGTCTTGATTTTCAAACTTGACAAGGGAAACTTTTTTTTTTTTTTTTTAACACAGAACGAGGGAGCCTAAATTAGTTCAGTGTGTATTTTCGAATATTAAATGGCCTAAAACATAATCTCTTAATGATTTTTATTTATATTTTGTCAAGTGATCATATTTTATGGTTTCTTTTTTTCTTTTTTTTTGAAGCCTAAGAATTTCTTGGTGATTTTTTTTTTATTAGCAATATTTTACGTTTTAAATCATACGAAAAATTATGTACGTTTTCTCTTATATAGGAGTAAACAACAACATACCCTCAATCCCAAATTAATTTCTCTTATATATGGATATCTCTTATAAATTTCATCTTTTTATTACTCATTTTTTTGGCCTATGTATAAGTGACTTTATTGGCAATAGATGCAACTATTCATGTGTTAATATTGGTTGGTTTTGTACTTATATTTATATCTATATACTTTTTTTTTCAAAAAATGTGTACTTTTTCTTTGTTTTAAACAACTATAATGTATTTTTTTTTAAGTTATTACGCAAAACAATTTATTCACTATTACAAATAACTGAATAAGCCAACTATATAAAATTAAATCAATAAATTACTTCCAACAAATTTATTCAATTTTTATCACAAAATCATTATCTGAGATATTTGAACCAATAAACTATGCATAGAACTAACAAAAGACGATCTTTTCAAAAGTTCAACGTACATGAAATTTCCTTTGACAAAAAAAAAAGAAAAAAAAGAAAAAAGAAGAAGCAGTAAGTAGGAATTTTTTAGGGCTCTGAACAGATACTTCTTTTAAATTCTCTCATAAGCTCATTCATCATCTCTCATAGGAGTCATATAGTTTCAAGTACAACAACACTGGAGCTGAGGTTTCACCCCGGGCACCAGCACTTACCATTACAACTCTATACAGGGAGAAAAAGAAAAACCAAAATTAAAAGACCACCCACTCTTGCCACCTTCACGGCGGCTGTGGTGGCAGAGGCGATGGCAGCAGGCGATGGCAGCAGTGGTGGTCCAACACCCTTGCTAAGGCTCACACCAGAGTCTATCCTATGCATATTACAGTAAAGCTCAAAAAGAAAGAGAATTAAAAGAAAGGGAAATGAACCTCAGCTGTCTTCTTTTGCAACCAAGACTTGGTACCGAGCAGGCACCTAGTGTCGCATGGGGCGCCCTTCTCGTGAGAAACAAAAACCCAGCAGAAAAACAGTAATGCAAAATAAGATGCACAAATGTGATGAAGATTTCTGGTTGGATGTGTATCAAAAAGTCACACGATGGAAAGTGTTGCATCGTCGTTGTAGTTTTGATGCATTCGTTTCTGAACCGCTTTCACTGCAGCAACTCTTGCGGCATTAGCAGCCTTGTTGGCTGCTGCTACGGCCTTGTTCACCCTCTCGTCAACTCTGGCCACATCATAAGCTTTCTCTGCTGCTCGCCTCGCTTCCTGAAATAATAAACAACCAATTAAGATGCAAGGGAAGGAAAAGAAGCCCAAATCCCCATTTCTGCTTATCAAAATAGCTTCACTTATATTTTTAGCATGGTTATCAATTGCACTTAATCGAGCACAATGGAAGAGTTTGATCCATGTAGCCAACACCAATTTATTTAGGACGGTTTTGTCGATCATAATTAATGAAAGCACTAACTTGATCCAGACAAAATTTCAATTACCTGAACTGCATTAAGGACTTTTGAATGGTTTACAGCAACTGGGGACACAGGATGGATGTTTTGTGTGCTAGGGATATCGAGGACCCCGGCTTGCCAATGACCTGATTGTGTCTCTCCATTTCTAAAGGTGTACATCCCAAGCCCTTGTCTTCTTCCCTCATGCCAGGCCCCCTCATACCGATGCCCATTTGCAAATCGGTACACACCAAATCCATGCATTTTATCGGCAAAATATTCTCCAGCATAGGTGTCTCCATTTCTGGAAAAAAATACAAAATCATCAGTATAAGAAGTTCGATCATGTTCAGGCAAAGAGAACTCACACCTTCACATGAATCGCATCGGGAAAATAATTGTTTTACTAAAGTCCACTCGTAATCACAGTTTGAACTTCCATGTCAATTAGTTACTTCTATACTCAAAAATATAGTTCCTTCAATTTCAAATTAACAATCCTAGCATGGATGACTGGTGCGCATATCATATGCAGCTAGTATAGGTACATAAGGTCTGTCACCGAAATATGCAGCTAGTATAGGTACATAAGGTCTGTCGTCGAATATAAGCTTTCAGCCTTTCGTGAGTGTCAACACCACACGCGTCTCAACTGAAACTTCCAGGAAAGTCCTTGGATAGGGAATGGCATCATGTATTGTATTGCATAATGCATATGATTCACTTTAGAGAAACACGATGAACACAAGAAACAAGATTGTAGAAATTGAGAAAAATTCAAAGTATCTGTACTTCACCACACAATAGCGCCAGTTAGGACCACGTATCACCCCAACATACCAAAGAGGATAAGCTAAAAATGGGAATTAAAAAACTCATCTCTGATCTGCATTGAAGTCTTAATTCTATGTTTTGAACAAGATTCCTATCCTGGAAGCTTAACAGGCTTGATCTCGAACTCAAGGTAACTGCTCACTTATTACAGGATAACTTTGCAAAGTTGTCAAACCAGAGTGACCCAAACACTTGACCGGGAGTAGTGAAGATAGCTGTCTTACATGAGCAAAGTATAACATCGCTTTGTAGGCATAATGGTTACAAAAATTTCAAATGAAAAAAAAAGGTTGGTTTTTTTTTTTTAGGAAACGAGAATTCACTAATTAAAATTCCTGAGCCAAAAATAAAAAATAAAAAATTGGAAAATCCCAAACAACTTTCCAATCCTTCAATAAACCATAATATGGAAAATTTAGCAATAGTTGCCACTTTCGGAAAGCCAGTGGTTCCATTTCCAATTATTTACTCTTCCTGCATCAAATCTATCACAGAAGGTGTACTGCTGACATCCCAAATCTTAACAAGAAATTGACATGCAAAAAAGAAATAAACAGCTCTCTTCATCCCTCACGCAGGGATAACAAACAATGAGACCCTTCTATTCTACTGAAATGGGCTTCATGCTAGTAGCTTACAGGATTAAATCTTACTATCCAACTCCAAGGAGATTTCTGTCTACTAGGCAATGGGGTTGAATAGGGGGCACCCGACTTGCCCCTATGGGATTAGTTGGACCAAAGATCGGGACACCCATAGTTATATAATCAAAGTATAATAAAAAAAAAACAAGTTTAACACACAATTGACATGTAATAATGATAATAATTTTTCAAAAAAAAAAAAATAGTAATCCAACCTAACAAATGTAAGCCCCATTGGATCCTATTTATCTCCAAGCCAAGGTAGGCCACTGGATCTTGATGCCCTAAATTATCCCGCTCAACCTTATGTTGAGAGGTTTCCTTCCTTGCACCAAGCCATCAGCTTACCCAGTACTAAAAAGACAATATTGTTTAATTAATCCTTCCTGGATTTATCACTGACTTTCCTTACAATTTTCATCTGCAGTGCAATCTTCACTTGCACTAAATAACAATCACCACGAACTCCACAAATCCCTCTCCAACCCAGAAAATGATAACATGAGCATGAAATAAACACATTGAACGTTTTTGTTTTTTTTTTTTTTTTTTTTTTTAAATAAAGATATCATCCCAATCTTTTCTTAGAAGTTTTCATATGCCCTGGCTGGCTAAAGCTTGAAAGCAGGTTCCTTGATTCAAAATCTAATTAGCATTGTAATAAGTTTTTAATAATCATGCCAATAAAATATCATATAGGATTTTGAATTAGTCAGTCATCAGATCCTGTATACCAACTTAAAATCGAGCCTAACATCCATCAAGGTGCCAATTAGTTCAACAAACTCATTGAATCAATGGGAATGACTCAAATCAATAAAGTTAAATTTGTTGTGAAGGAAGGCACTGATCATACCAATGTTAGCCAAATTCATCCATCATTCAAATTTCTTGATGGGCTTTAATTGAAGTACATGTTTTTATATAGAAACAGCATGTAAGAGCTACAAGTCTAAATGCCACCAATTGTTTCCAAATCAAACATGAAACAAATCCTTGGGGGTTAATTTCTCTCATGGTCATCCAACTTTATTAATTATAACGTTTTGATCACAAAAGTTATCTTTGTAGCACAAAAGTCATAAACCTTTTAAAATCTTGCAACTGTGGTCACCAAAACTCATTTCTGGTCAATTTTTTGGCGAATGTGCAACGTGGCAATGGTGTGGCGCCACACGACAATTAAGGAGCAAAAAGATCCTCACTCCAAATCGGATAACTTTTTTTTTTAATTTCACAATCCCGAAACATGATTCACCGCAAGAAAATTTATGAACTCAAAAAAAAAAAAAAAAGACCAAATTTTTGCCTTGGTGCTCCAGTCATCTCTACATCATCCTAAACATTATTTTCATTTTCCACGAAGGCAGCAAATTAATTCAAAGCAACACATCACTTACAATATCTCAAAAAATAAAGAAAAAATAAAGAAAAATAAAGAAAAATAAAAATTGCAATGCAATGTAAACATGTATCAATACACAAAAGGATCAATTAAGAGTTTCATCGATATCATATAATTTAAAAACATCAAAGTGAAAGCATCCACATCAAAGTAAAGGTTTAAAGAGCTACAAGAGAGCTAGCTATAACATGGGTTCATTAGTACCCATAAAACAACAAATGGAAAAAAAAAAAAAAAAAAAAACTCAAAAAGCTAGATATAATCAGGTCAAGGTTATAACATTATATTTAAAAAAAATGAAAAATTTTTAACACAAACATAAGTATTGTAGTTTTTTTGGTTAAGGGTTTCCGAAATTATTTTTACAAAATTGAAAAATTTATTCATTTAGAGTGGTCTTTTTTATCCTTAATTGTCATGTGGCACCACGTCATTGCCACATTGGCACATTCGCGGAAAAATTGACCGAAAAAGGGTTCACGGTTGCAAAATTTTTAAACGGTTTGTGACTTTTGTGTTACAAAGATAACTTTTGCGACTAAAATGTTATAATTCATAAAGTTGGGTAACCATGAGAGAAACTAACCCAATCCTTGATGTATTAATGAAGTACGATCATACCAATGTTGGCCACTCAATAATTCAAATTTACTTCAAAATATTACGGCATTTCAAACCCAATTTTTATATTGATTTGATCGTGTCATCACTATGAATCTAATGCCGCTAATTGTCCCAAAATCAGACATGAAATAAATCCTCAATGTATCAGAGAAGGCTAGGTCATACCACACTAATTTCAAAGCACAATCCATTGTTTTGCATGAAATCATAAGATGATGGGGGTATGTTGTGATTCGTTCCAAAGTTAAGAATGAACGACGATTATGTGTTCAAAAGTGAGAATTGGCGACTAAGTCAAAAAATGTACCTATTACCATCGATCCAACTTGAAATGTCAAAGAAAGACTCGACTTCTTAATGAATTAATGAGACATCTCCATACCACAAATTGCCTCACAATCCCTCATATTCATATTTTCCAAAACTAGGACCAATGGATGTAAAAGTGACAATTCTATAAGCAAATAATAACGTGTTGCCGATTTTTGGAACAATTAAACTATAAAGAAAGAGAAAGATATCAATACAAAAAAAATTTTAAGCTATATTAAAAACTGCTCAGAATCTCAGATACATGGTATGGGCACTAATACCAATGTTACCAATTACCATGTACAAAGAGACAAATCCATCACAATCTCATGCAATTTGTATTTATATCCTTAGTCGATCTACAAAATTATTTCAATATCAACTCGAAGCGTCAAGCACTAAACAAATAAATTTTACGTCAGAATATCGTTAACATACCACCAAGACAAAAATCAAAATGTACTATCTTCAAGTTCAACAGACCCACCACTAATTTCCCTGCCGTGGAAGTTTTTTTTAGAGGATAAACAAAAACATCAAAGAACTTCAAATTTAACAGACCTTTTTGGTTTTGAAATAATTAACAGACTTATTTTGCTTCTATAGAAGGTATTTTAAATATGCGGAGCCTACCCACATCCATGACTTTGCTCACAACCTCATGATGGAATAGTAAGGTTCATTATTTTTCTTGAATTTTCAAATCGCATATTCTATTCAAAGATCAAATTATAAAGTTAAGTTTTAATTGCTCAGCAACATGAAATAAATATAAAAGCATTGAATCATCAAAGAAAAACTCAAAATCTTTCCATGCTTCAATAGATGCATGTAACTCATTCTAACAATGTGATATTTAATGATAAGGAAATAATGATAATAACATTAAATGAAAAGTGACTCCAAACACTGCGGGTCGACAAAGAGGCATCAACGTATGTACTATTACTATTAGTTTAGTAAAGGTTCCATCTAGAACGAAAGAATATCTTCTCTGGGTTTTAATTACAGACCAATATTTACATGAAAAGGTCCATCTTTGACAGAGGAAATCTGACCAATCAATAGCATTTCCAAATGACAACCTTAAAATTGCTTTCCAAGTACAGGCCTGCATTAATTAGTTTCTAAATTAAACCTACTCTCTCCTTTCAGAAAGAAAGACCTTTCTAGCAAATACAAGGCCGGTACACTAATTAGTAATTACCACAAAGAAACCATGAATTCTAGGAATGCATCTAACCCCTAAAATTGCAATAAGACCTTACAACATGACAACTTACCATTAAACCCAAGATCTCTACAAACTTGAGCTCCAATACTATTATAAAAAGCTATTCAGAAACAAAGAGGTCTAAGGATATATTGCATATCAAGTTATCCTAAACTATGCCATCTCGCCCTCGATGGCATCGAAAGATACAATTTTTTTTCTTTGTGGTAGCGTTCCTTATAAAATAAATAGAGCAAAGTGTTTAGCACATATTGAGGAAAAAAATCCAGAATAAGCGTATGAAAGACCAGGAAGAGAATGGGAATTTTAAATATTTTCATTATTCATCTAAATCTAATGCGAGTAAATCCAACCAAACCTATAATCAATTAGATGAATAATAATTCTAAAACAACTAACCATCAATTAAGTAGATTGGGTTCCAATCTCAATAAGAAAGAAATATTAATTAAATTAAATGAAACAAAATCAAGAAAAAGTGCTATATCTCTATGCAAGGAGAGGAAAAAAAACTAGTAATAAATCTAATAATTATGATGATTTGCAAAGAAACATTGTGCCATTTCAAGATTGTGTCCTATTCAAAAGGGAATATAACACTTTCATGTCAAAATTTATTAATTAACACACCAACACCATAAGTACATCCACAATGTAAATTTTGAAGTTTCATTAATTGAACTGGGTGATATGCACACCGACCCGGTAAGAGCATAATTGTAGATCAGATGATCATTAATGAGATCTCTAAATAATCTCGGTAAAAGTTTAAACCCCGCCTCGCAAAAGACCATCTATCATATACGAACGACTCACAAAGAAAATTGTGTCCTTTTAAGAATATCTCCTACTCAAAAGGGAATGTAACACTCTCATATGAAATTTTTAATCATTCCACACACCAACACCATGGACACCACAGTGTAGATTTCGGAGCCCCATCAACTAAACTAAACGATACCCACACAAGTGCCAAATGAACACAATTGTCGATCGAAACATCATTTATGATACTCTAGGACAATCTTGGCAAAAGTTTAAACCACACAGCCACAGAGACAATGATTTACATCCCAACATCATAGATGCAAGTTTCAATTTTTCCGCAACAGAACACGCGAATTGAGCTACCCACATTCTACAAGTACGAAATCATATCGAAATCAAATAACATAGAGCTCCAAAGTTAATAGGATCACAAAATGCATAATACACAACGAATTATGCCAATTGAATAACAAATCAAACCAACCAAGAAATCAATGAATACCCAATAAAAATCACCTGAAATGGTAGTGACCGAGGCCGTGCTTGACGGCCCATTTAAACTCGCCGACGTAGCGGCTCCCGTCCTCGCAAGTATGCACTCCACATCCATGGCTTTGGCCATTAGACCACTCACCAGCATAGACATCACCAGTGTAAAACCTGTAGACACCAAAACCATGCCTCAAGCCCTGCCTATACTGGCCGCGATACCGGCTCCCCCTCGCCCAAGTCTCGACGCCACAGCCGTCGTACTTGTCATCCACCCAGTCCCCCTCGTACCTCCCACTCATGTAATAGTAATAGACCCCACTCCCGGAGCACCTCCCCTTGTGAAACTCCCCCTCGTAGACGTCCCCATTGGTGTAGACCTGGACTCCGGAGCCAGAGTAGACCGCCTTGTCCTCCTCGGTCTTCGCCGGCTTGGAGCCGATCGACCAGAGGACTGGGGGGCGCGCGGCGGCAGCGGCGGCGGCGGTGGTGGTGGGGAAGGAGCGGGAGAGGAGGAGGCGGAGAGAGGGGAGGCGGGGGAGGGCGAGGTTGAGGGAGAGGAGGAGGGCGAGGGAGAAGGCGAGGGCGGAGAGGAAGTCGAGGAGGAACGAGCGGTTGGGATTTGATAGGAGGAAGTAGAATGATGGGAAGGAGAAGAGGATGAGGAGGCGGAGGTGGAGGCGGAGGCGGCGGAGGTGGCGGACGAGGCGGTAAGCCCCAGCCGCCGCCGAGACTAATTGGGTGGTGGTGGTGGTGGTGGTGGGGGGAGGAGGAGGCGGGGAGGAGGAGAAGGGCAGATTGGGGATTCGGTGGTGGTGGTGGTGGTGGTGGTGGTGGAGGGAGGAGAGAGTGGGGGAGTGGGTCATGATGGGGCGCTTGTGGGGGTGGAGAAGGGCTGGTGGTCATGGTGGTCATGGTGATCGGCGGCGGCGGGGAGGGTTTGGGGGAGTGGTGGTGGGTGGAACGGAGGAGGGTGGAATTGGAATTGGTGGTGAATTGGAATTGGGGGCTTGAAATCGGAAGAGAAACCGCTGCTTTCTTTTCCGATCTGGACTTCCGATTTCTTCTGATGCATTTACATGCTCTTTCTCTATTTCTTCTTCTTCTTCTATTTACTTCTTCAGATTTTGGCTTCTTTCTCTATTTCTTCTTCTTCTTCTTCTTCTTGTGTTTTGATGTTTTGATGTTTTTGATGGGGAGGTTCGTGTTCTTTTCCTGTAGTTTAAGGAGAGAGAGAGAGAGACGCGAAGAGGAGACTCCTCTTAGAATAAGAGGGCCTGGAGTCGGGAAAGGCCCTTGTTTTTCTTATGATTTACGGGAATGCCACTCGGATCGTCGGCTTTCTTATGATGATTCCTCATTACATTAGCCATTAATATTCGGTCCCCTTTCAGCTTAGTGAAGAGTTACGGACTACACTAATTGTATAGGAGTAATTACTCCTATTAATTAGTGGTACCAAATAGAAATTTGTGACATATTCATAAAATGATTTTTTTTCGAATATTGTATTTAATTATACTATTAAAAGATTGAGAAATTGTGTTGTCTTAAAATTAAATAATAATTGTACCGACCACCTTGCGAATGAAGCTTTGAAGATGGAGGAAGAGTTCAATGAACTATACACCCACCCCTTCATGAATTTTGATGCTCTAAGAGCATGATCTATATAGATGTTAATTCATGTTTATTTTCTTTATGCAGATAACCCTTATGTTATGCCTATATATGCATGGGTGTGTGTGATGTATCTTGACGTATTAATCTATGAATGTCATTAATAATGTATCAAAAAAAAAAAATTCTCCACAAGAAACTTTTTTTTCAGGGATTGAAGAAAACATTTTTTTTGTTAGCAAGGCATTAGTTTGAAAGTATGGAAAGCCTTTACATGTTCTACAATAGAAAATTCAGCAATGTAGTAGGTTTGAAAACCTCAATATAGAATTTCTATGAATACAGTGTTGTGACTGATTAAAAGATGGAAAAATTCAGTACTTGAATTCTCCTGCAATTAAATGTAGTCTGGCGTTTGAGATGCTTTAACTTTGTTGACTTTCGATTTTTTACATACTTAGGAAGATTTTATAAATATTGATTGCATAAATGAAACTCTTTCCATTACATAATAATGGTTAAAAGGAATCTTACAAATTTAGTACATTGTTGACCTGATCTTGTCATAATCCTAACATTACATTTTCCATTTTAATCGACTTTCTTGTTCGAGGGCTGTAAGACTATCATCAGTGTAACACTTGATCTTGAACTAAAATAAAAGATTTTAGTTTTACTATGTGTATTTGAAAATAGAAAAATTCTCTAAGGAGTATTTTGGACTAATTTTGATTTGAGAACTTTGAAATTAAGCATATAATTAAAAATGGTATAAAAAAAATTGTGGTAACCAATTAACTATTGCTCATTTGGCTCATTGGATAAGTATCTAGGATGTCTTACAGTTGGTCTAAGTTCGAGTTTCACCAATAATGTGTGAGCGTTGTAAGTTAAAGAGTAAAATATAATGTAGATGTGCCCTATCAAGAAAAAAAAAAAATTGTGATCATATTTTAACAAAAAAAGAAAAGAAAATCAACCCTCAAAGACTTTTTCTTTTGAATAAGATTTTTTTTTTTTTCATACATTGGATTAAGTGTCAATTAAAAGAAATATAGTTCTAGAATCTCTTTCCAATTTTCAAATCAACCTACCAACACAAAATTTAGTATCAAACAATTTGAATTTGAAAAACTTCAAATGACGAATAAAAGTACATATACACCCTTAGGAAATTAAATGAACATTTAAGATCCACACGGTTTTAAAAACTCTTTTATGTTACAAATAATATCAACAATATTCTTTCACAACCAATACAATGTTTAGAATATTTGGAAGTCAATAGCTCAAACTTCGAATTCTAAAAGATTTCGCTTATTCAAATATAAATTATATTCAGCATTACCACCTCCATTAATTTGAATTTGAGGCTTTCCTATTATAGTAGTTTACAAAGCATTAAAATCTCAATTTAAAGACTACTCTATAGTAGTAATAATAGTAAAAGACATTATTATTTGCTCTTATCATTACTAATCTAATTGTTGGCATTACCATATATCATCTGAGTCCAAACAAATAACATGATCAATGAACCTTCCTAAAAAGCACTTTTTCTCCATAGTACCACCACCACCACATCAACATATGTGTCACACAAAAGGGAACTTTACACACTCGACTTAGAAGGGTAATACCGAGAATTCACATAACAAAATCAAATAGGTCAATTCAGTAACAGCATAAAAACATAACAAAGAGTGGCACCGCCGTAATTTCTCCAAATAACAAGGGCATTGAATTAAGCCGCTGACTCCCTCGCTCGCGGGGACGGAGAGACGACCAGTTCAAATGGTCATGTACTCCCCAGCTTAGCCTTCCCAGTCACTGACACGTGTCATATTTCCTTCTCTTAATGGAATATACAAAAGCACAAGATCTTGTGCCTTATTACGGGAATGTCACTCCATCCGTGCGAAGAGGAAATGCCATGGTCTGTAATTATGTGAGAATCTCGGGGTGTTTGGCTTTCATTAAAGATAAAGTCGATGACGTCATCGTATCTGTGTAATCCTCGTTTTGTCCTGAATGGGATCCGGAAGTGTAAATTCGAGTTTAAGTATTAGATTAACCGGGATGAGGATAGTGGGTTCCTATTATCATTGGTTGACATGATGACCGAGGTTTCAGGTGTATTCTAGGAAGTATTCATATTTTATTGTGTTTTAGTATAATTATTGTTTTTTTTTTTACTCTTAAATAGTCTTCTCGAATTGTTTAGGTTTTGGTTGTTAAAAAAAAACTCTTATATATATATATATTAGTTTCAGGGCGTGCTACGCATGATTGACTCGCTCGCTTTGCTCGCGGGAATTAATTTTAAATAATTTATTAATTTAAATTCAAAATTGTAATTAAAATTTAAAAATTAGAAATACAAGTACCTTTTTTAGCTTATCAATATTCTCTAATATGATTGAGATAAGATGTGAATGAAAAAATAAGCTAGTCATGCTAAGCCATTACTTTCTAAAAAAAAAAGGAAACAAGGAAAAAAAATACAAGTGATTTAACCTATTAATTTGTGAACACTTACTTGTGGAGATTTCGTATCATTGTACATAAAGTTCAATCTTTACCTCAAACTTTATAGATAGAATGAATAATTTTGAAATTATAAATGTAAATAATTGAATTAGTTGAGATTAAAGATTTAGACACCCTAACCAAGAAAAAAAGAAAAAAATATTTGAACAAAGGTTGTATTGCCTTATCTCATGTACCATGTGAAACTCTGTAGTCCTTTAACCGCATCTTCCATATAAATGACCTTGCCTTAGTTCTCTTTCCATTATTTTCTTATTTCTGGTGCATCTCTCTTTGGGTTTTGTATATCATGTAAAACCTTATGCATGTATGTAAAAGTACATTTCCTTCCAAAACAATTATGATCATATTATTAGGAATACACTCATTATCCTAATTACGTATTGTGCATCACAAAAGAACTTTATTTTCTTATATTACTGTGAAACAATAACTTGTGTGCTTATTCATGATTATAGGCATGATCTCTAGAAATATGGAATTGCAGTCTTGATTCTTTACTTACTTTAAATCCTGACATTTCTTATGGGATGAGAGTATCTTAATGAATCTAATGACAAATTTGGCAGTGTTGAGAGCTATGAAGGGCCCAAGGGCTCTCACTAAGTTCGACCTATCTTGTCCTCCAATTGCGTCCTATGAGCCTCAGATGTAATTCAGCAACTTCGACATAAGCAATCTCAAGCAGCAGAAGCAAGATGTAATTCATGAGAGTAGACGGAGAGATGAACATCATCTACAATAGAAGACGAGCTCGTCCGCAATAAGCAAGACCTACCCACATCTGATTGACTTCCTGTTGAAAGAGTAGAGGAAAAGTTTTTTTCCCATTCGAATCGGTATTTCAATATTTAATTGTTGTTAAGAGAAACTGAAATGAAGAAGTGGAATACCTCTTGAGAAGCTTGAGCTAGATGATGAATAGTGAGCCATTTCTAAAAGAAAAAGGTTAAAATGCATTATGATTGTGACACGAATTGAGTTGGCTAGACATCAATGCATAAGATATATTATTAGGTGATTAAAATCTGATTCAAGTAAATGTAAATTGTTTTTCATTATTTCTGCAAAATCTTTTCGTTCCATTATAATGCTTCTCTATCATTTCGGATGAATATTCTTATAAAAAATCATACAAATGAATATTCTTATCAAAGTATGAAATCAAAACAAATTGTTTGTGCTCTAGAACAACAAAAAGAAACTGAAGTAACATGGCCTCGATCCCAAATAATCAAAGTAAAGATGAAAAAAATTGTTGCTTTTCGTCATGAATGTTCACATCAATAAACATAATACAACCTTTGAGAGAAGATGGAGCACCAGAACATAGTTGGTAAAACACATGAAATGATATTTCTCCTTTCGCAAGCTGAATAACTTTCATCTACTCAAACCATTAGAACAATCTTCAAGATTAGCCATAAGTTAATCTAAAGAATTTGAAATGTATGTTCAAAGAAATGAATACCTTCTCAAGTAGAACTGTCTAAAGCATTGCAGGAAGAGTTTGATATGCACAATTAAAATGCATCATGTCAAACATCATGGTAAAAAATATGAAACATGAATTGACCGATAATTTGTGCTGCTAAATACCTTGAAATCTAACTAGAACTTACAAGTTTGAATCTTTGCTCCAAAAACTTTACCAACAACAACAACATAGCCTCAATCCCAAATAAATTGGGGTCGGCTGTATGGATCAAACTTTTCCATTATGCTCGATTAAGTGCAATTGATGGTGAGCTTTGCAAACCATTCAAATCCCTCCTAATTAATGCATCCCATGTTAACTTTGGTCTACCCCTACCTCGTTGAATTTCTGCAGTTTCTATTGAGTCAAGTTTTCTAGTTGGAGCATTTGTAGGCCGTCTTTGCAGGTGACCAAACCATCGCAACCGCCCTTCCCTAATCTTTGTATCAATTGGTGCTACTCCTACTTGTCTTTGAATTTCTATATTTCTTATTCTATCTTTACGAGTTTTACCACACATCCACCTAAGCATCCTCATTTGTGCTCGTTCATTTTATGTAATTGTTGTTGCTTTACCGCCCAACATTCACTTCCATAGAGCATAGCTGGTCTAATTGCGGTCCTATAAAATTTTCCTTTTAACTTAGTAGGAACATTTCGATCACAAATCACCCCTGTTGCACTCCGCCATTTCTTCCATCCAGTTTGAATTCTATGTGTGACATCATTCTCAATGTTACCATCATTTTGTATGATTAATCTTAAGTATCTAAAGTGGTTTACCTTAAGAACTTCTATTTTCTCTAATTTTACCACTCCATCATCTCGATGTCTAGTGTTTCTAAACTCACAGTGCATGTATTCGATTTTCGTCCTACTCAACTTAAAGCCTTTAGATTCTAATGTATTCCTCCAGAGTTCTAATTTCCTATTCACTCCATCTTTAGTTTCATCTACTAAGATAATATCATCTACATAACATAAACTTAATATCAAAGACGCATCTTACATTCAAAATAACATCAAAATGTGGAAATATCTAAACACAACTACCTTGCTGAAGAATTAATAGCTTAAATTTTTCATCTTGTAAGACTCAAAAAGTCTATTCATCATGTTGGCAGATAAGACATACAAATTGGCTAGAATTAGACTGTTTGGGTGTTTTTGCATTTTCAAAAGCTTCTAGGATCACATGAGTGTGCCGAAGCTTTTCCTCGAGGGCACTCCCACCGCCAAGGTTAGTCAAACATTCAACCATAACTTTTTCTGTTTGAGTTTCTCCAGCTCCATTTTCACCACTACATTATAAGTTCAAATATGATTCCCGAAATGATACTATGTCAAGTTAAAAACTATAAAACTCAGCAGATCACTAAAGAATTTTTGAAGTGTAGAGACAAAGACTCAAAACGATTACAAGAAGAATAATCAAGATGGAGATACATACCTAATGATAACATACCGATTTACTTCATCTGCAAGTAACAAAATATTGAGATAAAAAACACATATATAATTGAGAATGAAATCATCTGTCATTTCTGAACAAGTAGTCTAACAAAAAACCAAAAAAAAAGTTTATATTCACCATTCATCATGGCAATGAAGACATCTTTAGCCCAATAATAGATGCTAAGAGAAACTGGTCCTGCTTTAGTCTATAGGTAGCAAAGTGAAAGTTAATGCTAGGAGAGAAGTGATAAATTAAGTTTGATTGCAAGATGAAATAATTTGCATAAACATACATATGATATGCTTTGAGAAAATCTACAACAGAGATTGTGAAGAACAGAAGGCTCATTCAAGAAGCTCAACTGTACAAGATCATTAGTATCTTCAAGGATATTAGGGTTTGCAGGCAAAATAGTTCCCTTTGACATTGTCAAAACCTGTAGAAATACAAAGTACATAAGTTTTAAGTATTAAAAATCAAATAACATTATTTGCATAATAATAAAAAGGTATAAACCAACTTTGCCATCTAAAAGCATGACTCTCGCATCTTCTCCTGAAGTTGAATGCACTTTTCCCAACTGCCATTGACCACTTGTAAGCAGACACCAAATTAGGAAATCCTAAATCAAACACTAATTTCACATTAAATATCAAATAATCCATTCAACATAAAATTCATAAAGCCTGAAGAAACAATAAACTAATCAGTTTAATGTGGTTTAAGAAGACACAATGAGATGCATGAATTTGCATATTTATCAAAACAATAGCAGGAAAAATACGTTTATGATTGTAATATTTAAGTAAAAAATACTACGAGGGAAAATCGCCATCAGTCGGGACATCAAATACACAACGCATAAGCCCCTTTGTGTCGTCAGACGCACCTTGAAATATATGAAATAAGTGGATTAAGGTGCACCTAATAACAGAAGAACTTATTTGAGTTTGACGTCCAAAGTTCCCAATTGATGTCAACATAGTACACCTCTATTGACTTTTGTAACTCTCAATCACCATATATGTTATCACATCCAAAAATCGTGTAATAAAATTTAATGTGCCATAAAAGGACCTGCACCTTTTATACCACCAGACCAAGCCTTATACTCTTGCATCAAGGATAGTAGATGATTTAGCTATTGCTTCTGGACTATGATAACATGGCTCTAGGATGTCATATATGTTTAAAGCATCAATGTCCTGGAAAGATATGAATTAAAGACAAAGAAGACATGATGATTATTTATATTTTTCAAAATTAAATACAACTGTTTTATGAGTCCAAGTAGAAAATATCTTGCCTCGTCGACTTTACTGAGGGACTTACATTATGAATCTCAAATTGATTACTTCCTTATATAAGCAATTCAAATATTCTTTAGCCATTCATCATTCCAAAAATAATAAACATTAGTAAATGGGTTTTAAAAAATAAGTAAATAAAAGACTTATAACCTGGTCCAGAAGCTCATCCTCGCTTGAATAAGGATACCATTGCACTATAGTTTCTACATTTCTACATTTAAGGCTCAAAACTAATTGATCAGAGATTGTGCATATGTTCTTGTCATATTCAGTGGTGGTTTTAGTTTTGAAGATTACAATTGTCAATAGAACCTCAATGTGGGAGTCCATCAAAGCAAAGACTATCTGGCCAAGGAATCGAATAGTAACTAACGATCCCGAATTTAAAATACCCTTGTATGTGGATGCTAAAATAACTTATAAGCAACAATTATGCTAAAAAAATACCCTTTTATGTGGATGCTAAAATAACTAACGAGCAGCAATTATGCTAAAAAAATACCCTTGTATGTGAATTACCATGCATCTTTGAAGTTAGGGAAAATACAATTTGAAAATTTTGACATCCCTTAATCTATTAAAAATAATAGTCTCGTTTAGTTTCATTTGATTACATTTCACACACACCACTTGGAAACACATCCTATTTATCATAAGAGTTTGATCTTTCTCTTCTCATATTCACTTTGAATTGTTATAGAGCCTAATTTCTTTAAAAAACAATGAATAAAATTAAATCATATAGACCAGATGATTAACTCACATTTGAATTGAACATATCAAAATACATAAAATGTCATCTGAAATGAAAAAAAAAATGAATTTGTGGATCAAATTTGGCTAGCTTAATTATCCATCAAAACTCATCAATTTCACAACATTATTCAAATATACCAACAAACATTAATTCCTTGGTGGTATATGTGCAAGATCTTATTCAATTATAAGAATACTAAAATAACTATTATTATTCTGATATTAACTAAATAATATTTATTTATTCTTATGAAGAATAACTTAAATTAGTAAACTAATCATCATTTAATATTATTATGATATTAAGCTAGAATTATATATTTTCACTTGAATAACTTAAATTAGTAAAATACTCTTCCACTGAATATTTTTCTTTTTACAGGACAAGATCAAACAATCACATGAAGTTTAATTGATAAGTGAAAAACCTATAGATTTTTTTATTAGAAAGGTGGAAAACTCAAAGCAAGGAAAAAAGAGGAAATTTTAAGAAATTTAATATTTCACCGAACTTCGAGGTTGATTTGTGACCAACAACTCTCTTTTTTGCAAGATAGACAACATTGTTTAGCACATATACATACACTTTTTTCATCGAAATACATATAAATGTACTGATGAACTAATTTTGGTTTATTAATATGCTTCACTAAATGAAGTTAAAAAGAAGTTCCTTTTAATTTTGAAAGAAGTTCAAATTTAAGATACTAACATGAGACTTAAGTATTGTAACAAGAATGCTATGAATTCTTTGCTTATTCCCCACTCATATCTGAAAGGAAAGTTTATCAAATAACTGGAGTCTGGTCAACTCATGTAATTTTAGAGACAATTTCCTCACTATAATTGTAAGAAATGACCGTGTAAATCAAATAAAAATATGCATATTGTGCATAATTAAAGATAAAAGAAGTATAAGCTGAAAAGCAGAAAACCACCTCAGAGAAATCTACCATGTTATTGACACTCCCATGGAAAAACACATATCCATGCATAACCCCAAAAATATAAACAAAATGCAATTTAAAAAAGAGAAGGAGGAAAGAATTTAATGCCCAACTGAAAAGAGGAGGGACCAAGGTGGTGATCTATGGAGGAACACCAAACAAAACCTATACCATCACATGGAATCGCGAGGCTTCCGAATGGACAATACACCGACTTTTGGAGATGGTAAAAATGCCTAAAAGCACCAAGAGAACAATGTGCATGGGCAATTCAGAGCACTTGCAATTTTATTAGCTCAAAACTATAAATCTTATTAGCTACTTCGGGTAATTTGTTGATAATTTTATTAAGTACAAAACAAAGATTAATGAATAATGTGTAGAAGCAAAATTCCTCTCTATACACTTTTTAATAATTTTGATATATACTTATACCTATTTCTTATAAAAAAAAGATTTGATTGAAAGATAAAATAGATTTATTCACTAATACATATTGTAACGCTGTTTATGGACTTGGGTATCCATTGATATTGATTTGACTTTAATTAAACACCTTATAAAATAGTGCTAATTAACTACTCATAAATTGCATATATAGAATCAGAGGTTCAATTTGTTGGAATGGAACAGTACATTCAATATTCTCATACGCATTTCACGAGACATTGACTTTATGGTTTAGACAATTCATCAAACACATAAAATGCATAAACACTGAAACTCAAAACAACCAAACATTGACTTTATGGTTTAGATAATTCATCAAACACATAGAATGCATAGAACAAAGAATTATAGAGTTTTATAAAAAATCTCGATCATAGGTATCTATGAATTTCCAATACCAAATCTAATCAACATGGCGAAAAAAAAAGAATTGGAGAAGAAAGGTGGATTACCTCACATTTGAATCGAAGAGCAAATGAAAGCAACGACTTTGAATCGAAAAGCAAAGGAAAGCAGCGAATGAATCTATGAAGGAAAGCATGGAATGACTGATTTGAAGAGGAATGAGAGTCGTTGATCAGTGAGTTGTTGATTGATTTGAAGAGGTAGTGTTCATGACGTTGAAGAAGTAGCGCTCTCTCAAGTCATTGAGTTGTTGATCTTTAATTTAAGTCGGACGCCTCTATCATCATCCAATTAAGATTAAGTTGAATTAATTTATTAATTTTAAGGGAAGACACGAGAAGTATGGGCAAAGAGGTAGATTTTATTAGCACTCAAACAAAGTATGGGCAAAGAGGCAAATTTCATTACCATTCAAAAATTTGTGATTCGTTCTTTTATATATATGATATATATATCAAATCAAATGCTTGAGATATACTTACATATATACATACATATGAATCTATTCTATAAACATATTAATAAGTGTGATGGAGTTAGACACTATTCCTATAACAGTTATTTTTTGAGTTTTGGACACATTTATCCTTCTTAAAGTTTCATTATTAAAAACTCACATCTAATTCATGAGTTAAATCTTAAGGCAAATCAAAGAGAGTTAATCAATTTTTCTAATTCTTTCTTGTTGCTCGAGTCTCCTTATTGTAAATTTCTTATTTTACAAAGTATTAATGTTTGTGTCAAGTTATTCCATCTTTATATATTATTTTTTCTACCATTCCTTCAAAATCGTCTATTTGCTTATTAGATAACTGGAACTTTGAACAAATAATGATAGCCACATGTAATGACCTAAAATATAATTCGTGTCACATGTCATTTCAAGGTCGTACGTAGAACCCACTTGTCGTGATACGTATGTCCAAATCTCGAGTGTAGACACCGATGTATGCTATTTTTATGTGATGCTTGTATTATTTATTATACAAAAGATTGAACAATTTAAAATAACTAATTTCAAAAATGTGTAGGTAAGACCTTACCTCGAATTTTGTGTCAGTTGGCAATAGTCGAGGTTGAGATTGGGTTTAATTTGGTGTAAGTTTGGTTAAATATGCCAAGGGAATTGGTTTGTAAGAGTTGGGTATGTCACAGACGAAGTTAAGATTTTTGAGGTTTTGGCATGACCAAATCAGAATTTTGGACTTTTTATGAAAATGGACTATTTTTTTGAGAGTTTAGTTCAATTTGGTGGAAACTGGGATCGAAAACAAGCACCTGAAGTCAAAACACGTCAAAATAAGAATTTCATGAATTAATAAATAAATAAAATTATGAGGGTTTATGTATAAATATATATAAAACATGAAATGAAAATCAAAAACTCCTTTGGTTTCAATAGAACGTTCATTGTGAATGTTCCCTAAACCCATCGATTTGGGTTTTTGCTCACGGAGCTCCCGACATTCGATTTTCACCCGGTTTCTTTTCGCAAAATCGTAAAGTACCACAAGACGGACAATTCGAGCTAAGTTTTCACGGCATAAGTGAGGTATTCAGCTCGTAATTTGGTAAATTCATAATACATGACATTTTCCTCAATTCAATTTGAATTATCGTGATTTTTTGATTTATTCGCGGGTTTGCGATAGAGATTGGTAGGAATTATTGTTAATTGGTATATTAGATTGATTTGAGTCGAATTAGGATAAATTCCACCGATGTGGACTACGGTTTTGATGATTCGAATTAATGCAATTCAGTTGATAACTGTTTTAGAGATGTTTTTATAGCTGATATTGATTTATATTGGGTTTCTGGATGAATTAATTATTAATTCTGATACAATTTGACTCCACGAGTCGTGGAAATATTTTGGTGTTGGTATCGAGTGGTTTCGTGACATTTATTATTGAGTTTTGAGGATTGAATTGCGAAAACATTAATTTGGAGACATTTTCTAGTTGAAAATAAATAAAGTTTGTCAAGTTGACATGCTATATTAGAAAATTCGCAATTTCTCCATTTTTGATCCGATTAGAGTATTTTTGGAGTCTATGGAAAGTATGTCATGAGTACTACAAGTTTCTTCTTGGTTGTCATGACAAATTATAAGGTTTTCAGAGTTAAAACCGTAACTCTAGTGGGCTAGTTGATAATAAATTGAAATTATTATAAAGTATTATTTTTAGAAATAGCTCTCAAGAGTACTTTGGTCGCAGTATTTGTATGGTTTAAGAGTTCTAAACCAAGGATATTGGACTTTAATTGATACTAAATGATATTAGGAAATCTAAGGAAGAGATACAGAGGTTCGAGAACACGTTTTGGAGTGTTGGGAGGCCGGATAGGTTAGGAATAAGCGTGTGGAGGTAAGTAAACCAGCTAGGAAATTGTAGTAATTTCATTTTAAGCTATTGAATATTGTTGTTCATTGCTTTGATATATATCCTTGGAAATCCCATTCTAATTGTAATTGAGTTGTCCGAGGGCAAGTGAGTCAACGATGATCCTTGGAAGGAGTGGCTGGCTAAGGTAATTAAGGTAACATACCAGAGTTATGACCTTGGGATGGACTGCACTGGATACTGATTTTGATAGGTATGGGTTCTTAGCGTGGTTGTTCCAGGAAATCTCACTATCTCGTGGGTTTAAGACTTGTAAGTGTACCGAGTCCTAGAACCCGAGTCTTGATGTTTTGCCAAGACTCAACGACTTATTAATCGGGACTATTTGCGCCTCTTTGGACACTCACGTATCGATTATTTCTAGTTTATTTACAGTCTTTTATTTATTCATGCGTCCTTATATATTTCTTGTTATCTGCATGAATACGGACTAATTTATTTATTTCGAAATGTTGTTTAGTATCCTACTGAAGTTACTTACCTGGGCTCGTCATTCTTGTGTTTGACTGAGTGCAGATCTGCAATTGAGTTAGGGAAATGGCACTGGGAGATCTACTTTGAGGACTTTGAAGCGACATTTCCCCTCGCAATTTTTGTAGGTTTTTTTTATTACTTACATATATTGATTTTTATCACATGGGGTATATAGGTATTGCGAGACACTTTGGGACATGTATATGATATGATTTTTCTCTCTTTTGGGTTATTATACATGTTAACAGTGTTAGGCGGGGTTTTTACGTACTAGGTTGTCCTGACTGATGTGTGTAGAGTTGTTTATATTTGTTTAAGTTTAAAAATTGCTTTCGCATAAATGTGGATAACTTAAAATTTGAATAACTCATTAAAAATGTAATGATAAAATGGTTAGGAAGGCTGATTAGGCTTGCGTTGACTCGCAAGGATTGACTCAGGGTCCACGTAAGTTTAGGCCGGGCGGGACCCAGTTTGGGTTGTGGAACTGGGGCCGTCACAGTTGGTATCAGAGCCTCGGTTTAGATAAGTGCTAAGTGTAGACTCAAGAATAAACCACAAATAACATAAGACACAAATCAATAATATAGTTAAGACAAAATTGGAACATATAGCGAAACCTTATAATCCTGACTTAAGTCTTAGTTGAGAAGTGAGGAGAGGTGGGGAACTTAAAATTGGACTATATGAGCTATTTGATGTATTGTATATTACTACTATCGATAGCTATATCCTGATCGAGAAATCACATTCTTTGCAGATTGCGATGACCGATCAGCCCGAGACCAGCGATACCATTTCGGGTAACGTTCACGAGCGGCTCGATGAGATGTCTGAGGCTGTCACTTCATATGGCCAGCAACTTCAGGAGATTCTTCGACTTTTGAGAGCACAGGCTACAACATCGGCTTTTACATTCGCAGCACCAATCACTCAGGGCGGGAGTGCACCTACAGTACAGGTCGCTGTTACAACTTCTACAACGCTGACAAGACTTGAGGGAGTACAGGTTTAGGTTGAGAGAGTACCATCTACTCCTGATACACTAGTGGATGATACGCCAAACATGCCCACTGATGGGAGCATTCGAGCGACGGTTGAGGCGAGGCAGTCTCGTGTGTTTCAGCGACATCATCAGGAGAAGTTTCATGGGGGGTACAGATCTCGGAGCAGCCAAGAAATTTATGCGGAGTCACGAGAAGATCCATGATGTCTTGGCCACATCGGATCATACGAGGCCGAACATCTCATCAGCTTCACTGTTCAGAAAGGCTGATGTGTGGTGGCATAACATGGTGGCTACGAAGGGGAAGCCCAAGGACTGGGCTGAATTCAAGGAGAGGTTCAATCAGAAGTATTTCCCTCCCTCGATCAGGAATATGAAGAGGAATGAGTTTCAGAACATTCGACAAGCGGTTGATGAGACACTGATGGAGTATATGGGCCGATATTTATGGTTGATGGACTATACCGAAAGCATAGCTGATACAGACGCAGATCAGGCCTACTACTTCATGAATAGCCTGTTGAACGAGATCGATTCTATGGTGGCGACCACAGATCCAGGAACTTCACAGGAGGCATATGAGAAGAGTTTGGCCAGTAAGACTTTTTTGAGCACGCGCACTGGTACAGTAGTCACAGTTCCACCACCAGCATAACCAGATGTTAGACCGAGTGGTGACGGGAGGAGGAAGAGACCTAGACAGTGGAGGTTGAGAAATCGAGCTCAGAGTGTGGGGTCTGTTGCATCTCCACCTCCTGCAACACGTACTGCGCCAATACCATATTCTCCAGTATAGAGTTATATTAGCACGCCACTGTTGCTGTCACCGTCAGGTTCTTAGCGACAACAATATCAGAGGGCTGAGGGTAGTAGCAGTGGCAGGGGCAGAGGTAGTAGTTGGGGACAGAGGTATGGAAGGGGATAGAGTGTGTCGTTTGGATCAGGATCAGGATCTTACCAGTTCGTATCCACGAATGAGCAGAGGGCAGCCACAGTAGAGTCGGGAGTAGGTTCATGGTGTTGTCGCGCCAGATCCGATTGCTACCCGTGACCTGATTGAGGGTATGATCTATATATGCAGTCGTTTTATGTATACCATGTTAGATTATAGTTCTACAATATTTTTTTATTTATGGTCACATGGTAGATGAGTTGGGTTTGAAACCAATTAGATTAGAGAGACCCTTAATCTTTAGAACATCTGTTGGGGACAAAATATACCCGAACTTGTTATGTGTTGATTGTTCGATAGAGATAGAGGGTCATGTATTGCCAATAGATATGAGAGTGTTAGAGTTTCTAAAGTTTGATGCATTGCTGGGCATGGATTAGTTAAATGCTCATCATGCACAGATCCATTGCTTCAGTAATAGAGTTGCGTTTCAGATTCTCAGATATCTCGAGTTCAGTTTCCAGGGGACTTCAACTAGTTTTCCTATTACTATAGGCAGAGTAGCTTCTAGCGTAGAGGTCAAGACATTCGCTAGTGTTTTGAGTATGACAAAGATGGTCGAGACTAGGTTGGATGAGGTACCTATTGTGTGTGAGTTCCAGATGTTTTTCCTGTAGAGTTACCAGGATTACCACCACTAGGGAGATTGACTTCATCATTGATTTGGTTCCGAAAACCAAACTTGTATCTATTCCGCCGTACCGGATGGCTCCAAAGGAGTTAGAGGAACTAAGAAGACAATTTGATGAGTTGTTGGAATTAGGGTTCATCCACTCGAGCATGTCACCTTGGGGCGCGCCAGTCTTGTTTGTTAAGAAGAAAGATGGTAGCCTTAGATTATGCATTGATTATATACAGCTTAACATGGTGATGGTGAAGAACAAGTACCCACTTCCTCGCATTGACGATTTGTTCGACCAGCTGATAGGAGCACAGTGGTTCTCAAAGATCGATTTGAGATCAAGATACCATCAACTGAGGATTAGAGCAGGGGACAGGGAGAAAATTGCTTTTTTCTCTCGACACGAGCATTATAAGTTTACAGTTATGCCTTTTGGGCTGACTAACGCCCCAACGATGTTCATGGAACTCATGCATCGAGTGTTGAGAGAGTACTTGGATAGGTTCATGATCGTGTTCATCGATGACATCCTTATTTACTTTAAAGCTCATGAGGATCATGAGAAGCACCTCAAGATGATTTTGCAGACTTTGAGGATGCACAGACTGTATGCAAAATTCAGTAAGTGTGAAATTTGGCTTATAGAGATCGAATCTTATAGGTACATCGTTGGAGCCAGCGAAGTGTCAGTGGACCCCGCTAAGGTTAGAGCTGTGATAGATTGGCCTACACCGCGGTCAGTGACATATGTCCCAGTTTCTTGGGGTTGGCAGGCTACTACAAGCGTTTTGTTTAAGACTTCTCAAAAATTGCAGCACCAATGACGCAATTGACAAAGAAAGATATGAGTTTTCAGTGGAATGACAGCTGTGAACAAGCCTTCAAGACTTTAAAGGAAAGATTGACTACCACACCAGTTTTAGCACTACCTGAGTCAGGGAAGGGTTTTGAGGTGAACATCGATGCTTCCAAGGTCGATTTAGGCTATGTTTTGATGCAGGACGGTAAAGTGATTGCTTACGCGTCTCGACAGCTGAAGGTTCACGAAAAGGACTACCCTATACATGACTTGGAGTTGGCGACAGTGGTCTTCGCATTAAAGATTTGGCGTCATTATCTCTACGAAGAGAAGTTTGTGTTGTTTACTGACCATAAGAGTTTGAAGTGCCTCTTCACTTAGAAAGAGTTGAACATGCGACAAAGGCATTGGCTTGAATTCCTCAAAGGCTACAACTTCTCATTAGAGTACCATCCGGGAAAGGCCAATGTCGTTGCAGACGCATTGAGCCGCAGATGGGCAGACTCAGAGATTGTTACCTGCCACATGACATATGAGTATGGATTACTTGAGGCGGTCGAGTCGATGTCTTATGTTGATATTCCAACCGGTACTAGGGTGTAGATTTGTAGGCAGATGATGACTCATACAGTGTCAATTTAGAGTGTACTTGAGGGTCAGCAAACAGATGAGCAATACCAAAATTTCTTGGAGTTTGCTCAGAGTTTGGATCATCCAGATTAGAGTTAGTCGATCGATTTGTGCTTGAGATTTAGAGGCCGACTGTGGATTCCATCTGTGGCTGAGTTACGTGATGAGATAATTGATGAGGCTCACCACTCACGTTTTACGGTTCATCCGGGTCAGACCAAGATGTATGCTGATGTGCGTCGTCTTTTCTGGTGGCCTGGGATGAAGATCGATGTTTCTGATTACGTTCGAGCGTGTGAGGTATGCCAGCGAGTTAAGGCCGAACATTGGAGACCCGGTGGGTTATTACAACCATTTCCCATTCTTCAGTGGAAGTGGGAACACATTGCTATGGATTTTGTCAGTGGCTCACCTCGATCTCAACGTGGACATGACAATATCTGGTTGATTGTGGACAGATTGAAGAAGTCTGCATACTTTTTACCGATCTTTACCACACATCGTGTTGATAGGTTAGCGAGTTTGTACGAGCGAGAGATTGTGCGACTACATGTCATATCGTTATCGATTGTGTCTGACAGAGGGCCACAGTTTATGTCTCAGATTCGGCGGAGCATGCATGCACAATTCGACACACGGTTAGACTTTAGTACATCCTATCATCAACAGACTGACGGACAGATGGAGAGACAGATTCGAATTCTTAAGGACATGTTAAGAATGTGTGTGTTAGAGTATGATGGATCATGGGAAAAGTATATGCATTTGTGTATGTTTGCCTACAATAACAATTATCAAACCAGTATTGGTATGACACCGTTTGAGGCACTGTACGGTAGACCGTGCAGATCTCCATCTTATTGGGCGAAGCCTGAGGATGTGGCAGTGATTGGGCTTGAGATTGTAGTGGATCATACAAAGAAGATACGACTGATCAGATTGAGGCTGAAGGGGCGCAAGAGAGGTAGAAAAACTATTATGACATGTATCAAGGCAAGTTATAATATGATGTCGGAAACTATGTGTATTTGAAAGTTTCTCCGATGAAGGGTCACAAGAGATTTAGGATTAAAGGAAAACTTGCGCCGAGGTTCATTGGTCAATTCAGAGTGAAGAAACGAATAGGCAAGGTTGCATATGAGCTGGAGTTGCCACCTCAATTATCTGGGATTCACCCTGTATTTAATGTTTCTATGCTTCGACTGGATAGGTCAAGAGAGGGCCGACGATCGACAGTGCATTTGACTAGACTTGAGGGAAGACATTACTTATGATGAACAACCTATTCAGATTTTGGACCGTAAGGTGAAGGTTCTTAGGAACTAAAAGATTTTGTTAGTTCTTGTCAAATGGCAGCATCACGGTGATGAGGAGCTGACGTGGGTGCTCGAGTTATATATGCGGGAGTATTTTCCCTACCTCTTCTGAGTTTTGGTAAGTTTCTCTTGTAAATTGGTTCAAATTTGAGGACGAAATTCTAATTAGTTGGGAAGACTGTAACGACCCTAAAATATAATTTGTGCCACATGTCATCTCAGGGTCGTATGTGGGACCCATTTGTTGTGATACGTATGTCCAAATCTCGGGTGTAGACACATAGGTATGCTATTTTTGTGTGATGCTTGTATTATTTATTATAAAGTATTATAGTTAGAAATAGCTTTAGAGCGTACTTTGGTCGCAGTATTTGTATGGCTTAAGAGTTCTAAACCAAGGATATTGGACTTTAATTGATACTAAATGATATCAGGAAATCTAAGGAAGAGATATGGAGGTTCGAGAACGTGTTTTGGAGTGTTAGGAGGCCGGATAGGTTAGGAATAAGCGTGTGGATTGAGGTAAGTAAATCCGCTAGGAAATTGTACAATAATTTCATTTTAAGTTATTGAATATTGTTGTCCATTGCTTTGATATCTATCCTTGGAAATTCCATTCTAATTTTAATTGAGTTTTTCGAGGGCAAGTGAGTCAACGGTGATCCTTGGAAGGAGTGGCTGGCCGAGGTAACATACCAGAGTCATGACCTCGGGATGCACTGCACTGGATATTGATTTTGATAGGTGTGAGTTCTTAACGTGGTTGTTCCAGGAAGTCTCACTATTTCGTGGGTTTAGGACTTGTGAGTGTACTGAGTCCTAGAACCAGAGTCTTGATGTTTTGCCAAGACTCGACGACTTATTAGTCGGGACTACTTGTGCCTCTCTGTTTGCATCTTTGGACACTCATGTATCGATTATTTCAAATTTATTTATTCATGCGTCCTTATATCTTTCTTGTTATTTACATGTATATGGATTGATTTATTTATTTCAAAATGTTGTTTAGTATCCTACTGACGTCACTTACCTGGGCTCGTCATTCTTGTGTTTGACCGAGTGCAGATCCGCAATCGAGTAAGGAAAAGGGGCCAACACTGGGAAAACTACTTTTAGGACTTTGGAACGACATTTCCCCACGCAATTTTTGCAGGTTTCGTATCACTTACATATATTGATTTTTATCACATGGGGTATATGGGTTTTGCGAGACACTTTGGGACATATATATGATATGATTCTTCTTTGGGTTATTATACATGTTAACAGTGTTTGGCGATGTTTCCACATTCTAGGTTATCCTGACTGATGTGTGTAAAGTTGTTTAAGTTTAAAAATCGCTTCCGCATAAACGAACTTACAAATCTGAATAACTCATTAAAAATGTAATGATAAAATGGTTAGGAAAACTGACTAGGCTTGCGTTGACTTGGGGTCCACGTAAGTTTAGGCCGGGCGGGACCCTGTTTGGGTTGTGGATCTAGGGCCGTCACTACTAATATAATCTAATTAGTCTTCTCTATCAATCTTCATGAAATTTAGACAAATAAATAAACCCCAATCTGAACATTACTTTTATAGGGTTATAATTGTTGCATTTACTATGTAAGATTCGATCAAGCTTTGGAGCTTAGGCTTTATGCTCGTGATGCAATCACAAAAGGGCATGTAAGTTACTTTAAGATTTTTATTTTGTTAATGACTCTTAATTTATTTTCTTAATGGTTTTATAATTCAATTGCAACAAAATAGAATTGATTTCACTCTTCCTCTTGCCTAATTTTAATATTGAGTTGAATATACAACACGTGAGAGCATCTCCAATGGTAATATGAATTTAGAGCATGGATTTGTGCCTTGTCATAAATGTGGGGATGATGTATATCTTATGTGGCATTAGATAGACATTCAAATTCCAAAATGATCTCTAATGGTAATGTGGATTTATACTATGAATTGTGACTTTTTGACTTTCTATAACAAACAATGATGATGTGGCAATAGACTGCAATGTCTAGAAGTAGGCATTGCGGTAGACATCATCTACTTTGATTCCTTGCCACATCAGTTATACATTGACAACCCATGGTCCCATTGGAGAGCATTTTTTGGGTTAATGTAGATTGTATCCTGGGTGGATCCATTTTCACCCCAATCCATGGTTCCGTTTGAGATGCTCTAAGGATTATTTAGTTTACATTCAAATCATTGATTATAAATGCATTTGGCCAATATACTTTGAGTATGAGAATATTTTTTTATATTTGACACCATATAAAGGTTAAATTTGTTTGTCATTGAGGCATCTTTAACTTTGCATTTCGTAGTCTAATTTATTTTCTTTTATATATGACACCAATCAAACGGTAGCTCAATAATCTGATATGTAGTAATTAATAATGCAATTGATTCAAGTCTCATTTTTCTTATTAAAAAAAGGAAAAAAAATAATTATAATTCTTAACCAATAAGAAGCGATGGAAACTGAAAAATACCACTAGTTATATATTAATGGTTCTCACTATTTATTTATTTTCTAGGACTAAGTTAAGATTTAAATTAACCTTAATGATCCACTAAGGATCATGTGTAAAACAATGATAGATAATTTTGGTTGCACACATTATTATCGACTTTAATGTATAAAAATCTTCATAAATCTTAAATGTTTAATATATACGTGTTAGCATATTTGTTTTATACTTATTATTTTTTATTAATATTGACACACTTATTTGAGTGACTGAATCATAAACAAATGTTGTAGATATTTAGATGTAAAACCATGTTAGAAAAATTTTCTTTTCTCGCAAGTGTAGCGTGCGACCTCTCACATGAAAAACAAATCCAACCGGAATAAATCTCAGTTATACAAAACCTCCCATCCCATGTGATATTACAAAACTATAATTCAGTACAAATATATAAGATAAAAGGAGATTTGGTTGCAAGTTGGGCATGGCGGGGCGGGGATCGTAATTACTGTCCCCGTCCCTGTGGGGCGTGAGGCGGGGATTTGTTTTTGTAAATTTCATGTGGGGAGAACTTTGCTACATCATGCCCCATCCTGTGGGGATCCTTATATGGCGGGGAATCCTCGCGGAGCCCCATTAACTTTGCAAAAAATATCTATTTTGATCTTTATTTCTTGGTCATTTTGGCACTTAAGTACTACTTTCTCAATTTTTTTAAGAAACTATTTTTCTCAAATTGAAGGATTAATATTGATTTATTTTGTTTATTGAGTTACAAGTTATCACACTTAATTAAATATATAAGATTTTCAAAACTAGTATGACAAATATATTTCTATGATGTTCTAAATATAATTTTATATATCTTTATGATATAACATATATATTATAATTAATTTAATGGTATAAATAAAATTTATTATTGAAGATCTTGAGTTTCATTCCATATATTACATATGTTTTAAGTAAAAAAAGTTATATAATTTCTTTTCTTCCAAAAACATAAAAATGGAGAATTTTATGCAAGGGATGCGATGCGAGAACAATTCCCGTCTCCACCTTGCCCTGCGGGGCAAACCGCCTTGCGGGGAGAAAAAAGCAGGGAATCCTTACCTCACTAGGGTGGGGCACCTCGGGGAATGGGGATTCTCCGCCCCACTTGCAACCCTAATTACATCAAAGAGAAAATCAAGACTCTTAAATCTTCTCTATCACATAGTCGCAGCGGTCGTCGGTATTCCTGAAATATTATTTGGAGCGAGCGATCCAACTTGATCAGTAAATAAAGACTCACAAAGCCATCAACATCCTATATAATAATCAAGAACATTATGCAATACCAATATGCACCAATGTTAACTAACGAGATTATGAAAAACATATAATTTTATAAATAGCAGATGCAATGTGACATCCGAGAATTTTATAAACTTGATTAGGTGGCTAATTAAGTATTTTCATATTTAATTTATGATTTAGGTATCTGAGGTGGGACCCGCGTGTTACGTATCAGTGATCATAAATTTAATATTATTTTTATGTGTCGTATACCTATTTGATATATTATACACTATTTCGACGCGAAATAGAGTCAAGTGGAGTATATATGCGGTGTCCTCGACTTTCGAAGCGTGTTGGGAATATTTCTTCAATTTTAGTGAAATTGGGGTTTTTTTCGAGATTTAATTTGGAGTTAAAAATAAGAGATAATCCTCAAATCCTAATTTGGGAATATTCCCCCCGTGTTTCGCGTGTCACTAAGTATTTTCTTGAGGTCGATCTAGTCGGAATTTAATTTGGAGCACAGTGCGATGTACCATAATGAGAATTTATATTAGGATTTAGGTATCCTCAAATCTTAATTTGGAGAAAATACCTAGTGACACTCAGAGTCAAGGGTGACACGTGTGAGATGTACCATAGTGTTGACATCCGAGGGCAGTTGTCAGCGTGCATGGCGAATTTATAATCGCGAAAATATATAGGTGCATATATTTATATATGTATAGTTTATATAAAAAAATATATAAAAAATTCTATAATTTGAATCAAATAAAAGTATACAATGGATTCTTCTCAAGATACGCGTAGCGTGATTATCAAAGAAATGAATAATGGATGATTTAGTGGTTGTTGGTGAGCTATATGCACACCTCGAGATGCGTGTTATTCTAAAAAATCAAGTAATTTAGTGGTTGGTTATAAAAGCATTTGATTTATCTCGAGATACGCAATATGTATCTCGAGAAGATCATTACAATTGATTTTCTTAAGGCGGTTAAACATTGATTATCTTGTTAATTTCCATTAGATAGATCTCAAGATACATAACACATGTATCGAGGAAGATAAAATTATATAGGCAAGTGAATCACTAGTTTTGCCTCGAGATTCGAATCGCAAGGCGAATCTTGAGGAAATCCTAATATATATCCTTAAATTAATACATCTCTTCATTCAATTTTGTTTTGAGATAAAGATTGATTTTAAGATATGTAGTAAATATCTTGAGGAAGATTAAATTTACATTATGAAAATAGAACCATTAGATTTGTCTCAAGATTCACGCAATACAAATCTCGAGGAAATCCTAATATATCCAAACACAACTGAGTGGTTGAAGATTGATAAAGTTTTGGATGATTCGCTGCATGTGTTGATGAATGGTTGTGTGATTCGTTGCTATCCGCATTTGCTACGATAATTGGATTGGATGATTGTTAGAGTTGGTGAAGTTTTTAGTCAAAGTGGAGATTGTTAGATTCTTGACTCAAACTCCATGTCCTAATTTAATTAGTAATAATTATTTTAGTTTGTGTCTAATTAGTAAGTTAATTGTTTGAGTCCAAGTAGGATTGATGTTAGTTAATTTGAGTCAAATTGTGTTTTGTGTTTGTTAGTTGAGTCCAATTAGGATTTATATTTGTTTTTAGATGTTTAGTGCTCTAGTTGGATTACAAGTATGATTTTTTTTGGGTATCTATATAGGGAACCCAATGTTAGTTTGTTGTGTACAAAGATAATGCAAGTTCAAGTTGATTTACTAAAGTTGTTTGTTTGAGTGTTCGTGCGCGATTGCTTCTGCTATATGTACGTGAATTCCCAACAATTTTGAGGTACAATTAACACACATGGCATCTAGGCGTTTCATTTATTATCATCATCCTATCCCAATAATATTGTTCATAGAAGTGGATATGTTAATGGATGTAAAAGAAACAATACATACATAGTTATAAAGTCAGGAGTGTAGTAGAAGTGACGATGTATTCTTAATTAATAAATGGATGCACTTGTTTGGAAATGTGAGAATAGTTCATATCCATAAGAAGCTTATAATCTTGGAGTAAAAACTATAACTTGCCTTAATATTTTAAAAAGCTCTTCCATTTTCAAACTTAAATCTACACACAAACTATTTTGCAATAATAAACATGTTGCCTTTTGGCGGCTCAAAAAATCTAATTTTTTCCTTTGGTTCTAGTCTTTGTTGATTCAATATTTTGAACCACCGACAATTTTGATTTTCTTTTTATCTATCAAATAAACTTTAGATCTGTTCATATTTGACGAGATAATTAAATTCATCTTCGTTGTGGCCATCAAATCTGACTATTGACAATAGTCACTTATCTACATCTGCATCCTCAAAGATTGTGCATGTTTAAAGTTAGCACTCACCATTAGATTTTATTTCGTAGGTGTAGTTTCTTTCCATTGTTGGAAGGTTTAAATTGTCTTTTCTCATTTGAAATTATTGTCTGAAGTTTTATTTTTTTATTATGGTTCGATAATGTATATGTGTATTGTCGTGTTTTAGACGTTTGTCAAAAGAATATTCACTGATTGCTAATTTGTTTTATTGTTATAGTTGCAGTTCCTACAACCTTATAGCTGTTGAACATTCTTTTAAACAATTAGGATTAGCGAATCAATTTGTTACGGTGATTGATTTTATGATTTCGTCCTATTCCATCAATGAATGTATTAAGAGCCAACGTTGATGATTAATGAAATCTTTATTTCTTCAAAAAAAAGTCTACATAAAAAACTGGTTCATTCACTCTCTCATGATTTAAGTAGAGCCTACAAACAAAAGAAATTAGGATTCCATTTCATTTTACCAAGTATAACAATAATAAAAAATGACATAACGTATGATTTAGAGTCAATGAGACTATTTAATCAAAAATCAATACCATAATATTAAACTCCTGAAATGAGAAAGGAAATATGCCATGGTATCTAAAGTACAATAGGAAAATTAGTCCAATGGTATGAAATTGAATGACAAAACATAAATGAAATGTAAATAAATATCTCAATCAACTTACTTACAATCCACGCAAACTTCCTAGCTATTTCGGCCTCCCACCACCTCAAAACTCGTATCAGAACCCTCGAGACTCTTCCATACGTTCCTGATATCATTTAACATGTTATCAAATGTGTTTAGACCTTTAGTTAAGGAATTTGACTTGTTTATAATGTTTAAGTTTAAGTTAAGAATTTCATATTTTGGGCAGTCAGAGCACTTAGTTCACTGGGTAATCTACCTAGCGTGCTAATAACCTTATTAGTGCACTACCAAGTTTCTTTAGCGCGCTAGCTGGTCACACCTAGCGCGCTATGTGCAGGAAAACCCAGAATTTTGCACTTAGAATTCTAAGTTCTCTCCACACATAGGCCTCTCCAACACCTACCAAAGATCCAGAGATCCGAATCAATACCCAAAACCATAACAACAACCACACATCATATATCTCGTGAATTCATCAAATTAAGCGAAGTTAATTAGTGTAAATTAAAAGTACCTAGTTGATGAACACACCTAACTTGATTAACTCCTCCTACACCAAATTCTCCTTTTTAAACTTGATGATCACTTATTTTCCAGCAACTTCTCTTCTACAACAAGTTTTGTAGATGAAATAGTTTGATTTGAATGAGTTAAACTTATCCAATCTTATATATTAAGTTATATTGATTAATAGCCATTGATCATTAAGTACATACGTATCTCGAGAATTATCTAATGGCCTTTAACTTGGCATATTTTCCACAAACTCTCCACTAATTTCTTCCAACTAATACCAATGTCAAACTCAATTAGTTGTTATACGTGTCAACACGTATCTCGAGGAATATCAAATGACATTGTTTTAAATTACTAACTTAGGCACGTTTAATATAAAATCAACTATAACAACATTATTTCAACTATATAAGCTACACTAAGCTTAAAATGAACCCACCACGTAACTCTCTACCCCGATCTCATGTCGAAATGCATCTTGAGGCGCATATCCATTCACGTTTCGACACCTATACGCAAGTAGGAGTGACTTAGTAATCTAAACATATAGAATACACTAAGCATAAATCACAACAAATATAACATATACCTCGACCATATTGGCCACGACATGTATCTCGATGTGGGTCTCACATCACGGGTCATTGATCCTGATTAAATTATTAAACTGGGATTTAGAATCTTGAGCCGTGACAAATCTTCCCAACTAATGGAGATTTTACCATCGAAATTAAATTTTAGTTAAAGTTATACTTGACTCGAAAAGGTACGGAAAGTTGTCACGCATATAGTCTTCTCGTTCCCAAGTGAGCTTCGAATCATCGTGAAACTGCCACATGACTAACACCTTCAGGATAGACTTGCCTCTAAACTGTTGTAACCTTCGTTCTAGGATTTATATTGGTTGCTCCTCGTTAGAAACATTATTGCTCAGGTCAATCTGACTCAAGTCAACCATTGGTCTACGCTTGTCTTCGACTTAGCTAGTTGAAGCATAGAAATATGAAAGACTGGATGAATCCCTGACATCTATGGGGTAACACAAGCTCATACACAACCTTCTTGACTCGTCTTATGATTTTGAAAGGCCCAATAAATCTTGGTGCTAACTTGCTTTTCAAACCAAATCCATGAAGACCTTTTCAAGGAGAAACCTTTAAATACACAAAGTTTCCCTCGGTGTACATGAGATCGTTGCGATACATGTCTGCATACTTTTTTGCCTCTCTTGGGACTTTTAAGCCTCTGGAAAATTTGTCGTACATTTTCCGTGTGATCAACAACAATTTCAGGCCCGACTAACTTTCAGTCCTTTCTTTCAGCCCAACAAGATGGCGAGCGACATGGTATGCCATATAAAGGCTCAAATGACGACATCTAAATGCTAGCCTGATAACTGTTGTTTATGCAAACTCACACACTGGTAGGTACTCCTCACAAGTTTCGCCGAACTCAAGTACACAAGTCTGGAGCGTATCCTTGAGAATCTGAATCGACCTCACAGTATATCCATCAGTTTGAGGGTAAAAGGTTGTGTTAAATTGTAAGAGCATACCGTATTGCTCCTGCATACTCCGCCACATCCTAGACGTATACATAGCATCTCTGTCTGATGTGATAGCTAACGATACCTCGTGCAGTCTGATAATCTCCTTCTCAAACAAATGCTAAACTGGTCAAATGCATAGTGAGCTGCAACTGGTAAGAAATGTGTAGATTTTGTCAACTTGTCCACAATCAGCCAGATAAAATTGTATCGTTTGGCAGTCTTTGGCAACCCCTTGATAAATTCCATGGCTATGTCTTCCCACTTCCATCATGGAATAGGAAGCAACCGAAATAATCCTCTAGGTCTTTGATGCTCAGCCATCACCTCCTGGCAAATCCCACAGTTCCTGATGGATTCTGATATGTCTGCTTTCATCCCAGGCCACCAAAAATGTCTCCTCATGTCATGGTACATCTTGGTTCTGCTCGGATGAATAGTGAATCAGGAACTGTGTGAATCTTGAAGAATCTCATCTCTCAGCTTTGCCACTGTTGGTATCCATAATCTGCCTTTAAATCTCAAACACTGATGCGTTGTCTCTATCTAGTCAATAAAATTAGTACTCTGTGCTAACTTATTGAACCTTGGGTATAGAATGTCGACTCTCTAACCCTTTAACACTCTTTGTGTACATATTATCTGTAGCTTCTTCTGTGCACAAATCATCACCAGAGTGTCGGTAGGAATATTTGACTGAATCATCATTGTCACAGCCTCGAGTAATCAATACTCACGCGTTATATGACATCTAATAATCTTGGCATCTCCAATTATTATCCTAATTAGGGCATCAGCAACAACGTTAGCTTTTCCTGGTTGATATTCTGAAGAAAATTTGTAGTCCTTTAGAAACTCATACCATTTGCGTTGTCTCATATTCAACTCTTTATGTATGAAGAGGTATTTCAAACTCTTACGATCAATGTAGAGTGTAAACCTCTTTCCATACAGACGATGTCTCCATATTTTTAGAGCAAATACCATTGCCCCTAACTTGAAGTCATGAGTGGGATAATTCTTTTCATCTATCCTTAGCTATCTGGACGCATAAGCCACCGTGCGTCCATCATGCATCAACCCTTAACCTAGACCCGTATGAGAAACATTTGTATAACCAGAAATCTATGTCCAACCTTAGGTAATACCAAGACTGGTGCGATAGTCAATAACCTATTCAGTTGAGCAAATGCCTCCTCGCATTTCTTAGACCAATCAAATCTGACGTCTTTCTGGGTCAATATGGTAATCACAGAAACAATTTTCTAGAAATCCTTCACGAATCTATGATAATATCCTGCTAACCTTAGAAAACTCTTGATCTACGTAACTGACGTCGGTGCTGGCCAATCCATAATAGCCTGAACCTTGGTTAGATCTACAATAATACATGTTGCTGTAACAACATGTCCCAAAAACTTGACATTTGATAGCCAAACTTTACACTTGCTGAACTTGGCATAGAGTCTATGCTCCCTCAAAGTTTGTAACATCTCCTTGAGGTGCTGCTCGTGATCCTCTCGAGTCCTCAAATATATCAATATATCATCGATGAAAACTATCATGAAGCGGTCAAAAAATGGTCTCATCACTCGATGCACCAATTCCATAAACATAATAGGAGCATTAGTCAAACCAAATGGCATGACTCTGAACTGAAAGTGTCCATATCTCGTGCCGAACATTTTCTTAGATCTATCCTCATCCTTGATCCTAAGCTGATGATACCTTGATCTCAGGTCTTTCTTGGAGAAAACTTATGCTCCTTTCACCTGATCAACTATATCATCAATCCATGGCAATGGTACTTATTCCTTACTACGATTTTGTTCAACTGTCTGTAGTCGATACGCAACCTCAAAGTACTATCATTCTTCTTCACAAATAGAACATGTACTTCTTATGGCGACATAGAAGGTGTAATAAATCCTTTTGTCCCAAATCCTATAACTAACTCCTCAACTCCTCCAACTCCATCAGAGCCATGCGATATGGCGGTATAAAAATAGGTTTAATGCTTGGTACCAACTCAATAATGAAGTCTACCTCTCTCGATGGTGGTAAACAGGGTAAGTCCTGTAGAAACACGTCTAGAAACTTGCACACAATCGGAATCTCCTCAAGTCTTGGTACCCAACTCTCTGCAATTATGTATAAAGATACCAAAGTCTCCATCTCTCTAGTAGTTGCAAGTCAACCTCTAGTGACCTCGGCTCTTGTTGTACTACCACTATATGTGAATATCAGATGCCTTGGAATCTTAAATATTAATATTTATTGAAACGGTCGATATAAGCATGATACACTGCTAGTCAATCCATCTTTAACAACGCGTTTAAGTCTAAGTACCCGAGAACCCCGAAGTCTGCAGGCAACTCTATCATGCCTATCTCTATCGGACATCCCTCAATAAGATAGTTAGGGTAAATCCTATTCCCTGCTACGGTACTCAAAATCAAATGTATGCTAACTATAACTGGTGTCGACCCTAAGATGTCTATCATGCAACCAGAAATGAAAGATACTATAGAACCTGAATCAAACAAAACATATAAATTTATACCATATATGGAAACTGTACCCTTAATGAGTCCTTATATGGCATCGACATCAGACTGTGCCGCCATGTGTATACCGTATCAACTCTGTGGTGGAATCACAACTGCTGGTTATGGAAATCTCTAATCACATGCCCAACCTAACCATATCTGAAGCAAGTAATTGACCTACGCTGACTCTGTGTCTGATATTAGGCATGTGCCTATCTTTGTCCCTATAGGGAACCATCTCGACCTCTACCTTTACCTCTACCTCTGCCTCGACTTCTACCACCCTGCTGCTACTGACGTGGCGCTGGTGGTACTGGAAGAGCTTGTAAAGTAGTAGGAGCAGGCAACACAGGTCTGATAGGTGCTGGCAATGGAGGTCTACCAAATATAGTCTACAATGGCGTAGGGGATGATACATATGCGATAAGTCAGTATTTTTATAATTTTAGTAGTTTATTTTAGTATATTTAATGTGAAAAGTCTTTAAAATATGTATTTAATTATATTTATTCGTCATTTTCAGGTGAAATGGAGTGCGCAGTTGAATTCGTGGCAAAAAATATTCAAAATGAAGTATTTACATGCATTGATTGGACGTCGAACTATTTGCCTCGAGTTACATGCTATGCGGCGGGTAGGATAGGAGACAACATACCCAGTAGGCCACCACATGTCACTTTTCCATTGGATAAGCACATCATTTCCTGTGATTTTCTCTTCACACCATCGCCAAGTGTCGCACGTCGATTTGTCCATAGCTTCATACTCCAGCTCTCCTCCAATAGGAAGGCGCCATGTAGCGTCACCATCATCACATCACGGGCAAACCATTTCTCGTCATTCAACAGCTATTCGATTTTCTCGGGATGTGCGTCAGCACCATTTCCTAGATTTTTGCCGAGTTCGTGCGATTCTCACCATCGCCATTAGGCCGCCACGTGTCGCTTGCACACCACACAAAACCACGTCACGACAACAGCTCTCTACCAGTCAGGAGTTCCCACGTGGCGTGCGATAGACCAAATGACCAATCGCGTTGCAACACGTGGATATAACGTGATTTCAAGCCAAAAAACAGTCATACGATGCTTCTCGGAGCACGAGTCACCTCCTCAACCCACAAAATTAGTTTCTCTCACCTCTCGGGACCAATTTTTTGTAGTTTTATATATTAGAAACTTAGGTTTTATTATTTGGAACATCGACTATTATATTTTTAGCATCGACTTCTCTCGGCGATTGCCTAGGTCGGTAGGGAAATAAGTCGGGATTATGGATTCAATGCATATTATGTGAGATCTTTTATTTTATTATTTAATTTAGTTTAAATTCTCATATTATATTGTTATTGATTTTAATGAATATGGTTTAGATCTAGGGTATGTATGTGGCCAGTGCATGCTTTTAGGGGGAGAACCTATAGTTATTTGAACCATTAGTATTAGTGTATTGTGCTTTTGGACCAATTAAGTGATGAACACTCACCCGTTTGTTGTAAAACCATTTCGGTTCCTGAGTGTGCAACAATTGAATCTAAGTAAAATCGGAAGCAGACGCGATCCAGAAGCGATCAGTATTCCCACATATCCATATTACTACGGTTAGTGTGTTAAATCTGATTGACGGATTTCTAGGGTTATATATTAATTAGGGAAGTAGTTAGTGGCGGACGTCCTAACTATTGAGATTAGGGGAATGAGGAATTTCTGGCGGATGTCGATTTTCTATAGCTAATCTAAGAGAATTTAAATTAATGACTTTTTGGGAAAGATTTACGACCGTGATTGTCATTGAATCTTGATCCTGATTTGTGGAACTATAGACCTAGGTGTTAGTTAGGTGTTCATTAATTTTTTTCAAAGTTATTTTAGTTATTTTATTTATTTAGTTTAGTTAGATTAATTAGTTAAATTATTTATTTAAAACCCCTAATTTTCCTTTTTTCGTTATTTTTAACCATAGAAAGACCACTAATCTCTGTGGGATCGACCCTTTGTCACTATCCTACAAAATAGTTGGTTTAAAAAATTTTATTTTATTGACTCGTTCGGCACGCGTCAATTTTTAGCATCGTTGCCGGGGGCTGGTTTTCTTTCTTTGGTTTTATTAATTTATTTATTATTATTATTATTATTATTATTATTATTATTATTATTATAATAATAAATTGGAGTACCCTTAGAGTTTTGTTAGGTTTGACTATGGATTATATTTTTTTTAGTATAACACGAGCATTTTTTTAGGAATTAACATGTGCATAGAATATTAGGTGTTTTGAGACTTAGTTGTGACATATCTAACTTAAGTCGTCGCATTAGTGGCGGGTTTTTGAGTAGACCTAAAACCCTAGACTTCATTCCACCATCTTGTTGATTTCACCTTTAGTTGAAAGACTTCAGGCTCGCAAGATTTGATATGAATCTTTTCAGTTAACTCCTATATTTACTAGTTCTTGCTTTTGTTATGATTGTTCTTTTATAGTTTACATGAGAGATTTTATGCGTTCATTAGTTTTTAGAGACTTTTTGTCATGCATGCATTCGTCTCATCTTTTTATCCATGTTCTTCTTTACCACTGTCTTTTTCTTTTTGTTATATGGATGTCTTGACTTGTTTTGAACCTTGAGGACAAGGTTCGAATAAGTTTGGGGGTATTTTAGGGATTGCGGATTGATTTGGATAGATTCTTTGCGAAAGACCACAGGTGAGATCGCTTAATCTTTTATTTTTTATATATATGCGGTTCTCGGATGGTAATATTGGTGTTTTATATTATTTCTTTCATTTATTGTCCTTTCATATTTCTTTCTCATATCATTAGTAGTTGATACACTTTCATGCATGTATTTAGTATAGTTTTTTATTTTTTATTTGTCATTTTTTTATAGAGAGTCACCCGAAACTTTGTTTCATGCCTTTGGTTGTGGATGAGTAAATTACAGTTGCCTTTTTGACTTGAAACTTAAGGAAAATTAGGAGAAACACTAAATCGAGTCCGTACCCTATCATTCTTTTGATTTCATGATTAGGGACTTAGTTGATGGTTAAGCTTTGTGCTAGATAACGAAATTGAGAAGACGATCAAAATTGTGCAAGTGGTAATATTTTAATCCATATTCGAGAATTTTCTTAATTATAGTGGAATTAAGAAGGACTAACATGAGTTTTGTTAATATAGAGAGTCCCACAGGTTTCCACAGGAAATAGAGCAGGGCAACTTGTGGTGGAAAAATGTGAGAAAAGCGGTCCATAGGAAATGAAGCAGGGACCGTATTTATTGAAAAAAAAAGAAGAAAAAAAAATAGAGAGTATAAAAAATTTAAATAAAGGCGAAAGTTGTGAAACTCCTGAAATAAACGATTTAGCTCGAGTGCTTTCACTTGATTAGGTGAGATTTTTAAACTTGCGTGCTTGAATGTATAGACCAAGAAAACTCATGAATAGTTGATGACCTTTGTCTTGACCAGATTTATGTCTTTAAAGTAGGATCTTAATTGTGTTTGGGTTGCTAGTCTTGACATATCATAACTCTTAAATTTTTTGAGTGGCTTGTTAATTTGGTGGCTATGTAAATCAGAGGAACTCCATTAATTTGAATCGGGTGTAGGATTAGTGAGTCAGTGCATTATTATATTAGGAGTGTAGTTTAGTCTGTGTTATTATCTACACATTTGTTTGGGACGTGCAATGTCTTAAGTTTTGGGGTATTTGATAAGTCGATATTTATATAATTTTAGTAGTTTATTTTAGTATATATAATATGAAAAGTCTCTAAAATATGTATTTAATTATATTTATTGGTCATTTCTCAGGTGAAACGGAGCGCGTGGTTGAATTTGTGGCAAAAAAAAACTCAAAATCGAGTATTTATATGCATTGATTGGACGCCGGACTATTTGCCTCGAGTTACGTACTGCGTGGCGGTTAGGATAGGAGACAACAGACCCAGTAGGCCGCCACGGGTCATTTTGCCATTGGATAAGCACATCATTTCCTGCGATTTTCTCTTTACACCAGCATCATGTATCGCACGCCGATTTGTCCACAGCTTCATACTCCAGCTCTCCTCCAATAGGAAGCCGCCATGTTGCGTCACCATCACCACATCACATACAAACCATTTCTCCTTGTTCAGCAACTTTTCGATTTTCTCGGGATGCACGTCAGCACTATCTCCCAGATTTTTGCTAAGTTCATGCGATTCTCACCACCACCTCCAGGTTGCCACGTGGTACTCACACACCACACAACACCAGGTCACAGCAATAGCTCTCCACCAATCAGGTGTTGCCACGTGGCGTGCGTCAGACCAAACGACCAATCGCATTGCGACACATGGACAGAATGTGATTTCAAGCCCAAAAATAGCCATGCGATGCTTCTCAGCGCATGAGTCACATCTCCAACCCACAAAATTAGTCTCTCTCACCTCTCGGGACCAATTCTTAGTGGTTTTATATATTAGGAACGTAGGTTTTATTATTTGGAACACCGACTATTATATTTTTAGCATCGACTTCTCTCGACGATTGCCTAGGTTGGCGGGGAAACAAGTCGGGATTATAAATTCATGGCATACTACGTGAGATCTTTTAGTTTATTATTTAATTTAGTTTAAATTCTCATATTTCATTATTGTTGATTTTAATGAATATGGTTTAGATCTAGGGTATGTATATGGCCAGTGCATGCTTTTAAGGGGACAACCTATAGTTATTTGGGCCATTAGTATCCGTGTAATTATGCTTTTGAACCAATAAAGTGACGAACACTCACCCGTTTTCCATAAAACCCTTTCGGTTATTGAGTGTGCAACAATTGAATCTAGGTTAAATCAGAAGTGGATGCGATCCATAAGTGGATGCGATTTGGTTATTTAGGATTAGTGTTTTCACATATCCATATTACTGCGGTTAGTGTGTTAAACCTGATTTGCGGATGTTTAAGGTTATACATTAATTAGGGAAATAGTTTGTGGCAAACGTCTTGGCTATCGAGATTAGGGGAATGATGAATTTCTGGCAGATGTCGATTTTCTATAGCTAATCTAAGAGAATTTAAATTAATGACTTTTTACAAAAGATTGAAGACCATGATTGCCATTGAATCTTGATCCTGATTTGTATAACTATAGACCTAGGTGTTACTTAGGTGTTCATTAATTTTTTTCAAAGTTATTTTAGTTATTTTATTTATTTAGTTTAGTTAGATTAGTTCGTTAAATTATTTATTTAAAACCCTCCATTTTCTCTTTTCGTTGTTTTTAACCATAAAAAGACCACTAATCTCTGTGGGATCGACCCTTTGCCACTATTCTACAAAATAGTTGGTTTAGGAAACTTTATTTTATTGACGCGTTCAGCGCGCGTCAATATAGTACAGCTGATGCGGTTGTCCCTGATCCTTAAGAACCACTCTTCCATCTACGAAATGGTACATATCCTCAAATTCATCTCTCATAAACTTTCCAACAAACTGCCTTAGATAACCATATTAGTCTATGTTGCTCATCACCGACTCATCGGCTCCCTGTCTCAAATTTATAACTCATTCTTCAACCTCTTCGTCACTGTAAGTGGGAAGTACTGCTGATAGAACTTCCTCTTAAAGGCGTCCCAAAGACTCAAAGTCTCCATTAGATGCTATCGTTGCACGTCACCAAACATCGGTATCTCTTTGCAGTGCATGCAACAAAATCTCGGCCTGAAGTTTGTCCTCAATCCTCAAGACTTTATGCAGCTTCTCCTGAGGCAATACCCGCTTCTCAATCTTCTCAAAATCTTGTTGACTGTCAAAGTAAATTGACTTCAATTTGATGAGATTCTTCACCAACTGAGCCTCTGCTGTCGAGTTAGACTCGCTATAGCTGGTGTTGTCATTACCGGTCTGTATTATCAGAATGAGTACAGTTGGTAATGTGGGAGTAATCAAAGTAGTAGGGTTTGATGTTTGTGCTGGCAGAACAAAATGTAACGTCATTATGATAATGAAATCAGCTAACTGTTGTCCTTGAGCAGCTACTCGATCAGATAGCCTCTGAAAATCATCAGCAGATGGAATAGGAGGCTAGCTGCCTCAAGCACCCGCATCCCCGCTATCGCGTGAATCAGCCATTAACGTCTGCGAGTTCATAACGAATGCGAATCAGCTATTATGTGAGCAAAGCATATATATTCATATAGAAACTAACATGTACATATAAAAAATCCCTATCTCACTTTCACTCACTTCCTAACTAATGATTTTTAGGCAAGAATCATCTAGTTTCCACAGCTAAAATATGTGTTTCTTTGTTTGGATTTTATTTATTACTTATTAGAAAAGCTGGTTTCTGATACCACCTGTAACTTTAGTATCACGTTGTAGAATAACCACATTCCACTACCTGAGCTCTATAAACTTAGGCTCTATAAACCTAGGCTTTACAAACATAGGCTATGAAACCACATGTGATGGCCCCTTCTAAAATTAGGGCACCGCTTAGTCAAATCCTGTTATTAAGTCCTAATCTCGCCACGTAGGACTTAATAACGAATCAGTCAACCTTTTTTCCAAAACCTTTCTATTTAGTAATTAGTTTTTTTATGAACTTAAAAATTATTCAGCGAAAGTCTTAACAATTTAGCAGAAGCTTTTAACATGATATCTAAGAATTGTGAAAAACCAGGAAATAAAAATCACATGCATATATATATATATATATATATATATGTATGAAACGACGATTATGTATCATCATGTATTTGGTCTGGCTATTATCTCTCAACCCACAATATATACAACCAAGTATGTGGAAGACATATAAAAGTCATACAACAAAACCAAAAACCTAAAAAATCTGGTGTAGCAGCACTCCACTGGCTTAGAGGTATTCGTTTCTCTTTGCCTGATCTACTACTTGATAGATTTGCACACACCGTCATAAAAAGGACAGTGAGTACATGAAAATAGAAAATAAAACTGAGAGACATTTGTTCACATTTTCAGATATACAAGAAGTACCTGAAAGCATAATAATAGCAACTATGTTGAAGAGAAATCATTCTAAAACATACTACAGTTAAACAGTATGAAACTAACACTTAGCTAAGTAGTAATGAACTAGGGCCGGTCGGCTTTGAGTCCTATTAAAATGTATTTTTCCATTATATAAGGATGGAGTTGTGCTCTACATCTCTGTTGAAGGTCGAAGCTGAGCTCTACGCTTATATAATCTATTACAAGTGCTAGTCATCTGTGATATATGTTCTTGCTAATAACCTCGGATCCCATACCCCCTGTGCCGAGCAAGATAATGGTGAGATCTCGATCACCCCGGAAGTCTAGTGACCCTCGTGTATTGCACCATCTATATCATTTCATGGTCCTAGATACAAGAACCACTTTTATTACCCAAGAAATGACATTGTTTAGGAATCCAAAAAAATAAATGCATATCTAAAGCATAAAGGAATTTAGATGTACAATATCATCAAATATCTACCTAATAGCATGTAATTTCATCTGACCAAGTATAACAATAATAAAAAATGACATAGCACATGATTTAGAGTCAATGAGACTATTTAATCACTATTCAATATCATGCTAACAATCTTATGAAATGAGAAAGGGAAAAAGTCATGGTATCTAGAGTACTATAGGCAAATCGGTCCAAAGGACTGTAATTGAATGAGAAAACAGGAATGAAATGTAAATAAATATCTCAATCAGTTTACTTACAATCCACACAAACTTCTTAGCTATTTCGGCCTCTCGACATCTCAAAACTCATATCCGAACCCCAAGACTATTCCGTAGGCTCCTCATATCATTTAACATGTTTTTAAATGTTTTTATACATTTAGTTAGGGTATTAGACTTGTTTATAGTGTTTAATTTTAAGTTAAAAATCTCATATTTTAGGCTGTCAGAGCACTTATGGCCTGTTCGCTTCACTGACTTAGGGTGGATTAACTCCATTGGACTGGCTAAGCCAGTGTTCGCTTCGCGAATTAACTAGGCCACGGGATTAGCTAATGGGCAGTATAGGGGACTAAACAAAATCACCAATTTTGGTGGGATTAACTAATCCCAATGGTTGGTTATCACATATTACCAATTTACCCCTCACATATTTCACAAACTCACATTCTCCCTCCCCATTCGATCAAACAGATATTCCTTTCCTTCCCCAATCGAACCCTCATCCTTGTGTTTTCAATAGACTCGAATCACTTCTATCTCTCTCTCTTGTACGCTTTTTAGGGTTTCGTTAAACGTCCTATTGAAGACGACAAGCGATTCTTCAAACGTCCTATTGAAGACGACAAGCAATTCTTCACGGAAGAAGTAGAGGAAAAACCATCCAACGAACATAATCAAGAATACAATCATCGATATCGGATACCACATCAAACTCAAGAACAATATGAACATCACAATAAGCGAGTAATTAACACGAAAATAGCTGAGATTTCGCTTGACGCGTACCATTGCATTCGCGGAGTTATCTGGCTTGCCAAAAGTCGATAGATCTACGAGTTCCTTCCATGGCAGCCGGGTCGTGATGATCTCTTTCGTTCGTTCCTTCGCTCGAGAGATGAATTCGATGCCAGAGCTCGAACTTTCGGCGTTTGTGATGGGGATCGTGTTGTAACCTCTGTGCGGATCGGTCGACATTGTTGTGTGATCAACAAGGAAATGGATCTGCGAATGGCGAATCTGGTTGGTCGATGCGTGAGATCCAAAAGCGAAGGGGATGAAGATGTGAAAATGAGGTCAAGAGATGTAACTTATGAAATGGTATTTTGGTAAATGTCCCATTACAATCACATTTACTCCCAGCCTTAAAACTCCCAACCAAACAAGATACACAAATGGGACTAAACCATTAAACCCACGTGTTACTCCCATCACAAATTAATCACATGACCTTAGGATTACCTAAAATGTGAAGCGACCAGGCCATTAGCGTGCTGGGTAATCTACCAAGTGTGCTAATGACCTCATTAGTGCGCTATCAAGTTTCTCTAGCTCGCTATATGCAATTAGCACTCTAGCCAATCATACCTAGTGCATTATGTGCAGGAAAACCCAGAATTCTACATTTAGAATTTTGAGTTCTCTCCACACATAGGCCAATCCAACACTTCTGAATCCCTTTTAAACACCTACCAGAGATCTAAATCAAAAATCAAAACCATAAAAACAACCACACATCCTATATCTCATGAATTCATCAAATTAAGCTAAGTTAATTAGTGAAAATTACAATTACCTAGTTGATGAACGCATAACTTGATTAACACCTCCTAAACCAAATCCTCATTCTTAAACTTGTTGATCTCTTCTTTTTCAGCAACTTTTCTTCTCCAGCAAGTTTTGTTAATGAAATAGTTTGATTTGCATGAGTTGATCTTATCCAATCTTATATATTAAGTTATATTGAATAATAGTCATTAATCTTTAAGTACATATGTATCTCGAGACTTATCTAATGGCATTCAATTTGATACATTTCCCACTAACTCTCCACTAATTTCTTCCAACTAACACCAATGTCAAACTCAATTGGTTTCTAAATGTGTCAATACGTATCTCGAGAAATATCAAATGGATATTATTTTAAATTACTAATTTATGTACATTTAATATAAAATCAAATATAGCGACATTATCTCAACTATATAAGCTACACTAAGCTTAAAATGAACTCACCACATCACTCTATACCCCAGTCCTATGTCGGCACTCATATCGAGGCGCATCTCCATTCACGTCTCGACACCTATACACAAGTAGGAGTGATTTAATACTCTACACATATACAATACACTAGGTATACATCACAACAAATACAACATATACTTCGGCCATATTGCCTCGGTCACAGCACGTATCTCAATGCGGGACCCACGTCACAGGTCACTGATCTTGATTAAAAATTAAACTAGGATTTAGAAATTTGGGTTGTGACAGCGTTCTTGCAAAGTCAAAATCGTAACTCATTTCTCATCATCAAAGTAACAGTTGGAATAGAGCGATTTCTCAATGAAGGTGGGAGTTGTATAACAAATTGGCTTTTAACCCATCAACTGAAGTTGTTTGAAGACCGAGATTTGTCTTTGACGTGTGATACGAGTTTTTTTCCCTTTTATTGAAGAACGTTATGTAAGATAAGATTTATGTAGTAATTGAGTCCGATTGTTGATATGATTGAAGAAGATGCTTGTTATGGTGGAGCAGTTTGTGTATGGACGCACGTGGTTGTGAGCACACGATTGTGTGTTTGGTCAACCAAGTTAGTTTGAGTGTGTATTGTTGCGCAACAGGGTTGAAGGTTGATCATGTTTCGGATGATTGACTGCACATGTTGATAAATGGTTGTGTGGTTTGTTGCTATCTGCAGTTGCTACGACAATTAGATTAGATGATTGTTAGAAATGGTGAAGTTTGCAGCCAATGTGGAAATTGTTGGATTTTTGGATCAAATTTCATGTGGTAATTTAATTAGAAATCATTATTTTAGTTTTTGTCTAATTAGTAAGTTAATCTTTTAAGTCTAAGTAGTATTGATGTTAGTTAATTTGAGTCCAATTATGTTTTGTATTTGTTAGTTGAGTCTATTTAGAATTTAGATTTGTTTTTGGATAATATTTTAGTGTTCTAGTTGGATTACAAGTATGATTTTTTTTGGGTATCTATATAAAGAACTAAATGTTAGTTTGTTATGGACAAAGATAATACAAGTTCAAGTTGATTTACTAAAGTTGTTTGTTGAGTGTTCATGTGCTGCTTCCACTGTATGTTCGTGAATTCCCAACAGTTTTAAGGTACAATCAACACACATGGCGTATACGCGTTTCATTTATTATCATCATCCTATCCCAATAATATTGTTCATAGAAGTGGATATTTTAATGGATGGTAAAAGAAACAATACATACATAAGTTATAAAATCAGGAATGTAGTAGAATTGACGATGTGTTCTTAAATGTATATACTTGTTTGGAGATGTGAGAATAGTTCACATCCATGAGTAGCTTATAATCTTGGAGTAAAAGTTCCCTAATATTTTAAAAAACATTTCCACTTTCAAACTTAAATCTACACACAAATTATTTTGCAATAATAAACGTTTTGCCTCTTGGCAGCTCAAAACCCTAATTTTTTTTCTTGAGTTCTGCTCCTTGTTGATTCAGCATTTTGAACTACCGACAATTCTGATTTTATTTTTATCTATCAAATAAACTTCGGATTTGTTCATATTTGACGAGATGATTAAATTTGTCCCCGTTGCGGCTATTAAATCTCACTATTGACAATAGTCACTTATCTACATCTGCATCTTCAAAGACTGTACGTGTTTAGGGTTAGTACTCGCTATTAAATTTTATTTTATAGGTATTCGTTTCTTTCCTTTGTTGAAAGGTTTAGATTGTCTTTTCTCATTTGAAATTATTGTCAGAAGTTTTATTTTTTTATTATGGTTCGATAATGTATCTGTGTACTGTCGTGTTTTAGACGTTTGTCAAGAGAATATTCACCGATTGCTAAATCGTTTCATTATTAAAATTACAGTTCTTAAAATCTTATGATAGTTGAATGTTCTTTTAAACAATTAGGATTAGCGAATCAATTTGCTTCGATGATTGATTTTATGATCTCGTCCTATTCCATCAATGAATATATTGAGAGCCAACATTGATGATTAATGAAATTTTTGTTTCTTCAAAAAAAGTTACACATAAACTGGTTCATTCACAGTCTCTCATGATTTAAGTAAAGCCTAAAAGAAAAAATAAAATAAAATTAGGAAATGATTGTGGTAGTACTGGATGGGCATATCCCGCAACATCTTTTTTTTAAGGACACGATGAATTGATAATGCCTTAATCGTAAAACTTGATATGATAAAAGTTGAAGAAACTTAATGATGTAGGAATTCGTATTATATCTAATTGATGCATAGTTAACAAGGATTTTAAAACATTGTGATGAAAAAATACTAGCTATCAACTGGAATAGTTTCTTTTCATTTTTTTAAAATATGAGTTCCACGACTTCCCCAAACCTCGCCTTTTAGCAAGTGATGAAGCATATGATGCTTCATCCATTTCACTCCTAGTTTTTGGCTTTGTTATGATCATGTAATGATCCTAACTAATATGTGATTGTTGGTGTAGTTGTTTAATATTTAAGTTATTTAGATGAATGACGATTTTCTTGACAAAAAAGGAGCAGCCAAACGGACCACAATTTTAGAGGACCACATTTTTTAATTTTTACTTTGTTGTACCCCACTTCTTACTTAGTTTACCCCACTTTTTTTTCTCAAAATTTCTAAAATACCTTTATTGTACGACATTATCCTCACCCTAACCCCAACACCTCTTAACCCTATCCATTTCTCAGTTTTAGTCATTGTAGAACACTTGTACTAGGTCACCAAGTGTCGTAGAAGGGTTTTTTCGTTGAACAATATCGGGTGTGGTTGGGCTGAGTCCTAGAAGAGAGGAAGTGTCGCCCGCAGGTGTCGGACACACAAATTCGACACATCTTCAGAGGTGTTGGACACAAAGGGTCGATACCTCTAAAGAGGTAACGACCGACTCCAACTGAGACTACAAAAGGAATTAGGTCTCGGTGGGTGACGAAGAAATCCAACCGAGAACTCTTTAGAGGTGTCGACCCTGTATGTCCGACGCCTCTGAAGAGGTGTTGGCTCTGAGTGTCCAACACCCACGAGGCAACAAGAATGAATAAATAAAAATTCAAAACTCCCAAAAAATACATGAAAATGACTAAAAATAGTGGATTTTGCTCTGAATCGCTCAATATTTTTCCATTCCATCGAAACTTGCACCCAAAATGCAAGATTCAGCCTCCAAATTAAAGCTCTAAACCCAACAACAATATCATAAATAATACCGTCTCAAAAAAGTAAAAAAATAGAAAAGCTTTGAAATCGACACTAAAAGAGATGACGAATGCACCCACGTCATCGAATCGATGTGGTTTTGTTCGGACTTCGTCAGATTCGAGTTGGTGGTGAGAATGCGATTTGAGAGAAGGGTGACTGGGATATGAGTGAGTGGGGCATGTGGGGTATAGATAAGCAAAAACCCTTTTATATGGAGGGGTAGTTAGGTAATTTCGCTGGGGTAGCAAAAACCAGGGTTCGTTTAGCTGCTAAAAAAAAGATGACTAAGTGAATTGGATTTTGAAGTTCTTCACAGGTTCAATTTTCTTCCAAGCCTTGATTGCAAGAAAAATGTTCAATAGGAAAAGAAAATTTTTAAAGTTTTCCCGAGAAAATGTTCATAAGAAAATTTTCTTATATGTGTTTGATTGCACATATAAGAATTTTTTCCATCAAAACTCAATAACAAGAAGTTTTGAAATAAATATGAAAACTTATCATATATATTAAATATAATAATTTTCATATTTAAAATATAAATTTAATGTGTCTTAATATGAAAACTCACATTTTCTCAATAGAAAACTCAATTTGCTCACCATATTAGATGAAAAAAATATGAGTCTTAATTTGAAAAACTGGCAATTGTGAAAAATGTTCGGCGAAAAAGTTATGGCTATCAAACGCATAAAAACGTCATTCTTTTATGAAATTTGTCAATTTTCTTTTCTATTGAAACAAACATGACCTTAATTTAAAAATTAACTTTGTTCTGGAAAATAAAATAAAAAAGTAACATATATAAAGGGGCCAGTAGTATTTGTACAAGTCACCCACCGTTGAAACTAATAAACATCTCCCAAACATGTCTTTGTAACCATGCAAAGCAATGGCCTTGTGTGCTTTGTTTTTATCTAAATATGTTCTCACAAAGCCCATCTTTGTCACTATCATCCTTGTCACACTTCCTTATCCCTACTTCCACAAAAATAAAAGTGTAACATCATTTTCAAACTATACATTTAATTTCATGCTTTTACTTGCCTTAAATCCAAAATATAGGCATCTAAACCATGTCTATTTTTATTGCATTAATGTGTCTCTTCCTCTTTTTTTCCTTGTATATGGTAAATGTTTGGGTGGAATTTTTGATTTGTCCATTAATTAGTCATACTTTTGTTGGAGTCCTTTGGATAGATATTGAGATACTTGCACTAACGTCTCGACGCATTATCCAAAGATCCAACAAGTACATTGAAAATATACATATGCATATCTCTCTCTCTCTCTCTCTCTCTCTCTCTCTCTCTCTCTCTTTATATATATCATGACCTCTCTCTCTCTTTATATATATATATATATATATATATATATATATATATATATATATATCATGATCTCTTATATTGTAGTTAATTATAATATGTATATAGGTTTTTTTTTTTTGGGTTATGAAGTACAATGATTTTGATTCCTAAACCAAGACCTAAGTAGGTCAATTTATTATATATTGAATATATGTTATATCACATTGCGGCACTTGAAACATATAGACGTTGAGCTGCCAATAAAAAAGATGTAAAAATGTCAATTATCGAATATCCTCTCTCTAATATGTACTTTTTTTTGGTAGAAACTAATATGTACTTTCACATTGAACTAAAGTGAAAAAGATTTTTTTTTTTTTTGTAACCAAAAAAAGGTAAAAAGGAATACACATTCGTGAAAAAGAAAAAAGAATACACATACTTTGCAGTTTTAGAAGTTAAAATGGACCTTGCCAGTTTTTTTTTTTTTTTCCACTAAAGATCTAATTTACATGGTTTTGATTTGACATATCAAGCTGTGAATCTCATTTTTGAATTAAACTATTTGCACTATGCAGTTCAATTCATTAATTAATTAAACTACAGTAATTGTTGAGTCGCACTTCTATATATTTACATAATATTATATATATTTGGCTTCGGAAAAAAATATGACTTTAATAATTAAAACAACTCACTTTAGGCACCGCTAGATAGACATTGATCGAGTGAGCGTCGTACGATACACTTCAAACAATATGTATAATGCATTTCAAGATACACTGCATGGTGCCTACCTAATCGATATCTGTTGCGGTGCTCAGATTGAGTTAGCGAAACATTTGAGGGCGTTACTTTCCACTTGGATAAACAAACCGTTGTCACAATTTATGCATTTGTAAACTGTATTATGTAAGGTTGAATTAATCGACTAAAAAATCCAACCACTCATGCAAGTTGTTTCAATCCACACGTGTGTCGTTGTCATCCATGCTACTCTGGACCTTTCATAAAATAAAGGGCAACATCAAACAAAAAGGCACTACAAGACAAGAGAGCCTCAATAATCTATGTTTGCATCATTTTTTTTTTAAATGGATGTGCACATGTCATACTTAGAAATTTGTATTTTATGTGTTGAAAATGATGATGCAAGAACAAAATATACATAAAGTTGACAGTGATGGAAATATGTGTGTGATGACTGATAGAGTTTGATATATATATTTTGGCTTCGATATATTTGGTAAAGAAAGCTAAATAGAGAAAAGTACTTGGAAATATCTAAGGCACCATCTAATCAATTAAGCTGATAAATTAGGGCCAATATTAATTTTATCTCAACATGTAATCTTTTTTCCTCTAGATTGGTTTGATATGACGCACCAAATGACACCAAATGATGACCCTACCACTATATATAATTGTAACTCATGCATGTATGACTACAAACAAAAGACATTATTTGTGACTAATGTTTCGTAACAAAAACTAACTTGTCGCAAATAATTAAGTTTTTTCATGACAAAAATAGTTTTTTTTTTTTTTTTTTTTTTTTTTTTTTTTTTTTTTTTACTTCACGACGACACTAATTTTAGTTGTGAAAAAACTATTCTAGAGCATCTTGGTTAATTTTGGTACTAAATGCAACCAATTAATTTAGTTTGTTACTAAAAGGTATTTGTGACAGATTGACAGCTCTATGGTCTTCAAGATCAATTGTTATAATTTATGCTATTAAGTTAACATTTACTTTATATTTATTTATTAAATATATTTACTTTATTAAAAAAACAAAATGTTAGAAAAAAAATCTTAGCCTGGGCGGACTTGGGTGGGCTGGGTCAAAGGCTTAAAAGCTCGGCCCGTGCCCACCCAGGTCCGCCTAATGAATAAGTCTATAGTGATGTAGATTTTCGTGACTACATCTTGACCGACCAATTCATTTAGTTGGTAAACCTTTTTATGACTATTTATTCCTTTTGTGACAAAAAATATAATTGCAATTTAACAAAATATTGCAGTGTTAATTGTATGTATCAATGTATATTATGTATTGTATATGTATGTATGTATGTATATATGTATGTGCAATATACTTTATACAAAACTATTTTAATGACTTTTTTATGAAAAAAAAAACCAATTGAATTTGTCTATAAGATTTAGTGTCGTGTTTGATGTCACTTTTCAAAATTCAAATGAGAAAGTTCTCGAAAAAAAAAAAAATCAAATGAGAAGCAACTCGAAGCTGTTGTGATATGGATAACCACTTAACCAAGCTTATGGATGATAAGCATGACTCTCACATTAAATCGTTACATCAAACATGACTTCCACATTAAATATAACTTGTACACTCCATATAACTTATATTCATCTCTAATGTACATACACTTGTTTATGTATTCTCACGTAAATTGTAATCTTGTATGACATGAAACTTTGGTGTAACTTGCACACTTTGTGCAATTACTCATTCTCATCATGATTAAAGGCTTATATAAGAGGGTTCCTTCACTTGTAAAGAACACACTGATGCTGAAATGAAAATCTCTACATTTATGCCATTAAGTTAACATTTTATCATGCCTTTGAAATCAAAGGCAAAATAACGAATTTTATCATTTAAAATGGCTCGATAAAATTGGCACATCGAGATGTGTTCAAATTATGAGCTAACTATAGGCGATGAATTTACGACTTGTGTATTATGCTACACGCATGTACATTTTAATATAAAAGAGAATATTTCTCGAATTTGAACTTAGCAGATGCTAACGTTCATACAATATCAGGAACAACAATTATATTGTTAATGCCTTGTTCAGAAGAGGTTTACTCAGAATAATAGAGAATTTCTCTATATGATTATGATTTAATTTGAGAATAAAATTCTCGGCTTTAACTTCTGGAATATATATATATATATATATATATATATATATATATATATATATATATATATATATATATATATATATATATATATATATATATATATATATATATATATAAGGCACATTAAAATGAATGTCGTCATAAATTAAATGATTTAATGATATTCATAATGTGGAATGATTTTTTGATCGTCCATAATCACAACAATGCAAAAATAATGTAAATTCACATAGACATTCTTTATGGAACCGCATTTTTATCAGCTGGTGATTATCTCAAGGTAGATCAATAGGAGATTTATATTGATTTAAATCTCCATTAATCATATTATAAGATGTCATGAGTCCCTAACAGAGAATTTATTTATAATAATTTTTACTAATTGTCACTTTGATGAAGCAATTTTTTCACCATTAAGGGGAGATATAAATCAATTCAAAAGCAATGACATAAAATTGCTTGAAACACATCAACATCAAATTTGCTATATTATGATCAATGTATAAATTAATATAAACTTAAAGTTCAAAGGATCATTCATTAGTAACAAGTTATGAATCAATTACTTGATGCATATACTATATGTAAAAGAGTGACAATCGTATGTTCTAACATTAAAAGTTCATGATAAAATGATTTCCATGAGCAACTAAATGTACAAGAACCAATAAAACGTTAAAGGCGTAAAAGACAAGTTGGTTCGAAGAACACGAACACTTGAAAATAAGGTAGGAGTAAGAATAAATAAAATACTCATGATATAAGAATTCTTTGGTAAGGATTCAATGTATCCTTTGGATTTATGTCTTCATTATAATATCATCATATGTTGATTTAAATAATATGAGAAATCACGACGACATCATTATATCATTTGAATCCCTGAAAAAGGAATTGAAGATAAAAGATCTTAGAAAAATCAGATTTAGCCTTGATTTAGAAATCAAATAATTTTCAAGTAAAATAGTTGTCCATCAATTAATTTGTTTTACTCAAAAACTAAATTTAAGTTTGCAAATGTTTGTTGAAAAACAATAAGTTGCTTCACTCATGTCAACATGAGATGGATAATAAAAAAGAGTTATATTGATTAGTATATTGCACTCTTTTTCCCCTAACTATGGTTTTATCTCACTTAGTTTTCTTAGCAAGTTTTTTAATGAGGCAATCATAAAAATATTATACTTCATACAAAAATTTACTAGAGTAATGCACTTCTTTTCCTATACTAGATTTTTTCCCACAGGATTTTTCTAGTAAAAATTTTAATGAAACATATTTTCTCAAAGTGTATCAATGTGTTGCACACTTTTCCTTAGCTATGATTTTGTCCCACTAGATTTTTCTAACAAGGTTTTTAATGAGGCAAACAATAATATTATACTACAACGCAAGATATATATTGTATATGCATGTATGTATGCATATTATGTATTACATATGCATGCATGCATGTATGTATGCATGTATGTATGTATGTATGTATGTATGTATGTATGTATGTATGTATGTATGTATGTATGTATGTATGTATGTATGTATGTATGTATGTATGTGCAATGTACTTTGTTACGAGATGTTACCTTAAGTTGGTGATTAGTGTTAATCCAAATCTTAATTAACCCGAGTTTGGCTCGTGGTTAAATTCGGCGTACCTCAATTAGCATGTGTGTGTATGTGATTGCATGATGGTTTATGTTTGTTTGATTTGTTTAATGAACTTTATAGGTTGTGGGATTAATAGAAAATCAATATAAGCCTATAAATAGGAAAATATGTAAATAAATGATAAGTTGCCGGGACGAGGGGGTCGTGGAATGAATGTGCACACCTGAGAATACTCACAGGCATGTGCAGTGAATTTATTGGTGAGAGAATACACAAGATATATATTTGATATATATATATATATATATATTAAAACTATAAAGTTTAGTTTAGATAGTATGGATTGTTGATCAACCTCGAGATGAGTGAAAGTGCTTGATGAAGTCAAAGTGTGAGTCACTTTAGGGAGGGTTCGAGTTTGATTTCGGATCGAAGGAGATCAATCAGGTAACTGAATTAACGTGAATTGATGAGCTTAAACCGATCAAAGGCCAGAGATAATCACTTTGGTAAGATTTGTTTTGTGTTAGTTGAAGTTCAATTCAATGGCGATGATTAAATCTCTGTGAATTGTGGTTGTTTATGATTGAAAATGGTTTATAACCTCACTAGAGGTCCTCCCAGATGATTTGGGAGTGTATTTGATGTGGTTTTGGAGATTTGGTAGTGAAATAATGATTGCTGCCTTGCTTACTGTTAAGACAGTGCAGGGTGGAGCGCACTCCACCTAGCAGAGGAGAGTGCTCCCTTCGTCAATTAGGATGAACCCATTTTTTCATTACACCCCACTCACTAAGGGAGCGTGCTTCCGCCCCTGAAAACAACAACCGTGCTGTATTTTATTTAGGATTTCTTAAAGACTTAGGGATTGACTTAAGGGTTCTAAACATAGAGTAATAGACTTACATTGATTACGAATGATTGGTGATAGGCTGAGGAACACCGGGAAAGTGTGAAATAATTGAAAAGTTAGGGAATTTGGTAACGGAGACTTAACCCAAGGTAAGTACAGATTTGATTATTTATCAATGTTGTCTGGCTATCTTAGTATATGTAGTTCATGTAGTTAGGGACTGAAATAAGGGACTATGTACACTGTGATGGTTTTTAATAAATGTAAAATGACGTGTAACTTGACCACGACTATAACTCCTAATTTTGAGAATAGGTTTATAAGAGATGGGTTCCCTTCCCGCCCTATATATGACTCCTGCTCAATTCGATAGGTTATGTGGATTACATACTCACTAGAGGGCTTCAGATAGAACCATTGGGCATTAATGGATTGGCTAGACAGCACATATGCGCAATGTGTTGGTCTAGCAATTGCATTAATAGCGTCAGTGGATACCCTAATTTTATAAATAAAATGAGGATCACAGTATAATAGTCAATGACAATTTGTTATGCATCCGTTATTTATTGAATTATATGATTTCCATATTCTTGTTAGTTAACATTGATGCATAATGTTATTGCATGATGCTCTTGATTATTATATGGAATGTTGATGGCTATGTGAATCCCTACTTACTGAGCAAGTTGGAGCGCTCACCGCAATTAACTTTTCAGAAAAAATCGACGAGCGCTACAACTACGGGATAAAGAAGATATAAGAATCTTGATCTTCTCTTTGATGTAATAAGTCTTCCCTTGTCTAATATATTTGTATTGAATTATAGTTTTGTAATATTATAAGGGATGGAGATTTATATAACAGAGGTTTATTCCGATTTGATTTGGTACTGTATATCGTATTTTAATTATCGAAAAAGATTTAAATTTCCAATGCATTTATTATTTGATTTATATCGATATTCGATATATAGCAGTATTTATCAGGTGAAGGAAGAAAGGCTGACGACTCTAGTTAAGTCTGGTTAGGTAATCTAGGTTTAATTAAGGTTTTAGGTTGGGTATTGCCCTAATTAGGTTAGGGGATGCTACAGCTTTAGTATCAGAGCCTAAGGTTTATCACTTTTGAATTAAGTGGTAACATTGATACAGTTTCGTATCATAGACAAGGCTCTGAATGATAGCACAATCCTTTGTACTAGAACCTAAGTTTATCAACTCTAAGAGTTGTCTCGAGTTATAAAGAAGCTTAAGGTGTGATAAATGGTTTTTATTGTGATTTTGAAGGGTAACTAAAAGATAAAAGACTGAGATATGTTATTTGTTGTGTTATACTATATTTGCGTGATAGATATAAGAGTTATGTCTTTCCTGAACGATAATAAGATGGTTGAAGTCCATCTATTTCTCATGATATGATGAAGTTTTGGAGTTAACAGCTCAAGAGAGTCTTAATCCCGAGCAATGTGGAAAAAACGAAAGACATAAGAAAAAGTTATATAGATAAAATTAAATTCATTCTCCTATTAACTGTTGTCATTGGTCTTATGATATTATTAGAAAAATAATAGTCAGTAGAGAAGTATCTAATGAATTAAGACCTTGAGACATGTATTAGAAAAATGAAATTTATCAAATAATGGGATACTAAATGACTTTGGGGAGACTCAAAGATGGTGGGCCACTTTGAGATGAGATTTAATACTAGTACTGAGACTAGTAGGGATGTAATAAAAGTTCTTCAGTAAATGAATTAGTGGTTAATGATAAAGGCTTATTGGAGGTTAGGAAACTACTAATGTATGTATACTTCATAAGTTGTTATGAAGTAGAAATTCCAGTTATAGTATGAATCCATATTGGAATTGTAACAGCCCAAATTAATTAAACTAGGATTAGCGTTAATCTCGGAGATTAATGGACGTAATTTGAGCATTACGCGAACAACTCGGTTGACTCGAACACGAGAACCGATGAAATATGTTATTTGTGGAATAGTGGTAGTGTAAATGTGGTGTTTAAATTTATTATTATTATATTGCACTGCATGTGTGTATGTTGATATTGGGCGAGGTTGTGTGACGGGTGTTCGCATCGAAAGGCATGTCGACGGGGGTGTTGAGTAGGCGAACTACGGGTACACTAGGAAACTCCACTAACTTACTTTAGAATGACTAGTTAATCAATTTAAAATAGGTGATGTAACCATAGGCTAAGATTGATTCAATTAAAACAATAGGCTATGGTGTACCTTGAAATGCGTGCCGAGATGCGGTGCATTGAGTGCCGGGTAATTGAGAGTTAGTGAAACCACAAGTTGATAATTCTTTGTCACTAAAAACAATAATCTAGGCATTATGATGGGCCTAAGCTAAGGTGAATAAATGCAAAAATAAAATAAAATCAAGGCCTATAATTGAGTAACTTAAGTGGAAAACATAGGATTGGTCTAGAGATACACATTGACACATCTAAGAACTATGTGAGTAATGAAATTGTGCCACTTGAGGTTGAGTTAGTGGGAGTTAGTGGGATACATGGAGAGAGGTGGACCATTAGATAGTCCTCGGAATACGTAAATACATGAGGATGAAGGGTCAAGAATTAACATCTCCTTGATATATATAAGCAAGATTAAATCAAACATGCAAATGAATCATATCAACTGAATGGCTGGAAAGAAGAAAGAGATTGTTGGAGAGCTCGAATTCTGCCATTTTGGGGCTCAATTGAAAGAGTAAAACTTAGGTAATCATATTCTCCATCTTCGCATCTATCCAATGAACCCATTTTTGGGAGTTTTGATAAAAAAAAAACCAAATTTAAGGGTTAGATCCATGGTTTTTGGTGATGTGTTGATGAATTATGTATTAAATGATCATTTCAATAAGGAATTATCAATGGTTTTGAAGAATTAAGTTTTTTTGAACAATTTGGGAAAATTATAGATTTTATGAGATTAATTAATTTGATCTAATTGATGTTCTGAGGTAGATGTAAATGATGTTTTGGGGCCAATTTGATATAGTGAGGGTGTTGAATGATGTTTAGTTAGCTAATAGGGGACTTTGTGAAATAATTTTTGAGATGAAAATTATGTCACAGAAGGCAATTAGCGTGCTAATGAGGAAAATTAGTGCGCTAATGATTCTGGGCAGAAACGCGAATTTAGTTTCGCAATTAGTGCACTAAATCGACACTAAAAGTTAGGAAAAAAATGTGTTTTAATTAAGTAGCTAGTTGAAACCCACTTTTGACACACCGATTCTTAGATTTACTATTTTTTGACTTATTTTGAAGGAATTTACCTATTAAAGACTATTTAATAATTTTTAGGTTTTGAAATAAATATTGGTTTTAAGAGTTAATAGACACTAAATTGAACTTAAAACCTATAAATCGAACTTATAAGATATCAAACTCGGGGACTAAAGCTCGGGTACCGGGAGCTAGTCGATTAGGATTCGGGAGTTCGGAAAAGTCGGAGTGCAGTTTGAAGTGTGTAAACCTAATGAGAATGCTTCACAGAATCCATGGTTTTGGTTTTATCGATATCGCGTTTCATGTGTGACTATTGGCGGGCACATATGGGTTTTCACTCATATTCGATTTGCATATATATATTGGTTGTGGCTCAATCGCTTGCACGAGTTACTTGTGTTTAGTGCTCATGTCAATGGCAGTAGAATATATCTACGACTATCCGGAGGGATTTAGGGTGTTCCCTTGACTTGAAATAGCGTCTTGAAGGGTTTATTCGGTAACTGAAGTTGGGGTTTAGTCACAGTAAGCCTGTAAGTATATACGTGATTCCTATTTGATTTATCAATTTCTGGCTGGTGTAGGTCAGGGTTTTCTCGTGATTAGACGGATGTTTTCTAATTATTGCGTTATTTCTAAGCTTATTTAATTGGTACATGCTGCTTATCTATTTCACGCTATTGCTTTTGTTTGTCGTATGTTGCCTACATTCATTGAAATATAACGTATTGTTGCCATGAGTTATATTTGCATGTCTCGTAGTTTATCAGTTTTATTTCATGAATATTATGTGGACTTCTCTCGGGATTTTACTCACTGGACTCGTCGTTGTATTTGTTGGGTGACCGAGTGCAGATCCTTCGACGAGCAAGGACAAAGGCAAGGAGATACTAGGTGACTACTTCTGAGATTGCAGAGCCAGCTCGTGTGTGACTACGGTATGTTTTGATTTTACTTTTGTTGGATTTTGGAGACTGTAGAACATTGATTACATGTATACAGAACTTTTGTAATACTTATTTCGCCTTGATATATACATGGCATCTTTTGCCAAGTTTTCCATTACTTATGATTGTTAAATACTGTATAAGTTACTCATTAAAAGACTTCTACTATAAACTTATCATATAACTTGATAAATCGAGTAACCGGCTAACTAAATTATTAATACTTGTGTAAAAGTTAGTTAGCATAACTGGGGTTAGCTAGAAGAGTGTAAGCAACTAGTTTGATCGCGATGCGTCAAGGATAAACAGGACATGATGTGACACGGCTTGGTGACGTGTAATGAGATGTGGAGAGATCTCAAGGCAGCCTAGAATTAGGGGCCTCTACAGGAATGACAAGTAATTTATCAGGTAATGAAGGACAAAATTGAAAATTTTAAATTGGTAAAAATTAAAAGATAGCTTAATCTAAAATATAGCAGTGAGTTGGTAAGATATCTTAGTCTAATATTTTAGACCGGTATAGTGTAAATTAGGGAGAATGAGTGATCAATGAATCTAAGGATTTGAGGAATCCAAAGAATAATATGTAGTAGTGGGAATGAGTATTCACTGCCCAGTATTGACAATTCATTTTGATAATAAGGTGAAATCAATTGCTTAAGAATTAGTTGAGATCTGGTTGTCACAGTGATATAATCAAAATTAAGGATATATATAAAGATGATTTCAGGCGATTGCTTGATCATTTCATGCGGATGGTGGAAACCATTAGAACTTACTAGAACTCATACTATGTTCGTAAATGAAAAGTGTCGAGTTGTGGAAACCCTATTTTAATTAAGTTGTTATTGTGTGATCAATAATAACAAGAATGGAATCTTTAAAGACTTAAAGGATGCACGAGCATAACCGTACGTAATTGTAAATTGTGTTGGTAAACTAGTTCGGACCAGGTTTTGCAAGTGCAGTGCTAAGTTTCAAAGGTTAATTAATTATAAGAGTGTTGAATGTTAACAGCAAATCAGGGGTTTTGACTGTGATTGAGGCAATATGATATTGTCATATATTCAACACAAAGGTAAAAGAGAAAAGTAAGTTTGAAATAATTAAATATTGCAAATTATTCATCCAAGGATCTTTAATACCGTTATGTAATTTATTCAACTACCTCAAGTATGATGATTGTTTTAAGACGAGATCAAATACATGGATGTCTTGGAGGAAAGTGAAAGTATAGTTTGACTGCAATGTTTGCTTGATAATACCTAAACTGTGAAAGAAGTTAGAGGTTCATTCTAAGACTTCTTATTTAAGTAAGATTATGCGGTGACACCATAAAGCAAAATAGTAGCTTATACTTTTATCGAAATATATAGTTCAAGAATTGTAAGAAGAACTATTAGAGATTAATAATCTCAAGATAGCTATTTTGGTAATTGTACCAAATATAGAAAACATCACTTGTACATAAGAGGAAATGTCGTTGAAGTCTTTTAATTATTCATTGAGATTATTGAGAATATTAGAAGAATCATTAAAAGACAACCTGGAAATATAAATTTAGTGGATTGGTTTAAGGTTAAAGAATTGAATTTCAAATTATGGAAGTTTAAAAAGTGGAATTGTCAGAGTGATAGAAATGGAAGGTACGACTGATACCTTGAATTTCTTAAATATTAAGAATTCACTCTGAAACATCACTAGTTAAGGTGATTGTGTTAACAATGCCTTGAAAAATAAAAAAGACAGGGGTTGTAGTTATGATAAAAGCTACTCAATAATATCTCTTAGGTGAAATGTTTACTGGTGATCAATTGAAGTCCTGCAGAGGCATATCATCAGCTAAGTTGTATAAACTGATAACTACAATTCTATTCTTTTGAGCTCACATCGGAGCAGAAGTAATGATTAAAAGAGTGATGTATTATTGGAGAAATTGATTAAGATTATCTAGTTAGTCAAGGTTGAATACTAGTTATTGACATTTGGTAAGGATAATCTCATCTCAAAATATCGAGCATGTAAGGAAAGTTCTTGGAACATGAAACAAAAAGCGAGGCAAGAATGTTGTGAGAATCTCATTGATTTCTTTAAGACATTCATTCAGGAAAAATCCAAAATCATTATGATAAGAATGAATTATTGGTGACTTGTTGTCAATTTTATAAAGAAATATGAGATATATCAGTAAGTGGAAGTTGAGTGATAGTAACCCAGAGGGTTATATTATTCTTGCCCTATATGAATGACATTTCATGCTAAAAAATTCATGATGGATTAACCTAAGTTGTGATGACAACTGAAGGTTGTGAATGTTTTGATTGCATAAGTGATAAAGTCTTAAAATTTATTGCCAGTATCGCAGTTTGAGTCTCATTGAAAAGTAAGTGAGATATATATGTGTGGAAAGAGTTGAGAGCAATGGAGAACCAGACTTATTATTTCGCCAAGGAACCGAAAGTTTGATTTCTAGTAAGGAAGAAATATATAATAGTCGAGAGGAACCTTTCGTAATCTTAACACAATATATCTGTAGCTAATCTTAGTTCCAGAGAATATAATTTCTGAGCTTGTGACTTGGAAGATGTTAGTTACTGGAAGAAATATTTTACTGTGTGAGTTCTCTGGTGTTAATATTATTAGCCTAAATATGACGTTAAGGTGTTTACCTTAAATATTTGTATGCTTTATGTCGTCGCTAATTGGTGTAGGACGAGAAGTCGAGATACAAGTTAATTTAAGCCCGAGTAATTTAGAACTACACATAAAGGTACTAACAAACTGTCAGTATGTAATTACAACTCATATGTATGGAGAAAATGTAGCTACTATTAGAGCTTCCTATTTTAAACTTCTTGAGGAAGCATCTACGATGATAATTTGTGTAAGTTTAATTGACACATCATTTACTGAGAGAATTAAATTTCGGATCTACTAATCTGATCCTTTGTGTTCAGATTTGGACTGAATTGGAGATGATTCAGTAGTGATTGGTTGTCAGAAAGCTAATCAAGATTATATAGTACATTAAAGGTTAGCGGCTAGTGTAGATTATCTGGATTGGTCGATATCTAACAATGGTGCGTTATAGTTCTGGGATAGATTGTGGATTCTAACTCAAGAACAGTTGAGGCAGAAGTTGCTATGGAAGTTTCATAAATCTTTTTACTCTATTCATCCAGGTAACAATAAGATATGTCGCGAAATGAGGCGTATTTATTGGTGACCTGGGATGAAGACTGATATTGCCGAGTTTGTAAAGAGATGTGAGATATGTCAGTAAATTAAGGTTGAGCATAGGAAATGAGAACATATGTTGTTGGGTTTTATTTTCGGTCTACCTCTGAGTCAGCTTAAACACGGTGTTATATGGGTTGTAGTTAACAGGTTGACTAAGTTTGCGCATTTCTTGCCAGTTTCTAAGCGAAATCCTTTTGACCGATTATATAAGGTATACATACGTGAGGTGTGAGATTTCATGGAGTTCCAATGTCGATTATTTCAAATAGAGATTCGAGATTCACATCCAGACTGTGGAGTGAATTGTAGAGACAGCTGGAACTATTCCTAACCTTAGTATGGTATACTACCGGCAGACTGATTAGCAGCCTGAACAATTAATTTTAGTGCTAAAGGATATACTTCGAGCTTGTGTCTTAGAGTTTGATGGTAATTGGAAGAAATACATTTCTCTAAGTGAATTGATTTAGGACTACGCAAAGATGATGTATTAGATTAGACAACATTTAACTACGACACAACTAAGATACAAGAGATATGCCGATAAATATTATAGGTTGTTGGAGTTTTCAAAGAACAATTTTGTTATGTTAAAAGTCTCAACTATGAAAGGATTGTATAGGTTTGGATTGTGATGTAAGCTAGCTTAAGGTATATTGAGTCGTTCAAAGTACAAGAAATGAAGGTCATGTTGCTTCCAAGTTATAGTTAACTCCTCAGCTAGTCGGAGTTCATAATGTCTTTCATGTGTCTATGCTATTCAAAACAGAGACTCAATTCACTCCAAGAATTGAATTGGAATGAATTCGATTTTTAGGAAGACTTATCTTATGATAAGCAGTCGATTCATATACTTGATTGTAAGATTCAGAAGCTCAGAACCACAGAACCACAGAGATTTCTTTGATTAAGGTGAAATGTCAATTTCACAAAGATGAGGAACTAACCTGGGAGCAAAAATTTTATTTGGAGCAGTATTCATTTCTCTTTGAAACTACAGGTAATTTTAGGTTTAGTTTTATTTTGAGGACGAAATTGCTTTAAATTGAGGAGACTGTAACGACTTGTTATCTTAAGCAGGTGATTAGTGTTAGTTCAAATCCTAATTACCTGAATTTGGCTCGTGGTTAAGTTCAACGTACCTTGATTATCGTGTGCGTGCGATTGCATGATGGTGTATGTTTGTTTGGTTTGTTTAATAGATTTTATAGGTTGTGGAATTAATAGGAAATCAATACTAGCCAATAAACAAGAAAATATGTAAATAAACAATAAGTTGCCGGTACAGCAAGTGCGACGAGGGTGTTGTGGCATGAATGTGCACACCCGAGAATACTCGTAGGCATGTCCGATGAATTTATTGGTGAGAGAATACACGTGATATATATATATATATATATATATATATATTTGATATATATATATTAAAACTATAAAGTTTGGTAAATAATATGGATTGTTTAATCAACCTCAAGATGAGCGTAAGTGCTTGATGGTGTCAAAATGCGTGTCACTTTAGGGAGCGTCATTTAAACACATCAATCACTAGATTAGTATCGAGATAGTGCGATGCGAATTTTGAGGAAAATCCATACATTTAAATCAAGATTCATCGTTATCTCATTCGAACAATTGAGAAATAGTGTGAAAAGGGTTTGATTTGATTTTGTATGGAAGGAGATCATTCAGGGAGCTTAATTAACGTGAATTGGGGCGCTTAAACGAATCAAAAGCCAGAGATCATCACTTAGGTAAGATTTGTCTTTGTGTTAGTTAAAGTTCAATTATACGATGATGATTAAATCTCTGTGAATTGTGGTTGTTTATGAATGAAAATAGTTTATAACCTCAATAGAGGTCCTCCCGGATGATTTGGGAGTGTATTTGAGGTGGTTTTGGAGATTTGGTAGTGAAACAGAGGTTGCTGCCCTGCTCACTATCGAGACAGTACAGTGCAGGGTGGAGCGCGCTCCACCTAGCAGAGGGCGCGCTTCCTTCGTCAATTGGGACGAACCTAGTTTTTTTAGAGGGCCCCACCCATTAAGGAAGCGCACTCCCTTCCATAAAAACAACAATTGTGCTGTATTTTATTTAAGATTTCTTAAGGACTTGGGGATTGGCTTAGGGGTTCTAAACATAGGGTAATAGATTTATATTGATTACAAATGATTGGTGATAGGTTGAAGAACACCGGGAAAAGTGTGAAATAATAAAAAAGTTAGGGAATTTGGTAACGGAGACTTAACCCGAGAGAGGTACAGATTTGCTTATTTATCAGTATTTGTCTAGCTATCTTATTATAAGTAGTGTCGGGTTTTGGGGTTCATACGCAGCGGAGATTACAAAACAATTTTCACAAAAACCCCAACAGAATCTAATTACATTAAAACGTTTAAACCAAGAAAACTTAATCATACCTCGGTCGCAAAATACCTTTCTAAAGGTTGATCGATCTCTAACGTCTTTAATGATGAACGCCTCTATCGCGATCCACACACGAACGGCGGCCGAGAGATTCGAAGTGCTAGCTTCAAGAGAATACCAAACCTTTTTGTTTCTCTCCAAAACGATCCAGAGCGTAAAACCCTAATTCGTTTCTAAACGAAAATAGAGTATCGGCCCTTAATCTTTCGTACATGTGTTCTAACTTAAAGCGTCAATTTATACAAACCTTGTATATAGACGATTAAGTAAATTACACATATACCCCTACTTAAAGAAGTATAAGCGTAATACACCACATGGATGTTTCTGTCATTAATTTTATCATATAAAATTCATTTTTCTGAACCATCTTAAAATCTCGCAAAACCATTCTTAGTGTGCAACCTAATAGGCTCATACAACGTTGGTAGTGTACCAAAATACATTTTGGTATACAAGTCATAAGTGACCTCTAGCAAGACATTATGACTACCCAAGTCGTACGAATATCAAGTCGATACAACCTAATCAATAGTGTATATAACATCCTTTTGTCACACGATATCCTTTTGATCAAACATAAGGCATGGAATTGTCATCCAACAATTTCAATCATACTAGTCTCGATCTCTAGATAGACTGAAAAAATCCAAATGACATTGATCAATATCAATTCACTTAGACTAGGCCTTTTAACAGTCTAACACGTCGAGGGATCCACTAGATATCTCTCTTTAAATGAGAGGGACAAATTCTATCTTGATTACACAACTTCATCACATTGCTCACACAGTAACCAATCACAACCTTTATAATCGTCCGGTTAAATACAACGTTTGATTGTGTCAAATCACTGTGTTCCTAATGTTGAAGTCTCTGGTAATCTTAAGTCAGAGGACTGAAAAATATACCTATCATGAGAAACAACTATGACTTAATCCATGTGATGTTCTCATAGCGGGTCGATCCAATACTTTTGTTCCCTAACAAGTACTCGTGATCTTGATTCGTATCCCTATACGTATAATCATCATATGATCATCAATCAAGACTCACACTAGTCTTAATTCATTATAGCTCCCAGTATAATGATCGACTGGGACATTTAGGATATTTCCATAAATACCCATGGATCTTATTATAATGTAAACATGCAAATTAAATATAATAAACAGCAAATGAAATCCTCTATTTTATTAACTAAAAGTATTTATAAAGACAGTTAATGGATTTACCTAGGGCACATGCCCCAACATCTCCCACTTGCACTAAGGCCAATTATACATGCATCTAATGCCTAATGATCTAACATGACCATCATGTTTTGCTTGTGGAAGAGCTTTCGTCAATGGATCCGCAACGTTGTCTTCAGTAGGTACTTTGCAAATCTTCACGTCTCCCCTCTCAATAATTTCTCTGATGAGATGAAAACACCAGAGTATATGTTTGGATCTGTGGTGTGATCTAGGTTCCTTGGCATGTACTATTGCCCCGTTAATGTCACAATACAAACAAACATGGTTAGCAATACTTGGAACCACACCTAGTTCAGAAATGAACTTTTTGATCCAAACTACTTCCTTTGTTGCGTCGGACGCTCCAATATACTCAGCTTCGGTTGTAGAATCTGCCACAGTCTCTTGCTTCGAACTTTTCCAGCTTACTGCACCCCCCATTCAAAGTAAACACATATCCAGACTGTGATATAAAATCATCTATATCAGTTTGAAAACTTGCATCCGTGTAACCATTTACAACTAGATCAATTTCAAAACCTCTATAGACCAAGAACACTTCCTTAGTCCTTCTTAAGTATTTAAGAAAGTTCTTTACTACTATCCAGTGACTCTCACCAGGATCTGACTGATATCTGCTTCTAGTGCTTAAAGCATATGATACATCAGGTCGAGTGCATAACATGGTATACATGATAGATCCAATAGCTGATGCATATGGAATCTTATTCATACGGTCTCGCTCATCATTTGTCTTAGGACATTGAATCTCGTTGAGACTTATGCCATAAGACATTGGAACAATCCTCTTTTAGAGTCATGCAAACTGAACCTATTTAGCACCTTGTCTATGTAAGCACTCTGACTTAGACCGATTAGCCTCTTAAATTTATCCCTATAGATCCTTATCCCTAGGATATAGGCTGCATCTCCTAAGTCTTTCATTGAGAAACACTACCCTAACCAAGACTTGACATTCTGCAATGTTGGGATGTCCTTTCCAATGAGTAATATATCATCAACATACAATACCAAAAAAATAACTACACTCCCACTGACCTTCTTGTATACACAAGGCTCATCTTCGTTATTAATAAAACCAAAATCCTTGATTGCTTCATCAAAACGAAGACTCCAGCTCCGAGAAGCTTGCTTTAATCTATAAATGGATCTTTGAAGCTTGCTTACCTTCCTAGAATTCTCAGGATGTACAAAACCTTCAGGTTGTGTCATATACACGTCCTCAAACAGCTTTCCGTTAAGAAATGCTGTTTTTGCATCTATTTATCATATCTCATAGTCATAATATGTAGCAATGATAATTAAAATTCTTATGGATTTAAGCATGGCTACTGGCGAAAAAGTTTCATTATAATCAACCCATTGAGTCTGCTAGAACCCTTTTGCTACAAATCTTACTTTAAAAGTATGCACTTTGCCATCCATGTCAGTTTTCTTCTTGAAAACCCATTTATATCCAATGGTCTTACCACCTTCAGGTAAATCAACCAAGTTCCAAAATTGGTTATCATACATGGATTGCATCTCAGAGTTCATGGCACTTAGCCATTTATCCGAGTCCGGTCCGGACATAGCCTCTGATATAAGTGGTGGGCTCATTTTGATCCATAAGCAACACATCACGACTATCAGTAATGAGAAATCCGAATCTTTCTGGCTCATGTCTTACCCTACTAGATTTACGTGGGCCTTGTGTCACTTGTGGAGGTTCAACTGGTTCAGAACGTTGTTGAACTTCCAGTAGCGGTTCAGGGTTTATCCGTGATTCTTGAACTTCTTTAAGATTTACTTCTCTCCCACTAGTGTCTTTTGAAATAAACTATTTTTCCATAAAGGCACCATACCGAGCAACAAACACTTTATTCTCAGTGGGATTAAAAAATTAATATCCTTTTGTTTCCTTAGGATACCCACAAATAAACACTTGTCAGATTTAGGTGCTAGTTTTTCTGAGACTTGTCGTTTTACGTAAGCCTCACAACCCCAAATCTTAAGGAAAGACAAACTAGGTCTCTTCCCGTACCATATCTCGTATGGTGTTTTATCAATCGCTTTAGAAGGAACTCGATTTAGAGTGAAAGCTGCAGTTTGTAATGCATAACCCCAAAAGGATAATGGAAGATCTGCACGGCTCATCATAGATCGAACCATATCTAATAAGGTTTGATTTCTCCTTTCAGAAACTCCATTCCACTGTGGAGTTGCTGGTGGAGTCGATTGTGAGACAATCCCACAATTTTTAAGATGATCATCGAATTCTTGGCTCAAATATTCACCACCTCGATCTGACCAAAGTGTTTTGATAGTTTTACCAAGTTGATTTTGCACTTCATTTTGAAACGTTCGAAACATCTCAAATGATTCAGCTTTATGTTTCATTAGATATACATAACCATATCTACTGAAACCATTAGTAAATGTAATGAAGTACTGATAACTTCCTCTAGCCATTGTGTTTATAGGACTGCATACATCAGTATATATTAGACCCAATAAATCACTTGCCCTTTCACTGTGTCCAGTAAAGGGACTTTTAGTCATCTTGCCTAGTAAACAAGATACGCACGTTTCATATGTTTCTAAATCAAATGAATCTAGAAGCCCATCTTTATGGAGCTTCGTTACATGTTTCTCATTTATGTGCCCGAGACGACAATGCCAAAGATAGGTTTGATTCAAATCATTTAACTTGAATCTCTTTGTATTTATGTTAAAGACTTGAAGTATCAGTGGACCTTTTCATGCGTAGAATATAAAGACCATCACATAAATCAGCATTTGCATAAAATTTATCTTTACGAGAAATGGAACATCTATTATTCGCATTAATAAAATCAAAACCATTCATATCTAAGCATGAAACAGAAATGATGTTTCTGCTTAAGGCATGCACAAAATAACAATTATTTAAAGTTAAAAGAAGTCCAGTGGGTAAGACTAAGTCATATGATCCAACAGCCAGGGCAGCAACTCTTGCTCCATTCCCTACTCGGAGGATGACTTCTCCTTTCTTCAACTTTCTACTTCTGGTGAGTCCCTGCACATTTATACAAATGTGAGATCCACATCCGGTATCTAATACCCAGGAATCACTAGTAAATAAATTAGTTTCATTAACATAAATATTAGTAGTAGTAGTCGCAATACCCTTTTTCTTCTTTAGATCTTCCAGATAGAGTTTGCAATTTCTGAACCAATGTCCAGGTGCATGACAGAAATGACAATTTTCTTCCTTTTCTTTTGGGTGTTTTGAAGCAGGAAAAGGTTGGGGCTTGACTTGTTCCAAGGGCTTTGCGATAGGTGGAGCAGTAGCCTTGACAACTTTAGCCTTGCCTTTGCCTTTCTTCTTCATTCCCTTTCCCTTTTGGACCATCAACACATTACTATAGGGTTTCTTGATATTTTGTTCAGCAATTTTGAGCATCAAATGCAACTCTGAAATTGATTTCTCCATATTATTCATATTGTAGTTCATTGCAAATTATGAGTAACTTTCTAGTAATAAATTCAGGATCAAATCCGTAGCCAACTCTTGGCTTATGGGAAATCAGAGTCTATCGAGCTGGTTAACATAGCCCTTCATCTTCAGAACATGAGGACTAACTGACGCACCCTCAGTCATCGTGTAAGAATGTAGGTTTTTGACTATCTCGAACATTTCTTGCCTAGCTTGCTATTGGAACATTTCCTTCAACGCTATAGTCATGTCGTAGGCTTCCATTAACTCCATGTCCTTCTGAAGTTCAGGAACCATAGTTGCCAGCATAATACATGCAACATCGGTAGAATCGTTGACATGCTTATTATGCGCATCCTTCACGCTTTCGTAGCATTGGCTGGTGGGTCCTCGGGGATTGGAGCATCCAGGACATACAACTTGCGTTCATGCTTAAGAACAATTCTCAAGTTTCGAACCGAGTCAAGAAAGTTAGTCCCAGATAGCTTATCCTTCTCAAGGATGGATCGCTGTGACAGGGGATTATTGTTACTTGAAGAGGCCATTGATCTACAATAAAGATTATGCAAAGTTTATTTTAGAATAGAGGAATAGACTCTCATTAAATTAACAACCCTCCTAAAACACACTGTTTCTTTAGGGGACTAAAATCCATGTTTCACTTAATTCTATGATAGGTATGGCATGAAACACAGAACTAAATTATTTAGGAATGTAACAATTACCAATTACATCTTATGTGATTTTAGATACTTTTATAAGATACGGGACATCTTATGTCTTATCATATTTTTATCTCATCATGTGCCTAAAGCTTAAAACTATTTTGATAGCTTTATTAAGTCAAACCATTTTAAACATTCAGGTAACTCTTATCCAACTTGTCTCACCAAGATAACACAATACACCCAGCTATGGCTGAAACTGTATTGGTGTGATCGAGGCCTTGATAAGTGTTTAAAATGGATGGCATGAGACTTAAAATTTAATAGAGGGATTTTATTCAGTTTTAGTGATTTTATGTAAACAATGAAATACCATATATTTTATTGATTTGTTAAATCACTAAACAATTTGGAGATTTTTATACTGTTCACTAATAAAAGAATTTTTGTGCGCCAGGATTAGTTGGGCGGTGGTCTGCTGGCCGGTCAGCACCCCCGTTTTTTTTTTTTTAGAAGACGAATTTCAATTTCGAAAATTAAAATTCGCTATAGAAAATCATATTTTTCGCTGATTTTTATTATCTTAAATTTACCCCTTAATTTATCCAAAATTAAGTCAATTAAAACATTTTTAATTAACCCGGACTCACTTTAACTAATCATCTTATCCTAATCCAATTAGGACTTAAGATATTTGAATCCTAGCATATCACCAATAACAAAATTCTTCAACTTGATTTCCTATCCAATAGGGATAACGAAACCGATTTTGCTAATATCTATTAATCTAATTTGTTATCTATCTCTTATCAAATAGAAATTTCATAACAAAATAGATATAAAGAGATAAATAAACAATTTCGAATATTAATTATTTGCAATTTTGATCCTCATCCAAATAATCACAAACATTTCATCGAATCATGAACTACTATCTGAATCGAACCTAATCATATTAGTTTCGAATTAATATTCTGACTTATACAATTTAAGAAACGTAAAACAATGTAACCTAAATATGCAAACTGAATTACAGAGATTTCATCCATTCATCAATAACCAAAAAATAAAGATTATACCTAATGGTGTCATGGATCACAGAACATGAAATTCAATTCATTGAAATTAATCGAATTAACCTAACATGGTTACTAGGATGTACGAAACTGATTTCAATTAAATCACGAATATATGTATCATATACACAAAACATGATAATAAATCTCACATAAAACTTATGCATATCACATATACATCAACTATTAACATGCTTTCAATCATATATCATGTATATATCAAAAAAAAACATGCAATGTTTTTAATGGAATTGAACTCGAAGGCTCTGATACCACTGTTGGGTTTTGAGGTTCTACGCAGCGGATATTACAAAACAATTTTCATAAAAACCCCAATAGGATCTGAATATAATTCCATTAAAACGTTTAAACCAAGAAAACTTAATAATACCTCGGTCGCAAAATACCTTTCTGAAGGTTGATCGATCTCTAACCCGCTGCCAACGACGAACGCCCTCTATCAGCAGTCCACACACGAACGGCGGACGAGATTCGAAGTGTTAGCTTCAAGAGAATACCAAACCTTTTTGTTTCTCTCCAAAACGATCCAGGGCATACCAGAAAACCCTAATTCATTTCTAAACGAAAATAGAGTTTCGGCCTTTAATCTTTCATACATGTGTTCTAACTTAAAGCGTCTATTTATACAACCCTTGTATATAGAAGATTAAGAAAATTACACATATACCCCTACTTAAAGAAGTATAAGTGTAATACACCACAAGGACGTTTCCGTCATGAATTTTATCATATAAAATTCATTTTTCTGAACCATCTTAAAATCTCGCAAAACCATTCTTAGTGTGCGACCCAATGGCTCATACAACGTTGGCAGTGTACCAAAACACATTTTGGTATACAAGTCATAAGCGGCATCTAGCAAGACATTATGACTACCCAAGTTGTACGAATATCAAATCGATATAACCTAATCAATAGTGTATATAACATCCTTTTGTCACACGATATCCTTTTGATCAAACATAAGGCATGGAATTGTCATCCAACATGTTCAATTGTACTAGTCTCGATCTCTAGATAGACTGAAAACATCCAAGTGACATTGATCAATATCAATTCACTTAGACTAGGCCTTTTAACAGTCTAACACATCGAGGGATCAAATGGATATCTCTCTTTATATGAGAGGGACAAGTTCTATCTCGATTACACAATTTCATCACATTGCTCACACAATAACCAATCACAACCTTTATAATCGTCCGGTTAAATACAACGTTTGATTGTGTCAAATCACTGTGTTCCTAATGTTGAAGTCTCTGGTAATCTCAAGTCAGAGGACTAAAAATATACCTATCATGATAAACAACTATGACTTAATCCATATGATGTTCTCATAGCGGGTCGATCCAGTACTTTGTTCCCTAACAAGTACTCGTGATCTTGATTCGTATCCCTATACGTATAATCATCATATTATCATTAATTTAGACTCACACTAGTCTTAAATCATTATAGTTCCCAGAATAATGATCGACTAGGGACATTTAGGATATTTCTGTAAATACCTATGGATCTTATTATAATGTAAACATGCAAATTAATTATAATAAACAACAAATGAAATCCTCTATTTTATTAACTAAAAGTATTCATAAAGACAGTTAATGGATTGACCTAGGGCACATGCCCCAACAGGTAGTTGATGTAGTTAGGGACTGAAATGGGCGATTATGTACGCTATGATGGTTTTCAATAAATGGAAAACGGTGTGTGATGTGACCACTACTATAACTCCTAATTTTGAGAATATGTTTATAAGAGATGGGTTCCCTTCCCGCCCTATATATAACCCATGCTTAATTTAATAGGTTGCATGGATTACATACTTATTAGAGGGTTTCAGTTAGAATTATTGAGCATTAATGGATTGGCTAGACAACACATATGCGCAATGTGTTGGTCTAGCAATCGCATTAATAGCGTCAGTGGATAATCGACCCTAATTTTATAAATAAAATGAGGATCACAGTTTTATAGTCCATGACAATTTGTTATGCATCCGTTATTTATTGAATTATATGATTTCCATATTCTTGTTAGTTAACATTAATGCATAATGTTATTGCATGATGTTCTTGATTATTATATGGAATGTCGATGGCTATGTGAATCCCTACTTACTGAGCAAGTTGGAGCGCTCACCGCAATTAACTTTTCAGGAAAAATCGACGAGCGCTACAACTACGGGATAAAAAAGATATAAGAATCTTGATCTTCTCTTTGATGTAATAAGTCTTCCCTTGTCTTATATATTTGTATTGAATTATAGTTTTGTAATATTATAAAGGATGGAGATTTATATAACAGAGGTTTATTCCGATTTGATTTGGTACTGTATATCGAATTTAGTTATTTAGAAAGTTTTAAATTTTCACTGCGTTTATTATTTGATTTATATCGATATTCGATACACACTGGTATTTATTAGTTGAATGAGGAAAGGCTACTAGCTCTAGTTAAGTCTGATTAGGTAATCTGGGCTTAATTAGGGTCTCAGGCCGGGTATAGCCCTAATTGGGTTAGGGGATGCTACATACTTCATAAAAATTGCTTTAATGTGTTTTTTATGACAAAAACCAAATGCATTTGTCTATAAGATTTAGTGTAATGTTCAATGTCACTTTTTAAAACTCATATGAGAAAACTCCAAAAAAAAATCAAATAAGAAGGAACTCGAAACTGTTGTACTATGGATGACTATTTAACCAAGCTTATCGATGATAAGCATGACTCTCACATTGAATTGTAACAGTAAGCATGGCTTCCACATTAAATGTAACTTGTACACTTCATATAACTTGTATTCATCTCCATTGTACATACATTTGTTCATGTATTGTCATGTAACTTGTAATCTTTTATGACATGAGACTTTGGTGTAAATTGTACACTTTATGCAAGTACTCATTCTCATCGTGACTAAGGGCATATATAAGGGGGTTCCTTCACTTGTAAAGAATTCACCAATGTTGGAATAAAAATATCTACATTTATGCTATTAAGTTAACCTTTTATCATGCCTTCAAAACCAAAGGCAAAAACATAAATTTTATCATTGAAAATGGCCCGAAAAAATTAGCACATCGAGATGTATTCGAATTACGAGCTAAACATAGGCGATGAATTTATGTCTGGTGTATTATGCTTCACGCATGTACATTATAATATAAAATATAATATTTCTCAAATTTGAACTTAGTGGATGCTAACGTTTAGGCAATATATGGTACAACAATTATATTGTTAATGCCATGTTCAGAAGAGGTTTACTCAGAATAATATGGAATTTCACAATATGATTATGATTTAATTTGAGAATGAAATTCTCGGCATTAACTCTTGGAATATATAAGGCATATTAAAATGAACATCGTCATAACTCAAATAATCTAATGACATGCACAATGTGGATTGATTTTTTGATCGTCCATAATCATCAACAATGCAAAAATAATGTAAATTTGCGTAGACATCCTTTATGGAACTGCATTTTTATCAGCTAGCGATTATCTTAAGGCGAATAAAAAAGAGAATTATATTGATTTAAGTCTCCATTAATCATGTTATAAGATGCAATGGGTCCCTAACATAGAATTTATTTATAGCAATTTTTGCTAATTATCACTTTGATGAAGCAATTTTCCAATCATTAGGAGGAGATATAAGCCAATTCAAAAGGAATGACGTGAAATTGCTTGAAACACATCAAATTGCATCAAATTCTTTGTGTTATGATCGATGTATAAATTAATATGAACTTGAAGCTAAAATGATCATTCATTAGTAACAATATATGAATCAATTACTTGATGCAAGTACTATATGTAAAAGAGTGACAATCGTATGTTCTAACATTAAAAGTTCATTATAAAATAATGTCCATGAGCCACTAAATGTGCAAGAACCAACAAAACGCTAAAGGCGCAAAAGACAAGCTGGTTCGAAGGACACAAACTCTTGAAAATAAGGTAGGAGTAAAAATAAAAAAAAATACTCATGATATTAGAATTCTTTAGTAAGGATTCAATGTATCCTTTGGATTTATGTCTTCATTATAATATCATCATATGTTGATGATTTAAATAATATGAGAAATCACGACGATATCGTTATATCATTCGAAACCTTGAAAAAGGAATTCAAGTAATTTTCAAGTAAAATAGTTGTCCATCAATTAATTTATTTTACTCAAAAAGTAAATTTGAGTTTTGCAAATGTTTGTTGAAAAATAATAAGATGCTTCACTCATGTCAACATGAGAAAGAGAATAAAAAAGAATTATATTAATTAGTATATTACACTCTTTTTCTCCTAGCTATAGTATTATCCCGATGGGTTTTCCTAGCAAGTTATTTAGTTAGGAAATCATAAAAATATTGTACTCCATACAAAAATTTATGAGAGCAATGTACTCCTTTTCCTATACTAAATTTTTTCCTACATGATTTTTCTAGTAGAGGTTTTTTTCTAGTAGAGGTTTTGATAAGACGCATATTATCTCAAAGTGTATCAATGTGTTGCACTCTTTTCCTTAGCTATGGTTTTATCCCACTAGGTTTCCCTAACAAGGTTTTTAATGAAGCGAACAACAATACTATACTACAACGCAAGATTGACGAGAACATTGTACTTTTTTCCTATACTAGATTTTCTCCACAGGGTTTTCTCGTAGAGGTTTTAATGAGGCACATTATCTTAGCAAGCGTAACCCAAGGGGAAGTGTTGTGATATGGATGACCACTTAACCAAGCTTATGGATGATAAGCATGACTCTCACATTGAACTGTAACATCAAGCATGACTTCCACATTGAATGTAACTTGTAAACTCCATGTAACTTGTATTCATCTCCAATGTACATACAATTGTCCATGTATTGTCATGTAACTTATAATCTTATATGACATGAGGCTTTAGCGTAACTTGCACACTTTGTGCAAGTACTCATTCTCATCATGACTAAGGTACTGTATAAGGGGGTTCTTTCACTTGTAATGAATACACTAACGTTGGTATGAAAATCTATACATTTCTTAACTCTACCTCTCTTCTCTATTGTCTTCTCTTCTCTACTTGTTCTAGTAGTTCTTAGTTTGTGTCTTCCATGCTTAAGTCTCTTGCAAGTCCAACTTAGTTTACAACAGAAACAAGTAATCTAGAAAAATAATAAAAAGACTTGCAAAACTTTATTTATATTTAAAATAAATAATAAATATATCAATTACATATCCAAAAACCCATAAAAGACAATTGATAATAGTTTATTGTTCTAAGTTATTCTCAATTGAGCTCTCCTCCCGCAAAGTAAGATAATGATTTAACTGAGCTCAATTCTTCACTACTCTCTTTTGACTTCCCAGAAAAAAAAAAAAAAAAAAAAAAAAAAAAAAAAAAAAAAAAAAAAAAAAAAAAAAAAAAAAAAAAAAAATTACTTTTCCCCTATCAAATGCATCTCAATTAACCTCACCTCCAAAACACCCCACTCAAACTTATAATCGATTAGATTGCAAAACGTTTTTTTTTTCTTTGAATTGAGTCATATCACTTTGTTTCATTCATTCAATTGAGCTCAACTTTCGCATTGGGTCGTATTTAAAATGAAGAAGCAACTTAAGTTACAAAATTCTTGAAAAAAAAACTAAGTAACAAATTAGTTCAATTGTGGGAAATTTTATCTTATTTAAGGGGAGAAAGACTCTATTAAGAAATAAAAAGGCTCAATTGATTAAAAAAAAAAGTTCATGACCAACTTTAACAAATAAAACTCTGGAGACTTTCTTATATATTTTTTTCAAAGATTCAATCAAAAACTCTCGATAAGTTCAGAGGTTATTTAAGAAAACAAATTTCACAAGTACTTCACCCCAGTTCCAAATATATACTCTTTGTTAGAGAACTTAACTGTAATAGTCATTTAGACCATGGTTAGATTGTTGTTGAGTTAGTTACAACCATGGTTATTTTACTGTTGAGTTAGTTACAGAGAGGATACACACGTGTTGGGTGTGTTGTCCTAACAGACTTGTATGTGTCTAGATAAGTTTGTGATTACATGTGTTAAACTCTTGTATAAATACCATACTTGCAATTCTTGAATAATTAAGTGAATATCATTTGTTCTAGAGCGTTATCATTTCATTCCCTTTGTTATAGAGTTTCCTCTGTATTTCTTGATTTGCCTGAGATTCATTAAGCTCACCTGTGAATTCATCTCCTTATATGGATTCTAACATGGTATTAGAGCCCGACGTGGCGCAATCTTCATCTTCCTTGGCTTCTTTGGGCTTAACCTCCATTGGAGATGTAATGGCGATTGGGAAGGCTTTGAAATTCATACGAAGTTGTTTGAGACAAATTTTGCATACTGGAAGGTCCAGATCAAGTTAGTTGTTCAAGGTTTAGGACTTGATCTACTTATTTCAAAGCTATAACCAACATATCTTGAAGGTTTAGATAAAAAAATCTGGATCCGAGCATTTCGTATTATCATGGTCCTTCTCAATCACAGAACAATCAATAACGATTCAATCAGAGTCGACGACCTCTTCAATAGCTTGTGCAAGCTAATCAACAACAATAGTTTCCTCCTCTTCAGGCTTACTATAATCAGTTTCAAGGGTTACTTGCTTTACCAGAAACTGTGTCAGATCCAAACTGGTATATGGATTCTGGAGCTTCAAGCCACATGACTCCTGATTTTTCCTCATTAATGAACAAATCAGAATATTCAGGTAACCATCTTGTTACAGTTGGTAGTGGTGAGCAACTAAGTATTCTAGTATTGGGAATACTGTAGTTTATTCAAATACTTGTCCTTCATCCACTTTGCATCTAAATCATGTTCCTCATGTACCTTATTTAGCTAAAAACCTAGTCAGTATTTCTAAAGTGACTTATGATAATAATGTCATTACTGAATTCACTCCTACACTATTTTTTTGTTAAGGACAAGGTCACGAAGAGAGATTTGTAACTGCCCAAAATCTCTAACTGTGTTTAATTCCTTAAACGGGATTAACGACCCGTACTATGGGGCCCATACCGTGATATGTCCATTGACCGAGGCAATGGTCGAGGTATATTATGCCTAGTGTATTGTATATGTGTAAACTATTAAGTCAATTTATATGGGTACATAGGTATCGAGACGATCAGGGACATACCTCGAGTTGGGTCAAATGTGAATTAAATATGGTATTTAAGTAGCTTTAATTTGGTCACATGTGAATAAATATTAAGTGCCTAAGTTAGTGAAATAAAACAATACGCACATGATGTGCATCGAGACGCGTATTAACCCATCAAGAGGTCAAGGAGTCAACTTGTTGTTGTTACTTAAGTATGAATTGAGAGACAAGTGTGACAAGGTGGTCCACAAGTTGAACATCGAGATACGTGCGCGCACATGAATCAAGGGTCAAGGTTTAAACATATCTATATAAGTCAAATGAACGTATAAGTCAACAGTTTTTTATTTCATTCTCATCAAATCGGTTTGGCTAGGAAGGAAAGGAAAGAAGAGAGAAAAGAAAGATTTCTTGTGTGATCAAGAAGAAGAGGATAGGGTTATATTCATTGAAGCTTTGGTGAAGAAGAAGAAGTTCTTCAAGCTAGGTAACTTCTTCATTCCATTAACTTCGTGAATTCATGAATTTGAAGTTGTTGTTGTTTTTTGTTGGGGTCAGTGTTAGGGACTTCTTATAGTGTGTATGAGGGTCCCTAAGCCGATAACAAGGCCTATGTATAGCAAAAACCCAGAATTCAAAGTGCAGGATTTTGGGTTCTGCTGCACATAGCGCGCTAAGTAGATAATTTAGCGTGCTAATATTAATTAGCGCGTTAGATCTGTGAAGTAGCGCACTAATGTTCAAATTAGCACACTAACGTCAAAAACTAGTGCGCTAATCTTGATTAGCACGCTAGATATTTAAGATAGTGCACTAATTGCCCCTAACAGAACAAAAATCAGAAATTGTCAAAAATGGTCTAAACATTATAAAAGGGTTTAAAACTCTAAGTAACAGTCCAAACTCATTCTAAAAACCTATTAAACAACTCTAGGGAACTAATGGGAGATCTCGGGAGTTTGGGAACACATTTCGGAGTGTCGAGAGATTGGCTAGGCTAGAAAAAGCATTGCAAATTGTAAGTAAAGCTGTGAGAATTCTATATTTCATTTCATTCACTCTTATTATTTTATAGTCTACTTGTAGACATTGCTATTCGTAATCTCACATCATGTTGTTCTTGTTTCTATTCATGTTTGAATATTGTTGACATGATGCCTTGTGAAGTGTTTCATTTATTCCAATTTCTACTATTGATAATATTCTTGATTGATAGTTGGTCAAAGCATGTTATTGGGGTAAGTTGGATTGGATTAGACTTGTATTCTATTTCCTTGGGCTTTGTAGCCAAACTAGTTTTGAAATCTTAGAGAATTGGAACTATTGATCTTTGAAAACTAAAGTAGGGATTATCTAGTGTCCATTGCACGAGAGATGCGCGGTTCACGAGGACATGGGTCTACCGGGGTTCCGGCACTCACCACTACACTTGTGCGGCACACGAGACATGGGACTCGGGTTGATCGGCAATAATGAGATAGATGATTTGTATGCGTAGAGCGCAACTCCGCTATTTGTATGGAATATGTTGAGCGCAACTCCATATAGTAGTGGGAAAGGTTAGGTGATAGTTCTCACTGCCGACCGGACGTAGATCATCTCGACTTAGCCTGTGTCAGTCTATACATTCTTAACCATGGTATTTACTTGCATTGCTTAATTCAGCAATTCTTTCGCTACTTTAAGTTTTTAAATAGCATTTTTAAATTTTGGAAATGTGGCATAGAATTCTCCAGTTATTACTTAAATATTACTATACTCACCGTTTAGTTTGTGACGGTAGGTGTAGGCTGCAGATCGGGGAATGAGAAGATCAACGACTTCCTTTGAGCATTTCGACGATTCTCCTGTCTCATTTTTTGTATGACACGACTTTTGCTGTATTATTATTATTTATATTTTATTATACAGTTTTGGGTTGTATAGTGGGTTGAGTGCAAAGTTTCCCATTTTTTAGACTCATATATTATAATGTCTTATTACATTTATGATATATACATGCATGTGATGCTATATTTTCTTGGTTTTCCACACTTAGGATTTTCAATAATAAGAGCTTCCGCATAATCTTTAAAATATGTAATAATATGAAAATGATAAAAAAAAAAGTTTTAATTAACTCTGAACTCTAATAATATCTAAAAATGTGTATTGATGAATATAGGGACGAAAGGCTGGCTTATACGTAATTAAGTCTTATGTGGTTCAGATTAAGGCTTGATTATGGGATTAGGCCGGACGGTGCTCTATTTAGAAGGAGGGTCGTTACAGTTGGTATCAAAGCCTAGGTTTAGAGAACTATATGGTTTAAGGCAATACAATATAAATCTTAGTTGTGGAAACCAAATGAACTTTGCATAGAAATCATTAGTTGGGAAGTGAGTGAAAGGGGTATGGGGATTTCTCATATGTACTTTTGTTAATTGATATGTATATATATATATATGTGTGTGTGTGTGTGTGTGTGTGTGTGTGTGTGTGTGTGTGTGTGTGTGTGTGTGTGTGTGTGTGTGTATCATGTAGAAGCTGATTCACGTTTGCTATCCATTGCAGACCCCGATGGCTGATACGCGAGGGGGATAAGATGTAGAGCCTAGTGGCAGTCAGCCTCCTACTATTGTGGAGAATTTACAGAGGTTGTCTGACCGAGTGACAGCTCAGGCCAGCAGTTGACTGATTTCATCACCTTGATGATAGCCTGTTTTGCTCCACCAGCATCGACACTGACTCCTACGACTACTACGCCGACTGTTCAGTTGTCAGCACTTCCTACTACTGATTTAGCAGTGCCGATGGTGCATACTGTTCCAGCTGTGACCGCACTAGTAGTGGAGACAGTTGAGGTAGTACCATCTCCCATGCCTGCATCTTCTAGCACATTAGTGGAAGTTCAGCTGGTGAAAGATTTCTTTAGACTCAAGCGAACCTACTTCAATGGAGTACGAGACTTTCAGAAGATCGAGAAATGGATTCTTTTTCAAGAGAAGTACCATAGGATATTGAAGATCAATGATAGACTTCGGGCAGAGATCTCATCGTATACTCTTGAGAGAGATGCTGACATGTGGTGGTGTATGACATTAACTACTCATAGAGAGTTTGAGACATTGGATGTTTTTAAGCAAAAGTTCTATCAATGGTATTTTTTGCCTTCAGTAATGAAGAGGTTAAGGATATAGTTCATGGATTTGAGGGAGGGACTAGAGGACCCTGTGATGCAATACATGGACAAATATGATTAACTGCGACAGTTTGCTGGGGATTTGGTGGGAGATGAGTCTGAGGATGTGTATTATTTTGGTGATGGACTCAGGCCAGACATTGGGTATTACGTAGTTAGTTCAGGCGCGAGGACACTCACCGAGATCTATGAGCGAGCTCTAGTACATGAGACATACTATTTGGATAAAACCGCTGATGGCAGGGCACCAGGTTTAGTTTTGTCAGTAGAGAAGGCCATGGAGTTTGAGAGGAGGATACAGAGGGGTAAGGGCGCAAGAAGATGAAGTAGAGGTTCTCAGGGGATACATACAGTCACTCACCCACTGGTTGTGCCTCATATATCTTCCATTGCTCCAGTATAGAGCACGGTAAGCAGACTACCCTAGCCACCTCCTGTTAGGCCAGCGTTGCCACCTCACATCAGACCAGCATTACTAGCTCCCACCATTCTTGCACTTCCCGCCCCATATGCTCTACGACAGCAGCCGCAGGGTGGCAGAGGCCGAGACCGAGATACTAGATAGGGACAAGGACAATCACAGAGACATGGTCAATATCAGGCACAGTGCAAGTCTCAGACTCAGGGTCAGCACATATAGCTTACATGCTACAGATGCAAACAGGTTGGACATATTGTGAGAAAGTGCCCATATCCAACAGTAGTCTACGCTCAGCAGGCCCGGGATGAGGTTCATATGATAGCCCAACCAGATGCCGACGCCAAGTGAGGTTTCATTGAGGGTACAATTTCTATTTGCAGTAGAGATGTATATGTGTTATTTGATTCTAGATCTACCATATATTTCATTACAAGTCGCATGGTAGACATCCTAGGATTGAAACCTGTTAGGCTCAGCGTACATTTGATTTTGAGTACTGCAACAGGGGATAGAGTTTACCCTAATAGTTTTGTTGAGGGATGTCTGGTCGATATCGATGGGGTAGAGTTACTTGCCGATTTTAGAGTCCTTGAGTTTTTAGAGTTCGACGCGATTTTAGGGATGGATTGGTTAGCATCATACCACGCTCATATCGGTTGTTTCAATAAGATAATGATATTTGAGATCACAGGGCGTCCGACGTTCACCTATATAGGTAGTTCAGTGAGGACAGTAGGTACGAGAGGTCGACCAGGGACTAGTGAGGAGATGGAAGCATTGATCTCGCTATACACTGTACTAGAGACTCGGGGACCTATGATGTAAGGCATACCGGTGGTTAGAGAGTTTCCTAATGTGCTTCTATAGGATTTACCTGGTTTACCGCCATCGTGAGAGATTGATTTTATTATTAAGTTGGCATCGGGTACTAAACCGATTTCCATATCACCGTACCGGATGGCACCCTGAGAGTTAGAGGAGCTGAAAACTCAGCTTCAGGATTTGGGACAGAAAGGATTCATCGCACCTTTTATGTCGCCATAGGGAGCACTCGTTCTTTATGTGAAGAAGAAAGATGGTACGTTGAGACTTTGTATCGGCTACAGATAGTTCAACAAAGTCACAATTAGGAACAAAAATCCACTCCCAAGGATTGATGATTTATTTGATCAGCTGATAGAAGCACAATTGTTTCCTAAGATAGACCTGCAATCAGGGTATCATCAGCTTAGGATCGAGGATGAAGATAGGTCCATAACAGCTTTTAGCACGAGATATGGACATTTTCAATTCACAATCATGCCATTTAGGCTGACTAATGCTCCAACAATTTTTATTGATCTGATGCATCGAGTTTTCAAACCATTTCTTGACCGGTTCGTGATAGTTTTCATCGATGTTATATTGATATACTCAAAGACGATGAGGATCACATGTAGCATTTCAGAGAGACGTTGCAGACTTTGAGGGAGCATAGACTTTATGCTAAGTTCAGCAAATGTGAGTTCTGGCTCTCATAGGTTAAATTTCTGGGGCATGTTGTCAGAGCAACAGAGGTAGCAGTGGATCCAGCCAAGAATCAGGCATTATGGATTGGCCAGCACCAACTTTAGCGACTGAGATCATGAGTTTTCTGGGTCTTATGGGGTATTATCGCCGATTTGTGAAGGATTTCTCAAAAATCGCTTCACCACCGACGAGATTGACCTAGAAAGATGTTAGATTTGAGTGGACTAAGGAATGTGAGGAGGCATTCACTCAGTTAAGAGATTATTGACTACTGCGCCAGTATTGGTGTTACCTGAGGTTGAATAGAGATTTTCAGTATACACTGATGCTTCTCATAGAGGTCTGGGATGTGTGTTGATACAGGGTATTGATACAATAGCTTATTCATCCAAACAGTTGAAGGTACATGAGAAGAATTATCCGATGCACGATTCAGAGTTGGTAGTAGTAGTGTTTGCACTGAAGATATTGAGACATTACTTGTATGGATAGGAATTTACACTCTTTACTGATCATAAGAGTCTGAAGTATCTCTTCACACAGAAGGATCTGAATATGAGACAACGCAGATGGTTAGAGTTTCCGAAGGATTACGACTTTTTCTTGGAGTATCACCCAAGAAAAGTGAATGTATTTGTAGTTGTGCTAAGTAGAATACCTGCTGGAAATGTGGAGGTTCCTACCGAAACTCAGGTTGAGATTTGCACTCAGATGAGAGTACAGACTGTGCCTACATAGAGATTATCAAAGGGTCAGATGACCGATAGGTTATACTCGAAATTTAGAGAGTTAGCGTAAAGTGCAGATTATATTGTTTGGATGAAGACGTCTGACCAGCGTTTAAGATTCTGGGGCAGACTATGGATATCTTCATTACCAGAGCTGAGAGAGGAGATTCTTCAAGAGTTACACAATTCCCGATTCGCCATTCATTCAGATAATACTAAAATGGCAGACAACATGAAGAAGCAATTTTGGTAGTTTGGGATGAAGGTGGATGTGTCTAAGTTTATCAGGAACTATGAGATTTGTCAACAAGTGAAAGCTGAACATCGCAGACTTGGAGGATTGCTACAGCCTCTTCCCATTCCACGATGGAAGTGGGAGGAAATTGTTATGGATTTTGTGAGGGGATTGCTGAGAACCGCTCGGAGACATGCATGATTTCCATCTGGGTTATTATTGATAAACTGACAAAGTCTGCTCATTTTCAACCAGTGGCTGCACATTACACGTTTGATCAGTTGAGTATACTGTTTGAACGAGAGATTATTAGGCTACATGGGGTACCAGTGACTATTACGTTAGATAGAGATGTTATGTATACGTCTAGGATGTGGCAGAGTATGCAGGAGTAGTATGGTACATGCCTACATTTTAGTACGGCTTTTCATCCTTAGACTAATGGGTAGACTGATAGATTGATTCAGGTTCTCGAGGATATGTTACGGGCTTGTGTTTTGGAGTTTGGAGGATCATGGGAGAAGTAGCTACCGTTGTGTGACTTTGCATATAACAATAGTTATAAGGCCAGTATTGGGATGACTCCTTTTGAGGCTTTATATGGTAGATCGTGTCGTTCCCCATCGTGTTGGGTTGAGTCAGAAGACCGGGAGACCGTGGGGCTTGAGATTGTTGTTGATCACATAAAGAAGGTACGATTGATTTATCAGAGACTCAAGGAAGCCCAGGATAAACAGCGGAAGTATGCGGATAGATATCATGGTGATCCCACGTACATCGAGATCTCACGTACACCGAAAGATCCTTTGTATATTTAAATGTTTCCTATCGAAAGGGTTTTTAGAGGTTTGGAATGAAAGGTAAACTTACACCGAGGTTTATTGGACTTATCAGGATTAAGAAACGGGTTGGAAAGGTTACATATGAGCTTGAGTTACCTCCATAGATGTCATGAGTTCATCCAGTCTTTTGTATCTCCATGCTTCGATTAGCTTAGTCGAGAGCAGGTGATCGCCCGACTGTAGATTTGAGTCGGATAGACTCGAGGGAGGATATTTCATATGAGGAGCAGCCTATGCAGATTTTGCATCGATTGGTACAGAACTTTAGAGGCAAGTTTATCCCAAAAGTGCTTGTCAAGTGGCAATCTCACGATGATACAGAACTCACTTAAGAACGAGAGGACTATATGTGAGATAGGTTTCCGTACCTATTCGAGTCAGGTATAAATCCTAGTTCAAATTTTAAATTTCGAGGATGAAATTTCATTAGTTAGGAAGAATTGTAACGACCCAAAATCTCTAACTGTGTTTAATTCCTTAAGCATGATCAACGACCCATATTGTGGGGCCCACACCGTGATATGTCCATTGACCAAGGCAAAAGTCGATGTATATTTTATATTTGTTGTGATGTATGTCTAGTGTATTGTATATGTGTAGATTATTAAGTCAATTTATACGGTACATATGTATCGAGACGAGCGAGGACATACCTCGAATTGCATGTTGATGTAGGACCGAGGTAGCGGCTTATGGGGTAAGTCAAATGTGAATTAAATATGGTTTTCTAAGTAGCTTTGATGTGGTCACATGTGAATAAATATTAAGTGCCTAAGTTAGTGAAATAAAACAATACGCACATGATGTGCATCGAGACACGTATTAACTCATCAAGAGGTCAATGAGTCAACGTATTGAGTCACTTAAGTATGACTTCAAGGACAAGTGTGATAAGGTGGTCCACTAGTTGAACCTCGAGATATGTGTGCACACATGAATCAAGGGCCAAGGTTTAAACATATATATAAGTCAAATGAACCTATAAGTCAACAATTTTTCATTTCATCATCATCAAATCAGTTTGGCAAGGAAGGAAAGGAAATAATAGAGAAAAAAAAATTATGGTGTGATCAAGAAGAAGAGGAGAGGTGTGTATTCATTGAAGCTTTGGAGAAGAAAAAGAAGTTTTTCAAGCTAGGTAACTTCTTCATTCCATTAACTTTGTAAATTCATGAATTTGATGTTGTTGTTGTTGTTTTGTGTTGGGGTTGATGTTAGGGACCTCTTGTAGTGTGTATGAGGGTCCCTAAGGCGATAACAAGGCCTATGTGTAGCAAAAACTCAGAATTTGAAATGCATGATTCTAGGTTCTGCTGCACATAGCGCGCTAAGTAGATAATCTAACGCGCTAGATATGTGAAATAGCACGCTAATGTTCAAATTAGCGCGCTAATGTCAAAAATTAGCGCACTAGAGATTTAAGACAGTGTGCTAATTGCCCCTGAAAGAACAAAAATCAGCAATTGTCAAAAATGGTTTAAACACTATAAAAGGGTTTAAGATTTTAAGTAACAGTACAAACTCACTCTAAAAACCTATTAAACAACTTTAGGAAACTAAGGGGAGATCTCGGGAGTTTGGGAACGCATTTCGAAGTGTCGAGAGATCGGATAGGCTAGGACAAGCGTTGTGAATTGTAAGTAAAGCAGTGAGAATTCTATATTTCATTTCATTCACTCTTATTGTTTTATAGTCTATTTGTAGACATTGCTATTCGTAATCTCACATCATGTTTTTCCTATTTCTATTCATGTTTGAATATTGTTGACATGATGCCTTGTGAAGTGTTTCATTGATTCCAGTTTCTACTCTTGATGATATTCTTGATTGATAGTTGGTCAAAGCATGTTATTGGGATAAGTTGGATTGGATTAGACTTGTATTCTATTTCCTTGGGCTTTGTAGCCCAACTAGTTTTGAAGTCTTAGAGAATTGGAACTATTGATCTTTGAAAACTAAAGAAGGAATTATCTAGTGTCCATTGCACGAGAGATGCGCGGTTCACGAGGACATGGGTCTACTGGGGCTCCGACACTCAACACTACACTTGCGTGGCACACGAGACACGGGAATCGGGGTGATCGGCAAGAATGAGATAGATGATTTGTATGCGTAGAGCGCGGCTCCGCTATTTGTATGGAATATGTTGAGCGCGGCTCCATATAGTAGTGGGAAAGGTTAAGTGACTGGATGTAGATCATCTCGACTTAGCCTGTATCAATATATACATTCTTAACCATGGTATTACTTGCATTACTTAATTCAACAATCTTTTCGCTACTTTATGCTTTTAAATACTATTTTTATATTTTGAAAATGTGGCATAAAATTCTCTAGTTATTACTTAAATATTACTATATTCACCGTCTAGTTTGTGACAGTGGGTGTAGGTCCGTAGAGCTGCAGCAGACCGAGGAAGGAGAAGATCGGCGACTTTCTTTGAACATTTCGGCGATTCTCCTATCTCATTTTTTGTATGACTCGACTTTTGTTGTATTATTACTGTTTATATTTTTATTGTACATTTTTGGGTTGTATAGTGAGTTGAGTGCATAGTTTCCCATTTTTGAGACTCTTATATCGTATTGTCATATTACCTTTATAATATATACATGCATTTGATGCTATACTTTCCTGGTTTTTCACACTTAGGATTTTGAATAAGAAGAGCTTCCGCATAATCTTTAAAATATGTAATAATATGAAAATGATAAAAAAAAAAAATTTAATTAACTCTAAACTCTAATAATATATGAAAACGTGTATTGATGAATATAGGGACGAAAGGCTGACTAATACGTAACTAAGTCTTATGTGATTCAGATTAAGGCTTGATTATGGGATTAGGCCGAGCAGTGCCCTGTTTAGAAGGAGGGGTCGTCACAGTTTTACTCCAAGGTTGGCTTGAAAATGGACTGTATTGTCTCCCAAAAGGTTCATCTCCACTAATTGGTGTTTCAAAATATGTTTCATCCCCTCTTTTACATTCTAAATGTAATAATGCTATAATGCACTGTCTACCACTGTCAGTACAAACATTTGGCATGATAGGCTAGGCCACCCTTCTTTACATGTTCTTAAGCATGTTTTGAACACTGTTAAAGCATCTACTGTTAAATCTTGTGTGAATTTTTGTAATTCTTGTAAAATTGGGAAAATGCATAATTTACCTTTCAATTCTTGTCCTATTTTTGTCACAAAACCTCTTGAACTAGTGTATTCAAATCTTTAGGGACCTCACCTGTTGTTTCTACACAATGGTCTCACTATTATGTTGTTTTTTGTTGATGCCTTTACTCATTTTTCTTAGTTTATCCATTGAAATTTAAGTCTGATACTTATGTTGCTTTTCGTCACTTTCGCTCAAGCAGAATTGCAATTGCATACCAAGTCGAAAAGTTTTCAGTCTGATATGGGGTTAGAGTTTAACCTGTTAAAACCTTAATAATCAATCTAGTATTGTTTATCGATATTATTTTCCTTATATTCATCAACAAAATGGTGTTCATGAAAGAAAACACAGGTCAATTGTTGAGATGGAGTACTTGACTCTTTCAACTCTTGCTAATATGCCTTTGTCTTTCTTGGCAAAGGCTTTTATGACCTTTGTGTTTCTCATAAACAGTCTACCTTCTTTTTTTCTCCAATTCAAGTCACCTTAATAAAAGTCCAAACTATTCTTACCTTAAAACTTTTGGTTGTGCATGTTTTCCCAATTTAACGTCTTATTCTTCACATAAGTTTAATTTTAGATCATCTAAATATCTTTTTGTTAGCTGTAGTCCTAGACATCATGGTTACAAATGCTTACATTCATCAGGTAAAGTGTATATATTTCAAGGGATATGCTTTTTAATGAGACAGATTTTCCTTTTCTTTCTATTTTCTCTCCTCCATCTCCTTCTTTTTCTTCTTCTTCTTTACCTCCATCTAGTCTTCCTTTTAGTTTTATTCAATCTTTTGGTTATACATTTCCTTCTTCTTCTTCTCAATTGTCCGCTTTTTCTCAGTCACCACCTTCTGTTGGTACTGTTCCTATACCTTCTTTTTCTCCTATTTCAAATCCTCCCTCTTCTAGTCCTTCTACTTCTTCTACTTTAGTTTTCACTATTAATACTACAATTGTCAATACTATTACCACTAATAATACTCATGCTATGCAAATTTGTAAGAAGAATGGCATTTTTAAACTCAAAGCATTGGTTATGACTTCTCCACATGCCTTGGTTAACTCTGTCACTAAGCCTACATTTGTTAAAGCAACTCTACAAGACTCAGCTTGGCATAAGGCATTGGTTGATGAGTTCACAGCTTTAGACAAAAATAACAAATAGACCTTAGTGCCTCCCACCGCTGATATGAGCATTGTAGGATACAAGTGGGTTTTTGAAGTCAAAACTAATCCTGCTATATAAGTTTGTCGTTATAAAGTGAGACTTGTACCCAAGAGGTTTCGTCACACTCTAGGTCTGGACTATGTTGATACGTTTTCTCCCGTCATTAAATCTTATTCTTTACGCATTATCTCAACTCTAGTTGTCACATTTGATTGGCCAGTTCAACAGCTATATGTAAACAATGCTTTCTTGAATGGCGATCTAACTGAATAGGTTTTTATGAAGCACCCTGAAGGTTTTGTCAATTCTAATTTCCCAGTTATGTTTGTAAGTCGAATAAGGTTTTATATGGTCTCAAACGAGCTCCTCGAGCTTGGTTCTCTAAACTTAAACGTGCTTTGCTCTATGGAGATTATAAAACTACACTTCATATGTTTTTTTTTTCTTTCGACAATCTGGGAACTCTATGATTCTCTTACTAGTCTATGTTGATGACATTCTGATTACTGGATGTGATTCTGCTCAAGTGTCTGAGCTTATTGTTTGGCTCCAATCTCATTTTACTTTGGAAAACATGGGATCAGTTAATTACTTCTTGGGCTTTAAAGTTTCTCGAGATACATCTGATGGGGCATGTGCCCTAGGTCAATCCATTAACTGTCTTTATGAATACTTTTAGTTAATAAAATAGAGGATTTCATTTGTTGTTTATTATAATTAATTTGCATGTTTACATTATAATAAGATCCATGGGTATTTACAAAAGTATCCTAAATGTCCCTAGTCGATCATTATACAGGGAACTATAATGAGTTAAGACTAGTGCGAGTCTTGATTGATGATCATATGATGATTATACGTATAGGGATACGAATCAAGATCACGAGTACTTGTTAGGGAATAAAGTACTGGACCGACCCGCTATGAGAACATCACATGGATTAAGTCATAGTTGTTTCTCATGATAGGTATATTTCTCGGTCCTCTGACTCGAGATTACCAGAGACTTCAACATTAGGAACACAGTGATTTGACACTATCAAACGATGTCTTTAACCGGACGATTATAAAGGTTGTGATTGGCTACTGTGTGAGCAATGTGATGAAGTTGTGTAATCAAGATAGAATTTGTCCCTCTCATATAAAGAGAGATATCCAGTGGATCCCTCGATGTGTTAGACTGTTAAAAGGCCTAGTCTAAGTGAATTAATATTGATCAATGTCACTTGGATGTTTTCAGTCTACCTAAAGATCGAGACTAGTACGATTGAACATGTTGGATGACAATTCCATGCCTTATGTTTGATCAAAAGGATATCGTGTGACAAAAGGATGTTATATACACTATCGATTAGGTTGTATCGATTTGATATTCGTACAACTTGGGTAGTCATAATGTCTTGCTAGAGGCCGCTTATGACTTGTATACCAAAATGTGTTTTGGTACACTGCCAACGTTGTATGAGCCTATTGGGTCGCACACTAAGAATGGTTTTGCGAGATTTTAAGATGGTTCAGAAAAACGAATTTTATATGATAAAATTCATGACGGAAACGTCCTTGTGGTGTATTACACTTATACTTCTTTAAGTAGGGGTATATTTGTAATTTACTTAACCGTCTATATACGAGGGTTGTATAAATAGACGCTTTAAGTTACAATACATGCAAAAAAAGATCAAAAGGCCAAAACTCTTTTTTTTTGTTTAAGAAACGACTTAGGGTTTTTGGTATGCTCTGGATCGTTTTGGAGAGAAAAACAAAAGGTTTGGTATTCTCTCGAAGCTAGCACTTCAAATCTCGGCCGCCGTTCGTGTGTGGACTACTGGTAGAGGGCGTTCGTCGTTGCGGCGCCTTAGAGATCGATCAACCTTCGAAAGGTATATTGCGACTGAGGTATGATTAAGTTTTTCATGGTTTAAACGTTTTTAATGGAATTAGATTCGGATCCTGTTGGGGTTTTTGTCAAAATTGTTTTGTAATTTCCGCTGCGTATGAACCCCAAAACCCAACAACATCAGGCTTATATCTCACTCAGAAGAAGTATATTTTAGATCTTCTTCACATAACTGGTTTACGGGATTGTAAGCCTGCCAGTTTTCCTTTTGTATATGGACTTAAGCTTAATGTTGGAGATGGCGAGCCTTTTGCATATCCAACTCTCTATCGTAGCACCATTGGAGCACTTCAGTACCTTGTATATTCTAGGCATGATCTGAGTTTCATTGTTAATAAACTCAGTCAATTTTTGCAATCTCCCACTGATATCACTGGCTTGCCTATAATAGGATTCTCAGGTTCCTCAAAGGTATTCTTACAATTGGTCTCATGTTCAAACCTTGTTCTTCTATTCAGCTCACTACCTTTATTGATTTTGAGTGGGTCGGTGATCTTGACGACCGACACGCTACTAGTGGGATGTGTTTATTTCTCAGATCCAATCTTAACTCTTGGTCTGCCAAAAAGCAGTCAGTTGTAGCTCGTTCTTCAACTGAAGCAGAGTTCAGAGCCCTTGCTCTTAGTGTTGCTGACATTTTGTAGTATATTTCTCTTCTAAAAGAACTTGGTCTATGTTCTTCTTCCAAGTTGTCTTATGGACAGATAACTCTGGTGCTCAAGCTTTGGACTCCAACCCAGTCTTCCATGCTCGGACGAAACATGTTAAGGTTGATGCACATTTTGTTTGAGAGAAAGTGTTATTTGGTCTTATGGAGCTTAGCTTTCTTCCAACTGCTTATCAATTAGCATATCCTTTCACTAAAGTTATGCCTATTTCTTGATTTATCTCTTTGTCAACCAAGTTGAACTTAGTCGCTTCTCCTAGGTTCAATTTAAGGGGGCATGTTAAAGAACTTAACTATGATAGTCATTTAGACTATGGTTAGATTACTGTTGAGTCAGATACAACCATGGTAAGATTACTATTGAGTTAGTTACAAAGAGGATACAAGTGTTGTGTGTGTTGTCCTAACATACTTGTATATGTCAAGATAAGTTTGTGATTAGACAGTGTTAAACTCTTGTATAAACATCATCTTGTAATTCTTAAGTAATTAAATGAAGATCATATGTTCCAGAGTATTATCGTTTCATTCCCTTTGTTCTAGGGTTTCCTCTGTATTTCTTGATTTGTTTGAGCTTCATTAAGCTCAGTTGTGGATTCATCTCCTTAAATGGATTCTAACACTCATCTCAAACCCAAGACTAGTAGTACACTTACCATCCATAACTATATCGAACCCTAAACCCATTTATTACGAATTTGTATAGTGATAAACAAAATGGAGCAAGCTGATTACTCACCAAAATCCATCTTACATTGCCAACTCTAATTGTGCATACTAAAGCCTTGATTGGTATGAGGTGAAGATATGTCCAATGTGATAACTCACAGGGACTTCACAACTAATCTTGTTTGATTGTCTAACTTGCTCAAGTTATCTCTCAAATTATACCCTAGGGTGAAAGACATCTCTCCACCGCCCCCTAAAGAATTATCTCTCAAGAGTTGTAAACAGAATTACCCCTCATTAATGACTATTTTATTACTCATCTCTCTCTTGTTTGAAAGCTATTTATGTCACTTTATATTTTATTATTTTTTATTGTTTAAAAATTTAAAACTTCCCCGCAAATTTAAAATTGAACTAAGCATGAAAATATTAACTCCAATGAGATAACTCTAAACTAACACTATAAATTAGCGAGATCTAATATAGAATATCAACCAAATGAATGACTCACTAATTTCGATTAAGGTTACTTGGGTACGAAGTTGAAAATTCTTAGTGAGCAAGTTGTACAATTTCTTTCTTATCAAAACACAATACACCAATATTATCAGCCATGAAAAAAAAAAAAAAAAAAAAAAAAAAAAACATGGTTTGAGCTTTAGCCATAATTCATGAAAAAGATCTACATACCAAGATAGCACACATTTGCACCAAACGTGTTAGTGTTAGTCTAATGTAAATTAATCTCATCGTTAATAAACAACAAACATCAAATACTATTTTGTTCTCCTGTCAATACAAAGCCTCACCTTCTACCTCTCCCAACCAATAAACAACCAAAAAATGAACATATAGCATGTACTTCAAACCTACCATAACGAACAGGAACAAAACTTTATTACTAACACTAATATTTATTTGGATATTACTTATAAAAGAGTGAAAACATCTACAAAATGAATGCAACAGAACAGTCATACAACTATAAAGCCTTAAACGCAAATTAGCTGGAATCGGCTACATATATCAAATCTTCCACTTCGCTCGATTAAAAGCAGTCGAATAAAAAAGCAATGAAGCCAGATGAAAAAAAAAAAAAAAAAGGAAAGAACATTGTTTTAGGGGAACTCAATCATCTTCACATATAATCAATTGCCAAAAACTGAAAAATTAATAAAGAAGAACCTGCTACTGCAAGGAACTTACAAACACTTCTCAACCAGGAAAGAAGATTACAGATACCTTCTTGAGTACAAGGCTAATTAATTAATGAGAATAATAACTTTCACAGGTAAGGTAAAAAAGTCGTCACTTTTCAGACATCTTTGGCTCTATATATGTAGCGGCGTATTCAATTTCAATTTTCAAGGGGCTTTCTAAATTCTCTACCTGGGATCCTAGCTGCAACGGAAGCGATAAGGGACACACTAACGTGCTGCAGAAGTTTAAGCTTCATACATTGAAGCCAACTGTCGACCCCCACATCACGGCTTGTGGATCTTAAAGCCAAATATTCTTGGAATGTAGCTCTGTGAAGGCTTCTGCGGCTTGTATTGACCGTAAGTCATGAGAAACAGGTGAGGAAATGTCGTTCCGAAATAAGCTCCATCAATGTCTGGACATGGTTAAGGAAAAATTCACCATTATACAACAAGAAACAGATGACGATTAGTTGACGCTAGATATCAAAGTAGACAACAGACAACAATTTATTTAAGATCAGGCCACTTGGATCAATGACTTGTTGGCAAGATTACAAATTTAGGCTCAAGTTATGAAGTAAAAGAGTGATGGTAAACATGGTGCACGGGAACACCAGACAAAAGTTTACCAAATTTTAAGGTTTGAACTCTACGTCAAAATGGAGTGGGGCATATGCTGTTGTCTGAAGGCCCTTAAAACACAAATTGATTTCAGTACAAATATATGAAAAACCCCAACCATAGTTGTGAATTTCTACTTCGATGCTACGTAAACCCAAATAATGAGGGTAGATGACATGTTTGGTGTAAGAAAAAAGAGGATATTGTAAGAGTCAAAACATCATCATTTCATCTCATCAGAGACAACCGATAAAAACCTCATCAATTTGTTCCAATATAAGAGCGCAACAACACAGCAAATGTCAAAATGACGGCAAACAGATGACCCATCAACTCATATTCTTTAGATTGTTTCAAAAGAAAACTTCATCAAAGACTCAACATTAATGAATAAACGAAGAAGACCCATCAAACATGCGTGCTTCCCAAAACGATAGCAAAGTACCACCACCATGCATATGTAAACTAAAACCCAGCACATTTTCATGCAAGTTAACACTGAAATACCAAATAGACAGTAAGTTGACCATTTTTTCGAGGTTCTTTTTTTATTATTATTTCACATGAATCCAGGCTCAAGCTAAACCAGGCAGCAAGTATAGGTACTTGTAACTAATCTTTTAAGATGATCCTATAGCCAACTCTTCACAAGAATAGCCAGAAAGCTTGACTGTATGTTTCAGCAATAAAATAACAGAAAAAGTACAGCAGAAAGATGCATATAAATAAAGAATTAAAAAGAAGAAAAAAAGGATACTGCCTTGATATTTGGATCGAGGGTAGTATATATCTTCACATTTGGGGCAGTAGATTTTAACAGTACTTGACCTCGGAATGTCCGACTGACCAACTGGAAGACAGGGCTGACCACAACAGTAAACTCTTGGGCATCTCCCAAAATCATAGTTTTTGTACTTTTCCAACTGTAGATATTCCAATCACGAAATGTTAGCCAAAAAACACAATCAATAGCAATCATAAGGAAGATTTAAAATCACTTTTAAGATCTCACCATTGCAGACATTCCTTTGCTGGTTAATATATATCTGACATGAATCAAACCATACAGCATTTCGGCAGCTGATTCAACCAATTCGTTCTGTTCCTCAGTGAACATATCACCTACAAATTCCATGTGGAAACTCCTTAGTTATACTAGCAAAGAAAGGATCCAGAAGTAAATCAAGAGATTCAAGACAACTTGACAGCATAAAAACCAGGAATATGCAGCAGCTATAAGTACAAGGAAAAGGTTCAGTTGACTTGCTTTTGATACATACATTTGCTACGTCGGTGTGACATCCAGTGCATTTTTACATTGAGACGTGTAGACACGTCCCAATGTGAGTTTAAAGGACTTCAATAACTGTGTAGCAAATGCATGAATCATAAGTATGTCATTCGTAACACCCACTGCAGTTGAGATATCTAGAAGATAACAAAATAAGTGCAACTTCAACTATAACCAGAACGATAAAATCTATTTAACATGACACAGTATTTGACCAACTTTCCTTCAAGCTATTTCTTTTGATAAGAAAAAAACTTTACTGCAATACTCATGCTCAAAAGAAGAAAAATGGGAGAAACATAATGATACCTAGGCCTTAATAGATCGTATTGCGACAGTTAAAGGTTAAGAGCAGACATCTATAAATAAAGGCGTGTGATCATGTAGGATATGTGGAAAATTAATCTTGAGAGGAACTCTTGTGAGCTTTGAAGGAGAGATAAACCAATTGAAAGTCTATCAAGTTGTTCTTCATGTTTTGTTGTAATTCTGCTTTGGTGATCAAATAAAAGCTATTCTCTAGTTTGTGATCCTATCAATTTCGCATCAAAGGTGAATAAAAGTTGTGTGGATTAATTGGAGAGATCTCAAAAAAAAAAGAAGAAGCTGGAGCTACAAAGATGAGAAAGAACAGAGTGAGCAATGGAAAGGAAGGCTCAAGATGTTAGGGTTCGCCAAATTCTTGAAGAACCTAAGAGACATGTTGATGCCTCCCTTTGCATCCAAAGCACTGATTAGTCTTGAAAAGAACAAGAACTCTACTGATAAGACCTAGAATTCTACGAGTATTGATGGATCTAGTCTATTGCATACAGAGAACATAATTCCAGATCTGCTCCTCTAACTATCAAGGATTAGTCACCCAAGTATTTAAGGGAGTTGCTGATTTTTATTTTTTATTTTTTGTTCATTCGTGTTTGTGCGTGTAGTTTTTTAACTAGGTGTTTCTGCTCTAGTGGGCTTCCATTTCAGACCTAATTATCTTGCGATCTCTTGTGTTCTCCACCTTGAGGACACTGGTGCTCTAGATCATATTAAGCAGTTAGAGGTCAAAGTAGACAACAATAAAAAGTTTAGAGCATCATGTAGGATATGCGTAGTATTCGTCATGAGAGAAATTATTGTGTAGGAGAAAGACAGACCTCTTGAAAGTTTATCAAGTTGTTCATTGTTGTTTAGCGTTTTGCTGTAATTCTCCATTTGTGACCAATGGAATGTCAGTTCCCAATTTGTAATCCTATGACGAGCGAACAACTAAAAAGTTATCATCAAAACAAACAACACCACTAATTTGCCTCAAAACTATCAAACTTCACATCATATCTGAGACCAATAACTTTTCATGTCAACCCCCTTTCCACAAATCGTTTGGTTTCTCTTTAAGCAGGGGGACCATGAAGTACCAAAAAAGAATAGATGGATCTTAAAAGAGCCAAATTTGAGGCATATTGTATCTTCCAGTGTACTCTCGCAAGTACACCAAAATGTTAATCACCAAGATCGCAATACATAACTTTAATCACAATGATGTCCATTATAGCAATTCATGGTAGTATCATGATGCAAAAGAGTATGTTATACCCAATACATAGTACAGCAACGCCTCAATCCCAAATTAGTTGGGGTCGGCTACATGGATCAAACTCTTCCATTGTGCTTGATTTGGTGAGCTTTCCAAATCATTTAAATCTCTTTTAATTAATGCGTCTCAAGTTAGTTTCGATCTACCCCTAGCTCATTGAATTTTTTCGGTTTATATTGAATCGAGTTTTCTAGTGAAGGCATTTGATGCAGACAGTAGTGTAGGTACTATGGTATATACAAGTAATTGATATAAAGAGACGTATAGCGATATAGTGAAGGATAGTTTAGTAGTTGTATTAGACCATAAAGGCATATAAATAGATGTATTACAAGAAATGGCGCAAGCAATAAAAATTTAATTCCTCTACTAGTCTCTTTCTCCCTTCTCTAACTCTTTCAATGGAAGCACCAATGATGCAATTAGTGTAGTTGATCAAAATTTCAATTAAAGAAATCGTACTAAAGAAATTGAGAGAGAAAGAAGAAGAAGATTAAGAAAGATGAATTGATTTAGAGAGGAGAATTAGGCCCTGTTTGGTTTAACTTTAGCTTTTAGCTTACGCTTTGATGCATGGACAAGTGCTTATGAAAAGCAAAAAGTATGTGAGGAGATGGTTTTCAGAATCACACTTATTATAGTAGTTTTAGGTAGTTTTGGTTGCCATGTCAGCGCCATGTCAACCAATCGCAAAAAACATAAAAGCAACCACAAGGTACAAAAGCTATTTATTGAATGTCACATCATCGATAAGCAAGAGAATAAGTTGAACCAAACAAGGCCTTAGAGAGGAGATAGAATAGATTGAAACTTAGAGTTAGAAAAAAGAGAAAGAGAGTAGTAGAGGAATTAAGTTTTCAATGCTTGTCTCATCTCTCGTAGACCTTTATGGTCTAATACACTTACTAAACTATCCTTCACTATATAGCTACACATCTCCTTACATTAATATATATATACTAGTTTCAAGACGTGCTACGCACGATTCCCCCGCTCGCTTCGCTCGCGGAAATTAATTTCTAAGAATTTATTAACAAAATTTAAAATTGTAATTAAAATTTAAAAATTAGAAATACAAATACTTTTTTAGCTTATCAATATTCTCTACTGTGATTGAGATAAGATGTGAATGAAAAAACAAGCTAATCATGCTAAGACATTACTTCCTCAAAAAAAGTGTATTGGATTGAATAGAATGAGTTCATGATTGATTTGGAGATAAAGGAAAAAAATGTGTAGTGGATTGATAAGGAGTTAGAGTTTGATTTGGATACAAAAGAAAAAGTTGATTTAGAGATAAAAAAAAGTATGGGCAAATAGGTAAATTTCATTACCACTCAAAAATTTTGTGATTCGTGCTTTTATATATATGATAGATATCATATTACCTACACTGCTATATGCATCAACATTTGTAAGTCAAGGTGTCCAAACCACCACTATCGCTCTTCGATTAAGAAATTAGCTTCATTTTAAAATTAATATTGTTACAGATATCGAAGCTTAAACTTTAAATGCAGAGCCTTTTCTAGTCGTTGCAGTCTTTAACATCATCAGACAGTCCATGTCTTTTCCAAATCAAGATTTACAAACGCAACATTGACATTATATGACGGGAAGGTCTAGATGACCAAGGCTTAAAAAAAGGAACCATGTCATGATGATTAGGGAAAGAAAATGTACAATTTGTCGTCAAAACAAATTGTCGGGGAAGACCCATTTAACTTACAGGCCATAAGATTTAATCCTTTTCAAAAAAGTAAACGAAGCATTCGATCTTTTTGATCAGGTAAAATATGTATTGTCATTATTTATACAACCAATACTCGGTAAGAAAAGGATATGATATAATCTCGTAAGTTTATGCAAAGCTGGTGGTTTTGTACCTACAGACATATTAGCAAAAATTCTCCAAACAGATACTCGGGATAGCTGGACAAGATAACAACGACAACCTATATACGTTCAGCAAGGCAAGAATATTTGATTGACAACTCGCGAGAAAACTAAGGCAAGATTCCTTTAATCAACAAAGAAAGAAGGCAAGAGTACATTTGCCACATCATTGATTGAAGACGCAATATGGAATGTTTCTATAATCTTGTATTATGCTTTCTTTATAAATTGTGTAATCAAGAATCGCAAATTGTCCTCTCTTTGGAGACCGAAAGTCGATCTTGAGATAGATGAACACTAGTTCGATCTTTATCTTTTTTTTTTTTTATCAAACCTGACAACGACACTTGACTTGTAAGCCGAGGGGATCACGGGTGCCAAGAGGACCTTGGGTTAGTGTAGGATCATAGTAAGGGAAGTGAGTAGTGTAACTAAGTTCGGTGATGGATCACTAGCTAGATGAATCATTAGTTAGGGACTTTGTGTAAATTTGTACGTCACTTTCTTTTAGTGGATCTTACACCTGGGCATGGCCCCACAGACGTAGGACGGGAGGTCCAAACTGCATAAACAAGATCTTTGTATTGTTGTTTGACGCATTCATTTTGTTTACTGTTTTGCATTATTTACTTTTTCAGTGCATTAATCTTATCACTTTTCAAAGCCAAACCCTACGAAATGCCATCCTCGTACTTGAAACCTAACATCCATATCCACTCGTATAAAAAATAGCGACCACACCTCAGTAATGCTCCTTGCCCAAAATGGAAACTGGCTTTTATAAATTTAATCCTTCTCACTCAAAGTTTGAAACTTTGACTTCGCCTTAAGCTTCGCTCGCTTAAAATTCGAAAATAATTCGAGGAAGCAAGCCTCGATGAGGGAGGTTTTACAAAAATTCATTGGTATACAGAAGTTTATGGAATTTCACTTTAAATGCTAAAAAACTTAAATTTCTCCTAAAATGTTAAAAATACATTTAATCGTACAACAATAATGCATAATAATCACGATACAATTGTTTAAAATAGTTATTTTGCAATAAACACGCAATTTGCAACACACGAGACATTAATATTTGTTTGTATATTGCTTTATATGATAAATTTTGACCTTATTTGCTAATTGATGTGAAAAGAATTTAACTTTCAAATTTTATTTTATTAAGAGGTAACTTCGATAACTTCTCCAAAAACTTTGTTGATTTCCTCGAATTCTTGCATTTTTGTCTCTTTTTTAATGGTTTTGACATAAACCATCAAAGTTTAGCGAAACACGTCGAAGTTTCAGGCGAAACTTTGCAAGTTTTACAGCGCCACGTAGTTTCACTTCCCCATTTTCATTATCGACAAACTTTCATCAAAGATTGTCGATTTTTCAAACCTTGTTTCCACTAAAGCTACTCTTACACGAAGATTATTCTAACTAGTACAATGGAGGGTTTCTTAGCACCACACTGATGTTCCTAAAAAAACCATGATCTAAGCTTTATATTTTTCCTTTGAGGATCGTTTCGGGCAATGTGAAGGTTGCTAACAAATTCTTGAATATGATGTTGAACAGAAGCTTGAAATAATGGCTACCATTAGTTATGTGATAAAGAACTACGCACGAACCAACTTGACAGCAAAACACTAAGGTGCATGTCAGACCACGATCCAAAATCAAGCGGTTAGACCGGGACATGTTAGCCAGGCTAAAGACTTGCCTAACTAAGCCTAATCTTCATCTTTGGTACCAAATTGTCGCAGTTCAATATGTGAAGTAATTTTAAACCTAACTTGCAACTATTAAAAATTAAAGTTTAACTCATTTAACAAGTTTTAATAGTTGCAAATTAGGTTGTAAATTACTACACATATTGAACTACGACTAATAGGTACCAAAGATGAAGATTAGACTTAACTAGATTATTCTCTAGCTTGGCTTAGTGCCAGTCGGACAGCCTAATTTGGGATCAAGGTCCATTAATAATTGTATCAGAGCCCTAAGTTTTTACTGAATAAAAACAACGTGAAACTTAGAAATGCGTTGAACTTAGAAAAGGGAAAACCTAGTTTAAGACTTAGTTAGGAAGTAAAATATGGGGGGATGTTATTTTGTTATGGAAAATAATTTACTGACCCATTTTGGGTACCTAGATAGACACATTGAGTAGGTTAACACTGCACTATGCGCTTTGAATGTGCATCATGCTTCCCTAACCCACTCAGTGTGCCTACCTTGTTGCCCAAAATGGGTCAACATAGCAACATCCTTTTGTTATTTGATATTGATGTTATGAGTTGGTGTGTTATACAAGGCATCACCAAATATGCTCTATGATGCCTGATCGACTTGATGTTTGAGTCCACGTTGAGTGGACCGATGAATCGATCATGGCCAGTCTAATAATAAGACACAAACTACCATGCAGAGGTGGCAGTTGCAACACTAGTACTAGCACTGGGAGTACCTCCCCCCGTAGAGACATTAGTAGTGAAGGCCAGAGAAGTCCGCCTGGCCAGGAAGTAACACAAAAAATGCAAGTCATCAAAGTATTACGGGAAGCATATCCTAAAGAGAAGATCCATAGAGCTATCCTTGCTGATGACGACCTAAAGGTCAAACTCTTAGTCTTCCACTTGAAGTCACGTACAGATGTGTAGTAGGGATATGCGCTTGGCAATGAGCGCCATTTCGACACTTGGGATCAGTTCAACAAACTGTTCCACAAGAAGTTTTTCACACTGACTATGATGGATCGAAAAAAAAAAAAGGTTCTTCACTCTACGACAAGGTAGGATGTCATTGTTGGAGTACAAGGAGAGCTATTCTTACTTGATACAATTCGTGAGTGGTATGATGGTCACAATGAAGGACAGAGTCTTAAGATTTATGATATGTTTGAGGACAAACATCAGTCGAGCAGTTAGTAGAGTTCAGGGTCGGCTACATATAAGGAGATCATTAATTGAGCTATGACATACAAGACTACCAAGGAATTTCAAGCTATTACCATCACTACGCCAAAGCATAGTGAAAGAGAGGTTGATATAAACACTACGAAAAAGGTCGAACAACTTTAAAAAGATTAGGTTCGACAAGAAATACATCAGATGAGGGTCAGCGTTATATACGGATCCAATGGAGCCATAGTACTTTCACCCGTTGGCGTTACCTACACATAGTATGGTTAGCAGACCATTAGTACCTCAGGCACAACAGACATTTCAAGCATCGCCACAAGGTGATAGAGGGCGTGGCAAAAGCGAAGGTCAAGGACAATCTCGAGGACATAGATAAGCTCATTCGAAGGTAGCTAATTCATTTCTGATACCTCAAGTGATTTGCTATGGATGCAGTCAACCAGAACGCATATGATGAGAATGTTCGACTGCAGGTGTAGCAGCGTTAATTACATAGCCGTGGAGATAGAGGGTCCAAGCAGTAGATGAGCCAGATGATAGAGCATCCAAAGACCATAGCATAGCTGATCATCATATGCATACCTTATTGATGTTGATTTCATCTCTATATATATGGCCTTTTTTCGTATAGGTATAGCTTTAAAAGAATGGAGTCCACTTCTAGATTTCTAGATCTCAAATAATTAGTCGAAGCTATCTTATATGTGGTTGAACTTGAATATATGTATTAATATATATATACATATATATACTAGCTATAGTTTAATTTGAAATACTATAAAGTATAACTGTTTACAATTAATGAGAACCTCAAATGTGCCTCGGGATACGCTTTGGGGGTTGATAGGTGGTAGTGTAACCACAAAAAAACTAACACACTCTTGATTAAGCTAATATGTAAAGCCTACATACTCATTTGAATACATCATATGCATTTATACATATAGAATTATAGTTGGTGTATAAATGAAAGGCCTAGGATAAGCCTCGAGATACGTACTATATGAAAATCTAGATGAGGTGATTGCATGCTTTGACGTGTGCATTGATCAATTCAAATAATGCCTATGGTTTTGTTGTAAATACGATGCCAACCAAGGTCAATTAGCTAATTAATAGCCTATGGGTTGCATGTAATTGGGAGGATCATGGAGGGTAAAAGCGCGCATAAGGCAACGAAGACCTTTTCGCTTGAGATACATGCCAAGTGCTCAATAAAATGCAATGGCTAATTAAAATTTCATATCCTATTAGCTTCATAAAATCATAAACAATCACAATTAACAAATGTCCAATCCATAAAAGTATAGGGAATGAAGATATATTGATGTCATAATTAAAGCTATAGCATTTATACATGATGCACATTTGAATACTCAAATTATTCATTAATTTGAACTGCAAATGTGATATCTATCACAAATTTATTATTGTTATCACATGTCCAATCATAATCCTCGATGGTTGACCTTTATTTCTAACTTGCAAGGGCTAGAGACACTATGGCTAAGGCATTTTTTAACTTTATTTATGTTGAGCTTTTTAAATTAGAAAATGCAAGTTAAAATTAAGATTAGAGAAATAAAACAGTGTGACTAAACCCACATTGATAAAATTGGTTGAGTCTTGTGACATGCATAAAGATATAGCCAAGGCAATACTTGGTAAAGCATTTATTCACTATATTAAGTTCCTTCAAATTCTTAAATCAATTTAGAGCTTATGAACAATATTATTGGTTGCTTAATAACCATAAAAAAAAAAAGTTTCGTTCACTATGAAGCAAGGATCGAATATTTGACTTTGCATATAACTTCAACAACAACAACAACAACAACAACATAGCCTCAGTCCCAAATTAACTGGGGTCGGCTTTGCATATAACTTCGCGTAAAATATAGAATTAATTCAAAGAAGTGCAATTCGACATAGGTGAGTTTCGACATGATAGAGAACTTCAATTTTGGTAGGTTTGACCGTTATGAATATTATTTCTTTCTTCCCCACAATTTTTTAGAAACCATTTCTTATATATGAGATTGAGTTTTGATCTTTTATCTCCTAACACATCTTCATAGTTCATTTTTTAAGAGTACTTCGCTTTTCCTACATTTAGTATTAAAAATTGTACGTCTTATCATTACTCTTAAACTTTGATGGAAGTTTCGAAAAAAAAAAAAAAGTTTTTTGATAGTCGAGGGTATCTGAGTCACCGCCACTGACATGGGACTGATGGTGGACCCGACTAGTCCCTCGGAGGTCCTTAGTTGCTTCCCACCAGTAGACCTGTGCAGCAGGCGGCCCGGCCCGGCTTGAACCGAGCTTGAGTTCTTAAAAATATAGTAAAGCCCGGCCCGGCCTGAGCCTGTAAAAGCCCGCAATTATAATGGGCGGGCGTGATTTTACTTTTTGAACCCGAGCCTGGCCCGCATAGCACATAACCTCTTAAATTTCTATCTACAACTTAAAAAACTAAATGGTGGTTGTGAGGATCGAACCACGGTCTTTGAATTCACAAGAAGCTCCTACACCACTAGGCCACAAGTTTGCTTGTGTGTCATTTTTGTTAAATTAATTACAGTTATATAAAACAAGTTAACTATGAATATTAAAAGACTAAATCGGCAGTAAATCCTATAATATCTAATTTAATTAAATCGAAAAAGAAAAGAAAGAAAATATATAATCTCTAATAATATTTATTTACTTTAACAAAAAAAATAATACTCTTTCATAAAAAAAAAACAATACTTTTTTGAAAGTAGCACTATCGAGCCCGTTTAGGCTCACCCAAGCTCGGCCCATATTGGGTTTGGGCGGCCTTGGGCCTGCTCAATAAAAAAAGGAGCTTGGGTGGGCTTGGATAGGCCTATCCCAAACCCGCCCAGGCCCGCCTGTTGAACAAGTCTATCCACCAGGAAACCCAAGGAGGAAATCGGAGAGAGAAGGGGGGAGGCAGGGAATCGAACCCCACACCTTTGGTGCATTGAGCCCAATTCTTACCATCTCATCAACTCCCCGGGGCCAGAAGTTTTGTAAAAATTTCGTTTAAATATAATTCTTAATTTGATAGCCCAAATATCTAATTAATGCGGCTATTTTTTTCGAACTTCTAAGAATTTTCATTCTATGTCATGATGGCATGTCATTCCAAATGTTATCGTATATCATAACAAGAATGCAGTTTCAAATGCCATACAATTGTAATAAACGACATGAATGATAATAAAAAAAATCTTACCATAAGTAATAAAAAATCAAAAGAGAAATCAAAGCTTACCATGAGAAGATTCGACGTCTAAAATCAGATCAAGCGCATAATCATAGTAAGGCACTTGGCTGCTTAGACCACATAAATTAAAATCATCTTGAATGTACTCATCATCAACTTCACAAAAAAACTCATTTCCCCGTAAATTGCAAAACCAAGAGATCCAAGATGTATCATCCCCATCAGATCCACTGACATCTGATTCTTCACTATCTGTTTCAGATTCCTCTGCAAGTTCATTGGTAAAATTTAGGAAATTGCAATGGAGCGTTCATGAAACAAATAACATTCTTTCATTGGAATGAACTCAATATAATTAGCAAATATTTAGTATAAGAACTTGAAACTAAAAGCAATTAAAATGTTAAGTCTTGCAAGAACATGAAGAACTAAAACTAATATCACCATACAAAGCTCATATGCTCACAAACATTGTTGTCAAACTCGGATGATTTACGAGTTAACTCGATGGGAGGGAAAAACGAGTTGAGCTGCCAAATAAATTGCAGTCCCACAAGAATCACACGAGATGATAAAGGGTCTAGCGACCCCAAATTTCTTATTTTTTTAACGGTGTGTGAGAGAGAGAAATCAAGAAAGGAAAGAGAGAAATAAGCGAAGGAAAGAGAGGGAAAGGAGAGAAATCAGCCAAAGAGGAGAGACTAGGGAGAAATCAGGAGAAGATAAACCAAAGACCAAAGAGAGAGGAACGAAATGAACTGATGAATATTTACAGCAAGACTAAATCTAGGAGTCTATCTTTCTATTCTCTCCACCATCTTTTACCTCTCCGTGGCTCAACCTCTTCTCTGTCCACAAAATACACGCCCTGTCACACGCATATTTTGTATACAAATTAGAAAGTTTTTCGCATGTTAGTAAAAAAAAAAAAACTTTTCTTACACAAAGAGTTTTTCTTATTTAACTTTTTACTAAAACTGTTTTATTTCATTTAAATTTAAACAAATAAATTAACAAACAAATTAAAAGTTTTTAGAAGCATTTTAAAAGAATCGAAAAAAATCTTACAATTTCCGATTCGATTCACAACCTACCCTTACTGATTTTACGATTTGATTTGACGACTTTGCTCGCAAAACGACCAAACAGAACATACCTTACTAGTCAATGAGACACAAAGTTGTCAAATCGAAATTGAATCGTAAAATCGATGGGAGAGGGTTGTAAATCAAATCGTAAATTTTTTTGATTCGCTTAAAATGTTTCAAAATACTTTTAATTTGTGTGTTCATTCATTTTCTTTCAATTTTCAATGACATGTAACAGTTTTAATAAAATGTTAAAGAAGAAAAAATGTTTTTTGGGCAAGAAAACACGTTTTTTACTAACACATCAAATACTTCCTATTTTGTGTACAAATATGTGTATACAGGGTGTCTATTTAATAGTAGAGAGAAGAGAGGGGTGTGCATGAGAAATTTGGTGAGGGTCCGCTAGAGATATGGAGCAATAGAGAAGAAGATTGAGATGAAGATGGAGATCGAGATCTTGACCTAGATATTCTCTCTGATTGATCACGAAACTCTCTCACAGCCGCAAAAACAAGACTCGACTGTTTTCTTTTTTTTTGACAAACAAGGGCTTGTCAAGCGGACGGTTCAAGTCAAAGCATGCGATTCAATAACAAATCGTAAGATTCAACTAAAGAATTGCACGATTAATTAGTGTTTCTGAACTGGTAGCCTCCCAATTCGATTTTCGCAACAGAGATGAGATCACACAACGTAAAGTTAAAAGTAGGACAAAATACAACACAACTCCTGAAGTATAAAAAACCTACCACCAATTAAGCAATTTCAACTAAAAACACTTAGAGAAATGTATAGCCAATTAAAAGTTGGACAAAATACAACACAACTCCTGAAACTTTATTTCTGAAAGTATAAGGGGGAAAATGGAAACTTAGAGTGGACATAGTAAACCAAGATGTACAACAGAAGATAACCTCATGGTGTGTGATGTAGCAAGAATCCACGACTATCTTGCTACATAGTAAAAAACAAAATTCCTGCAATTCAGTGATTCTTCAAATTTGAATACCCGAACTGAAGAATAAGAAGTGTTCTTTGTTTGTTGATTCAAGGAACACAACATGTTTCCTTACTAGTGTTTTCCCTCAAAACACAAAAGAAGATTCAGTTCCCAAGGAACCCAAAACTTTACTAACCCGAAAATCCGGTCATGCCATAATTGTGATCAACTCTTCATATATGCTTTTAAACCAATGTACTTGACACATACTCATACTTTTAATACAAATATAATTTCTATTAAAATTCAATTGCTCAAAACTAACGTCATCTATTCCCAATTTGATAATAGATAAAATAATGGAATTAGAGCTATACTTAACTATCTGACAACTAATTAAAACAAAATAAAGATGACACGCAATAAATCATCTAATCCTAAAATCACGACACACTAATCAATTAAAAAGTAAAAAAAAAACTTCTGTAACCCACTAACCTGATAAAATAACTCAAAAATTCAACACTCACCAAGACTTTGAATCTTGATCTCCATCAACAAGTCTCGTGGAAAGTTAAGTGTAGTCACTTAAAAGTTCGAAAATAAAAATAATAAGGAAAACATCATTCTTTAGAATCTTCACCAAGATGGCTTTCTTGAACATCATGGCAAGGCAAACTTTAGAATCAAACAAAACCATAAAAAATGTCATTTGAAAACAAACAAATAATACGAGCACTAAAAATGTATTATCAATTCACAATGGAACTCAACCTCCAGTAAGAGGTAAAACTAATTCAGTAATCCCGACCTCCTTGATCAAAGTTTTGAATTAATATCCACAAAGGCAAAGGGAGAGGAAGAAATGAGACTTTTGCCGCAAAATGGACAAAATATCTCAGACCATCATGCAGGGAAACATCATGTGCCCACTGAAGGCAGCAGTAATCAAATAATTAAAGCTCCTCTAAAGAAAGTAACCAAGTACCTGAAAGCTCTGTTTTATAAGAAAAAAAATACTTTTCAAACAGTGAAGGCTGAAACTTTCAAAGACAGACATGTTCCACAAGAACAGCAGAATATCGAAAATATGGTACTTGGAAAGGAACATAGGGTTCAAAAAGCACAATTTCCATTTAAATCATAAATCATTTCCTATGACAGAAATCATAGAATTCAATACCGAATGGACTAACGAGGAAATGAACAAATGATTGAAAACTATAATAAAAAGCAACTTTTTATTATAATAACAGGATTTGTCATTTTAATAACAGGAGTTTTCATTTTCGTTTAACTCCACTCGAAGTTTGGCTAGGTTTAGTTCAGTGTCCTGCTCTTCATCAAATCCATTCCTTGAAATTTCCTCTAAAGGGTATAACAGTTCAACGTTTTTTTTGTTTCTCATCCTATTCCCAGTCTGAATGAAAAAGAAACTCGGTAAGAGTTAAAATTGATTCTCCCGCCGGCAAATCAGAATTTACTCATGTAGCGAAAACACAGACCCGATAAATTCTGAAACCATTCCAGATCTCAAATGACCTCAGCGCCATCGACGACGACATTCAAACCAATATTACAAGCACGGACTTCCATATTGCTCATTCAGAAACAAAACCACAAATCTCATCAAATGCAAAGCATTTCAAGTTTCAAACTTTCATAAAAATCAAGCCACAAAAGCCCTAATTCCACAACTTGTTTAGACAAAAACACACTAAATGAGCATCAATGTTAATACTAAGACCAATCGATCACCAGCACAAACAAAGATCACCAATCCAAACCACAATACCCAACCAAACAATCAAGAACGACAACGAAATCGCCGCAATCGCATAAACAATTCGAAAAACACGAGGAAACTAACCATCAGAATGACCCTTGTTCTTGGCGATAGAGGACGAGCGATTATCTCCTCCTCCGCCGCCGCGCTGGTCCGGCTGCCCCGCCCCCGCAGAAGTGGAAGCCATGGCCAGCTTGTCCTTGCCGTTCAGTCCCCTGGACGTAGACGGCGACGCCTTCTCGAGATGCTTGTCGAGAGCATCGTTGATCCGCTTCCGATCCAGAGGACCAATCTCCGACTTGGATCCGCCGCCGCCCCCAGCTCGATACATTCTCGAATAATCCCCAATCCCGACGATCGATCGGCCGATCTGATTCTCATCCGCGCAGCATGATTCGATGTAATCGTCCTTCAAAACCCTAGATTTCACAAAAACATGGATACAAGAAATCACAAACCACGCGACTCCGTTGATGAAACGAAGAAGAAAAATTGCGATTTTAATGTGAGAGAGAGAGAGAGAGGGCTTACCCTAGATTCGGATTCACGTGTTCAGATATAGAGAGAGAGGGATTAGGGTTTCGAGAGAGAGCGAGAGCGAGCGAGAGAGAGAGAGAGAGATTTGCTGTGTGTTTGTTTTGTTTGGGTTTGGGTATAGAGAGAGAAAGTAGAGAGAGAGAGAGAGTGGGGGAAGGGGATATTTGGTTTGGTTTGGTGGGTGTGAATTGTTATGCGGAAGCGTACGTCGTTGGGGACAGGGGTCGCAGATTAAGCCCACAACGCACCCTTTGGTTCCGGCGGTACCTGGACGGCTACTGCCAAAGGGCAATGAGACTTCGAGATGTGTTCCCCACTCTGCTCGAGATGTAACGCATGGTGTATACTCAGTTGGTGTTTGTTTTGTGGTACCAATGTAAGTTATTTATCAAGGTCTAAATATACAGACCATAAAATATTTTTTTCTTATATTTGTGGGTAGGGGTGGCAAAAAAAAGGGTTTGGATTAGGGACATACCTTCTAACTAAATTCAGACCTACATATTTTTGAAAATGACACTTTTTTCAGGGTCGCTATGAGCACCCCACCATTTCATGAAGGCACCCAAGTATTTTGTAATTCTCCCAGCTAAAATGAAAATGACCATTTTGCCCCTTAATATATATTGACTCAAACCCCACAAACCATTTTGAAAATGAAACTGAGGCACCCCACCACCACTATTTTCTTCACAAGTGAACCATACAGCCACATTGCGTTTGTCGAGCGTATCGATTATTGCGGCTTGACATCATCCGACAGCGAGGTAACAATGTTTGCCAACCTAATGATGCTTTGTAGGAACTGTAATTTCGGTAAAAATTTGAAAAAATGATGGTTTGATTTGTCAACGTAGGGCTTGGTAAATTCGAGCAATCCGAGTTTGTTTGCACTATAAAATGGAAGATTGTATTGCATTGGTGCAAGAGGAGGTAGAACAAGAGGTAATTTTTTAAAATTAATGTGTTATATATGCGGTTTCTCAAATTTTAAGTCGATTTTTGCACGGGCGCGAATGTCTCGGCCTCGCAGGACCGAGAGTTGTAGAAACGTCTCGATCCACGTCAACCGAGACCTTGTCGTAGTTCACGTCATGTTGTGAACCTAACGAAGGCATAATCTCGGTAGGGATCGACCGAGACAATGTTGTAGGTCTCGATTGGACATAACCGACACTATGCATATATTCGCAGTTCTGTACAACCGAAAACGTGGTTTTTGGGGGTTTTTGGTGAATTAATTGTGCATTTCGGTTGATCATAATGTTACAATGTTCGTATTGCAGGTAATGTCGGTCTCTACTTTATTTCAAGACCACAAGGATACGTTTACACCTTGTAGGCCATTCCCCTCTAGAGAAGCGGCAATATCATGGCTTCAAATGATAGGCCGGGAGAACATGTTTATTTTAGTGACGAAGCACTCTGATGCCGGGGGAATTAAGCGCAGAGAAAGGGTGAAACTTGCGTGTCAGAGGTCTGGAACTTGTAGGGGAATGTCTCAAAGAGTTGGGAAGGGGAAAGCAACCAAAATTTCTTCCGAGCCAAGAAATGAAGAAGAAGAGAAAAAAGGGAGGACTCAAACTGGTACGAAGAAATGTGGTTGCCCTTTCCTTATTAACATCAAGGAAAATGTCGACTCTTTGTGGTACATTACTATCATATGTGGAAGACACAATCACACGCCCGCGAAAAACTTGGACGGCCACTCATATGCTGGAAGATTGGATAAGGGGGAGCAGGTGGTTGTTGTGCAGATGACAAAGGGTAATGTGAAGCCAAGAGACATCCTCAATACGTTGAAGCAAAGAGATGTTACAAACGTATCGACAATGCGGACAATATATAATGCAAGACAGAAAGTCCGAATTGAGGATGCGGGTGGGAGGACTCAAATGCAACAACTGTTGCACATATTGAAGAAGAATAAGTAGATGTCATGTCACATGAAGCATCCCGATACGAATGTCGTCACTGATTTATTTTGGGCACATCCTGATTCAATCAAGTTGTTAAGATGTTTTCCTTCGATAATTTTGATGGATTGCGCGTACAAAACAAATAGGTATCGAATGTCGTTATTGGAGATTGTTGGCATCACTTCTACGCATTTGACGTTCTCCGTTGGGTTTGCTTTCATATCATCAGAGAGTCATGGAAATTTTGTGTGGGCACTTGAGAACTTGAGATCCATACTGGATGGGTGGCCTAAACCTGACGTGTTTGTGACGGATCGGGACTTAGGCCTTATTAGTGCCATCAATGTATTATTCTCATCATCGTCTCACATTCTTTGCTCTTGGCACATCAACAAATTAGTATTGGCCAAGACTAAGAAGATGTTTGGAGAAAACGAAGGCTTCGCTCGTTTCATGGATAGGTGGACGAGTGTCATGTATGCTAAGTCCGAGGCCTTATTTAAAGTTAGGATGAATGACTTGCATTCTGAGTTCGGGAATGTGAAGGGTCTTCTTGATTACTTGGAGAACACATGGGTAAAGACATACAAGGAGAAATTCGTACCGGCTTGGACAAATCGAATCATGCATTTTGGGGAAACAACAACACAAAGGGTGGAGTCTGCTCATTCCACTCTGAAGCTACATCTTGGCAACAATCAGACAAACTTCGAGACTTTGCGGAATGTGGTTGATGGCATCCTTAGGATTCAACACAACAACATCAAGGCTTCATTTGAGCTCAATTTGAATGTAGTCCAACATGATTGTATTGATGAGTTATATCGCCGATTGCGTGGTTATGTCTCTCAACGGGGGCTTAAGTTAATTCAAGAAGAATTGGAACGTGGGGAGGACGTTGGACACGATGCGACTCGTTGTGGTTGCGAGATACGTACCACACACGGCCTTCCTTGTGCCCATGAGCTAAATTTCCATAAATTTGCTGGGACATCGATCCTTCTCGACGACATTCATGTGTACTGGCGAAAGTTGAGCATGATACCTGAGAATCATGTGGATCCGTCTGGGTACAATGTGCACGATGAGATTGAAAGAGTCATGCAAAAGTTCCATGCTTGCAATGAAGAGGACGATCGCATCAGGATTATTCGGCAACTCAAGGAGATTAGTCGACCTTCATCCACATCGGGAGTGGTGCCACCTACGAAGATAAAGACTAAGGGAAGGACACCTGGGTCTGCAAAGAGAAAACACGATGAAGCCGAATTTTCCACGACAAGATTGCCTAGCGGATTAGAGTACGTTCTATCAGCGGAAAAGGCTTCTAGGTTGAGGAAGAAAAAAAAGTAAAGTTGGTCCTAAAATGCGTCGTACAAGTCGACGCACTCAAAGTGCATCTAACGTGCCTTACTCTCATTGCATAGAACAGTCTTGGTTGTCATTTGTTGACAACACTATCGATGTGATAGGCGATGGAAATTGTGAATATCGGTGTGTTGCCTCCGGGCTAGGTCTTCCCGATGTAGATGGTTGGATGAAAGTTCGTACAAGAATGTTTGATGAGTTAATCGGGTACGAAAGCCTTTGGCGTGAACTGCTTGGAACGAGTTACGAAAATGTCAAGACTGCCGTGCATTGTCCAGATAATCATGTCAGTGCCTCATTCATAGAATGGTTGACACTTCTAGACATGGGATTGCTAATATCAACGGCCTTTAATGTCATTCTAATCAACCTCTCGCATGGCAGTGCCTCGACGTTTTACCCTCTACGTAGTGCTCCACTGGCGTCGATACAAAGCAGACTTATCATTGCCATGGTTAATGAAAAGAATATCCATTGGGTTAGGGTAAGTGTGTAGATTTTTTGTGAATTAGTTTTTTCTCATCCTTATCGCCGCATGTATGTGACAGTCTATGATCTTTTGTACTTCTAACTTTGACAGGTGAAGTTGACCGTTAATGCACCACTGCCATCCTTATATCACGCGTGGGAACGATACGTTGAGGAGTGCACTAAAGGATGGCGTGATGGAATTGTCATTTGTGAAATCGTGGCGGTCGTACCTTCTGAAGAAGGAGCTCTATCCGTGGTAGATTTAGATTCTCCCTAGTTTGACATTCATGTTGGCCGAAACACCGCATTTTTTGTAAATATTATTAACTCTGACAATGAAAAGTGATGTAAAGTGGTGTTGTCTATAATATAAAGTGAGTTGATTTCTGTGCATTGTTGTTAATATCTTATGATGTCTAAAATGATGTTGGTACTATGTTATGGTTTGTAGAGTGAGGTGTGAACAATGTTATGGTAGTCGGTGGTTATGTTGTTACGGTGCTTTCGTAAGTAAACTCATGTTGTAATTGGGTTTTGCTTTGTTATTGCTCCCAAATTACCCATCTCGGCCATGCCCATCCGTCGGATCAGCATAATTCTCGGCTGACATCAACCGAAATAAAACTACCATTATCGGTACGCGTTACAGAAAATTATATAAACATAGTGGTGTGACAAAGCCGAAAGTACTCTATGTTTGGATCGACAACACTCTCGGCATGTCCCAACCGAAATAAAATGACAAATCTCGGTGTTCTCATACCGAAAACCATGAAGACTCCTCTTTAGTAACGGCCGAAATTAGTCTCGATTTCGGGGACTACATTATTAAACTTAAGGTCTCGGCGGGACATGGCCGAGACATGTGACGATGTCTCGACCCCAACATTTCGGGACTAGTATCTTGGTTTCGGTCCTGAACTGTTGGGTTTTGGGGTTCATGCGTAGCAGAGATTACAAAACAATTCGACAAAAACTCCAACAGGATCCGAATCTAATTCCATTAAAAACGTTTAAACCATGAAAAACTTAATCATACCTCAGTCGCAATACGTTGGGTTTTGGGGTTCATACGCAGCGGAGATTACAAAACAGTTTTGACAAAAACCCCAACAGGATCCAAATCTAATTCCATTAAAAACGTTTAAACCATGAAAAACTTAATCATACCTCAATCGCAATATACCTTTCTGAAGGTTGATCGATCTCTAAGGCGTTGCCAACGACGAACGCCCTCTATTAGCAGTCCACACACGAACAGCGACCGAGATTTGAAGTGCTAGCTTCGAGAGAATACCAAACCTTTTTGTTTCTCTCCAAAACGATCCAGAGCATACCAAAAACCTTAAGTCGTTTCTAAAACGAAAATAGAGTTTCGACCTTTTTCTTTCGTACCTGTGTTCTAACTTAAAGCGTCAATTTATACAACCCTTGTATATAGACGGTTAAGTAAATTACACATATACCCTTACTTAAAGAAGTATAAGTGTAATACACCACAAGGACGTTTCTGTCATGAATTTTATCACATAAAATTCATTTTTCTGAATCATCTTAAAATCTCGCAAAACCATTCTTAGTGTGCGACCCAATAGGCTCATACAACGTTGGTAGTGTACCAAAACACATTTTGGTATACAAGTCATAAGCAGTCTCTAGCAAGACATTATGACTACCCAAGTTGTATGAATATCAAATCAATACAACCTAATCGATAGTGTATATAACATCCTTTTGTCACACGATATCCTTTTGATCAAACATAAGGCATGGAATTGTCATCCAACATGTTCAATCGTACTAGTCTCGATCTCTAGGTAGACTGAAAACATCCAAGTGACATTGATCAATATCAATTCACTTAGGCTAGGCCTTTTAACAGTCTAACACATCGAGGGATCCACTAGATATCTCTCTTTATATGAGAGGGAAAAATTCTATCACGATTACACAACTTCATCACATTGCTCACACAGTAACCAATCACAACCTTTATAATCGTCCGGTTAAAGACAACGTTTAATTGTGTCAAATTACCGTGTTCCTAATGTTGAAGTCTCTGGCAATCTCAAGTCAGGGGACTGAAAAATATACCTATCATGAGAAACAACTATGACTTAATCCATGTGATGTTCTCATAGCGGGTCGGTCCAGTACTTTGTTCCCTAACAAGCTCGTGATCTTGATTCGTATCCCTATACGTATAATCATCATATGATCATCAATCAAGACCTACACTAGTCTTAATTCATTATAGTTCCCATTATAAAGATCGACCAGGGACATTTAGGATATTTCTGTAAATACCCATGAATATTATTTTAATATAAACATGCAAATTAATTATAATAAACAACAAACGAAATCCTCTATTTTATTAACTAAAAGTATTCATAAAGACAGTTAATGGATTGACCTAGGGCACATGCCCTAACATCTCCCACTTGCGCTAAGGTCAATCATACATGCATCTAATGCCTAATGATCTAACATGACCATCATGTTTTGCTTGTGGAAGAACTTTTGTCAATGGATCCGCGACGTTGTCTTCAGTAAGTACTCTGCAAATCTTTATGTCTCCCCTCTCAATAATTTCTCCGATGAGATGAAAACGCTTGAGTATATGTTTGGATCTGTGGTGTGATCTAGGTTCCTTGGCCTGTGCTATTGCCTCGTTATTGTCACAATACAAACAAACAGGGTTAGCAATTCTCGAAACCACACCTAGTTCAGAAATGAACTTTTTGATCCAAACTACCTCCTTTACTGCATCGGACGCTGCAATATACTCAGCTTCTGTTGTAGAATCTGCCACGATCTCTTGCTTCGAACTTTTCTAGCTTACTGCACCCCCATTCAAAGTAAACACATATCCAGATTGCGATCTAAAATCATCTATATCAGTTTGAAAACTTGCATCTGTGTAACCATTTACAACTAGATCATTTTCAAAACCTCCATAGACCAAGAACATTTCCTTAGTCCTTCTTAAGTATTTAAGGATGTTCTTTACTGCTATCTAGTGACTCTCACCAAGATCTGACTGATATCTGCTTGTAGTGCTCAAAGCATTTGATACATCAGGTCGAGTGCATAGCATGACATACATGATAGATCCAATAGCCGATGCATATGGAATCTTATTCATACGGTCTCGTTCATCATTTGTCCTAGGACATTGATTCTTGCTGAGACTTATGCCATGAGACATTGGCAACAATCATCTTTTAGAGTCTTGCAAACTGAACCTATTCGGCACCTTGTCTATGTAAGCACTCTGACTTAGACCGATTAGCCTCTTAGATCTATCCTTATAGATTCTTATCCCTAGGATATATGCTGCATCTCCTAAGTCTTTCATTGAGAAACACTTCCCTAACCAAGACTTGACATTCCGCAATGTTGAGATGTCATTTCCAATGAGTAATATATCATCAACATACAGTACCAGAAAAACAACTACATTCCCACTGACCTTCTTGTATACATAAGGCTCATATTCGTTCTTAATAAAACCAAAATCCTTGATTGCTTCATCAAAACGAAGATTCCAACTCCGAGAAGCTTGCTTTAATCCATAAATGGATCATTGAAGCTTGCATACCTTCCTAGAGTTCTCAGGATATACAAAACCTTCAGGTTGTGTCATATACACGTCCTCAAGCAGCTTTCCATTAATAAATGATATTTTTACATCCATTTGCCATATCTCATAGTCATAATATGCAGCAATGACAATTAAGATTCTTATGGATTTAAGCATGGCTACTGGCGAAAAAGTTTCATCATAATCAACACCTTGAGTCTGCTTTAAACCTTTTGCTACAAGTCTTGCTTTAAAAGTATGCATATTGCCATCCATGTCAGTTTTCTTCTTGAAAACCCATTTACATCCAATGGTCTTACCATCTTCAGGTAAATCAACCAAGTTCCAAACTTGCTTATCATACGTGGATTGCATCTCAGAGTTCAAGACATTTAGCCATTTATTTGAGTCTGGTCCAGACATAGCCTCTTGATAAGTGGTGGATTCATTTTGATCCATAAGCAGCACATCACGACTATCAGGAATGAGAAATCCGAATCTCTTTGGCTCATGCCTTACCCTACCAGATTTGCGTGGGCCTTGTGTCACTTGCGGAGGTTCAACTGTTTCAGAAAGTTGTTGAACTTCCAGTAGCGGTTTAGGGTTTATCTGTGATTCTTGAACTTCTTCGAGATTTATTTCTCTCTCACTAGTGTCTTTTGAAATAAGCTGTTTTTTCATAAAGGCACCATACCGAACAACAAACACTTTGTTCTAAGCGGGATTATAAAAGTAATATCCTTTTGTTTCCTTAGGATACCCGACAAATAAACACTTGTCAGATTTAAGTGCTAGTTTTTATGAGACTTGTCATTTTACGTAAGCCTCACAACCTCAAATCTCAAGGAAAGACAAACTAGGTCTCTTCCCGTACCATATCTCATATGGTGTTTTATCAACCTCTTTAGAAGGAACTCGATTTAGAGTGAAAGCTGCAGTTTGTAATGCATAACCCCAAAAGGATAATGGAAGATCTGCATGACTCATCATAGATCGAACCATATCTAATAAGGTTTGATTTCTCCTTTCAGAAACTCCATTCCACTGTGGAGTTGTTGGTGGAGTCAATTGGGAGATAATCCCACAATTTCTAAGATGATCATCAAATTCTTGGCTCAAATATTCACCACCTCGATCTGACCGAAGTGTTTTGATAGTTTTACCAAGTTGATTATGCACTTCATTTTGAAACGTTCGAAACATCTCAAATGATTCAACTTTATGTTTCATTAGATATACATAACCATATCTGCTGAAATCATCAATAAATGTAATGAAGTACTGATAACCTCCTCTAGCCATTATGTTTATAGGACCGCATACATCAATATGTATTAGACCCAATAAATCACTTGCCCTTTCACTGTGTCCAGTAAAGGGACTTTTAGTCATCTTGCCTCGTAAACAAGATATGCACGTTTCATATGTTTCTAAATCAAATGAATCTAGAAGTCCATCTTTATGGAGCTTCGTTATGCGTTTCTCATTTATGTGCCCGAGACGACAATGCCAAAGATAGGTTTGATTCAAATCATTTGACTTAAATCTCTTTGTATTTATGTTAAAGACTCGAGTATCAGTAGACCTTGTCATGCTTAGAATATAAAAACCATCATACAAATCAGCATTTGCATAAAATATTCCTTTACGAGAAATGGAACATCTATTATTCGCAATAATAAAATCAAAACCATTCATATCCAATCATGAAACAGAAATGATGTTTATGCTCAAGGCAGACACAAAATAACAATTATTTAAAGTTAAGATAAGTCCACCAGGTAAGACTCAGTCATATGATCCAACAGCCAGGGCAGCAACTCTTACTCCATTCCTTACGCGGAGGATAACTTCTCATTTTTTCAACTTTCTACTTCTGGTGAGTCTGTGCATATTTATACAAATGTGAGATCCACATCCGGTATCTAATACCCAGGAATCACTAGTAGATAAATTAATTTCAATAACATAAATACCTGTAGTGGTAGCTGCACTACCCTTTTTCTTCTTTATAGAGTTTGCCATTTCTGAACCAATGTTCAGGTGCATGACAGAAATGACAATTTCCTTCCTTTTCTTTTGGGTGTTTTGAAGCAGGAACAGGCTGGGGCTTGACTTGTTCCAAAGGCTTTGCGACAGGTGCAACAACAGCCTTGACAACTTTAGCCTTGCCTTTGCATTTCTTCTTCATTCCCTTTCCCTTTTGGACCATCAACACATTACTAGAGGGTTTCTTGATATTTTGTTCAGTAGTTTTGAGCATCAAATGCAACTGTTAAATTGATTTCTCCATATTATTCATATTATATTTCATCACAAATTGTGAGTAACTTTCTGGTAATGAATTCAGGATCAAATCTGTAGCCAACTCTTGGCTTATGGGAAATCTGAGTCTATCAAGCTGGTCAACATAACCCTTCATCTTCAGAACATGAGGACTAACTGACGCACCCTCAGTCATCTTGCAAGAATGTAGGTTTTTGACTGTCTCGAACCTTTCTTGCCTAGCTTGCTGTTGGAACATTTCTTTCAGCGTTATAGCCATGTCGTAGGCTTCCATTAGTTCCATGTCCTTCTGAAGTTTAGGAACCATAGTTGTCAGCATAATACATGCAACATCAGTAGAATCATTGACATGCTTATTATGCGCATCCTTCACAGCTTTCGTAGCATTGGCTGGTGGGTCCTCATGAATTGGAGCATCCAGGACATACAACTTGCGTTTATGCTTAAGAACAATTCTCAAGTTTCTGAACTAGTCAAGAAAGTTAGTCCCATATAGCTTATCCTTCTCAAGGATGGATCGCAGTGACAGGGGATTATTGTTACTTGAAGAGGTCATTGATCTACAATAAAGATTATGCAAAGTTTATTTTAGTATAGAGGAATAGACTCCCTCTAAATTAACAACCCTCCTAAAACACACAGTTTATTTAGGGGACTAAAATCCATATGTTAGAGATCACAGTACTACTACTATAGGTTCTTCAGCTCAAGATCACAGTGGTACATCTCATGTTAACAAGACAGGGGAGTTTGATCACAGTGGCACAGTTCACTCAGCTCATGTTAATGAGACAAGGGAGTTTTGATCAGTTGTAACATATGTTACATAAGTTCAGTAAGTCTGTTAGTTAGTTAGGATAGTTAGGAGGTTATGACAGTTGTGAAGTTGTTGTAAAGCTGTTATAAATTAGTTAGGACAATTAGAAGGTTGTTGTAAGGTTGTTATATTAGTTAGGCTGTTTGTAAGAATGTCTATAAATAAGACATTCCTTGTATTCATTTTATTATTCAATACAATTTCGTTTTTCTCTCTTTTGATTGTTGTTCTTGCTGTTCTTCTTTGTGTGATTAGTGTATTCACTCATTAGTGAATACTTTACATGGTATCGAAGCTGGATCGACCTACAATGGCTGAAGGAAGCTCATCTGAAGGAGACTCTGGCAGTCTAAGCACCTTTGCTGATGTTACAGCCATAGCCAAATCTCTCAATTTCAACTTACCGACGAAGCTTGATGAAGGTAACTATATATATTGGAAAGTGCAAGTTAAAGTCGCCATTAGAGCTCTAGGATTGGAGTTTTTCATTGAAAACAAAAGAGCTTCAGTTACAACAGACTCATCTATAACAGATGAAGTTCTAAGTAGGTGTGACAATCTGCTCATGGTTTGGTTGTTTTCAAACATTACCAAAGATGTTATTGGACATGTCACAGAATGTGAGTCCTCTTTTGAGATTTGGAAAACATTGGAAAGTTTGTTTGCTCAGTCATCTATGGCACGAGTTCTTCAACTCAAAAAGAAGATGAACAATATCAAGAAAGGTTCATCTTCAATTTCAGAGTTTGTTCTTAAAGTTAAAACAATAGTTGCTGAGTTGAGGTCAATAAATCAAGTGATTACTGAATCTGATATGATTCAATCAATATTAAGTGGTCTTGGTCATGAATTTGATCCTGTTGTTGTGTTAGTTGCTTCTCAAAAAGTAAATATGTCATTACAAGATGCACAATACATGTTGATGATGCATGAGCAGAGAATAGAAGACTTGAATCAAGGTTCACAAACTGATATGAACAATTTCTCAGCAAATTATGTTGACAGTAGTGACAAGAAGTCACAAGGTATGAAAGGCAGTTCTATACATTTTCAAAACAGATCTAACAATGGTTTTCGAGGTGGTTTCAAGAATCGTGGAGGAAGGACTGGAAATAGAGGAAAAGTTTTTTGTCAGTTGTGCTATAAACATGGACATATGGCTCTTCAGTGTTATCACAGATTTGATCAATCATTTTTTGGTCCTCAAGGCCGAGTTACGCTCAATCTAGACGTCCCGTTACACGCCTCACTATCAAATGCCTCGAATGCTCAAGCAATGATCAACCAACAAATGATCCATCAACAACCAAGACCTCAAGCAATGATCAATCATTTTCAAGGCATGATGGTGACTCCCGAGAATGTTGTTGATCCAAACCGGTACATGGACAAGGAGCTTCTAGTCACATGACATCTCGATGGATCACTTCTACACAATAAAACTGAATACAAAGGTAATCAGTTAGTTACTGTTGGTAATGGTGAGTTGTTAAAAATTTCTCATACTGGTAATGCTGTGATTCATTCAAATTCAGTTCCTTATCTTCCTTCTCTTCAACTAAATGACGTTCTTCTTGTTCCAAAAATAGCCAAGAATCTTATAAGTGTTTCAAAACTTACTTGTGATAATAATGTCATTACCGAATTTACTCCTTCTTCTTTCTCTGTTAAGGACAAGAATTTGAAGACAACATTGCTTCAAGGAGTGCTTCATAATGGCTTATATTGTCTTCCAAAGGCTGGTTCTTTTCCATCTAGTTCTGTTTCTTCTGTTTCACCTGCTTATTCATCTAAATCTTGTACTACTTTACTTGTGAGTTCTGTTACTACTGATGTATGGCATGCCAGACTAGGACATCCATCTAGTTCAGTGTTACAAAAAGTTTTATCTTCATTAGACAATACTATAAATAAATCTTGCATATCCTTTTGTAACTCTTGTAAAATAGCAAAGATGCACAAACTTCCTTTTCAGTCTTGCAATATAACTGCTACTAAACCACTTGAGTTGGTTTACTCTGATCTTTGGGGTCCTTCTCCATTGCTGTCCTCTCAAGGTTCAAGGTATTACATAGTTTTTGTTGATGCCTTTAGTCGTTTTACATGGTTCTATCCTCTCAAGTTAAAATCAGATGCATATGCTGCTTTTCTACATTTTATCAAACAGGCTGAATTACAACTTAACTCTAAGTTAAAAAATTTTCAATCTGATATGGGCCTTGAATATAAACCAATTGAGAAATTTTGCAATGCATCTGGTATTATTCATCGTTACTCTTGTCCATATACACATCAACAAAATGGAGTTCCTGAAAGAAAACATAGATCTATTGTTGAGATGGGACTTACTCTTCTTGCTCATTCAAAACGGCCCTTTTCATTCTGGGAAGAGGCATTCATAACTGCTGTTTTTCTTATTAATAGCTTACCATCTGTTGTTCTTGGTTTTAAGTCTCCATATGAGGTATGTTTTTGTAAACTACCTGATTATTCTTACTTCAAATCTTTTGGTTGTGCTTGTTATCCAAATCTTACTCGCCTACTCTCATCATCATAAGTTCAATTTTCGATCTTCTAAATGTGTCTTTATTGGTTACAAATCCTAGGCATCATGGTTACAAGTGCTTACATTCAAATGGCAAGATTTATATCTCACGAGATGTTATATTCAATGAAGAAGACTTTCCTTACTCTAGCATTTTTTCGTCTAATCATACTTCATCCTCTTCTTATTCTAGTCTTCCTTTATCTCATTATGCAATATTGTCCTGTTTCTTCATCTTCACAACATTCTCGCTTTCACATTCTTCTTTATTAGACACTTCAAATTCTCCTCTTTCTAGTCTACCACCAGCCTCTACTCCTGTTGTTTCCTCAGCTCCTACCGATCCTCTTTTATCTTTTGTTCCTACTGAATTACCTACTGCTCCACAGCCTTCTATTACCAGAACTACTATGAATACTCACCATATGCTAACTAGAAGTAAAACTAGTGTTTCTAAATCAAAGGCACTAGTTGTTACTTCTCCATATGCCTTGATACATTCTCTAAATGAACCTACATCTGTTAAAGTTGCTCTTACTGATCCAAAGTGGTATTCAAATATGATGATGAATTAAAAGCATTGGACAATAACAATACTTGGACATTGGTTCCTCCATCATTTGATATGAGTATTGTTGGTTGTAAGTGGGTTTTTCGAGTTAAAACTACACCTACTGGTGCTATTCAGAGATATAAGGCGAGACTGGTTGCTAAGGGGTTTCATCAGATACCTGGACTAGATTTTGGAGATACTTTTTCTCCTGTCATTAAACCTTCCTCTCTTCTTATTATGTTTACTCTTGCTGTTACTTATCAATGGCCCATCAAGCAGATTGATGTGAATAATGCTTTTCTTAATGGTGATCTTCATGAAGAAGTATTCATGAGTCAACCTGAAGGCTTTGTTAGCAAACAATATCCACATTATGTTTGTAAACTAAACAAAGCTTTATATGGTCTCAAGCAGGCTCCTCGAGCATGGTTTTCTAAGCTGAAAACAGCTTTGCTTGATTGGGGATTTAAAAATAGTTCAGCTGATGTTAGCTTCTTTTTTCAAAGGACTGAATCTTCTGTTCTCATGCTTCTAGTATATGTTGATGATATTCTCATTACTGGTTCCAATCCATCACTAATCCAGCAACTTATTACATGGTTGAATTCCAAATTTTCTCTCAAATCATTGGGTGATGTGGATTTCTTTCTTGGTTTCGAAGTTCACAGAGACTCTACTGGATTATATTTGTCTCAACATAAGTACATTCTTGATCTTCTCAAGAGGACTAACTTATTGGATTCTAAACCAATGTCTTCACCTTATTCTGTTGGAGTTAAACTCAGTGCAACTGAAGGCATTCCTTTCTATGATCCTACATTGTATAGGAGTACATTGGGTGCTCTGCAGTATCTTACCTACACTCGTCCCCGATCTAAGTTTCATAGTTAATAAACTTAGTCAGTTTCAACAACATCCTACTGATCTTCATTGGGCTGCTGTCAAACGAGTTTTTAGATTTTTGAAATCTTCTCTTGCAACTGGCATTGTTTTTCATCCTGCTTCTTCTTTGTCAATTGAAGTTTTTACTGATTCTGATCGGGCTGGTGATGTTGATGATCGACGTTCTACAAGTGGAGTTTGTGTTCTTCTTGGTGGCAATCTTATTACTTGGTATTCTAAGAAGCAATCAGTTGTAGCACGATCTAGTACTGAGGCTGAATATCGTGCATTGGCTTTGGGCGATACTGATATATTATGGACTTCATCTCTACTTCGTGAACTTGGTTTTCTTTGTTCTACCAAGCCTATTCTTTGGTGTGACAATACTAGTGCTCGGGCATTGGCTTTAAATCCTATTTTTCATGCTAGAACCAAACACATTGAGATTGATGTTCATTTGTTAAGGGAAAAACTTGCAGCTGGTCTTGTTGAGCTTCGTTATATACCAACTGATCATCGATCAGCTGATTTGTTCACCAAGGTTTTGTCTACTCCTCGTTTTCATTTTCTTTCATCCAAACTGAATCTAGTTTGTTCTCCTAGGTTCAGTTTGAGGGGGCATGTTAGAGATCACAGTACTACTACTACAGGTTCTTCAGCTCAAGATCACAGTGGTACATCTCATGTTAACGAGACAGGGGAGTTTGATCATAGTGGCACAGTTCACTCAGCTCATGTTAATGAGACAGGGGAGTTTTGATCAGTTGTAATAGATGTTACATAAGTTCAGTAAGTCTGTTAGTTAGTTAGGATAGTTAGGAGGTTATGACAGTTGTGAAGTTGTTGTAAAGTTGTTATAAATTAGTTAGGACAGTTAGGAGGTTGTTGTAAGGTTGTTATATTAGTTAGGCTGTTTGTAAGAATGTCTATAAATAAGACATTCCTTGTAATCATTTTATTATTCAATACAATTTCGTTTTTCTCTCTTTTGATTGTTGTTCTTGCTGTTCTTCTTTGTGTGATTAGTGTATTCACTCATTAGTGAATACTTTACACCATATTTCACATAATTCTATGACAGCTATGGCATGAAACACTGAACTAGATTATTTAGGTAGGCAACAGTTACCAATTACATCTTATGTAATTTTTAGATACTTTTATGAGGTATGGGACATGTTATGTCTTATCATGTTTTTATTTCATCATGTGCCTAAAGCTAAAACTATTTTGATAGCTTTATTAAGTCGGACCTTTTTAAACATTTAGGTAACTCTTATCCAACTTGTCTCACCAAGATAACATAATACACCCAGCTATGGCTGAAACTATATTAGTGTGATCGAGACCTTGACAAGTGTTTAAAATGGATGGCGTGAGACTTAAAATTTAATAGAGGGATTTTATTAAGTTTTAGCGATTTTATGTAAACAATGAAATATCATATATTTTATTGATTTGTTAAATCACTAAACAATTTGGAGATTTTTATACCGTTCACTAATAAAAGAATTTATGTGCGCTAGGATTAGCTAGACGACGATCCTGCTGACAGGTAAGCGGGCAAGACAAATCTCAATTTCAAAAATTGAAATTCGCTATAGAAAATCATATTTTTCGCTGAATTTATTATCCTAAATTTACCCCTTAATTTATCCAAAATTAAGTCAATTAAAATATTTTTAAGTAACCCGGGCCCACATCTAACTAATCATCTTATCCTAATCCAATTAGGACTTAAGATATTTGAATCATAGCATATCACCAATAACAAACTTCTCCATATTTATCTCCTGCCCAATATGGATAACGAAACCGATTTTGCTTATATCTCTTAATCTAATTTGTTATCTATCTTTATCAAATAGAAGCTTCATAACAAAATAGATATAACAAGATAAATAAATAATTTTGAAAATTAATTATTTGCAATTTCGGTCCTCGTCCATATAATCACAAATAATTGAATCATGAACTACTATCCCAATCGAACCTAATGGTGTCATGGATCACAAAACACGAAACTCAATTCATCAAAATTATTCAAATTAACCTAACATGGTTACTAGCATGTACGAAACTAATTTCAATTAAATCACGATATATATGTATCATATACACAAAACATGATAATAAATCTCACAGAAAAATTATGTATATCACATATACATCAACTATTAACATGCTTTCAATCATATATCATGTATATATCAGAAGAAAACATGCAATGAATTTAATGGAATCGAACTCGAAGGCTCTGATACCACTGTTGGGTTTTGGGGTTCATGTGCAGTGGAGATTACAAAACAAATTTGACAAAAACCCCAACAGGATCCGAATCTAACTTCATTAAAAACGTTTAAACCATGAAAAACTTAATCATACCTCAGTCGCAATATACCTTTCTGAAGGTTAATCGATCTTTAAGGCACTGCCAACGACGAACGCCCTTTACCAGTAGTCCACACACGAACGGCGACCGAGATTCGAAGTGCTAGCTTCGAGAGAATACCAAACCTTTTGTTTCTCTCCAAAACGATCCATAGCATACCAAAAAACCCTAAGTCGTTTCTAAAACGAAAATAGAGTTTCGGCCTTTTAATCTTTCGTACGTGTATTCTAACTTAAAACGTCTATTTATACAACCCTTGTATATAGACGGTTAAGTAAATTACACATATACCCCTACTTAAAGAAGTATAAGTGTAATACACCACAAGGACGTTTTTGTCATGAATTTTATCATATAAAATTCTTTTTTATGAACCATCTTAAAATCTCGCAAAATCATTCTTAGTGTGCGACTCAATAGGCTCATACAACGTTGGCATTGTACCAAAACACATTTTGGTATACAAGTCATAAGCGACCTCTAGCAAGACATTATGACTACCCAAGTTGTACGAATATCAAATCGTTACAACCTAATCAATAGTGTATATAACATCCTTTTTGTCACACGATATCCTTTTGATCAAACATAAGGCATGGAATTGTCATCCAACGTGTTCAATCGTACTAGTCTCGATCTCTAGGTAGACTGAAAACATCGGAGTGACATTGATCAATATCAATTCACTTAGACTAGGCCTTTTAACAGTCTAACACATCAAGGGATCCACTAGATATCTCTCTTTATATGAGAGGGACAAATTCTATCTCGATTACACAACTTCATCACATTGCTCACACAGTAACCAATCACAACCTTTATAATCGTCCGGTTAAAGACAACGTTTGATAGTGTCAAATCACTATGTTCCTAATGTTGAAGTCTCTTGTAATATCAAATCAAAGGACTGAAAAATATACCTATCATGGGAAACAACTATGACTTAATCTATGTCATATTCTCATAGCGGGTCGGTCCAGTACTTTGTTCCCTAACAAGTACTCGTGATCTTGATTTGTATCCCTATACGTATAATCATCATATGATCATCAATCAAGACTCACACTAGTCTTAATTCATTATAGTTCCCAGTATAATGATCGATTAGGGACATTTAGGATATTTCTGTAAATACCCATGGATCTTATTATAATGTAAACATGCAAATTAATTATAATAAACAACAAATGAAATCCTCTATTTTATTAACTAAAAGTATTCATAAAGACAGTTAATGGATTGACCTAGGGCACATGCCCCAACAGATCATGCATTCCGTACCGTTTTCTTTTTATCTGCATGACTTTTAGACTGTTTCATTTTATCTTGAATTACCGTTTAGATTCTTCTGGATTTTACTTACCTGGGCTCGTCAATCTCGTGTTTGACTAAGTGCAGAGCTGCAGACGAGTAGCAAAGGGAAAGCTCCATAGCTATGTGAAATTTTCGTATATCTTATATTTACTCTCCTTCGATGATAACATTTTTACTGGGTTCCACAATTAGGTTGTCTAACTCTTTCTACATTATGGTTGAGTTATTTAATGTAGTAATTGCTTCCGCTAAATTGTAAAACTTACAAATTATTAATAACTCAACTTAAAATTTTGAAATTGCATATAATGAGGGATTGGAAGGCTGACTAAGTCTGCGTTGACCTTGCGAGACTGGCTCGGGGGGTCCACGTGGGCTTAAGTTGGGCGGTGCCCAGTTTGTGGAAAATTGGGGCCGTCACAGTTGGTATCAGAGCCAGGTTGAGAGACCTAGATGGTTTAAAACAATATGATACCAACATAGTTGGTATCAAAGCCGAAGTTTTTAAATACTCGACTCTTGATTTAAATCACAAGCCATGGAGACGCAAACCAGCGGAAGTTATGAATGGTTGAACTTAGAGTGGAACCCTATGATCCTAACTTAAGTCTTCGTTGGGAAATGAGGAGAGTTTGGGGAAATTAAGATTTGAACTATACGAGATATTTGATGTGTTGTATTATATTACTATCGATAGATATACGATATAACTACTTTATAGCCGTATTCACTCTTGTGTATCACGTGAGGTTCTGCCCATTTTAGATAAGTTTCATTTTTGGTTGTCCAAGGTTTTAAACCAATTATAGATAATTGGGGATTTCTACTTGATATATTTATTGGTGGATGGTGAACTACATATACAAAATTTCTCCCTTGGTAAAAACACCCTATATATTTGATTAAATGTTTAAAAGAAAGGTTGTTTTCGTATCCTTACTTTAGGAATAGAAATGAAGCGATCAAGGAAGTTTAGTGGTTCTAGTGGGTTTGAGTTATTTTAAAAGTACTCAATGGAGTCTAATGAACTGAAAATGATAATTTGAGATAATGTTTCAATATCCAAATTTATAGTTCTTGATGTGGCAAGCATTGGTGAGGCTTAAACATGAGAATCTAGTTTAAGGATCAACATATTGGGGTTGCACATTAAGTATTCGATGAAATGCCCACAAGAAATTCTAACTTGTTTCATTGAAGTCTTCTAGTATAGATAAATGTCCATTCTTAGGGAGATATTCGTTATAAAAAGGTGAACACCCTTAAATTCGATTTAAGTGGACCGTTATGTGCATTATAAAGGCATTATGAGTAAGCTTGAGTTCAAGACTTGCTCGATCATTTAGCTAACTTATAAATTAATTTGGGAGCGTACTAACAACTCTTCGCTTTCTTACTAAACTTTTGTTTCCTCAAAGTTTGGCATAATGCTAATGAGAGACAAATAACATGGTTCTCATAGAATTTGTTACAAGGGAGGTTGACAAACTTGAACTTAAGATTATTATGAGTAAATTTTATCATTTATTCTCTAGAAATTTTTATAGTTATATTTTACTCATTTATGCCATATTCTATTGAGGCTTGTAAAAAAATCGGTAAAGTGACGGAATACATCGAGGAACACAAAAAAGGAAAAAAAGGACGAAGAGCAGACTCTAAGGGAGCAAAGTGTTGAGATGACTTGAGAGCTAACGACTTCATCATGTACGAACTCCTTAGCTTTAATGAAAGCTTTGGAGTAGTAGTGTTGGATCAGAAGCCCAAGTAACTCCACTTTAGTGACACTAAGCATTTATAGTGTAAGGGTCGGTGAAGTCGATCACCACCTTTAGGGACTTGTAAATGAATTAAGTGTTACGAGTTGAGGTAGAGTCTGCGAATCGTTCTAAAAGTTAATGGCCACCTAAGTATAAATCCTATGAGATTGTACATCTCAAGACTGCTCACATTTTAAAATTTGTTTAGGCGTGTTAGCAAACGTACTGAAAGGAAACTTTTGCGCAAGTAGTGCATTTTGTAAAAATGCATTCGATATGGTATAATTGTTGTGTTGTAATATATATACGATATCGAGGATTCGTGGCTATGAAAAATACGATTACGTTTCAGACCGGGTCTAAGAATGATAGTGGGGCTGCCGGTGCACGTTTTGCGAGAGCGGAGGAGTTGCATACTCTGTCAGATAGAATTGTATCGCAATACCGACAACTGCAGAAGATTCTTCGACTGTTAAGGGCACAAGCTACACCTTCGTCGTTTACGACAACAACTCTAGCTAATTAGGCTGGGTGTGTTTTTATAGTAGGTGTTCAGGCAGGGCCTATAGTGGCCGAGGAGGCAAGGTGCGGGTTGAGCTCGTACTTCATACATTTGAGACACTACTTGAGGATATGCTGAGCCCGCCAACTGATACAGGTGTTAGGGCTACAGTTGAGACGAGGCAGACTCTCGAGTTTTGAGGCAATATTGGGAAAAGTTGCACGGGGGTACTAACCTTGAAGATACATGATGTACGGGCCGTATCAGCGCAAATGCAGTCGAGTATTTCATCATCTCCACTAGTCAGCGTGGTAGATGTCTGGTGGCGTACTACGGAGGTGTCGATGGGGAACCGTCCGTAACCTGAAGAGGACTGAGTTTCAGTCCATTCGACAGAAGACTAGAGAGTCAATTGCAGTACATGGATCGGTATATACGCGTGATGAAGTATTATGGGGGTGCAGCTGACACAGACACTAACCGGGCGTACTATGTCATACACCATTTCCTAAATTTTGTTGGTGATGTGGGGTGACGACGGCTCCGAGCACAATACATGAGGCTTAAGCGAAGGCTATGGCTGGCGAGAGCTTTGGGAGCACACGCGACGGAGTACCGGTCGCATATCGACATCGTTATAGTCAGTGGGAGGGTCTGGAGATGATCGAAGGAAAAAGAGAATGAGACGGTCGTGACTAAGAGATCAACTTTAGAGCGTAGGGTCTGTTGCGTTTCCGCCATATGCAGCGTATACTGCACCAATGTTAGTTGGTCCAACGTAGAGTTACGCTAGTGCACTACAGTAGCCAGCACCGTCAGATCCTCAGCATTAGTACCATCAGAGGGCTGATGACAGAGGCAGTGGTCAAAAACAGGGTCAGAGTTCTAGTCGAGTGCACGGACAGAGACAACGGTCTAGTCATGCACAGGGACAAGGACATGGACATGTTCCATCGGGATAAGGATTTCAACGTACTTGTTTAGGAGTGTGGACAACCATGTCACTTCTCCAGTACGTGTTCGCAGCAGGCAGGCAGGCACAACAGAACTAGGAGCAACGTCATGATGTTGCCGCACTAGGTCCGACTACTACCCATCGTAACCGGATAGAGAGATGGATGGATAGGCATAGAAACTTATTTACATTCTCGCGTACATACTGCGGATATGAGTATGTTAGTGACGGTGGATCATTGGACTAATATGTTCATTCGTATTCCAATATATGTTGCGAGGATGTTGCCCTGACATATATTAAAGGGAGGAGCCGGATGATGTGTTCATTGCTTGGAGGTCACGGAGGAGCCCAGCTTGTCGCAGAGAAGCCTTACCCTACAGAGAATATGGAGATATGGCCTTGGACGAGTATGGCCTTGGGCGGGTATGGCGAGTATGGCCTTGGGCGGGTATGGCCTTGGGTCTTCAGTCATAACTCACTATCGAAGTGTGTAAATTTCGAGCACGAAATTCTAATTCGTTGGGAAGATTGTAACGGCCCAAAAATTTGACTATTGCCATGTGCCAGGTCAAGGTCGTATGTAAGACCTACTCGTCGAATACGTATGTTCGAATCTCAGGTGGAGACACCGAGAATGTTCAATTTAAGATTTTAATGCTAATTGTGGAGAAAAGTATATTCGGGGAATGCGGTGAGCAGAAACACGAACAGGGATGCGCTTCGAGTCGCATGCCGACGTGGGACCGAGATAGTGGCTTAATGTGGCTATGTGGTCACATTAAGAATAAAAGGAAAAATATACATTGGATGCGCATCGGGATGCGTGTGGCGCGAGTGTCGAGAATGTGAAATGAGGTGGTAGTGATGTGAATATTCATGGTGCCTCGAGATGCGCGTTACACAAATTTTTAGGAAAACATTGAATAAATATGTTTTAACGTGCCTCGAGTTTCGTTCTGCACGAATCTCGAAGACACATTTGATTTGAAAAAAAAAAGAACGAGAGGGATATTCGGATAAGAAAAGATAAGGAGAAAAAAGAGAAAAAGAGAGAGGAGAGAGGAGAGAGAGAGTGATCGATTGTGAGCGAGAGAGAGTGAGAGAGGTGGTGGACCGGCGACGAGAAGGCCGAGCAGCGGGGCTCCAACGGCGACACGTACGGCTGCGACGCCCGCACAGTGATGCAACGGCGCGGTAACGCGGGGTGAGGCGCGGTAGTGGGTGACTCAGTGACGGCCAGCAGTGGGGATGCTTGCGGTGGCGCGGTTGTGGAGACGACGCACCAGCTGGAGCGACGTGACCTGGGAGCGCCGAGGACAACGTCGAAGATGATGACGACACGCGGCGGCCATGGAAGGAAGCTCCAGCGAGCTTGCAGACTGACTATCAGCAGCAGCGGCTTCCCAGCGGCTGGTGCAGTGACGGCGTCCCAGCCGCGGTGATTGGCGGTGGTGGAGGCGGTCGCGGCTCCGGCGAGCGATGGTGCGCGAGGCGGCGGCAGCGAGCAGATGGTACGGATCCAAGCGGCGACGGCGGCAGTGAAAGAGAAATAGGACGCCGGCAAGAGCGGCGCGCGCGGCAGCGAGCGCGCGCAGCGCAGCCGCGGCGGCGTGGCTTCGGTGGCGGTGCGACTTCGACTGTGGCGCGCGGATTGGCGTGGAGCAATGGCGCGATGACTTCGACGAAGCTCGACGACTTGATGGGTTGTTCGCGAAGGAGACGAGAGGCGTAGGCCGTGGTGAGGTCCTACACCATCATTTGCATTTCGTTACCTTGATTATGGAATTTGCGGTTTTAATCGCGAATATATTGATTTGAATGATTTAAGTAATTTAGGCTTAAATGGTATAAATTGACACCAGGGACTTAGGAGTTGGGTGTCGGGTGCGCATATCGAGGGGTGATCGGGATGTTCTCGAGGTAAGTAAACCAGTTAGAAAATGTACAGTAGTTCATTGAGCTCGCATGTTTGTTTGATGTTGAATCATGTTATTTTCTTGGAATTCTCACTCACTTATGAGTGTTCGAGGGCTAAGTGAGTCGTACTCGTGTCTCTGATTGGAGTGGTTGCCGGCTCGCAACCGGGGCCATGACCTCGAGTCACAGTATTTGGTCGGAATGAGATGTGTTTTATCTGGGGCGTCGTTGATATCCCTCATTCGCGACATTTTAGTACGGCGATGCCGCATCCGATGACCCGAGTCTGCTTGGTGTTGCCGCGACTCTGCGACCCCGACCCATGTGGCACCCGCATTTGGTGGTCTTAGACTACTTGAGCACCTCTATATTGTTTCCTTTGACACTCATTCTCGTTGTACTTTCATTGTTTTACAGTCTCATGATCATATGCATTCCATACCATTTTCTTTTTATCTGCATGACTTTTAGACTGTTTCATTTTATCTTGAATTACTGTTTAGATTCTACTGGATTTTACTTATCTGGGCTCGTCAATCTCGTATTTGAGTGAATGCAGAGCCGTAGACTAGTAGCAGAGGGAAAGCTCCATAGCTAGGTGAAATTTTTGTATATCTTGTATTTACTCTCATCTGATGATAACATTTTTACTGAGTTCCACAATTAGGTTGTCTAACTCTTTGTACATTATGGTCGAGTTATTTAATGTAGTAATTGCTTCCGCTAAATTGTAAAACTTGCAAATTATTAATAACTCGACTTAAAATTTTGAAATTACGTATAATGAGGGATTGGAAGGCTGACTAAGTCTGCATTGACCTTGCGAAACTGGCTCGGGGGTCCACGTGGGCTTAGGCCGGGCGGTGCTTAGTTTGTGGGAAATTGGGGCCGTCACATTATATCTATAGATGTCCATTACTTATACGACTAATTTCATGGAGGGTGAATAAATACACCAATCTCTACAACTCAAGTGGATCTCAAGGAATTTTACACCCATTAGAACTCTAAACACAAGATATCAGCCTTAGTCGGAGCTTAAGCACCTGCTAGCTTCGCTGCCACTGCATTGCATGCATTTGTTATCGTAGAATAAGTTAATTACTATACCTCGAAATAAGTTATCATTTCATTTAGTCCCTAACTTTCTAATTGATACAATGTTCTTCTATAACCGAGAAGATCTTGTGATGTCAACTCTTTTTGACTGGAACTCACCATGTATCTTATTAGTTAACTAGAGACTAAGGCCAATTTGTTAAATCAAAAGCTAGGACATGTGGGAGTCTGTACAACCACTGGTTTCACTAATAGATGCTTGTTTTACAAGTCTCGCAAAAATTCAACTATAGAAATTTTTTTTTTCTTTTTGAATTTCAGTGTACGTACTTATTAGTCTAAGGTTCTGTTCTGCATGGTGTTAATGCTTATACACACATGCAAGAGATTGAAAGAGAAATCAGTTCTTTTGATTAGTGAATCTACCACGAGAAATTTAATTTTTTACCACTAAATTGGGCACAATGGAATGGAAGAGTTTGGTCCATGCATCAAGCCAAGCTCATAAATTGCTTATTTTACTAGGAGCAATGCATGTGCTAGATCAATTAATCTTGACAATTTTAAGTCTGACATCGTAGATTAGATAGTAGTAAGAAGTTCGTCTTTTGTTCCATAAGATATCAAAGAGTGTAGCTATATATAGTATTGTGTATAGGAAAATGATTGAGGGCCGCTAAGGGCACCCCACCATTTCCTGAAGGCACCCTGTTGTTGAGGGCACTAAGCAATTTACCCGGGCACCCAAAAATTGGACCCGAAATTCCCAAAATACCCATCGTTCAAAACGGAGGCACCCCACCAACCCCACCCCCCACCGGTGAATTCTTTGAGCAAGAACGAAATCGTTAAGGATCGGCCATTGTGAGGATTCCTGAAAATCGTGTGTTTTCGTCCGTCTACGTGTTTCTCCTTCATTGTAGGAGGTTTTTCAGTTTGTAGGCTCGGGGTGTTGGGCGATTTCGTCTCCAAATTAGAGCTCGGTTGAAGTTCGTTGTACACACACCTTTGGCGCGAAATCGATCGTTTCAAGGTACGTTGATAATCTAATTAAGTTACATTTGGTAGAGTAGTTGTAATGTTTGTGTGGCGGTGTGTTGAATGGTTCCATTATTGGAAATTCGCGGTTCTCGACCACAAAGGCCAGAGAGTGTGTTTACTGTCTCGGCCAAGCATGGCCGAGACAGAAGGTAAATTTTTGGCAACTCGTCGTCTCGGCCAGGCAGGCCAAAAGTGTTCACAGAGTCTCGGTTACGAATTGCCGAGAGTACTTGTGTTATCTCAGTCGAGACATGACGAGAGTTACAATTAGTGTTAGGTAATGTTGTATCGGCGGTGTACAACCGAGAATGTACTATATCCCTCGGTTGTACAATGCCGAGAGGGTTAGAGTCGACGCGGTCTGCACATAATAAGACTAAGGCAAATTGAATAGGTTATGTCATGTCGGTGATGTACAATCGAGAACGTTTCATTGCTCTCGATTGTACATCGCCGAGACCGTTGACCCATTTTTGGTCAGGAGTGAACGAAAGTCTGGCGTATTTCACGAACCTGCTTGACCGAGACAACATAAATGGATGATTTTGAACCTTTTTTTTAGTAATTTTTTTTGTTCTGTTCCAGGCGCTTAAATGTTGTAGTGTTTTAAGGTATGGCTCGTTCGAAAGCACCGATGACAAGGGAGGAGGTCGGTGTTGAGGTGTCGAGGGCTAACCAGGGGCGAGGCGGCCGAAGACCCCCGACAACATCTTACCGAAAAGAGAAAGAGAACGAGAACGTAGATGTTAAGGGAAAGGCTAAGATAGATGGAAATCGTGCAAGGTTAGAATTGCACGATGAGGGTTCCAACATCGACAGAAGGCGACCAAAAGATCTTGTTATCGCCCGAGGGGAAGATGAGGTCATGCATCGGAGTCTAGTAGTAGTGACTCATCAGCGGAGGGGAACACGACGGAAACTGATCGTAATGTGGGCGGGAGTAGTAGTGGTGGAGCTGGCCATAATGAAGGAGAGGCATCACTTTCGGCAATGCGTGGCCGATTCGTCACGTTTGTTCTCGGTGGACTATGGCCGAGACTATATCGTCGGTCACGGACATTGTGTGCCGACACGTCAATTTGCACCGAAACTTAAATCATTATATATCAATCTAACATTCAAACATAGTTTACAAGAATCAAAATGTACAACAATACGACAATTTGCACCGAAACTTAACTCATTATATATCAATAAAACATTCAAACTAAGTTTACAAGAATCAAAATGTACAACCATCAGAGGCACAAGTTTTATACTACGGTGTACCTAAATCTACCATGGATATGGTGCCTTCATCAACAGTTGCAAGGGGCGCGATATCTCGAATTACGAATCCATCTCGCCAACCTTTGGCGCAGTCCTCAACATATCGGTCCCACGATGGATATAAGGATGGCAACGGTGCATTTACACGCAACTTCACCTGTCAAAGTGAACAGTAGAACATAGAAGATATTGTCACAAACCCGATTAGGGGGGAAAACAAAACAATTAAAAAAAAACATAGAACTTACCCTAACCTAATGGATATTCATATCATTTGTCATGGCAAGGATAAGTCTGCTGTGCAACGACAACGGTGGAGCACTACGTAGAGGTAGAAATGTCGAGGCACTCCCATGCGAGAGGTTTACAAGAATGACATTGAATGCAGTGGATACTAACAATCCCATGTCTGGAAGTGTCAACCATTCTTTGAAAGATGCACCAACTTGATTATCTGGACAATGCACAACAATCTTGACAGTCTCGTAACTCGTGCCAAGCACTTCCCGCCAAAGGTCTTCATACCCGATAATCTCATCATACATCTTTCTACGAACAATCCTCCAACCGTCTACATCGGCAAGTCATAGCCCAGAGGCAACACACCGATATCCACAATTTCCATCGGCTACCACATCGATAGTGCTCTCAACATATGGCAACCAATCCGGTTCTATGCAATGAGCATAAGCATGTTAGATGCACTTTGCGTGCGTTGACTGGCACGACGCATTTTAGGAACAACTTTGCTTTTCTTCTTCCTCGAACTAGATGCCTCTTCTGTGGAAAGTACGTACTCAAATCCACTCGGCAATCTAGTCGTGGAAGAATCGTCATTATCGTGTTTTCTCTTCGAACCTGCCTTACCTCCGATTGAAGACCCTGGTGTCATTCCCTTTGTCTTTATTTTCGCCGGTGGCACAACACCCGGTGTAGACGAAGGTCGACTAATCTCCCTGAGCTGCCGAATAATCCTGAGGCGATCGTCCTCATCAGTGCAAACATGAAACTTTTGCAACACCCGTTCAATCTCATCGTGCACGTTGTATCCAGACCGATCCACATGATTCTCAGGTATCATACTAAACTTTCGCCAGTAAACATGAATGTCCTCGAGAGGGATGGGCGACCCAGCAAATTTATGATGGTTTAGCTCGTGTGCACAAGGAAGGCCATGTGTGGTACGTATCTCGCAACCACAACGAGTGGAGTCGTGACCAACATCCTCTCCACGTGTCAATTCATCTCTAATTAGCTTAAGCGCCCGTTGAGAGACATAACCACGCAATCGTCGATATAACTCATTAATGTATTCACGTTGGACCACATTCAAACTTAGCTCAAGCGATGCCTTGATGTTGTTGTGTTGGAGTCTAAGGATGCCATCAACCACATTCCACGAAGTCTCAAAATTGGCCTGACTGTTGCCAATGTGTAGCTTTAGAGTGGAATGCGCAGACTCAACCCTCTGCATTGTTGTTTCCCCAAAGTGCATAATTCTATTTGTCCATGCGGGTACAAATTTCTCCTTGTAGTTCTTTACCTATGTGTTGTCCAAGTAATTAGTAAGACCCTTGACATTCTCAAACTCACAACGCAAGTCATTCATCCTAACTTCGAATAAGACCTCCGAGTTGGCATACATCACACTCGTCCACCTATCCATGAAACGCGCAAAACCATCGTTCTCCCCAAACATCTTCTTAGTCTTGGCCAATACTACTTTGTTGATGTGCCAAGAGCAAATGAGGTGAGACGATGACAGAAATGCTTATTCAATGGCACTAATAAGGGCTAAGTCCCTATTGGTAACAAACACATCAGGTTTAGGCCACCCATCCAATATGGATCTCAAGTTCTCAAGTGCCCAAACATAATTCGCATGACTCTCTGATGATATGAATGCAAACCCAACGGAGAACGTCAAATGCGTAAAAGTGATGCCAACAACCTCCAACAAAGGCATTCGATACCTATTTGTTTTGTACGTGCAATCCATCAAAATTACCGATGAGAAACACCTTAGCAATTTTATTGAGTCGGGATGTGACCAAAATAAATCGGTGACAACATTCGTATCGGGATGCTTCCTATGCCAGGACATCCACTTATTCTTCTCCAAGATGTGCAACATTTGTTGCATTTGAGTCCTCCCACCCGCATCCTCAATTCAAACTTTTTGTCTTGCATTATATATTGTCCGCATTGTCGATACGTTTCTAACATCTCTTTGCTTCAACGTCTTTAGGATGTCTCTTGGCTTCACATTCCCCTTTGTCATCTGCACCACAACCTCCTGCTCCCCCTTATCCAATCTTTCAGCAAATGAATGGTCGTCCAAGTTGTTTGCGGGGGTCGTGATTGTGCCTCCCACATATGACAGTGACATACCACAAAGAGTTAACATTTTCCTTTATGTTGATAAGGAAAGGGCATCCACATTTCTTCATACCAGTTTGAGTCCTACCATTTTCTTCTTCTTCTTCATTTCTTGCTTTCGAAGAAATTTTGGCCGTTTTCCTTTTCCCTACTCTTTGAGACTTTCCCTTTTATGTTCCAGACCTCTCACACGCAAGTTTCACCATTCCCTTGCGCTTAATGCCCCCGGCATCATAGTGCTTTGTCACTAGCACAAACATGTTCTCCCGGCCTATCATTTGAAGCCATGAAATAGCCGCTTCTCTAGAGGGGAATGACCTACAAGGTGTAAACGTGTCCTTGTAGTCTGGAAATAAGGTAGAAACAGACATTACCTGCAATACAAACATTGTAACATTATAATCAACCAAAATGTACAGCACAATCACCAAAAAAGACCAAAAAAAAGCTTCTCAGTTGTGCAGGTTCGACACTATAAGCAGAGTCTCGCTCACGTACAACCGAGAGTTCATCAGTAGTCTCGGTCGTCCCATACCGAGACTGCCACTATGTATCGTTCACTGAATTCCGTGAACTACGTAGACATCTCGGTCCTTTCTGACTGAGACGTTGCTCTACATAGCGGTCCTGCGAGGCCGAATTAATCGCGCACATCAACAGAAAATTTGATTAACCGCTTAAAAAACACATTACATTTCAAAAATTACCTCAAGTTCAACCTCCTCTTGCACCATAGCAGTACAATCTTCCATTATATAGTTCAAACAAGTTCGGATTTGTCGAATTTATCATACCCTACGTTGACAAACAAATCATCAATTTCACAGTTTTAATCAAATTAACAGTTCCATCAAAGCATCATATGGTTGTCAAACATTGTTACGTCGCTGTCGGATGATGTCAAGCCGCAAGAATCGATAAACGCTCGCCAAACGCAATGTTGCTTTATGGTTCACGTGCTCAGATATTAGTGGTGGGGTGCCCCTGTTTCTTTTTCAAAATGGTTTGTGGGGTTTGAATCAATATATATTAAGGGGCAAAATGGTCTTTCCATTTTAGCTGAAAATTTTACAAAATACTTGGGTGCCTTCATGAAATGGTGGGGTGCCCTTAGTGGGCCTCAAATGATTTGGTGATATTCATGGTGACACAAATCGGTCCACGACCCACGTGGCGAACTTTTCTCATATGTGGGCCCCACCAGAAAATGAATTAAAGTTTGCCATGTGGGCACCACGTGGGCCTTGCGACTAATTTGTATATATATACTAGTTATATTATCGCGCTTCGCACGATTGAGCTCACTCGTTACGCTCGCATGACATCATGAATTGATATAATTTATTTTAATATTCAAAAAATACGGTAATATTCTACGCAATTTTGTTTTGTAGTAATATATTTTAGCTCATTATTTACAAAAAGGGAATGAGATGAAAATGAGACCAGTGTAAGAAGAAAAAATGGAAAAATAATGAATTTTTTATAATATCTTAAGCACCTCAATGAATATTGAGTTTCTTTACTTAATTTGATGATAAGTAAATAACTATAAATAAAGAAACTTATTAGGAACATGAAAGAGAAAAAGATGGAAAGATATCAAAGGAACTCAACGGTTTTTTTTTCTTCTTTTATTTTTTGCTTGAATTTTTTTTATATATTTACAATGTTGAAATCAACATTTTAAGGCCCTTTTATAGGAGTTATTGATATATATATATATATACTAGTCGTTTCCTGCGCTTCGCGCAGGTGTAATAATAATAATAATAATAATAATAATAATAATAATAATAAAAACACTATATTCTTTGTTATTCTCATCGAGTCAAACGAAAGGTTCATAAAAGAACAATAATAATAAGAAAGAGCAAAACACTATATTGCCTTCTTTAGCTTTTGTAGCATTCTATGGACTGAACAACATCTAGATCCAATATAGAACAAACATATCTAAATGAGGGCGATCAAAAGTGGTTTAACTTAGAAGCATTGTGAACGGTTGTTATATCACTGGATGCATGAAGCTATGGGTAAGTAGAGCAGCTTTTGAATGTACAGGCGATGTTGAAATCCATCGATCCTATCTTGAATTTATTTGGTGATAATTGGTTGAGAACTGGAGGAATCTAAGGTTAGGTATAATAAAATTAGTTTTTTTGTGATTTTTTGAATGGTGATGGAAAAAAAAACCCGAGTCGATTGCAAGAAGAATGGATGAGAGTTAAAATTTATAGGGGGAATGTAACTTGCGCTACACTCAATTCATTGTATTTACACATCATTTCAAGTTCAACGTACTCAATCTATTAATGATATAACCACTATTAATTATTAATAAATGTACAAATAATGAATAATTATATCTCTTGAAATAATAAATAAATAAATAACGAAAAAGTAACTCAATTCCTTGTATTTACCCATGATTTCAAGTTCAACGTACACAATCTATTAATGATAAGATAATCACTATTAATTATTAATAAATGTACACATAATGTATAATTATATCTCTTGAAATAATAAATAACAAAAAATAAGAAAATTGAAAAAAATAAAAAAATAGAATGGTGAGATGATGTAACTTTTAAACTTTTTCTCTACTCCGACTTTTATATATATATAGATAGAGAATCCCTGTTTTCACGTGGGTTAAGAAAATATCTTGTCATGCAAGTGGGCTTAGTGCCACAGCTTGAAATGTGAAAACTGTCAGCTTTGTTGCCAAGCAACATGGACTGATATCCTCCATATTATGTCACAAACTGAACATTGGACCCCTTAAAAAAGAAATAAAGCACAGGTCCACTCTATGACTAATCATGAAAATTGGCTGGAAAGGTCGAGAAATAATTTCTACTACAAATCGGTTGAGAAGACCAACATTCATGTCTTTTGGGTGTACCGATGGGGAGCTTGTAAGTTCAAACCATCCCTTAAAACAATTGGAGATCTTTTTTTTTGTTGGTTTTGTTTGATGCATGTTCTAAATAAGTTTTTTTTTATAAGAAATAAATCAACCTTTTACCCTTTAATTTGCCTTCATTGAGACTCGAACCTCTAACCTCTTATTCAAATAACCACATACAAAATCATTGAGCCTCCCTCTTATATGATTAGTAACTTGATATGCTTATTTTAAATATTAAGTTAGTTTTGTCACGATGATGTCAGGCTGCTCGAAAAATAATTGTTGCTGAAAAGAGTATTAAAATACTTTGACTGGGGACGTGCGGTTGTCTAAAGTGGGCAATCTAAGTATTTTCCTGCAATAAAATGAACAATGTACTCTCTCTAGACCCAAGAAAGAAAAAAAAAAAAAAAAAAAAAAAAAGCTTTATTGGTGTTTTCTGTAATATTCTGTATGTTTGTGTATAAGGATTACATCAGTATGGTTGAGAGCACCATAGGAACACAACCACATTTACCACTAACTTTGACAGAAGAGATTCTCGACAAGAAAAAAAAGACAAGACATAATAGGAAAGATTGGGTAAAAAATAGAATCATGAAAAGACCTCAAATGACCGTTTCTTATTGAAGAAATTTGAGTGGCATTTACACCAAAATTTAGAAATTGAGCACTTCTATTAAGTTTCTAGTTTATAAGATAGAGGCGAAATTTGGTAGTCTGTTGCAGTTATCGAACTTGTAAACACAAAATGTGGTTTACTTTGCAAAGATTTTTTTTTTAAAGTTCGGTTTGTTCAGTTTAAATTTTTTGAAACAGATTCATCACGATAATCATCGTAAACAAGGCGAAACGTATCGATTGAAACTCCAGTTGATGCAGCTATTTCAACTCCAAAGATTGGAAAGGATTCAGAAAAACAACAAAAACAGAAACAAAAATACACAAACAAAAAACCATGTACAAGAAAACAACTATTATCACAGCTAGTTACAATTTGAAGCAGAAAAAACTAGATTGTAATGTAGGACAAGTAAGGAGTCCAGAGCAAAAAACAAAAAAAAAAGGGAACTGGAGGGCCAAAGATTTGGAGTTTTAATCAATCTTCTGAGAAATACTTGTCTTCGGCATCAAGATCAGCTTCCCTAAGCCAATGATCATCAAGTGTTTCGTCGTTGTCTATTTTCGAGTAATCTAAGTGCTCGGTATCTTTTCCTGACAAGAATTTTTGTTGCATGATATAGGTGAAGTTTTCCATTTGATCCTGCATTTCTGCCTCAGAGAGCCTAGTTTTTTGATAGGTCTCCTCACCAGCTCGAGCATTGTTAACTCCATTAGGATTCACCTGGAAAAACACCAACACAAGCAAATGCTAATTGAGTATCTAAGTTTTTCAGAAAATGTTGACAGTTCTAAAACAACAAGGTAGATGATTTCAAGATCACAACAGACGACAGGCCCTGGATCCGGTAAAGACAAGAGGAGGCTCAAAGAGAGGTACAGGTATGAGCTAATGTTGGAACAAATTGAAAATATTATCATGACAACAAAGGACCTACTCTAGTGAAACTGGATGAGATGACATAGGCCAGTTCATCTAAACAATCAGTTTTTTATAGTTTAAGTTTCAGCAAACATATTGGCAAATTCAAAAATGATTGTCAGATTAACTTATGCTTTAAACAGATAAGTGTGTGTGTGCGTGACGCACAGAGTCACAAATTGGAAATTTCATATGCCAAATGACAGACTCTGGCATTCATGTTCATGCCATATATGTATATATAGGGGAACACAAGTCTCAAATTAGAACAAGAAAAAAAAAAATTAACAAACATGAAGTATACATAGAATTCCAATGTATAACCTCAAGAACGGCACCTGATTTGCATGAAGTTGAATGCAGAAAGCATAAAAAATTCAGCAATCAACAATGCTGACAGAACACAAGAGAGTCTACCAATGATGCCGATATGTTCTGTCATTAGATTAAGAAAAATGAAGTGGTGCTCGTAACAAACATCAAATATACCAATCACATGATACAAAACACGAAAACAAAAATCCAAGAATTGCAAGGCGCCAAAGTTATCTCGATGCAATTTTCCTGACCTTGGTGAAGTGGAAGCCTAGACCCTAGGCGGCCAAAAAAAAATATTTTGAGGCCCTTGAATAATATTTATTTATATTATAGGCCCTTTAAGTAACACTAATTGTCTATTAATCACAGACTCACTGTGATCGATATTCTTTATATACTTTAAGAATACTAATAATTTGGTTTAAATTTTTGTTGAGTAGGTTTTTATATCATTAAACTCAATTATAATAAGCCCCTTCATTTTAAAAAAAATTACTTAGGACGCCACTCACCTAAGCTGCTACCTCGTCTCCAAAACACCTTGGCGATGCCTTGAAATCATTGAAACAAATCAGGAATCTCTGAGACTCGTAACTAGCTCTCCAGTAACAACGAATAACATAGTTGAAGCATAGTAACATCATGAGTGAAATTTTTTGCAAGAGTACTCAATTACCATAATATTAATTAGGGGTGGGCAGCGGTTTTCGAAAAACCGCCCAAACCGACCAAACCGCGCGGTTTGGTTTGGTTTTTAAAACTCGCGGTTTGGTCGCGGTTTGGAAAATGACCAAACCGCGATTCTGCGGTTTGGTCGCGGTTTTCGTTTGAGAAAACCGCGGTTTAACCAAACCGAGGGCATTTTGGTAATATAAACCAAAAACCCTAAAAGTTAACTATAAAACCAAATCTTCTTCACTCTCTCACTGCCGCACAACCCTCTCCCTCTCCCACAGCCGCACAACCCTCTCCCTCTCCCTCTCACTCCCGCCCGCCACCTCCCTCACTCTCGCCGCTATCACCTCCCGCTCACGCCGCCGCCATCACCTCCCGCTCACAACCGCTGCTCTTCGATCCCCGCCTCATGTGCGCCGTCACCTCCTCTCTCGCTCACGCCGCGCCATCGTCGCCGCCTTCCACCGCGCGAACGTTCACCGCCGCCTCGCCCATTGCCTCGCTGCATGCCTCACACCAAAACCGCAACCAAACCGACCAAACCGCGCAAAAACCGCGGTTCGGTTTGGTTGCTGTTTTGGTGGTTCGCGGTTTGGTCGCGGTTTGGTAACTCACTAAACCGCAACCATTCGGTTTGGTCGCGGTTTGGTGGTTTTCACCACCAAACCGCGGTTTGCCCACCCCTAATATTAATGTTCAAATTTTACTAATACTGTCAAATTCCATTGCTTTTCTCAATTCTACAAATAGCTCCTTTCTCACGTATAGATTTTTCTTTCTGCAAAAGCTGACCATGACAAGAAAATTCTAGCCCCCCGACTGACTGCCAAGGGTTGCAGCCATAGTTCAGTTGGTTTTCAAACCGTTATACGAACATGACAAATGAACTCAAACCAAACTTATCAACAAATTTTTTTCCTACACAAATTTTCTTATAGTTGTTTGATAATACAAAATAATTGGCTGACGCTAGTGCCACAACATAGAAAATATGGAATGATCCCAACCATTCTCCCCTCTTTTCTTGCCAGAAGACATGAGTTGGCACCTAGGAAGAACATTATTATTGGTATTGAATCATGGATCAAGAATTCGACAAAATTTGCTAAATATTAGGCGAAATTTTTCAATATTCCAAGGTAGAAACAAAACTCACAAATAACTTAAAAATTGCAAAGTTTCACCGAAGTTTTCAACAAAATCGATGTCGTTTTGGGTTGCTCAAAACCAGCAAAATGCAAAAAACTCGATCGAAAAAGTTGAAAAGATGCATGAACCCTGAAATCCCACATAATTTCATACTAAAACTCCATGTGACGGTGTTTCATCAATTAAATAGATAGAAAGCAATTTTCTTTATTTTTTTTAAAGGTTAGAAAAAGAAAACCATATTATTATATTAACAAAATGAAGTTAGGGCCTAATAAACAAAATGAAGTTAGGGCCTAATAAAAATGCAAGAGAACTATTGAATTGTGATTTACATAAGCTTATGATGCATAATTGTGCTTGTTGTAGCATCTCATGTAATAAATTTTAGTTTATTTACCATTTAAATAAAAATTTCCTGAACTTTAGTGTTTTCAAGGCACCGCCTAGGCCCCGCCTTAGGCCTTTAGGGGTTTCCACCCCCTAGCCCTTAATAAGGCATGCGGTGGGCCTAAAAATAATTATTGAAAAATATTTTTTATTGAAAATTTAATTAATTAATTTATTTTTTTGAAAATATTTTTTATTTCAAAATGTATGGAAAAGTGTGGAGTTGAAAATATGGTGGTGAGAATGTGTAGGTGAGAAAGTATGCCTCTTACTATTGAGGGGTTTCTAAATAAATTAAATTATTTCTTAAGGAGGTCTAACTAAATATTTTTTCGCCCGCCTAGGCGCCGCCTAGGCCCGCCACAATTAGGCGGGGCTAAACCGCCTTGTCGCATTGAAAACATTGCTAAACTTCTCTAAGTTGGTGAATTTTTACGAAAAATCTCCACGTCCAATTCTACTTCTCCGATTTTATTCTAATTTTCAAGAGGGTGAATTATAAAGTGAATTTGAAGTATCGATCCTTGGTATGAATACAATGAGAAACAACCAAAAGTACTCGGTGCATGTAAATTTTATCCACGTATATGTCCAATAAATTATTCTAAAGATAAAGCTAAGACTATACTATAGGTTACATCTATTATAAGGTTTAAATTAGTTTTCTCCATCTTCCATAAAAGCTGTTATAAAAAAAAAGCTCTAAACTTAGAAATTTTTTTTTTTAAAAGAAGTCAATGTTAGCTCTAGGGTAAGATATCCATATACCAAGTCAGATACATTTTTTTTCAATCTCTTAAATGGATATTTGTGTTCACCATTTAATATTGAACTCCAAAGATTGAACGAACACATTTTTGCACCATCAAATCCATACTTGATGAGCACTTGGGGCACTTGAAATGCAACAGGTGAGCAGAAGTTGAATTTATTGTGAATGTGTAGGTTTTGGAACGAGGTGGACATCTCACTCATATTGTGATTAATTTTTATCTTAATAGAACAAACTAGTTGGTATCTCCATACAATATTAGCATTGGATCTTATGTTTTATTTATGCAGTGTTTCTGTATCAGCTGAGTTATTTTATATTTAATTTTGCATCTTTGCTTGGCATCCAAATTTTGACTTATTCCTTCACTTTATCTCTACATATAAGGGGTTTTCATCCATAGCAAAATACCATGCCTTAGTTCTATTTGATAAAATAGTAAACGGCATTTTACAATCATGCATAGGTTTTGTTACTCATTGTAGACTTCACATGATTGAGGGATGACAAAGTCATGTCAATACTTTTCTAAATATTAAAAAAAAAAGACTATGAAAATTAATTGAAGGCATACAAGATTAAATTCCATAGAACTTTACTCAAACTGCAAGGAAATATTGTACCACGGCCAAATAAACCATTAAAGACAGGATATAAAGAAAACATAAAACTCTTCACGGTATTGGTATAACACTTGATCACAAAAATAAAAAAAAGCATCAATCCCAAAATTACTTGCGGTCACAATTACATGGATCAAACTCTTCTTCTCCGCTCAATTTAATGCACTATATGATGTGGTTTCACATTGTCGCCCGAATGTGAAGAAAAATGAGCAAGGGCTCCCACACAAAGGACGGGTGTCGATAAATAAGCTAGTTCTTAACAAACACGAAAACAAAAACAAAATCATAGATGCAGATACTAGATCTTTTAGACAAAATAGAAATAGAAAAAGAAAACAAACACAAAAGGGAGGGAGAAAAATTCGTTAAGGAACATGAAACATATGAACACTTACAGGAAAGTCAATAGAACTAGTAGATACTATGATTAGAAAGAGAGCCAATATTACTTATCTCCAAGAGGCAAAATGAGTAGGAGAAAAGAGTAGAGAAATAGGAAACACAGGGTTTAAATTGTGGTACACTGGTATAGATAGAAAATGCAACGGAGTAGGAATTCTTGTGGATAATGATTATAATGATAAGGTCGTAAAAGTTAAGAGAATGGAGGATAAATTGATTCTAGTTCAATTAATTACTGGAGATGAAAAGATTAATATACTTAGCGCCTATGCACCACAAGTAGAGTTAAAGGAGAGCATCAAACGCAAATTTTGGGACGATATGGATGGATTTATGCAAAGCATACCATTAGATGAAAATGTTTTTATTGAAGAAGGAAAAACAATCTTAAAATTTGCTTCAGCATACGATCTTGTCTTAGTAAATACTAGTTTTAGAAAAAAATAGTTGCACATAATTATTTTTAGTAGTGGTCATAACAAGAGTCAAATAGATTTTCTTTTAGCAAGAAAAATATATGAAAAAATATGTAGAGACTGCAAAGTAATACTTGGTGAAGCGTTTACTACCTAACGTAAGTAAGTAGTACTTGATATTAAGCGAAAACGACAACTTAATAGGAATAAAAGAGACAACGACCCTAGAATAAAATGGCGGAACCTAAAAAATAGTAAACAAGTAGAGTTTAGAGAAAAACTACTAAATGAAAATGTTTAGAATCTTGATTTAGATGTTAATACAATGTGGCTAGAATCTTGATTTAGATGTTAATAAAATGGCGGAACCTAAAAATGTTTTAACGCACGAGGATGATATTAAGGAGAGATGGAAAAGTTACTTCGATAGTTTATTTAATGATGGCCAAGTTGATATTATAGTAGATGAAAACTCATACCAAGAAAGAAATGTAAATTATACACACAATATTAGAATTCTAGAAGTTAAATAGGCATTGAAAAGGATGAAATAGAGAAAGCATGTGACTTAGATGAAATACCTATAGTGGCTTGAAAATGCTTAGGGGAAATTGAATTGATTTGGTTAACAAAACTTTTCAACAAAATTTTAAAATCAAAACAGATACCAATGGATTGGAGACGAAGCACGCTTGTGCCAATCTTCAAAAATAAAGGAGACATTCAAAGTTGTTCAAACTACCGAGAAATTAAACTTATAAATCATACTATGAAACTTTGGGAAATAATAATTGACAATAAGCTAAAGAGAGAAACAACAACATCAGAGAACCAATTTGGGTTCATGGCTGGGAGGTCAACTATGGAGGTGATTTTCCTTATAAAAAGATCGTTGTAAAAATATAGAGAAAAAAATAAAATAAAAAATCTTCATATGATATTTGTAGATTTAGAAAAAACATATGATAGGGTCCTTAGAGATGTTCTTTGGTGGAAAGAAAAAGAGTGCATACTAGATACATAGACACTATTAAGGGTATCTATAATGGAATAGTAACGAGTATAAAGACATTTGGATGAGCTACAAAAGAATTTTCCATTACGATAGGACTACATCAAGGATTGGCTTTAAGTCCGTATCTATTTACTTTAGTTACGGATGAATTAACTAGGTTCAAGATGATATACCATGGTGTATGTTATTTGCAGATGATATTGTCTTAGAGGATGAAACCAAAGATGGAGTGAATAGGAAATTAGAACACTGGAGAAATACATTAGAATCTAAAGGCTTTAAGTTGAGTAGGATGAAGACCGAATACATGCATTGTAAATTTAGAAATACAAGACATCTAGATGATGAAGTGGTAAAATTACGGGAAGTAGAAGTTTTTAAGGTGAACCACTTTAGAAACATAGGATCAATCATACAAAATGATTGTAATATTGAAAATAATGTCGCACATAGAATTCAAGCTGAACGGAAGAAATGATGGAGTGCAACAAGGATGATTTGTGATCGAAATGTTCTTACTAAGTTAAAAAGAAAATTTTATAGAACCGCAATTAGGCCCGCTATGCTCTATGGAAGTCAATGTTGGACGGTAAAACAAAAACAATTACATAATGAACGTAGCAAAAATGAGGATGCTTATGTGGATGTGTGGTAAAACTCGTAAAGATAGAATAAGAAATGTAAAAATTCAAAAACAATTAAGAGTAGCAACAATTGATACAAAGATTAGAGAAATGAGGTTGCGGTTGTTTGGTCACCTGCAAAGGCGGCCTACAAATACCCCACTAAAAAACTTGACTCAATAGAAGCAGTAGAAATTAGACGAGGTAGGGGAGACCAAAGTTAACATGGGATGCATTAATTAGGAGAGATTTGAATGGTCTGGAAAGTTCACCATCAATTGCACTTAATCGATCACAATGAAAAAGTTTGATCCATATAGCCGACCCCAATTAATTTGGGATTGAGGCTATATTGTTGTTGTTGTATCTTAGGTCTATCCCTATATTGTTGAATTTCTTCGCTTCCTATTGTGTTAAGTTTCTAACTAGACTATTTCCAGACTATTTCTAGTAAGTTGAATTTATCTAAACCTAAAAGATAAATGACTTCCTCCATGAGACTTCGTAAACGATAAATGACTTCCTCCATGAGACTTCGTAAAAGATAAATGACTTCCTCCGGCTATTGAGGTGATCACCAACTTCTTGAACTCCCTCCTTAAATTATTCCACCAATGGGAGCTTGAAGTAAATTTAACACGAACCTCCAATAGAACGAACTCTCCACCAGCCAACTAAATGAGGAATTTCTCGCCACCATCGCGACCCAAGAAAAAAACAAAAAAACAAAAATGACCTTTCGGCTTTTGTAAATACATCCCAAGCAAAGAACTTAAGAATGAAAAACCAACAATTCTTTAGCTTGATAAATAATCTATTTTGCAATAAATTAAAACACCCAAAGATCTACCATATCATGCACCGCATTATTAAATGCGATGTAGGGATCCTCGTCTGCCTATCTCTAGCTTGATCACTCTATGCATATCTTGAGAAGTAGCGAGTAAAAGTGGAGCACAAAGGAAGAACGTGCGATCCTCATGTTGATGCTCTGCCAAGGCAGAGACTAACCCTTGACACTGTCAATTGTCCTGAGGCCGTTGTTTTATTTTGTATTTTGTTATTGTTGATCAAAGAAGCTATATAGTGAGAGCAACGTGTAAATGAAAGTCAGCTGTTATCATTTTGAAACCCAAATCAATAGAACAGTATTTGTTCTTGTGTTCTCCATTCTCGTTGTTCAATCCTTCCAACCCAACTCTCTGCATTAAAATGACACTAAAGTATCCAACAACAAACTTCGTGAAAGTGGCAGGGCAATCCAAAACATGATAATTAATGAAACTAAGGAACTTCAAATTTATTTAGAAGAACATTGCCCGCCCGCCAAGGCGACCACCTTGCAATCACTGAAACAAACAAATCAACAAATCATAGTACAAATTTACCTCAGAATGGCAAGCTCCCTCATTTTCCTCCTCCTCCTCTTCTTCTTCTTCTTCTTCCTCTTCCTCTTCCGCTCTAGCGTTGCCCACCCAATCCTTCTCATCAACACCCAACCTCATCTGCTCCGCCCTAATCTTCTCCACCAGCACGGCCTCCTCGCAGCGCCGCAACAGCGTCTCGGACCAGCGCTCCCCCGGCCGCGCCATCCCCCTCCCGCTCACATCCTGAAACCTCCCCAAATACTCGTGGTGCAAGTACGGCTCCCTCTCCCTCATCGCCTCCTCCGAGAAGTAACTCCCCTCCCTCTCCAGCCTGCTCATGTACGCTCTCCTCCTGTTCTTAACCACCGCCGATCGCCGCGACGTCGGACTCTCCGCGCTCCGCAGGCGATTCAAATGCCAGTTCACCTCGTAGTCGCCGCCGCCGCTACCGCCGCCATGCTTCGCCTCGAATTCACGGAGCTCGTCCGCCGTGAGGCGGTCGCCGTACCGCTCTGGAGAATCAGAAGAGATTGTGAGTGGTTAGGGTTAGGGTTTTGGAGAGAAAAAGAAAGAGAGAGAGAGGGGGGAGGGGGTGATTTGACCTAGGAAGACGGCGGGGTCGCGGCGGAGGAGGTCGAGGAGGATGGATTTGCGCTGGGAGGGAGTGGCGGCGGAGGGCTGGAATGATCTCGGGAAGTAGAGGGTGTCGAGTGACGCGAGTCGCTCTGCCATAGCTTCTTCTTCCATAATAGCTGTGGTGGTGGCGGTCTCCTGCATTTCAGGTTTGGACTAGGTAGTTCTATAGTGTATTGGTGCAATTGCACTTCTATACTTCTGGAAGCCGGCCCATGAACAAGCAACCGACACGCATGGGTTGACATCCATTGACTTTTTATGTCTGAATGCATGCACATGTATCTCCATGTGTATCGCATGGATGTTGTTGTGAGTCTTGGATTGTTTTTGTGAGTAGCTAAATGAACACTAATTTTTTTGCTTAGAGGATCCCACCTCAGTGAAATCACCAAACTACCCCTTTATATAAATGGTTTTTACTTACTCATACCCCACCCGCCCCATTCACTCATACTCCAGTAACTCCTCTCTTAAATCATATGTTGGGTTTTGGGGATCATGCGCAACGAAAGCTTTCGAAACCTTTTCGCACATCCTCGAACCAAGATCCTATTTATTCCATTAAATTGATGTATCAAGAGAGAAAAACTATACCTTAACAAGAACAACTCCATGTCTGCCTTGTTTGGTGTTGATCGATTCCTTTAAGACGTTGCCAGAGAGGAACATTCTCTATCATAAATCCAAACACACGAACGGACGATTACGATCCAGTGTGCTAGCCCCAAAAAATTATAGGGCAAAAATTCTGACAAAAATTCTCTAGGAAAATCTCTCTCGAGAAATCTCTACCACAACCGTGACCTTAATGTCTTATTTATAGTACACTGGGTCGAGTTGTTAAAGAACTTCATCTCCTAGTCACACTCCAAATAGAGTTTTAGATAAAGTCCAACTCTAAAAAGGATAAAGTCATAAATAATCTATAATTACTAATCCAACAAGAGTTGTAATTTATCTAAAACTCAAATAAGAATTAAAGCCATACTTTAATTCCAATTAGAGTCATATTCAAAATGGGATTTACTAAGATATAAAATTTCTAGTCACACTAGAAATGTAGGGAGTTTCGAATCCTAGTCAAACTAGGACGATTAATGAAAATCTTTAAGATGGATTTTATCAAATAAAATTCATCAATCTAGATAATATTAAATTGCGCAAATTCGTTCTTTGTGTGCGACTCAACAGGTTCATACAACGTTGGTAGTGTACCAAAATCATTTTGTATACAAGTCATAAGCAGTCTCTAGCAAGACATTAAGACTACCTAAGTAGCATGAAGATCAATAAATCGATACAACCTAATAGACAGTGTATATCGTATCCCTTTGTCACGCGATATCTTTTGATTGAACATAAGACATGAAATGTCACCCTTATAGTTCAATCTACTAGGCTCGATCTCCGAGTAGACCGAAATTGTCAAGTGACATTGATCCAATCAATTCACTAGACATGACCATTATCAGACTAACACATCGATGGGCCTAATATATTTCTTTCTAAAAGAGAGGGACAAATCCCATCTTGATCACATAACATCCACATATTTGTGGAACAATGACCAATCACAATCTTTATAATCATCCGGTTAAAGACAACATTTTATTGTATTAAATCAGTGTACTCCTAATGTTTGAGTCTCTGGTGATCTTAACTCAAAGAACTAAATAATATAACTCTCATGGGAATAACTTATGACAATAACCATGTAGTGTTCTCATAGCAGGTCCGGTATCTGTTCCCAACAGATATTCATGATCTTGATTCGTATCCATATACGCATAATCATCACATGACTATCAATCAAGACTCATACTAGTCTTAATTTATTATCGTTCACATAATAATAACTGACTAGGGACGTTTAGAATAATACAGTAATTATCCATGGATACAATTATAAAAGAAACATGCGTCTACTTATAATAGTTAAATAACATTTACAGAATTGGCTTAGGGCACATGCCCAATATCGTATTCTCACCACCAACCCAAATCCAACGAAGTCTGAGCAAAACCAAGTCGATTCAACGCTGTGGCGGCCCCAAATCCCAAGGTCGCCACGTGGAGTATCGCAGCACCCACTGGGTCCCACGCGCCATTAACGTATTTTGCTACTTCACGACTACTCGATATGTGTGTTAACTCATTTCATTAATCAGTTTAGTTAGACAATTGAATCATTTTTAGCATTAAAACAGCGGAAGTCTTAAATTTAAAACAAGTAAAACAATTAAATCCATCATCATATAAAACATCATTTATACGAGCAACTCCTATTATGGAAAACCCGGGAAAGTACTCTGTATATAGGCGACAATACTAAGTAGTAATATATACAAGTACAGTGTGTATCTAATCTCCCAATACCCAAAAGTAAAGATAAATATCAAAATAACATGTACTAGTGGGTCCTCGACTGCAAGCAATTAGATGAAGTCGTCAAGAATCCCCTTGCCCCTACTAGTACTGGGATCTGCACTCCCATTACAAAAAGCCAGATGGAGAGTACAGTTAGTACGATTCCAAATGAAGTACACCGAGCATTTATAAGAAAATAAATAAATACCAATAATCATGTTAAATAATCATGCGTAAACAGGCAACTGTGCTACGATCATCACATGAATAAATAACACGAGAGAAACAAAATGCGTACTCGTCCCGGTCAGACTAAACTGTACTTCGGACCCCCAGGATCCTTTCGGTGGGTGCCCCCACTTCCTTTCACCTGGTTCCTCGTGGTGCGTGTGTGACACGTGTACCCTTAATGCAACTCGGGTTGCAATTCACCGAGCGCCTGATCACACGTGCTACAACCTAGTGTGCCTTAAGTACACTACGAATATTAGTGGGAGTAACTCGACCACCAACCCAAATATATCACAGAATATAGTACAATAACAAGGAATAGAAATCAACGATGGAAAAGTAAACCCTCAGTGACTTTCAGATGGATTCTTACGTACCTAGAAAATGCACTCCGAAGTCCCACTTACGTCTCGAGATACACGCTCGACTCCCGACTATGGTCTCCTAAGTTCCTAGTGTATAATTAAACTATTTTAACTAGTTTAGAGTCAAATTAAGTGAATTTATAATGTGTGGCCAAAAATATGGAAATTTTACTCTAAAAAGTTTGGTTTGGCACACTTTTCGAGTTATAACGAGATGTTAAACGCGCGAAAAATTCTCGAATACTATTTTTTTTATCTTTTTCTCATTTTTTAATATTTTCTTGATTTTCAGGATTTTTTTTCATAATTTTCTACCTATTTTTTCTGTAATTTATTAAATTTTAAATTTTTTTTAAATTACATTTTAATATTATATTATTTAAATAAATGGGTGGGTCCCTAGACCGGGTTTGCACACACGCACGCGGGTGCGCGCAACCAACCCCCTCCCTATTTTCTTTTTTAAAGAGACGTTGGTCTCTGTTTTTTTTTTTTTTTTCAACCAACAACAATAGCAACTTCAATAACATCATCAACAACAACCAACACCATTAATATCAAGTTTTCTCCAACATTTAACCAACAATCAACTTCCACCATTAAAACACATTCAAGCTTCATTTTAATGGTCAATTTAAAAGAAAGTGTAGATGCTCACCTTGATCACTTGCTTCCTTGATCAAATCACTTCCCAGACTCCAAGGATCTCATACAAATCTCACACTCTCAATGGTTGTTATCAATTTTTCAAGGAATTACACATTTTTTTTATTGCTTTGTGTTGAAGAGAGGGAAATAGAGAAAACGTGGAGGAAAGTGGAGAAATGAGTGGTAACCCTAATTTTGGGGTGTTAGGTGTATAGGTGTCATGTTTCCATTTGCTCCTAATTAGACACCAATTTTCTTTTTAGCCTTGTTCAATTACCTTTGGTTACCCGGTGTCCTGCACCTTGACACACATAACGAGGCGCGCCATAGTCGTGAATTTCGATCAATTGGCTTGGACTGTGTTTATCATTAATATTTGTCATATTTAATTAATTTGATTATACAATTTATTTTCCCAACCTAGTGTACCCACAATTCGCTCGCTTAGTACCCGTATTGACATGTTTCTCGAGGCGAATGCTCGTTACACTATCTCGCTCGATTCAATGATATAAATACAAACATGCGATGCTAGGCAAATAATTTGATATACGACATCGCAAATATGCAAACAATCACGCAAAATCACTATTTACCTAGCCAGACGTGCCTCGACCTATCTGCGGCATCCACGCGGATCTAAGCTGGCGTCCAAGTATGAAAATAATCAATAATTACAACTCTTCCCAACTAGAAAAGAGATTTCGTCCTGAAATTTTAAATAACTTGAAGTTTCATCCCATGAAATAGCCGAGGGTAACACTCCCGCATAGTAGACTCGAGCTCCTAAATGAGTCCTCTGTACCATGATGTTGCCATCGAACCAACACCTTAAGGATCTCCCTGTTACTAAGAGTCTGCTATCCACAATTGCTATCAGTCGCTCCTCATATGTTACATCAGACCGAACCTCGATCTGTCTCAAGTCAACCATCGGTCTCGGTCCTGACCTAGCCACTCTCAACATCGAGATATGAAAAGTAGGATGAACCCCAACTAACTCTATTGGCAAGTCCAATCTGTAAGCCACACTGCCAACTCGTACTACGACTCTGAACGATCCTATGTATCTCGGTGCCAGTTTCCCTTTAACCCCAAATCTCTGCTAGCCATTCAAAGGGGAAACCTTCAGATAAACCATGTCACCCTTTTCATAGCTCAGACCCTCGTGATACTTATTCGCATATTTCTTATGTCTGTCCAGTGCTGCCCAAAGTATATGTCGAATTTGCCTAACATTCTCTGTGTGATCAACAACTATCTCTGGCCCAATCGCCGGTGTATCCTTAGGCGCTGCCTAACACGCAATGATCTGCAGGGCTTGCCATACTGCGCCTCAAACGGAGGCATCCCGATACTCGCCTGATAGCTGTTATTATAAGCAAACTCACACAACGATAAATAATCCTCCCACGAACCTCCAAACTGCAAAAAATAAGCCTTGAGCATATCCTCCAGAATTTGTATCATTCTCTTAGATTGTCCGTTTGTTTGAGGATGGTAAGCTGTACTAAATTGCAACCTGGTGTCAAACTGTTTCTGCATCGCCTCCTAGAATCTCAAAGTCAACCTAAGATCTCGGTCAAATACAATAGAGAATGACATCTCATGCAATTTAATGATCTCCTTCTCGAAGGTAATGCTTAGGTGTAGGAATGAATCTCTCATAGAAATAGGAATAAAATGCTCTGATTTCGTTAATCTATCAATCACAACCCAAACTGCATCGTGACTCCTCGTAGTTTGCGGTAACCTACTTACAAAATCCATAGTGACATGCTCCCATTTCCACTGTGGAATTGGTAGTGGCTGTAGTAAACCACCTGTTCTCTTGTGCTCAACCTTAACTTGCTGGCAGATATGACAACTCCTGACGTACTCGCCAACGTTATCTTTCATCCCTAGCCACCAGAATAATCACCTCAAATCACGATACATCTTGGTCCGACCAGGATGAACCGTGTAGCGAGACCTGTGTGCGTCCTTCAAAATTCTGCCCGTATCTCCGGAACTGCAAGTATCCACAACCTCCCTCAGTGTCTCAAACATTGATCTATTGACTATGCCCAACCCGTACACTTCGGATCTCTAGCCATACCATTGAACCACTCGTAGAGCCCATCAATCCTTTAACACTCGACAACTCACTCAAAAGATACAGTCGAAACTCTCATCTGACAACAAATGTGTGGCTCGGTTGTAGTAAAAAATCAGTCATGCACGTAACTAACGCCGCTTGTAATAAGCCATGCTCGTGTGTCATATGTCGCACTACAGTCCGACTGTCAATACCGCTCCTGCTTAATGTGTCAACTACAACGTTCGCTTTCACTGGGTGATACTCAATAGTGAAGTCGTAGTCCTTCAGTAACTCAAGCCATCTCCCCTGACACATGTTCAGATCTCTCTGAGTGAAAATGTATCTCAAACTCTTACGATCAGTGTAGAGTACGAACTGCTCTCCGTAGAGGTAATGCCTCAAAGCTTTCAGTTCAAAAACGAATGTCGCAAGCTCAAAGTCATGCACTGGATAGTTTACCTCGTGGTGTCTCAATCGTCGGGACAAGTAAGCTACTGGTCTACCCTTCTGCATCAAAATGCATCCAAGTCCAATGCTCGATGCATCCGTATACACTGACAAGCTTTTGCCCGGCTCTGGCAATGGCAACACTTGTGCAAAAGTCAATATCCTCTTCAACTCCCATAAAGATTGCTCACACGCCTCTGAACAATCAAATCTAACATTCTTCTTGGCCAGTCTAGTCATTGGTGCTACAATCGAGGAAAAGTCATGTACGAATCGGCGGTAGTACCCTGCTAGTGTCAAGAAACTTCGAATGTCAGAAACAGACTCAGGCGTCTTCCAGTCAATAATCGCCCGAATCTTCTCTGAATCCATAGAGATACCCTGATCGCTAATGACATGTCCCAGAAATATCACTCCACTCAACCCGAAATCACACTTGCTAAATTTTGCGTACAGTATATGCTCTCTTAGTGTCGTCAAAACTGCTTTGAGATAACTCGCGTGCTCCTCACGAGTCCTCCCGTAAATCAAAATGTCATCAATAAAGATAACGACATATCTGTCCAAGTATGGTCTCAAGACCCTGTGCATCAAGTCCATGAAGATCAACGGGGTATTAGTCAGCCCGAAAGGTATGACTGTGAACTCAAACAACCCATATCTTGTACTGAAAGCGGTCTTCTAGATGTCTTCTTCTCGAATCCTCAACTGATGATAGCCTGAACGCATATCAATCTTTGAGAAGAACTTGGCGCCAGTCAAACGATCGAAAAGATCGGCGATCCTAGGGAGTGGGTAACAGTTCTTAACCGCCACCTGATTCAACTTCATGTAGTCTATGCACATCCTCATTGAGCCATCCTTCTTATTCACAAATAACACTGGAGCTCCCCAAGGTGACATGCTATGGTGAATGAAACCCTTCTCCGGTAAGTCATCCAATTGCTCGTGGCGGTGGCAATCTTGGTAAATCATCTGGAAATACGTCGACAAAGTCTCGAACTACTGGAACATCCTCAATTCCGACTTCAGTCCTAACCTCTGGCTCAACTATCACTGCAAATGCCTTCATCTCCTGAGTCGTAGATATTCGGCCTCTAGTAATGGGTAGTGCAGTCTCGACTCCAATAAACGTGAACTCTGGAATCCTTGAAACTTGAAAAATGACGATATTCTAGAAGCAATCTAGCTGTACATGATATACCGCCAACCAATCCATCCCTAAAAGTGTGTTAAACTCGAGGTACTCTAGGACTCGTAAGTCTATCGGCAACTGATGCCCCTCTACCTCTATCGTGTAGTCTCGACATATTCGGTTAGGGTATATTTTATCCCAGCGGCCGTACTGAGGATAAGGTATGTGTCTAGCGTTTGTGATGCTAACCCTAACTCTCCTAATATGCGTCTAACAATAAATGATAATGTACTACCCGAATCTATCGTAACATGCATCGGTCTACCAATAATAGATAACGTACCCTCGATGAGCCGTCTCGTCGCATCTTGATCTGGATGGCGACTGCATGTGCTCTCTCCCGAGCCTAACTCCTAGTAATGTCGGTGGTGCCCTGCAGTCAGCTTTCAAGTGCCCTTTCTGACCACAACGTTGACATCGACGTTTCTCCTGCTTGTCTTCGAATCACTGACCTTGACCCTGGTCTCTCTGACCCCTGTCACGGCCTCCCTGATCCATATCCTGATGGTACGACTGTGGCTGATGTCGTTGCTGCTCTATGGGTGCAGGTGCTAAGGCGTGCATCTGCTGCTTATCCTCGTACTGGAACTGGTTGTCCCTGTGATCAACCCTATGGTCCCTATCTCGTCGATTATCTCGGTGACCTTTGTCAGGCTGATCTTTCTTTCTCTTCGGTCTCCGATCGGATCGAGAACCCTGACCTACCTGTACCACAGTACCTGTCGTACGCCTGCCCTCTCTCTCCAAGAGCAGTGTCTCAAAAGATAATGCTCGATCGTACACCTCCTGAAGAGTAGTAGCACCTATCAAGACAATCGCGTCAGAAATCCGATCATCAACACCGCGTACATCATAGTAAATTTAAAGCATCTCTGTGCCCATCACATCCATCAAGAATAGTAATAGGTATTGGTAACACTCCATGTACTGCATCAATGAGCGGTTACCCTATTGTAGGGCCAAAAAATCCTCCCTCAGCATCAGCCTCACCTGCATGAGAATGAACTCGTCGTAGAACAACTCTCAAAACCGTGCCCATTTCGCTGGCTTCGGGTGGATATCCATATAAGTTATCTACCAAACCGCTGCATGACCTCTCAGACACGCTCCGGATAAACATGCCTTTATGCTTTCATCGTTCCGCATTAGCCTATGGAAACGCTAATGCGAAACTATCCACTTCCCTGCTGCCTCAGGGTCTCCACCTCCGTAGAAGTATCCTGGCTGAAACTTCATGAACTCTCTGACAAGATTCGCCTTCGAGGTCAAGACAAATATGGAAGTAGCAGCAACTATAGTAGCTACAGGTTGCTCGGTAGTCACAGGTAGGGGCGTAAAAGTCGAAGTCTCTAATGGCATCACAATTGCTGGCGAGACTCCCTCAACCCGTGTCTATGAAAGTGATGTATCAGTAGGCATATGTGGTGTAGTCGGGGCGACGACTATCTATACCGTAGGTGCGATAAGAACTGTGGGAGCTAGTGCTCTTGTTGTAGCGGTTGTCGCGGCCTGAGCCCTAAGTAACTGGAGGATCTCCGTCAACAGGGCATCGTCGGCGGCGTGTCGATCCTCTATGCTTTGAGTCGATACGGTAGTAGTAGTGGTGTCCCTAGTAGGATCACTAGTCTGTCATATCTTAGGCTGTGTCAAGGGCTATTCGTCCATCGTGATCTGTATTGAAAAGCGTGCATCGGATCAACCTCGATATATATATATATACGTGTTAATTTATCATTTACAATAAAACATAACACGTATATAAACCCTAAGTCTACCCGCCTCACCATAACTTCCCAACAAGAGTTCTAAGGCAAATACATCGGTCTTATGCTCTTTCAGTTAATTTCCTGAGGTTCCTATAACTCTCACTCTGATGCCACTTGTGGCGGCCCCGAATCCTAAGGTTGCCACATGGAGTGTTGCGGCCCCGCAGTCCTGTCAGATCATTGACTCACTAGGTCCCACGTGCCACTAACGTCCTTTGCTATGCGCGTTAACTCATTTCGTTAATCAGTTTATTTAGACAGTTGAATCATTTTTAGCATTAAAATAGCGGAAGTCTTAAATTTAAAGCAAGTAAAATAATTAAATTCATCATCATATAAAACATCATTTATAAGAGCAACTCCTATTGTGGAAAACTCGGGAAAGTACTCTGTATATGAGCGATAATACTAAGCAGTAATATATACAAGTACAGTGTTTATCCAGTCTCCCAATACCCAAAAGTAAAGCAAAATATCAAAATAACACATACTAGTGGGTCCTCGACCGCGGGCAATCAGATGAAGTCGCCAAGAATCCCCTTGCCCTTACTAGTATTGGGATCTGCACTCGACCATCACAAAAAGCCAGATGGAGAGTATAATTAGTAATATTCCAAATGAAGTACACCTAGCATTTATAAGAAAATAAATAGATACCAATAGTCATGTTAAATAATCATGCGGAAACATGCAACTGTGCTACGATCATCATATGAATAAATAACACGAGAGAAACAAAGTGTGTACTCGTCCTGGTCAGACTAAATTGTATTTCAGACCCCCGGGATCTTTTCGGTGGGTGCCCCCACTTCCTTTCACCTGGTTCCTCGCGGTGCGTGTGTGACACGTGCACCCTTAATGCAACTCGGGTCGCAATTCACCGAATGCTTGATCAAACGTGCTACAGCCTAGTGTGCCATAAGTACACTAAAAATATTAGGTGGGAGTAACTCAACTACCAACTCAAATGTATCACGGAATATAGTACAATAACAAGGAATAAGAAATCAACGATGGAAAAGTAAACCCTCGGTGACTTTTAGTGGATTCTTACGTACCTAAAAAATGCACTTCAAGGTCTCACTCACGTCTCGATATACGCGCCCGACTCTCGACTATGGTCTCCTAAGTTCCTGGTGTTCAATTAAACCATTTTAACTAGTTTAGAGTCAAATTAAGTGAATTTATAATGTGTGGCCAAAAATATGAAAATCTTATTCCAAAAAGTTTGGTTCGACACACTTTTTGAGTTATACCGGGGTGTTAAATGCCCGAAAAACTCTCAAATACTATTTTCTATCTTTTTTCTCATTTTTTATATTTTTCCTGATTTTCTGGGTTTTTTCATAATTTCTTACCTATTTTCTCTTATTTTTTCTATAATTTATTAAATTTAAAACTATTTAAATTAAATTTTAATATTATATTATTGAAATAAATGGGTGGGTCCCTAGACCGGGTTTGACATGGTCCAAACGGGTTGGGCCCGGACCGGCCCATCTTTAAAGAGATGTTGGTCTCTGTTTTTTTTTCAACCAACAACCATAACAACTTCAACATCATCATCAACAACAACCAACACCATTAATATCAAGTTTTCTCCAACATTTAACCAACAATCAACTTCTACCATTAAAACACATTTAAGCTTCATTTTAATGGAGAATTTAAAAGAAAGTGGAGATGCTCACCTTGATCACTTGCTTCCTTGATCAAATCACTTCCCAGACTCTAAGGATCTCATACAAATCTCACACTCTCAATGGTTGTTATCAATTTTTCAAGGAATTACACACTTTTTTTCTTGCTTTGTGTTGAAGAGAGGGAAATAGAGAAAACATGGAGGAGAGTGAAGAAATAAGTGGTAACCCTCATTTTGGGGTGTTAGGTGTATAGGTGTCATGTTTCCATTTGCTCCTCATTAAACGCCAATTTTCTTTTTAGCGTTGTTCAATTACCTTCGGTTACCCGGTGTCCCGCACCTCGGCATGCATAACGAGGCTAGCCATAGTCGCCAATTTCGATCAATTGACGTGGATTATGTTTATCATTAATATTTGTCACATTTAATTAATTCGATTATCTAATTTATTTTTCCGACCTAGAGTACCCACAGTTCGCTCGCTTAGTAGCCGTATTGAAATGTTTCTCAAGGCGAACACTCGTTACACTATCTCGCTCGATTCAATGATATAAATAAACACATGCGATGGTAAGTAAATAATTTGATATACGACATTGCAAATATGCAAACAATCATGGAAAACCACTATTTACCTAGACAGGCGTGCCCTGACCTATCTGCGGCATCCACGCTGATCTGAGCTGGCGTCCAAATGTGAAAATAATCAATAATAATGGCGTAATTAGAATTTGGGCCATTACAAACGTCGTAGGTGCATTCCTCATCTATTGTAGTGACGATTTCAAAGTTTTTTTGGGTTTTTTTTTTACTTTTTTGAGTCGATATTGTTTGTGGGATTGTTGATGGGTTTAGGGGTTCAGTTTGGGGGTTGAATCTTGCATTTTGAGTGCAAAGTTTCGATGAAATTGAATATATTAAGCGATTCTGAGCAAAACCCAATTTTTTGGTCATTTTCATGTATTTCTTAGGAGTTTTGAAATTCTTTGTTTTTCCCCTTTGGTGTCGGACACACAAAGTCGATACCTCTTCAGAGATGTCAGACATTCAGGGCTGACATCTCTAAAGAGGTAATGGCCGACTTCAACCGAAACTGCAAAAAAAAAGGTTTCGGTGGGTGATAGGGGAATCCAATCGAGACCTCTTCAGAGTTGTCGGCCTTGTGTGTCCGACACCTCTTCAAATGTGTCGGCTCTGTATGTCCAACACTTCTTTAGAGGTGTCGGTCCTTTGTGTCAGACACCTCTTTAAAAGGGGTATTGGAGTGAAAGTGAGAGTAATGATATACATCAAGGTATTTTTGGAATTCTGATAAAAAAGGGGCACACTAAGTAAAAGTGGGGTACGATTAAGTAAAAATTAAAAATAGGGTCCTTTAAGCAAAAATGGGGGTCCATTTAGCTGCTTCCTTTTTTTTTTTTGCAAAACTCATATGCATATTTAGTTTTTTTTATTATTATTTTGAGTTGATGAGTGATTTTTTTTAATGTACTAGCTGTTTCGATCCTTAAATTACCCAAAAAAAACCAAACCAAGTCAAAAAGATATAGACCTCAATATTAAAGGGGCTAATAAGTCAGGAAATCCTTATGAGAAATGGGGAGTCTCTGCAATGAGGATGAGGATGGGGGCGAGATGAGAAGATAATTTATTCTCTGTGTGGGGGTGGGGACAGAGGTAGGGAAGAAAATATCCCTATAAAGAATCCCTACTATGTATCCCAACAACAATTCATGTGGAGATCCTCATATATAAATTTATAATATATATTAAACATACATACATACTTTCATGTATATCACACTATATATAATTTTATATATTATATGCATATTAGTATATATATTAGTGTGTTACCATATATCCCCGTGATTTTTTTTTTGCATATTATAGTGAAGAGTTTTCTTGAAACTTACTTTTTATTTTATATTTTTTTTTGCATACTTAAAAATGAATGACATGTTAGTTTTTTTTTTGGATTAAGTGGGGGCACAAAGCCCAGTAAATACAAAGGGTTCACAACACCCAATTTCTCAAAAGTCTGGCACCAGTTACATCATCAAACAAAATAGGTCCCAAACAAAGGGTACATTATCTACTACGTGAGATCCCGAGGGAAAGGCGAAAACATGGTTCGCGAGTCAATCTGCCGCTCTGTTACATTCTCTATATACATGTATCGTCTGAACACGCTAAGGATGCTTAAGCAGCTCGAGGATCAACCTAAGTAGCTGATCGTAGTTACACTTAATTTATTGTCAATTACCTAAACTCTCCACTACACATAAGTTGTCCATCTCAAAAATGACTTGCCCGAACACCTTCTCCCTGGAAAGTTGGAACCTAATGAGAGCCCCTCACATCTCAGCCTCGACTACACTACACGAGCCGAAACTCGCAACAACTCCCCATACCTATTCGCCATTATCATTCATGAGGATCGCGTTGCAGTAGCCATGCCTCCACTTCTTTTAAGTGTGCCATCCGTATTGACTTTCATCCACCCACAAATTAGAGGTAACCAACCAATCAATATCTCTTGGCGAAGGGGTTTTTTGGCATTACCAGCAAGTTTCAGGGTGTTGACGTAGTGAAAATCCTTTGCCTTAGCCCAAATTGCGTGTCTTACTACCGATATGTTGTAATCCTTATTACCCAAAATAACCGAGTTGCGAGCTTTCCACAAGCACCAACACCCAGTAGCAAAAACTGTTAGCCAAGGGATATTCTCAACAATTTTATTTTCCTTCAAGTTCGAGCAGATCCATTCATTGCATGATTGTTGGAAGAAGTCAGTAGTCATCCAGTTCTTAGGACACCTCTCCATACCATATTCGCAATTGCACAATCCCTAATGACATGCCCAATCGTTTCACTTCCTCCTCACATAAACCATAGCTGTTCTCATCGGCCATATGCCTTTGTTTTCTTCTCTGTTGGTTAGTAAGGCTTCATGAAGAGGCAACCACGAAAAGGTCCTGACCGGTTCAGGGCCACACTACTTCCATATAATAGGCCAATCCCCTTGGGAGTGATGTTCACTCCTCCCTAATAAAATGAGGCCATTGTAAAGGAACCATTCGGAGAGTGCATCCAATAAAATGAATCTTCCACCTCATGAGTGGATGGCGGATGGACAGCTGAAATTTACAATAAGATAGTGGGGGTGGAAAGGTTTGAAGGCCTCCCAGTCCCAGCCACTGCCTGCCATTGTGTAATCAACAACCGATCTCTAAATATATTCCTCAAGGATAACTATCGTTACAACTTAAGCCAGCGGAACATCTAAGCCAATCCAGCAATCAAGCAAAAATCGAACCCCTCTGCGACGGCCTTGCCGCCCCGGGGTGACGTGTCTCCGTGTACTCCTTACCTAGTGGGCCTAACTACACGTGTCCGACACCTACCCGTCCTCCTATTAGCTCAAAGTTCGTGTCCACGTGTGTTTCATTAAATTTGTTAGTGAATTATTCATATTTTCTTTAATTATCCTCTTTAAGTTTTAAATATTTGTTAAGTTCAATAATTTATGGTTTATTCAAATCCTAACCATATTAGTGGGTTGTATTTTACAAATTAATTTAAATCACCAGAAGCCTTAATTGACACAATTAGGTAAGGCAATTTACCATGGTAAACATTATTCATAAGAGTAAGTCCTATAGAAAACCCAGAAAAATACCATGTATATAAGCGACAATACCATAAAACATGGTATATACATATACACGTCATCTCAAATCAACAAATACCAAAAAATAATACCATAATATCAAAATAATATAAACTCCTACGAGTATGTCCAAAACCGTTAACAAAAAGAGATAGTCGCCTAAGATTGTCCTTTCCCGCTACTCGTATAAAAATTTGCACTCAGTCACCCAACTAATACAGTGACGACTCCAGTGAGTAAATTCCCAAGAGAAGTCTACACAATATTCAGCAATAAAACAAATAAGACTACAAGACATGTAAGTATGCTATCTGGCAACATAAATACATACTTCCATGAATGGAGAGCAATACAAAAGATTCAAGTAGCATACAATAATCGTAATACAACACAACATACAATAATCAAAGAAAGTAGCAGTTAACGAGGTAAACGAGAACGTAAACATATAATAGCCAAGTCAATATGCACATAAATGCCTTTGATGAAAACCTAAGGATGTATCGCGCGTAGCAGACTATACCATACTTCGGAGCGATGGGTCTCTCTTGTGGGCTTCTCCGACAACCTCCACAGTCCCGTTTCCTTAGTTCTCACGATGCTGGCTAAATCTGCTGAGTCACCGACACATGCATTTGAGTGTAGCTCGGGTCGCAATTCACCGAGGGCATGATCACATGTACTATGGTATAGTTTATCCAAGTTCGTCTACACATCCCGATGTAAAAACCCCGATAAACCAATCAATTAGTTAGACAAACCAGTAAGATAAACAGTTCGGCAACCATCACATGTACAAAAAAAATGATTAGTGCGTTAACCGTTCTTGGTAGCGCGCTACCTAGCCTCTGGGACAGAATTCTCAAGTCAAAAATTCTGTTTTTCCCTTTAAATTTAGCTACCTAAACCTATCTAACACATTCTATACATCAAATTAACCACAAAACAACATCGAACACAACCTCAGAACCTCATTTTACATCAAATTAATAAAAAATAGGTTCATTAGATATAGGAGATAATAGAGATGATGATAACCTTAGTTTAAATCCTCTAATTTGCTCTAAAATGGTTGAATTCCAGCCTCCTAATCTTCTTATCTTCTCTCTAAATTCCAGAATTGTAAATGGTTTGGTTGCATGTGTTGGACCAAATGATCAATATATATATTAAGGTGTAATTGATTTCTAGTCCTTGATCTCAATGTTTTTACGTATCTCGAAGTTTGTCTAATGGTTCACTTCTAGCCACCTAGTCCACTAACTCAATAGTTGTGACACTAATTGATACTCACATGACTCCTAGATGTGTCAATGTATATCTCTAGGTAAATCATATGATTTTCAATTAATGAACTAAACTATAGGCCTTAATTTGTTTTGATTTAATTGCACTAACTTAAACCCATTTTAATAGATATGGTTAGTGTTTTATTTATCAAAATTAACCAACTTCTGGTCCCACTGACCTTTGACTACACGATACTCGATGCCCCTCGTCTCAGCACGTAATTCGAGGTACACCATAGCCTTTTATTTTAATTGAAATTTACTTGGCCTATGGTCACATTACCCATTTTAATTGATTAATTAGTCATCCTAACGTGAATTAGTCGAGTTTCCTAGTGTACCCGTAATTCATTTATCCGACATTCGCATTGACACGCCTTTCGACATGAACACCCGTTACACAAACTCGCCCGATAGTAACACACACATGTGGCGCAATATAATAATAATAATTTTAAACACCATATATACTCAACCACCATCCATAAATAACATATTTTCTCGGTTCTCGTGTCCAAGCCAACCGAATTGTCCATGTAACGCTCGTACTACAACTGTTAATCCCTGAGATTAACGCTAGTTCTGGTTTAATTAATTTGGGCCGTTGCAATTCTTCCCAACTAGGAGAATTTCGTCCTCAAAATTTAAATCTCGAGTATACTCTTGTGTAATTATCTTATCCCTGTGCGACCACGCCTCACACCTTGATAGTCCCTCTCTACAGTCCCTTGAACACCTCAACTAGACCATACTTCAATACATAGGGGGCCCACTAGTGGGCCTTTCAGACCAGGTCCACTGGCCCATCACCCAATAGCCCTTCACATAACTGTATCATCAGGTGTTGCCTCGTACGCGATGTGCCCGGCAAGACCCTTCTTACTGCCCTTCAGACCTTTGCATAGCTATATCCTTAAGCGTTGCCCCGCACGTAATGTGCCTAGCTAGGCCTTAAATACAACCCTTCATCTCTTCATCTTCATGATAAGGAAATTGTGGTGGAAAATATTCACAACTCCTCTCACTCCTGTCTTCTGTTCTACGTTTCGTGGGAAGGAAATTGTGGCAAGAAAAATTCACCATTGCCAACTTACTTCCAAACCCAACTAGACCATACTATCGATTCCCTCTCAAGTTTTTGCTAGTGAGCACACCTAACTGGCTTGATACTTGATCCTCTCGGTGGTCGACGTAGACTCGTGATGCACCAACATATATACCAGTACCGTAGCTCGGGTTGTCATTAACCGATGAATTTTGATTCACATGTTATACTCTAGTTGTCACTCGACCTTGTCTGAAGGCGAGTCATGTCCATGAACATAGTTAACAATATTCATGCTCATTATTAGGCTTTGAACACTGACTGTTTCAGTCATGCTTTCATTAACTTCGTCTGTATCCATACCATCACAACCATGGTATTGTTGTAGTGCTTCCCAGAGCACAATACTCTAACTTAGGCAATGAAATATGATCTCATTACACTGTAACTATGGCCATCATGAGTTACTCTCGCTCATGTATAAGTCATGTGTTGTCTCATCCCACCTTTTTACAGCATATACTAGGGGTGGGAATTAGTCTCCACAAAATAGCCAAAATCGCCCAAACCGTGGAAACCACATGGTTTGGTCTGGTTTTTTTTTTTTTAACTTGCGGTTTGGGGGCGGTTTAGAAAACTTGAAAACCGCAATTTTACAGTTTGGTGGTGGTTTTCATTTACAAAAATCGCGATTCACCAAACTACAAAAACCATCCCTAAAGTTGGAATGCATTGAAATAAAGTTGAAGCATTTTCTTGTTGTTTTAACTTTCAAAATGATTTTAGACTCATAATTTTGACTGAGTTCATGTATATTATTGTGTTTTTGGTGGATGGTCATGTATGAACATATATTTTGTTGATGGGATTGTATGGAATGTGTGACTTTTTTGCTGAAAATGTGTCGTAAAAAAACCGCAAAACCAAACCGCACAAACCGCAGTCGGTTTGGTTGTGGTTTTGAGGTTTCGCGGTTTGGTGGTGGTTTGTAAAACGGCCAAATTGCAAACCCTCAGTTTGGTGCGGTTTGATGATTTTCACTACCAAACCGCGGTTTGCCCACCCTTAGCGTATACCTAATGAGGTCACACACCTTGTATACGATACCTAAGGGAGAGTAACTACTCATCTAATAGTATAAATTTTCATTTTTTTATTTTCATGTCGTGTAAAAGCTTTATGTTTTCATATTCTTAGATTTGTAAATCATATGGCTCTTCATTCTCTCTCTCATGATGCCCATCCATTTCACTTACTTTGTACATAACTCTTAAATTTTTCCCTTATGATCTCATGTATTCCATTTTGTCATACTAATCTCTATCGCCACTTGACTAGTTGTCCATTTTCGTTAAGCTTGATTTAAACCTTGGTATCAATGATTCGCTCGATGTCTTCTCACACAATTGTAAGCTTTCTCTCTAACTGTACTTATTAAATTGTCATTTTTCAAATGAGGTAGCAGCATGGGCCCCCACCGACCTCACTGTATGAGGGCAATCATAAAAACTTATGTGGAGTTACTCAGATTGTCATGATTGTGTTGGGGCATGTGCCCTAGGTCAATCCATAAATGTCTTTATGAATACTTTTAGTTAATAAAATAGAGGATTTCATTTGCTGTTTATTATAATTAATTTGCATGTTTACATTATAATAAGATCCATGGGTATTTACATAAATATCCTAAATGTCCCTAGTCGGTCATTATACTGGGAACTATAATGAATTAAGACTAGTGTGAGTCTTGATTGATGATCATATGATGATTATACGTATAGGGATACGAATCAAGATCATGAGTACTTGTTAGGGAACAAAGTACTGGACCGACCCGCTATGAGAACATCACATGGATTAAGTCATAGTTGTTTCTCATGATAGGTATATATTCCAGTCCTCTGACTTGAGATTACCAGAGACTTCAACATTAGGAACACAAGTGATTTGACACAATCAAACGTTGTCTTTAACCGGACGATTATAAAGGTTGTGATTGGTTACTGTGTGAGCAATGTGATGAAGTTGTGTAATCAAGATAGAATTTGTCCCTCTCATATAAAGAGAGATATCCAGTGGATCCCTCGATGTGTTAGATTGTTAAAAGGCCTAGTTTGAGTGAATTGATATTGATCAATGTCACTTGGATGTTTTCAGTCTACCTAGATATCGAGACTAGTACGATTGAACGTGTTGGATGACAATTCCATGCCTTATGTTTGATCAAAAGGATATCGTGTGGCAAAAAGATGTTATATACATTATTGATTAGGTTGTATCGATTTGATATTCGTACAACTTGGGTAGTCATAATGTCTTGCTAGAGGCCGCTTATGACTTGTATACCAAAATGTGTTTTGGTACACTACCAACGTTGTATGAGCCTATTGGGTCGCACACTAAGAATGGTTTTGCGAGATTTTAAGACGATTCAGAAAAACGAATTTTATGTGATAAAATTCATGACATAAACGTCCTTGTGGTGTATTACACTTATACTTCTTTAAGTAAGGGTATATGTGTAATTTACTTAAACGTCTATATACAAGAGTTGTATAAATAGACGCTTTAAGTTAGAATACACTAACAAAAGATCAAAAGGCCAAAACTCCTTTTCGTTTAAGAAACGACTTAGGGTTTTTGGTATGCTCGATCGTTTTGGAGAGATTCAAAAGGTTTGGCATTCTCTCGACGCTAGCACTTCGAATCTCGGCCGCCGTTCGTGTGGATAGAGGGCGTTCGTCGTTGGCAGCGCCTTAGAGATCGATCAACCTTCTGAAAGGTATATTGCGATTGAGGTATGATTAAGTTTTTCATGGTTTAAACGTTTTTAATGGAATTAGATTCGGATCCTGTTGGGGTTTTTGTCAAAATTGTTTTGTAATCTCCGCTGCGTATGAACCCCAAAACCCAACAGATTGCAAGACTAACTTTAGTGCTCTAGACGAAACTAAATGTGTCTGTTATCGCTTTCATGTACATCCCGACTCATCTCAACACTATCAGTTTTCCATAGGTCTTCTAGCCGCTCCTCTGTCTCGTATCTTCTAGCTATCCTAATAAGACTCTATCTACAATATCCTAACCACTTTCTTGTAAGTCTTATCATTATTGTCTTTCTTTAGATCTTCAAATGAAAAGCACATTCGACCCATAACTAGTGGCTTTTATGAATTCGCCATTATACCTCCCATGTTCTGTCAAGATCTAAGCTAGGTGTCCCATATTGACTAGGTTGAGAACTATCACGTTGTCGACAGCCTTGCTATGGTCTGCAATACGCATAAACTGCATAGTCTCTAACTTAAATCATCACTTTCCTTTTTAGCATGAAATAACTACATATAATCACATGCATTCATCATTATCTTCTTAAACATGAAGTTTACAAATGTAATGTAGCAAAAACATCAAGTTCTCATTAACTATACAAAATGACCTGACATTTAAAATCATCATCTCTACATACTACGTATCCGCCTCCTGAATTGGGGCTCTAACCCGTAATGGTATCGCTGGTATCGACGACATAAAGATCCATGGGCAATTTAAATGATGATTCCTTTCCACTCCAAAATGAGAACATACTGAAGGGCACTCCTGTCCCAATGATGTAGGCTCGTCACCCTACAAATCTGGCTCTCGCGCAGGTGACGATGTAGTAACTCACATTGGTCTCCAAGGATAATCTTTCTTATCATGTCCATGTTGGCTACATCGAAAACATCTACGTCATCATTTTGCTTTTCCCCGTCGTTTCCTTGAACTCTGGCTCAAAATCCTCTCTTAATGTGTTCGAGGTGTGTGTGCTAGATCCTTTTCTCTATCTCCATGAGGACCTATCAATTTTAGTATGTACCCCTTTTGTGTCCTCTGTCTGGTTCTTCTTTGTTCATCACCAGTGTTATGCTCGATCGACACTGGCTATGGTTGGGTTGCAGTTACTATTATTAGGTTTTGAGATGCTGTAGCCATAGTTGTAACGAGTGCCGTAAGTGCGGCGGCCTGATCCCTTAATAGTCGAAGTACCTCGACCATCTAAGTCTTTTGGGCTACAAGTCGATCCTCCATACTCACTGTAACAAGGAAATCCCTAACTGTAACAATAGCCTGTCTAATCTCTTGAGGCACAGTCGATTGTCCGTCTATGATCTGCATCGAGACATGTGCTCTGCATCAGCTTCATTATATATGAGTATGATGTGTAACATACAGTAAAAACATAACATGCATATAACCCTAACTATACCCGCCTCACGTCACTTCCCAACTAAAGTTCTTAAGCCACAACATCGGGTTTCCACATCTAAAATCTTTATTGGTTAAGTTTATCAAATTTCTTTTAACTTTTCCCAAGGCTTCATCGACCTCTCTAATACCAACTATGCTGTTGGTATAAGGTTAAATAACAAACTAAACTTCATCCCTTAGGATCCATCAACCTTTCTTTGATATCATCTGCGATGGCCTTGCCGCCCTAGGTTGACGTGTCTCCATGTACTCCTTGCCTAATGGGCCTAACTACACGTGTTCAGCACCTACCCGTCCTCCTATTAGCTCAAAGTTTTTGTCCACGTGAGTTTCATTAAATTTGTTGGTGAATTATCCGTATTTTCTTAAATTATCCTTGTAACGACCTAAAACTTAAATTGTACCACGTGACAGGTCAGGGTCGTATGTGGGATCCACGCATCAGAATACATATATCCGAATCTCGGGTGGAGACACCAAGGTATGATATTTTCTGTGATGTGTGTATTATTTAGTAATCTCCGATTTGAGATTATAATGTTAATTGTTGAGAAAGGTACATGCAGGGAATTCAATGAGCCGAAACACGAACAAGGACGCGCCTCGAGTCGCGTACTGACGTGGGACCGAGGTAGCGGCTTAATGTGGCTATAATGGCTATAGTGGTTTTAATGTGGTCACAATAAAACCATATACACTGGATGCGCCTTGTGATGCGTGTGTCGTGAGTGTCGAGATTATGAAATGAGGTGGTAGTGGTGTGAATATTTATGGTGCCTCGAGATGCGCGCTGCCCAATTTCTATGGAAAACATTTGAATAAAATATGTTTTTGATATGCCTCGAGTTTCGCTCCGCATAAATCTTGAGGACACATTTGTTTTCTTCCTCAAGCTATCGATAGTAGTATAATACAACACATCAAATAGCTTATATATCCCCAACTCTCCTCACTTCCCAACTAATACTCTGGGTCAGGATCATAGGGTTCCACTCTAAGTTCCAACCGTGTCCTAACTCTATTATTGATTTGTGTCTTATGCTGGTTGTGGGCTAATCAAGAGCTTTAAGTAAAACCTTAGGCTTTGATACCAACTGTGACGTTGGTATCACAATGTCTTAAGCCATGAGATTTTCAAAACTAGGCTCTGATACCAACTGTGACGACCTCATTTTCCCACAAACTGGGCCCCGCCCGGCCTAAGCCCACGTGGACCCCTGAGCCAATCTCGTAAGGTCAACACAGACCTAGTCAGCCTTCCAATCCCTCATTATAAGTAAATTCAAACTTTTAAGTTGAGTTATTAATATTTTTCAAGTTTTTTAATTTAGCGGAAGCAATTACTACATTAAATAACTCAACAATAATGTTAAAAGAGTTGGACAATCTAATTGTAGAACCCTGCATAAATATATCAACATTAGAGGAGAGTAAATACAAGATATACAAAAGATTCACCTAGGTATGGTGCTTTGCCCTTGCTGGACCATAGATCTACGCTCAGTCAAACCCAAAAATGACGAACCCAGGTAAGTAACGCCAGTAGGACATATACACAACATTTCGAAATAACTAAGTGTGCCTCAAGTTCCACTCTGCACGAATATCGAGAACACATTTGTTTTCTTCCTCAAGAAGAAATAAAAAGAGAGAAAGATAGATCAGATAAGAGGGAGAGAAAGAGAGAGAAAAAGAGGAAAGAAAGAGAAGAGGAGAGAGAGAAAGAGACGGCGGGGTGCAGGGAGCTCTGGCGAGGAGCGGGTGTGGTGGAGTTCCAGCTCACAAGGCACGACATCTCGCGGTGGTAGTAAATCAGTTGGTGGGTTAGACAACTGGTGTGGACGACGACCAACAGACGGCGAAGGCGAGATCGGAGCCGGCCAGGCGAGCAGCTGCGACAGCGACGACGTAGACCAGTGTGCCGCGGACCAACAGTGTAGTGGCGGACTAGCAGTGCGGCTGATGGCGGTGTGCGATGTGAAGGCCTCGGATGGCGGTTCCCGCGACCAAGAAGTGGCACGATGGTAGGGAAGACAATGACGACCGACCGCGATAAGCAGGGACGCTGGCGAGGAGGCGCGACTCAGGCGGCGGCGCGACTCCGGCGGCTGCGCGGTTTCGGCGGTAGCTCGGCTTTGGCAGTGGCGCGGTGAACGACATGGAGCAAGGGCGCGGTGGCGCGTTGCCGGATCGATCGGAGGCGTGACTTCGACGAAGCCCGACGACGCGATGGGTTCCAATGAGTTTTGAAAGCCATGGTAAGGTTTATGTTAAGTATTTGGTTGTGATTGAATGACATAGTAACTTAGCCCTAAAAGGTATAAATGAACACCAGGGACTTATGAGGTATAGTCGGGTGTTGGGTGCGCATATCAAGGCATGAGTAGGACATTCTCGAGGTAAGTAAACCAGCTAGAAAATTGTACAATCATTTCATTTTACTCTATTGGATATTGTTGTTCATTGCTTTGATATCTATCCTTGAAAATGATATTGCGTGGAGTGGTCCATTGACAAGTGAGTCATGGTACTGTTTATCTGTGATATGAGCTCTTATCTGGATGCCGTTGATATCTCCCAATTGAGTGTATGTTGGGGGCACTTATCTGAATCTGTGGATATCTCATAGTTGCAAGGGTTAGGGCTGGGAGGCAGGTGTCTCATCCTGAACCCGAGTATGCTAGGCTTTTGCCGCGACTCAACGACCTTTTGGTCGGGACTCCTTGCTATTTGGCCTCACTTATCAATTGATTTATTTACAGTCTTTTATATTCATGTGTTACCTGTTCATTTCTTTTTACTTGCATGAATTCGAGTGATTTAGTTATTTCAGAATGCTGTGTATATGTCCTACTGGCGTTACTTACCTGGGTTTGTCATTTTTGGGTTTGACTGAATACAAATCTACGGTCCAGCAAGGGGAACACTCTATAGCTAGGTGAATATTTTGTATATCTTGTATTTACTCTCCTCTGATAATGATATATTCATGCAAGGTTCCACAATTTGATTGTCCAACTTTGTTAACGTTATTGTTGAGTTATTTAATGTAGTAATTGTTTTCGCTAAATTGAAAAACTTGAAAAATATTAATAACTCAACTTAAAAGTTTGAATTTACTTATAATGAGGGATTGGAAGGCTGACTAGGTCTGCGTGACCTTGCAAGACTGGATCGGGGGTCCACGTGGGCTTAGGCCTGGTGGGGCCCAGTTTGTGGGAAACTGGGGCCGTCAAAATCGTCTTTAAGTATTTAAATATTTGTTAAGTTCAATAATTTATGATTTATTCAAATTCTAACCATATTACTGTGTTGTATTTCACAAATTAACATAAATCAGCAGAAGCCTTAATTGATACAATTAAATAAGGTAATTTACCATGGTAAACATTATTCATAAGAGCAAATCCTACTATGGAAAATCTGGAAAAGCACCCTCTATATAAGCGACAGTACCATAAAACATGTTATATACATGTACATATCATCTTAAATCTACCAATACTCAAAATAATACAAGAATATCAAAATAATATAAACACCTACGAGTATATCCAAGACCGTCAGCAAAAAAAAGATAGTCGCTTAAGATTGTCCTTTGTTGCCACTCGTATAAAGATTTACACTCAGTCATCAAATAAATATAGTGACGAGTCCAGTGAGTAAATTCTTAAGAGAAGTCAACACAATATTCAGCAAGAAAACAAATAAAACTATAAGACATGCAAGCATGCTATATGGCAACAGAAATACAAACTTCCATGAATGTAAGGCAATACAAAAAATTCAAGTAGCATACAATAATAGTGATACAACACAACATAATATAATTAAACAAAGTAGCAATTAATGAGGTAAACGAAAACGTAAACATACAACAGCTAAGTCAATATGCACATAAATGTCTTTGATGAAAACTTAAGGATGTATCCCGTGTAGCAGGATATACCATACTTCGGAGCAAAGGGTATCTCCTGTGGGCTTCTCCGACAACCTCCACACTCTCGTTTCCTTAGTCCTCGCGGCCCAAATTTGCTGAGTCACCGACACGTGAATCTGAGTGCAGCTCGGGTCACATTTCAACGAGGGCATGATCATACGTGCTATGGTATACTGTACCCAAGTCAGTCCACACATCCGGGTGTAAAAACCTCGATAAACTAATCAATCAGTAAGACAAACCAGTAAAATAAACAATTCAACACCCATCACACGTACAAGAAAAATGAACCGAATTCTGTGAAGCATTCTAAAGGGTTTTACACACCTAAATCCGTGCTTCGACTTCCTCGGACTCCCGTATCCTACCCTACTAGCTCCCCGATACCTGAGCTATAGTCCACTAAGTTCCTAAAGTCCAAGTTTACATGTTTAGTATGTTTACAGGTGTTTGGGATATGTATTAAGCCAAAACTTAAAAAAAAACCCTTTAAATTCAGTTTATGTCTGTCCTTAGCGCACTATGGGAATGGTGTAACGCGCTATGAAAATGATATAGCATGTTACTGCCCTTCATCCTGAAGAATAGTTGGAAACCCAAAACGATTAGCTCGCTAATCGTTCCAGGTAGCGCGCTACCTAGCTTCTGGGACATAATTCTCCAGTCAAGAATTCTATTTCTCCCCACAAATTTAGCTACCTAAACCTATCTAACATATTCTCTATATTAAATTAACTCCGAAATAACATCCAACACAACCTCATAACCTTTTTTTACATCAAATTAATCAAAAATGGGTTCATTAGATAGAGGAGATAATGGAGATGATGATTACCTTAGTTTAAATCCTCTAATTTGTTTTAAAAAATTGAATTTCTGCCTCCTAATCTCCTTCTTTTATCTCCAAATTCCAGAATTGTAAATGGTTTGGTTGCTTGTGTTGGATCAAATGATTAATATGTATTAAGGTGGGATTGATTTCTATCCCTTGATCTCAATGTGTTTACGTATCTTGAGGTTTGTCTAATGGTTCACCTTAGGCACCTAGCCTTCTCAATCCCACTCACTCAATCCTTGTGACACTAATTGATACTCACATGACTCTTAGATGTGTTAATGTGTATCTCTAGGTAAATCATATGGTTTTCAATGAATGAACTAAACTATAGGCCTTGATTTGTTTTAATTTAGTTGCACTAACTTAGGCCCATTTTAATACATATGGTTAGTGTTTTATTTATCAAAATTAACTAACTTATGGTCCCACTAACATTTGACCACACGATAATTGATGCTCTGCGTCTCGACTTGCAATTCGAGGTACGCCATAGCCTATTGTTTTGATTGAAGTTTATTTGGCCTATGGTTACATTACCCATTTTAATTAATTAATTAGTCATCCTAACGTGAATTAGTCAAGTTTCCTAGTGTACCTGTCACGGGGCCGTTAAGTGCGGGGTTTACCCTAAGGAAATTTTTCTTGCTCAACCCAACCCGTGGTGCCTAAGGGCCACCTTAGTTCAACACTAACGATACTCAATTGAATGAACAACAGGCTATGACACCAAGGAAACATTTTACTAAGCTCTCAATGGGAATACAACACTGGTACTCTATGCTTCCCCAAGCCTAGAGCCCATGGCTTTATAGATCAGCCAACAAGTAGTTACATAACCGTCTAGGACACCCGTCCTGATTACATTGATTCATAGACTAAGTAAAATCCCACTCCTTTGTGGTCAAGGTAGTTACCCAACTGCCATGTTCCCTTGCTGCCGCCTGGTTCCATAACCACCTCAACTGCTTGGTCAATTAGCACATGCTCCATGTATTCGGGACATTTTTGGTCATGCCTTGGTCATGCCAGTGGCCATGACCAAGGTAGTTTCCGAACCGCTTGGAACCACCTTGACTTGGTCCATCCACGCCTCAAGGGACGTGGTCCATGCTTCTCTTAGGGACATGGACTGCTCGATGGTGCCTGGCTGCGCCCAGGCACCCTGGGTGTTAGCCGGGGCTCGGTCGAGTCCCACAGGCTCGGGGTGGCTGGACCATGGGTCCGTGGGTCTTGCCTTGGTATGATGCCCAAGGCATGCTCGAGGGTCCTCCTTGCTACTATGTCCATACCGCCCCTAGGAGAGAACACACCTCCCCTTATAGTAGATGTTAAGCCGTTTCCTCAGCTCCAATAGGAAACATTAAGAAATGAGACCAAACGTACTTTGACTTGGTCAATGCCCAAGTTAAGATTTGTCAACCCTTTACTAAGGTACGTTTTGCCCGTGCCAAGGTGCGGCCTTGTCCCTGCCAAGGCGCGACCTAGCTCGTGCCAAAGCTTGACCTTGCTCGTGCCAAAGGAATCTGCCAAGGTATCGGCTTGCTCGTGCCCAAGGAACCTGCCATGGCGCAACCTTGCTTGTGCTAAGGCGTCGCCTTACTTGTGCCAAGGCGCCGCCTTGCTCATGCCAAAGGAATATGCCGAGGTGTGGCCTTGCTCGTGCCCAAGGAACTTGCCAAGGCGCGACCTTGCTCGTGCCAAGGCGCCGCCTTGCCCATGCCAAAGGAATCTGCCCAAGGCACGACCATGCTCGTGCCAAAGGAATCTGCCAAGCCGCGACCTTGGTCGTGCCAAGGCGCCACCTTGTCCGTGCCAAAGGAATCTGCCAAGGCTTGCCCATGCCTGTGCCAAGGGACGCGCCAAGGCACGTGCCAAGGCACAACCTCGTATGCGCCCAGGCGCGCGATCTCGTACACGCCTGTGCGCAACCTCATTCGTCCCACATGCAACCAAACTTCATGGAACCACCCAAGTCCTCTAGAACTCGGTCGTTTGCTAGGTTTCTCGCTGCCCAGCCCAGCCAACTCGGGTCACGCTATTGAAGGGTTGACAATACCCATAGTTCGCCTATCCGTCACCCGTGTTGATACACTTTTCGAGGCGAACACCCGTCACACCAACTCGCCCGATAGCAATATACATATATGCAGTGCAATATAATAATAATAATAATCTTAAACACCACATAAACACAACCACCTTCCATAAATAACATATTTCCTCGGTTCTCATGTCCTAGCCAAACTATAACCGTTAATCCCTGAGATTAACACTAATCTCGATTTAATTAATTTGGGCATTTACACCCTCTGCTCGAGCTAATGGACCACTTTCTCCCATTATGCAGTTTGCCCCAATTCTCGCAAAAACTTCGCAACAAGTGTAAGGTTAAGGTTGGGTTGTAGTCTTCTATAATAGTCAAGGGTTGAAAGTTATACATCGCTCTAAAGACCATAGCCCATAAAACATCTGAGTTCGAGAGAACCCTCAGCCCACCTTCATTAAGAATGCTTTATTCATTAAGGATATCTTTTTCACACCCAAACCTCTAGTAGCTTTCGGAAGGCAAACACTGTTCCAGTCACTAAGCTCGATTTTCTCCCTTTTCTAGTAGTTCCCAAAAAGAATCCCCTACAGGCCTTATCCATATTATCACATAGACCTTTTGGTAAGCCCGTAGTCTGCATTGTATAGAAGGGGATGGCCGTGAGGGATGACTTGCACAAAGTAAGTCTACCTGCCAACGAAGTCTTCCGTGGATTCCACTTGTCAACCTTGGTATGGATTTTCGATAAGAGGTCGTATGTGTTCCTCAACCCCTGCAATGATATTAGGGGAAAAGAAAACTTTGAATTTTACAGCACTCACTTTGTGACCTAAATGAGTACCAAACTCTAGGATAATTCTATTGACAGTGATGGCTTGATCCTCTGAGGCTTCAACAAAAAAGATTAGATCGTCAGTAAAGAATAAATGTGTGACATAAGAATGGTTACCTCAAAAGGCAAAAACCACCCAATAACCTTCCTCAACTGCTTTGGTAATGGCTTGGGAAAGACGTTCCATGCATAAGATAAAGACATAGGGAGAGATGAGGTTGCCCTACCTCACACCTCTCGACGGCGTGAATGGATAAGAGATCACTCTGTTCCACAGAAGATGAAAGTTACTTGAATTCAACCTATCAAGAATTACATTAGCAAGCTTTGTTCAAATGCCGACGTCAGTAGATGTATCCTTAATAAATGACAAGCTTAGTCTGTCATTAGCTTTCTCTAGGTTAACTTTGATTGCCATCCATCCAGCTTTCCCTCTAACAAATTGCATAGAGTGGAGGAGTTCCTACATAATAAGAATGTTATCTATGATTTTCTTGTCCTACAACAAAGCTAGATTGGGAATGGCCGATGAGTAAATGCATAATAGGTTTAGTCTATTAGCCGCCACTTTCTTGATCAGCATGTAATTAACCGAGCATGAGGTAATAAGCCTGAATTGATTGAGATCAACATGGTTCTCCTACTTTAGGATCGCATAATTAAGGATCTGCTTGAGGCAGTAGGGATGAGGCCTTCTTCAAAGGCGTCATCCACCAGCTTAATAAGAGAAGGCCCCACAGTCGCCCATTGAGATAGGTAGAAGAGATAAGTGGTGCCATCAAGGCTAGGGGCCTTTATAGGAGCCCGTGACATCCAATAATTTTATAAACTTGATTAGGTGGCTAATTAAGTATTTTCATATTTGATTTAGGATTTAGGTATCCGAGGTGCACGCGTTACGGATCGGAGATCATAAACTTTAATATTATTTTTGTGTGTCGTGTGCCTATTTAATGTATTATATGCTATTTTAATGCGAAACAAGGTCAAGTGGAGTGTATACACGGTGTCCGTGAGTTCCGGAGAGCGTTGGGAAACTTTCTCCAATTTTCGGGTATTTCTTGAAATTTAATTTGGACATAAATTGAAAAGATAATCATGAAATTAAATAAAATAATTAATATACTAGTGGGTGCCTAGTGACACGCAGGGTCGAGGGTGACACGCGTGAGATGTACAATAATGTGCATGTCCGAGATTGGTCGTTGGCACACGTGGCGAATTTATAGCCGCATATATATAGGTGTATATCTATTAATACATATAATATAGTTTATATAGATTTAAATCAATCCTATAGTTTGAATTAAATAGAAGTATACCTTGGATGCGCCTTGAGATACGCGTAACGTGTGTGTCGAGAAAGAGAAATGGTTGAATGTTGTTGGTGGTGATGTGATTTGTCCATACCTCGAGATACGTGACGTTTAATCTTAAGAAAAATCAAAAGTGTGGTAATATTTAATCATTAGATCTACCTCGAGATATGCATTACATATCTCGAGGAGATTAAAATGATTGATTTCATAGTGAGTCGGTCAAGAGGTGGTGCTTATCTAGTTGAAAGCTACTTGATTGACCTCGATATAAGCAACACGTATATCGAGAAAGATCAATATATATAAAAAATAAGCGAATCATTTAATTTGCCTCGTGATTCATGTTACAATAATCTCGAGGAAAATCTAATATATATATATATATATATCAAATCACCACTACCCCATTTAATGTAATTTTGAAACAAATATTGACCTCAAAATGTCATGGTATTGGGTTTTTGGGGTTCATACACAGCGAAAAACTCAAAACAAAATTTGAAAAATCCCAATAGGATCGAAAATAAGTTCCATTAAACTAAATCTACGAAAGTAAATTATACCTTATTCCGTGATTTCCTTTTGATTGTTCGATTTTCAAGACGTTCAAATGCGCGTCCTTTATCAAAAATCCATACACAAACGATGACCACAGTTTGGAGTGCTAGCCCCAAGAGAGATTGAAAAACGATTTTTCTTTATAGCCCCAAAAGAGATTGAAAAATGATGTTTCTTTATCTTCTAAATCCAGATAACTCGAAAAATTGTAAAGCAAAATTTTATTTCGTTTATTAGGGATCCACCCTTTATTTATATGTGTAGATAAACCCTTACTTAAAATCATATTCGTAATACAACTATTGTATTCACGCGCTTTAAACAAATTACACATACGCCCTTATTAATACATTATCATATAACAAATCGTAAAGTCTTTTATGTCACGAATTTTATCATATAAAATTCATTACTCTTGACCAGTTGAAATTGTGCGAAGCCATTCTTCGTGTTACCTAATAGGTTCATACGACGTTGGCAGTGAACCAAAAACTATTTTGGTACACAAGTCATAAGCGGTCTCTAGCAAGACATTATGACTACCCAAGTAGCATGAATATCAACATCGATACAACCTAATTAATAACGTATATCATATCCTTTTGTCTTGCGATATCCTTTGATTAAACATAAGACATGGAAAGTCACCCTTAATGTTCAATCATACTAGTCTCGATCTTTAGGTAAACTGAAAAATATCCAAGTGACATTGATCATATTAATTCACATGGACTTGGCCATTATCAGTGTATCTTATCGAGGGGTCCACTGATATCTCTCTCTATACGAGAGTGAAAAATTCGATCTTGATTACACTCCTTCACATATTATTCACACGGTAACCAATCTCAATCTTTATAATTGTCCGGTTAAAGACAACACTTAATTGCGTCAAATTATCATGCTCTTAATGTTGAAGTCTATGACAATCTTAAGTCGAAAGACTAAATGATATATCTATTATGAGTAACACCTATGACTTGATCTATGTGGTGTTCTTATAGCGGGTCGGTCCAGTATCTTATTCCATAATAACTACTCATGATCTTGATTCGTATCCTTATACACATGATCATCACATGAACATCAATCAAGATTCACACTAGTCTTAATTCATTATAGTTCCCAGTATAATGGCCGACTAGAGACATTTATGATATTTCAATAAATACCCATGGATGTTACTATAAGGTAAACATGCAATCACTTATAATAAAATAAGAAATAAAACCTCTATTTTATTAACTAAAATTATATGATAAATAATGTTTATATATTGACCTAGGCACATGGCCTAACACATGGAGTCAAGACATGATTTCAGTTCTGAAGGTTAGAAAAATTGTTCTTTCAAGTTTGACCTTAAGTTCCAAAAAAAAAGGAAAGATTTGAGGATTAGTTGAGATGACACAGACAGGCTTAAGAAAAATTCAATCATAGACTTTTGAGCCTTTAGCTTGTAGAGGTACACCTTAGTTGCAGAGGAGTGAAGGTCGAGGTTCTCAGGGGACATGCCTCGAATCAGCGATGGACAGCTTGCTAGGAGTCTTTTATTAGTAGTAAACCTACAGTTGTATGTATATCAGTCGAGACTGTTCTTGGAACCTGAGTGTGATTATTTTTAGGTATGGAATTAAAGGACATTACAAGATTGCGTGTCCATAACTTATAGGAGTGTCGTCTTGTATGTCACAGACTCGACAACATATTAAAGAATATGTTCACGTGGTGACTGAATGAGATTCAGATGTAAATTGTAATCTTGTCAATGGTACGATTTCAGTTGGTGGTCGCGTGATGATTGAGTTAGGGTTAACTCCGGTGTGAGTCCCTATTCATCTTGTACTCAATACTGTAGTTGAGGATAAGGGGAATCCTCATTTTAATGTGTGAGAAATGTGTTATTGAGATCTTCGGACACGAGATGACCATTAATCTTCGTGTGTTACAATTACTGGAGTTTGATGTGTTGTTGAGAATGGATTGTCTAGCCATTGATGAAATGGAAGTTCTTGCCGAAATTATAGAATAGATGCAAGATCTCAAAATTAAACTAGAGGATATTCTTGTGTTTATGAATTCTCGGACGTGTATTTTGATGAATTAACTGGAGTTGCATCTTTGATTGAGATTAATTTTGTTATTGATTGGGTTTTGGGAATTAAACCCATAATTATTCCGTCCTATAGGATGGTTTCGAAAGAATTGTAGGAGTTGCAAAAACAGTTGAAGGATCTGATCGAAGTAAAGGTTTATTAATTGAAGTATGTCGTCGTGAGGCGCACATCCCTTTTGTGAAAAAAGAATGATGGTAATTTGAGGCTCTACATTGATTATAGATAGTTGAACGTGGCCATTATTTGGAATAAATATTCATTGTCTCAAATTGATAATTTGTTTGATCAATTGAACAGTGCCAAATTCTTTTCTAAGAATGATCTCCTTTATGGTTGCCTAAGTGTTAGTGAGATCGAGAAGATAATGGGCAGAGACTGCATTTAGCACCAAATATGGTTACTTTGAGTTTGTTATTATCTCATTTGGGTTGTCTAATACTTCAGCATTGTTTATGAATTTGATGCTGAGAGTATTGAGGCTGAATCTAAATCACTTGGTGATAGTGATCATTAATAATATCTAAATATATTCTAAGACTTACGAGGATCATGAACAACCTCTTAGAGTTATTATCCAAACTTGGAAAAAATTATAAGTTGCATGCTAGCTTTAGCAAATGCGAGTTTTTGTGGTCTAAGGTGACGGTGTTGGTCGTGTGATTAGTACGAAAGGAATTTCGGAGGATTCAACGAAAGTTAAGATTATCATTGGTTAGTCGGAAGATATTAAAGTGACGGAGACACGGAGTTTTTTGAGTTGGCTAGCTATTATTATAGGTTTGTGAAAGATTTTCTAAGATAGCTGTGCCGATTACTAAATTAACTCAGAAAAATGTTCCATTTGTTTGGTCAAATGAATGCAATGATGTTTTTTTGGGGAATTGAATAAACGTTTGACTTCACCACCAGTTCTTGGATTACTTAAAATGGGGGAAAGGCTTACAATTTATACTGATGCATAGAAGGTTGGTTTGGGTTATGGGTTCATGGTGAATAGCAAGGTTTTGTTTAGGTTTCTCGAAAATTAAATATTCATGAGAAAAATTATTCTGTTTATGATTTGAAATTAGCGACGATTGTGTTTGTATTGAAGCTGTGGAGATATGGTTGAAGTTTTACGCTATTTTCAAATCAAAAGAGTTTGAATTATTTTATCTCTCAAACATAATTGAATATGAGACAACGACGATGATTTAAATATTTGAAAGACTTTCATTTTAGTCTTGAATATTATCTGGGTAAAGTTAATGTTGTTGCTGACGGACTGAGCATGAGAAGTGCTGAAACATTGCGTGCAACTAATTAATTGACTTACGAGTATGCGTTGCTCGAAAAGTCATTGTTATGATTTTATCAGAGACTCTTAAGGTTGATGATGAACCAACTTGTGCTCAGTTTAACATACAACTCGTCTCTATTCAGGAAGTGATAGCGACTCAACAAAGTGATGTGTGTTGTGGAAAAATCAAAGGGGTTTACTGATGACAATAATAATCCAGATTAGGTTGAATCTACATATTAGAGTTTAAAGTTTATAGGCAGACTGCAGATTCCATTGATGGCCGAGATTTGGGATGAGATATTGAGGGAATCTCATTGGTTTGAGATATGACATTCATCTTGGCAAAACCAGAATGTGTTATGATATGAGGCGATTGTATTGGTAATCAGGGATGAAAGCTGATGCGGGTGATTATAGGTGGAGATGTGAGATTTGTCAACAAGTTAAGGCCAATAGGCGGAAACCTGGAGATACGTTATAGCTACTTCCCATATCATAATGAAAATGAGAACATATTGTGGCGAAATTTGTTATTCATCTGCCTACTTTTTTAGGGACATATGATGCGATTTGGAATTATTATTGATGGACTGGCAAAGTCTGCTCATGTTCTTTCTATGTACATTTCGGATGCCTTTACATAACTGAGCTTGGTTTGATGGCGGGAGGTAGCTCGCTTGTTTAGAGTTTCGCTAATGATATTTTCTTATCTTGATGCTTGGTATACATTGTGGTTTTAGTAGGGTATACAAGAATTATTTTGACACTTAATTTTATTTCGGTTATGTATTTCATCCTCGGGTGGATGGTCAGACTGAAAGGTGGATCTATAGGTTGGACAACAAGCTCAAGATTTATGTACTGGCATTTGAAGGTTCATGGGAAGAATATATACCTTTGTGTGTGAGTTTTATTGTAATGACTTTTGTTAATTATGTTTTGAAATGACTCCGTGTTAGGCATGGTATGCGATACCTTGTCGATCCCCTACCGGTTGGGTGGAACTGGAGGATTTGGTGGAGTTGTGGTCATAGATGATTGGAGATCACACTGAGGTTGTGTAACAGATTTGTAACAACCCAAATTAATTAAGCTAGGATTAGCATTAATCTCGGAGACTAACGGTCGTAATTTGAGCGTTACGTGAACAACTCGGTTGACTCGAACAGGAGAACTGAGAAAATATGTTGTTTATGGATGGTGGTTATGTATATGTGGTGTTTTAAAAAATTATTATTATTATATTGCTTCGCATGTGTGTATGATATCGGGCGAGTTAGTGTGATGAATGTTTGCCTCGAAAGGCATGTCAACGCGGGTAGTGAGTAGGCGAACTACGAGTGCACTGGGAAACTAGACTAATCCATGTCATGATGACTAATTAATCAATTAAAATGGGTAATGTGACAATAGGCTAAATTAATTCCAAATGAAAATAATAGGCTATGACTTGCCTCAAAATGCGTGTCGAGAAGTGGGGCACCGGGTAGTCGAATGTTAGTGGAACCATAAGTTGGTTAAGTTTGATAAATAAAACACTAACCATATATATTAAAATGTGCTTAAGTTAGATTAATCAAATTAAAATTAATCAAGGCCTATAGTTAGTTAAATTAATTGGGAACTATAGGATTTGTCTAAAGATGTGCATGGACACAGCTAAGAACCAAATGAGTAAAAAACCAGTGTCACATGGATTGAGTAAGTGGGAGTGAGTGGGCTAAATGGCTAGAGATGGGCCATTAGATAATCATCGGGATACATAAATGCATTAGGATCAAGAGTTAGAAATAAACTCCACCTTAATATATAACATAAGTTGATCAAAGGCATGCAATTGAAACCATTTTTCATTTCAACTTGCTGAAGAGGAGAGAAAGAGATTTGAAGCTGGAATTCAACTATTTTGGAGTTTAATTAGAGGATTTAAACTAAGGTAATCATCATTTCCATCATCTACACTTTCATTTGAACCCAATTTTGATCAATTTGATGCAAAATGGTTGTTCTGAGGCTGTTTTAGATGTTGTTTGGTGTAAATTGGATATGAAGAGTGTGTTAGGTTTAAGTAGTGAAATTTAAAGGGAAAAACAAAATTCTCGACTTTAGAATTATGTCCCAGGGAACAGGTAGCGTGCTACCTAGAACGGTTAGTGTGCTAATCGTTTTGGGTTTCCCAACTGTTCTTCAGGATGAACGATAGTGCGCTACACCATTTCCTTAGAGCGCTATTAGCACATAGCCTACTACATGATTCACATAGCGCGCTAATGACAGACATAAAACTGAATTTAAGGGTTGATTCGGGATTTTTGATTTAATACATATCCCAAACACCTACAAACATACTAAACAAGTAAAATTAGACTTCAAGGACTTAGGGGATTGTAGCTCAGGTATTGGGAGCTAGTTGGGTTGGATACGGGAGGCTAGGGAAGTCGAAGCGCGGATTGAGGTGCGTAAACCCATTAAGAATGCTTCACAAAATTCATGGTTTTGATTTATCGATATCGCATTTCGTGTGTGACAGCTGGTGGGCAGAAATGGGGTTTCTCTCATATTTCGATTTACATATATATTGGTTGTGGCTAAATCACTTGCACGGGTTACTTGTGTTTAGTGCTCGTGTCGATGGCAGTAGAATATGTCTACGACTGTTGGAAGGGATTTAGGGTGTTCCCTTGACTTGAAATAGAGTCTGGAGGGGTTCATCCGGTAACTGAAATTGGGGTTTAGTCACTGTAAGCCTGTAAGTATATACTTAGTTCCTATTCGACTTATCGATTACTAGCTGGTGTAGGTCAGGGTTTTCTCATGATTATACGGATGTTTACTGATTTATGCTTTATTTCAGAACTGGTTGAGTTGGTATATGCTATTTATTCATTTCACGTTATTGTTTTTGCTTGTCGTGTCCTGCCTACATTCATGGAGTATGACGTACTATTGCCTCGTATTTATCAGTTTTAATTCATGAATACTGTGTGGACTTCTCTTAGGATTTTACTCCTTGGACTCGTCACTGTATTTGTTGGGTGACTAAGTGCAGATCCTTCGACTAGCAAGGGCAAGGGCAAGAAGGTACTGGGCGACTACCTATGAGATTATGGAGCCAGCTCGTGTATGGTATTAGTATGTATTTATTTTGCTTTTGTTGGGTTTTGGGGATCATAGAACACTGATTACATGTATATGAAACTTTTGTTATAATTATTTCGCCTTGATATATACATGATATCTTTTGTCGGGCCTTCCACTAATTATGATTGTTAAATATTGCATAAGTTACTCATTAAAAGACTTCCACTGCAAAATTATAATATGACCTGATAAATTGAGTAAATGGCTAAATGGATTATTAATTCTTATGTAAAGTTTAGTTAACGTACCTAGGGTTAGTTGGAAAAGTGTAAGCAACTCGTCAGGTCGCGAGGTATCAAGGAGAAGCGGGCCATGATGTGGCAAGGCTAGTTGATGTGGGATGCGACGTAGCGGGTAGCAAGGAGGTCTGAAATTTGGGACCGTCACAATTTGGTATCAGAGCGAGGTTTCGAGGAAGCCTCGGGAGTTGTTTAAAAAAATTGAATAAAACTTAATAAACAAACCTTAGATGTAGAAACCCGAAGATCCTGACTTAAGATCCTAGTTGGGAAACAACTTGAGTCGGGTAAGGATAAGGTTTATAAACGCGTTATAATTTTGATTGTATATATTATATACACGTATACGGAAGGTGATTCAGCGCACGCTTTTCGATGCAGATCACGATGGATGACTAGCCGACTCTACCTACTACAGATGTTGGACATACGAGCGATCAGACTAAAAATGGGGTTTTGGATTCGACAGTAGCCCCACAATTTGCAGCTCACGATAGTTTGTTTGAGCAATTGATGGATATGATTCGCGTATAGGCGGCAACAACCGCATTACTCACTGCCGCTCAGGTATAGAGCACGACTGAGACGACAGTTGCTCCGACGATGCTTCCATTGACTATTCAGGCTATACCAATGCATGCATTAATATATGAGACTTCGGAAGTGGTTGCTACATCGAGATGCCAACTGCTACATCAACTCGGGTAGACATGTTTGAGACTTAAATGAAGGCAAATGTCAAGTTGATGAGGGAGTTCGTCAAATCCGATCTCGGATACTTTCATGGAGGCGGAGACCCAGAGGCAGTTGGGAAGTGGTTGATTGCACACAGATGTTACACAAGCTACTGCAGATTCAAGAGAGCATACATGCCAAGATATCAGGGCATATGCTAAGAGGGGATGTTGTTGTGTGATGGACAGCGTATACATATACTCACCCAGAGCCGACAACTTGGGTAGAGTTTAGAGAGTTATTTTACGATCAGTACATACCCATGAAGGTGAGGCTGAGGCTGAGATATGAGATTCTAGCGTCGAGACAAGGTAGTCGGTCAGTGTTACAATACATGGATAAATACTGATACTTGATATAGTTTGCCACAAAATGTCGTAGGCATCGAGATACTGCAGATTTATTACTTCGTTTGAGGGTTGATTGAAGATATAGCCAGCGCTATTGTTTCCTCCAGAGTGTAGACACTGCAGGAGATGTATGATAGAACACTTACTTATGAGACACATCTGATGTAGAGGAACGACATGCGTTCATCTACTGAGTTGGAGGGACATAGTGGACAGAGTTCTGGGGAGAAGAGACCGAAAGACCGGGATGATAGAGATGATAGATGGTATGGTTGAGGCTGAAGGGATGATGATTGGGCAGCCAGAGCGTATGTTGTGCTTGCATTACCAGTGCCGCCGCAGAGACAGACTCAAGACCAAGGAGGCAGAGACTGGAGATCACAGGGTCAGGGCCAGAGGTCAGGGAGTCAGCGAGCTGGACCAGGACGAAGGATCATATGTTAGTGGTGTGGGCAGGAGGGTTACGTCGAGAGGGACTATTCACAGAGATTGATGATTCCAGCAGTGGTGACACCGGTGCAGACTCGAGAGCCGGTGCATGTCATGACTGAGCCAAGCTGAGAGACATCCCAGCAGCGGGTTCAGGGTACGTGAATTTAAATTCTTAATAATTATAGTTTAAGGTTTATTCATGCATAATGGTACGATGGTAGATTATAGTGGTACAATGGTAGCTTATTGTGTTATGACATGAGATTGTCATGGTGAGTACGGATAGGTTATGACATGATATTGTCATGGTATGTGATGGTTGGTTAGGACTATCATGTTGTGATACATGATATGAGAGATTTACAGTTATCGGTGTTAGGTAACTGGATTAGAGAAGCTTGAAAATGAAAATTGAATTAATAGTAGGTTGTGGAGATGTTGGAAGAGAGTGGCTGGTCTTGACTACCTCGGCAACATGCGCCTATGTCTCAGGGTAACACTACGTTCCCTGCTATGGGAGTAGTAGGGTGTTTGAGGGACTGTAGAAGGGGACTATCAAGGTGTGAGGAGTGGTGATAAGTCGGTATTTATAGGTATTTATTAGTCTATTTTAGTATATTTAATTATTAAGAGTATTTAAAATAAATATTTAATAATATCTTCTGGTCATTTTTAGGTGAAACGGAGTGCGCGGTTGAATTCGTGGCGGAAAAATACTCAAACTAGAGTATTTACTTGCGATGAATCCTGACACCTGACAGTTTGTCTCGAAATACGCGTTGCGCGATGTGTCGAATAGCAGACAGGGCGTTCCAGCCAATCAGATGATGACACGTGGCGCATTTGCATTGGAGTAGTCCGTTCAGTCCAATCAGAGGATGACACGTGGACAGTGACGCACACAGTGACGCGCGCACACATGCCACAGCAACGTGTGCGGTCCAATCCGAGCTTGACACGTGGCGCCACGTCATCCTACAAGCCACGTCACCCGTCAGCCGTTTCCTCTTCGCGCAGCCACCGACGATCGGCCTCGAGATGCGAACCTGCACCAACTCCCAGATTTTCGGTCGTCAATCGCGCGATTTTCTTCTCCAAGCGCCATGCCACGTGGCGCGACGTGATTCGCCAGGACACCTCACAGCAACAAATCGGTCCAATCACAGCGCGACACGTGGCGCTGAGTCATCGCACACGATGCTCACGTGCGCTGTCCCAACCAATGAGAGAGCGCCACGTCAGCACAGTGACAGAAACGGTCCAATAGCAGCGTGACACGTGGCGCATGAAGGAAAAAATGTACCAGGGAACTCTATAAATAGGTGTGACATGAATTAAATGATCTATCTCTCAATCTCTCACACTCTCTCTACACCTAATTAGGAATAATTAGTATAGTTTAGCTTTGTTTTAGTAATTATTTTTGTGCGACTATGTCCGCTTAGTCGACTTCTCGCTTAAGTCGACGGGGAAGCAAGTCGGAGTCATGGATTCAAAGCGCATTATGTGAGATCTTTTATTTTTATTATCTAATTAATTTAATTTCTCCTAATTCATTGTTGTTGATTTTAATTATTATGATTGATAATCGACTGTTATTTGGAATATTAGCATCCGTGTAATTGTGCTTTTAGACCAATACAAGAACAAACATTCACCCGGTTCTTAGTAAAACCCTTCCTAGGTCGATGAATGTACAACAATTGAATATAAATTAAATCGGTAGCGGTTGTGACCCTGCTTATTTAGGATTAGTGTTCCCATAGATCCAAATTACTGCGGTTAGTGTATTAAACCTGATTGGCGGACGTCTAGGGTTATACATTAATTAGGGAAGTAGTCAGTGGCGGACGTCCTGGCTATCGAGATTAGGGGAACTAGGAATTTCTGGCGGTTGTCGATTTTCCATAGCTAATCTAGGAGAATTAAATTAATAACTTATTGAGACCATGATTGTTATTGAATCTTGACTCTGATTTGTGGAACTGGAGACTTAGGTGTTATTTAATTATTAATTATTTATTTTTGAAATTAGTTTTGTTAAGTTATTTATTTAGTTTAATTAAATTAGTTAGTTAAATTAATAATCATTTTAAAACCCCAATTTTCCCTTTTTGTTGTTTTAAACCTAAGAAAGAACCGGTCTTTGTGGGATCGACCCTTTGCCACTATTCTACAAAATAGTTGGTTTAGGAACTTTATTTATTGACGTGTTCGGAGCGCGTCAATTTTTGGCGCCGTTGCCGGGGATTGGTATTTTCTTTCTTTGGTTTATTTTTCTTTATTTATTTAAAAAAAATAAAAATTAAAAAATTAAAAAAATAAAAAAACTAAAAAAAAATTTTTTTTTTCTTTGGTTTATTGTTATTTTTATTTTTATTTTTATTTATTTATTTTCTTTATTAAAAAAAAACACACACAGAAAAAAAAATATTTTCTTTGGTTTATTTATATTTATTTTCTTAAAATAAAAATTAAAAAAATTTAAAAAAAATAAAAATAAAATAAAATAAAAAATAAAAAATAAAAAATAAAAAAAAAATTCTTTGGTTTATTGTTATTTTTATTTTATTTATTTATTTATTTATTTTCTTTAAAAAAAAAAAAAAAAAAAAAATTCTCTCTAGTCCCTTGCTCTTAACATGTATGCAGGCAATATGTCAAGTTCCACCGACCAGAAACTTGACCGACTAATCTCGATGATGGAACACTTCCTCTCATCTGGTGAAGTGCAAGTCAACCCCTCGATGGACTCCTCCTACCTTCATAATTATGGTCGATACGAAGACTCACATTATTATAATGTGAATGGGGTAGGTACGCCACAAAATAGATATCAAAATATTAACATGAATTCTTTTGTGCAACAGGTCGAGGTTTGCGAAACTTGTGAAGATTATTCTCATTCCGCACATAATTGCCCATATAATTCACGGTATGAGAATTATCACTATTCCAGCTATGCACCGCCACAACCTGACTTCTCTGGATTCATGTCATACACACAAGCTCCTCAACATGAAAGAAATCAACGGTGTCATCAAAGCCTCTCTTTGAACGATACAATGATGGAAGTGATGGAATGTTTGCCTGAAAGTTGGCGAACTCGCAATGAGATTCCAAATATCGATTTAAGTTTGCCAGCCTTGACGGACGTGCAAACTTCCTTCACTTTTACCCCAGAAGAGGATACGAGTGATGATACGTTGACAAATCTTGAGGCGAAAGAGGATACGCAGATGGAAGACTATTTGATAGAAACATCTGACGAATGTGAAGTCTTTCCAATTGAACCAGAGATTGTCATTGCACTAAATGAGAGAGAAGATGAGATGAACATTAATGTCAATTCGAAAAGTCGGAGATGCCGCAAATAGAGAGCAAGGAAGACCAACCTCTCGGTGTTGGTACGACCACCCACCTTCCCAAACATATATGGTACACCTTATAAGGGGTGGAAGTAAGGGAGCGTTTGCGGATCTTCTACACTCTTGCCGACACCTTTGTGTTGGACGAGCACGATATGCTAGATTCCTTCGTGTTGGAAGTTCGGATGAGCTCCTAATTCGAAAGAGGGCGTGCATGTTTCATTGCCCAAACACGTAGATGCGCCATTCGTTGTCGACATCTCTAAAGGAGAGGGCATCACGTGACCAATCATGCCAAGTCTAGCCAAAGACTTAAAAGAAAAGCGCTATTGGGAGAGCACCCAAACTTTGATAAGTATTATTTAGTTTACTTATTTTCATTTTTTTTTGTATTTTACATGCCTTTGTATCATTTCCTTTGTTTTATCTCTATCATATTCTTTCACCATCTTGTTTGCTTTCTATGCGTGGACTCCTTGACTTGTTTTGAACCTTGAGGACAAGGTTCGGAATAAGTTTGGGGGTGTTTTTAGGGATTGAGGATTGTTTTGGGTGAATTTTTTTCGAAAGATCGCAGGTGAGATCGTTTAATTTCTTTTATGCGATTATATGCGGATATTGGATGGTAATGGTGGTGTTTTATATCATTTCTTCCATTTCTTTCATTTCTTTTCCATTCACATTCTTTTCTCATTTCATTAGGAATTGATACACTTTCATGTATATATTTAGTATATTTTTATTTATTTTAGAGTCACCCGAAACTTTGTTCATGCCTTTGGTTGTGGATGAGTAATTACAGTTGCCTTTTTGACTTGAAATTTAGAGAAAATTAGGAGAAACATTTAATCAAGTTCGTAGCTCTGCATTCTTGTGATTTCATGATTAGAGACTTGGATGATGGTTGGACTTTGTGCTAGATAGCGAAAATGAGTAAACGGTCACATTTATGCAAGTTATATTATTTTAACCCACGTTAGGGAATTTGCTTGATTATAGTGAAAGTGAGAAGTACTAACAGGAGTTTTCATAAAAAATTAGAGTGTCCCACAAGTTTCCATAGGAAATGGAGCAGGGAAACTTGTGGTGGGAAAAAGTGAGAAAATCGGTCCATAGGAAATGGAGCAGGGACCGTATTAAAAAAATTTGGAGAAATAATAAATAAAAATGAAAAATGAAAAAATGAATAATGGCGGAAGTTGTGAAACTCCTCAAATAAAAGATTTAGTTCGAGTGCTTTCACTATATTAAGTAATATTTTGAACTTGCGTGCTTGAATGTATAGACCAATAAAACTTGTGATTAGTTGATGGCCTTTGTATTAACCGATTCTATGTTTTGAAAGTGAGATCTTAATTGTGTTTGGGTTGCAAGGCTTGACATATCATAACTCTGAAATTTTTTGAGTTTCTAGTTAATTTGGCGACTATGATGTAAACCAAAGGAACTTCATGAATTTGGGTCGGGTATAGGATTAGTTAAGTCAATGTGTTATTATGAGTCTAGTTTATTTGTGTTGTCATTTACACCTTTGCTCGGGACGTGCAAAGTCCTCAGTTTGGGGGTATTTGATAAGTCGGTATTTATAGGTATTTATTAGTCTATTTTAGTATATTTAATTATTAAGAGTATTTAAAATAAATATTTAATAATATCTTCTGGTCATTTTTAGGTGAAACGGAGTGCGCGGTTGAATTCGTGGCGGAAAAATACTCAAACTAGAGTATTTACTTGCAGTAATCGGACACCGGACAGTTTGTCTCGAAATACGCGTTGCGCGATGTGTCGAATAGCAGACAGGGCGTTCCAGCCAATCAGATGATGACACGTGGCGCATTTGCATTGGAGTAGTCCGTTCAGTCCAATCAGAGGATGACACGTGGACAGTGACGCACACAGTGACGCGCGCACACATGCCACAGCAACGTGTGCGGTCCAATCCGAGCTTGACACGTGGCGCCACGTCATCCTACAAGCCACGTCACCCGTCAGCCGTTTCCTCTTCGCGCAGCCACCGACGATCGGCCTCGAGATGCGAACCTGCACCAACTCCCAGATTTTCGGTCGTCAATCGCGCGATTTTCTTCTCCAAGCGCCATGCCACGTGGCGCGACGTGATTCGCCAGGACACCTCACAGCAACAAATCGGTCCAATCACAGCGCGACACGTGGCGCTGAGTCATCGCACACGATGCTCACGTGCGCTGTCCCAACCAATGAGAGAGCGCCACGTCAGCACAGTGACAGAAACGGTCCAATAGCAGCGTGACACGTGGCGCATGAAGGAAAAAATGTACCAGGGAACTCTATAAATAGGTGTGACATGAATTAAATGATCTATCTCTCAATCTCTCACACTCTCTCTACACCTAATTAGGAATAATTAGTATAGTTTAGCTTTGTTTTAGTAATTATTTTTGTGCGACTATGTCCGGCTAGTCGACTTCTCGCCTAAGTCGACAGGGGAAGCAAGTCGAGTCATGGATTCAAAGCGCATTATGTGAGATCTTTTATTTTTATTATCTAATTAATTTAATTTCTCCTAATTCATTGTTGTTGATTTTAATTATTATGATTGATAATCGACTGTTATTTGGAATATTAGCATCCGTGTAATTGTGCTTTTAGACCAATACAGTAACAAACATTCACCCGGTTGCCGTAAAACCCTTCCGGTCGATGAATGTACAACAATTGAATATAAATTAAATCGGTAGCGGTTGTGACCCGGTTATTTAGGATTAGTGTTCCCATAGATCCAAATTACTGCGGTTAGTGTATTAAACCTGATTGGCGGACGTCTAGGGTTATACATTAATTAGGGAAGTAGTCAGTGGCGGACGTCCTGGCTATCGAGATTAGGGGAACTAGGAATTTCTGGCGGTTGTCGATTTTCCATAGCTAATCTAGGAGAATTAAATTAATAACTTATTGAGACCATGATTGTTATTGAATCTTGACTCTGATTTGTGGAACTGGAGACTTAGGTGTTATTTAATTATTAATTATTTATTTTTGAAATTAGTTTTGTTAAGTTATTTATTTAGTTTAATTAAATTAGTTAGTTAAATTAATAATCATTTTAAAACCCCAATTTTCCCTTTTTGTTGTTTTAAACCTAAGAAAGAACCAGTCTTTGTGGGATCGACCCTTTGCCACTATTCTACAAAATAGTTGGTTTAGGAACTTTATTTATTGACGTGTTCGGCGCGCGTCAAGTGGTCACACGGGGATATGATAGTTACACAATAGTATACTTGAGATTTAAATTTCGAGGAGGAAATTCTCCTATTTGGGAAGAATTGTAACAGTCCAAATTAATTAAACTAGGATTAGCGTTAATATCAGAGATTAACGATCGTGATTTGGGCCTCGGTTGACTCGGACACGAGAACTGAGGAAATATGTTATTTATGCATGATGGTTGTGAATATGTGGTGTTTAAAAAATTATTATTATTATATTGCACTGCATGTGTATATGTTGATATCTGGCGAGTTTGTGTGAAGGGTGTTTGCCTCGAAAGGCGTGTCAATACGGGTAGTGAGTAGGCGAACTACGGGTATACTGGGAAACTAGACTAATCCATGTCAGGATGACTAATTAATCAATTAAAATGGATAATGTGACCATAGGCTAAGTTAATTCAAATTAAAACAATAGGCTAGGGCGTGCCTCGAAATGTGTGACGGCCTTGGCGCCCTAGGGTAACGTGTCTCCGTGTTCAACACCTGCCTGTCCTCTTCATGTCTCATAAATCGTGTCCGCGTGTGTATTATTCGATAAATTGGTAAATTATCCTCATATTCTTTATCCATTTTTTGAGAATCTAACTGTTTCAACTGTTACTTAGTTGGCAATTTATTGAGATCCTAACCATACTAGTGGGTTGTATCTTACAAATTAACATATTCAGCGGAAGTCTTAATTAATACCATTTAAACAAGGTAATTTAGCATGATAAACATTGTTCAAAGGCAAATCCTTCAGTGGAAAATCTTGGAAAGTACTCTGTATATAAGTGACAGTACCACAAATAATGTATATATACATGTACGGTGTCATCTTAAGTCCCCCAATACCTAAAATATATAAAATATCAAAAATAAACACACACAAGTAGGTCCTTGATAGCGGGCAGTCAGATATAGTCGCATACGATCCCCTTGCCCCTACTAGTACTAGGATCTGCACTCAATCATTACAAAAGAAAATATCGAGTACGGTAAGTAAAATCCCAAGGAACTCCTCTGAGCATTCATATAATAAAGTAAAGGAAATGCAAGGAATGTTGTCAAGTAAACATGCAGAATATAAAACAGACAACTGTAAATTGCTTATCACATGAATAGACAATAGACAAGCTGACAAATGTGTATGCTAACTCCAGATGGATTAGACTGTACTTCGGGTCACCAAGTTCCCACCAGTGGCCGCGTCCAACTGGCCCAACACTTAGTCCCTCGCGGCGCTGGCCAAATTCGCTGAGTCACCGACACATGCACCAAGGGCAAGCTCAGGTCGCCATTCACTGAAGGCTGGGTCACACGTGCTACGGTCTAGTGCATCATGAACACAGAACCAGGAAATTCAGGGGAGTAACCTCAACCCACGTCCAAGTAACCGAATAGAATAATGAACAACAAGGAATGATAGAAATGAAATGTAAAGCAGAATAAATACTCAATGTCTTTCAGTTGGGTTTTATAAACCTCACGCCGCTCTCCGACCTCCCAAGACTCATGTACCCAACTAGACAAGCTCCTAAACACCGAGCCTCGTTCCACTAAATCCCCGAAGTCCATTTTACAAGTTTAGGTTGTTTACAAAGTTTTAGTTATGTATTAAATGAAAACCCCCAAAATAACCATTTATAATCCATATTCATCTGTCATTAGCGCACTAATATGGTCTACCTAGCGCTAGATTGAGTTAGCACACTAAAGGGGTGTACCTAGTGCGCTAGATGAAATTAGCTCGCTAGGGAATTTAACTAGCGCGCTACTGTTCTTCATTTCAAAGAACTATTGCACACCCAGGACGATTAGCGCGCTAATCGTTCCAATTAGCGCGCTAATTTTCTTTTGGGATATAATTCTCAATTCGAGAATTATGTCATAGCCCTCTCAATTAAGTACTCTAACTGGTTTTACACCCTCTCCTCATCAAAATAACTTCAATACATTAATTAAAACACTCTAGATCATTCAATTAACCTGATTTTCTCCAATTTCATGCATACACCACATTTTTCAATTTCATCAAAACCATCAATTCAAATTAAACAAGTGGTAAATTCTATATGAATATGATCTAATAACATGTAATACATCAAGGTTTCAAAAAAAAATCAGAGGTTTAACCATCAAACCCGAATTCAATCAATTCAATCAAAAATGGGTTCATTGGAGAGTGGAGGAGATGAAAATGATGATTACCTTGGTTTGAGCTTTCGATTTGGTCTTTAATGTGTGAATTCCTAGCTTGAATTATCTCTCTCCTTAGTTTTCTCAGATCGCATGAGAAAAATTTGAGTGGATTGATTAAAAACTCCACTAAGTCCTATATACATACATATATTTGATTAAGATCAAATGTTCATTCGTATCTAGAGGATTATCTTGTAGTGTATAAACATGCTGTAACACACTCCTTAATGACACCAATATCACACTCATCTCCTAGTAATACTCATTATGATCATTTAGGTATTCATCTCATGGTCTTCATTATTTAGTGTAAACTATAGGCTTAGCTTATTTAATTGATATCACATTACATTAAGCGTTACAAAACCATATGGTTAGTGTCTTATTTATCCAATTCACCTATCTCATGGTCCCACTAACCTTTGGCTACCCAGTATTTGCTGCCCCGCGTCTCGATATGTATTTCAAGGCATGCTATAGTCTGTTATTTAAATTTCAATATAGTTAGCCTATAATTACATTACCCATTTCAACTTAATAACTTTGTCATATTTATGTAAGTTTGTTGAGTTTTCCTAGTGTACCTGTACTTCGCCTCTCGATACTCGCATTAACACGCACTTCGAGGCAATTACCGATCATACACCCTCGCACGTTGTCGTTATTCAACATACACACATGCGATGTATTTAACAAATAAATTAATAAATTGCATCATAAATAGGCCATCCAACACACAATTTAACTAGTGTACCTAGGTCGACGTGTGTCCTAGCTTACTCGTGGCGTTCACGTGGATCTGAGCTGACGTCCATGTCTGCAATTACAAAATAAATAACGACGTTAATAAAGGCCGTTACATAATGCGTGTTGAGAAGCGCGGCACCGGGTATTGGGTAGTCAAAGGTTAGTGGAACTATTAGTTGGTTAAGCTTGATAAATAAAACACTAACCATATGTATTAAAATGGGCTTAAGTTAGAGTAATAAAATTAAAATAAATCAAGGCCTCTAGTTAGTTAAATTAATTGGGAACTATATGATTTGTTTAGAGATATGCATGGACACATCTAGGAACCAGATGAGTAGAAAATTAGTGTCACATGGACTGAGTGAGTGGGAGTGAGTGAGCTAAGTGGCTAGAGGTGGGCCATTAGATAATCCTTGGGATATGTAAATGCATGAGGACGAAGGGCTACAAATAAATCTCACCTTAATATACAACATAAGTTGATCAAAAACATGCAATTGAAACCATTTTTCATTTCAACTTGCTGGAGAGGAGAGAAAGAGATTTGGAGCTAGAATTCAACTATTTTGAAGTTCAATTGCAGGATTTAAACTAAAGTAATCATCATCTTTATCATCTAAACTTTTATTTGAATGCAATTTTATGAGATTTTGATCAATTTGAAGCAAAATGATTGTTCTAAGGTGTTTTAGATGTTGTTTAGTGTTAATTGGATATGGAGAGTGTGCCAGATAGGTTTAAGTAGTCAAATTTGAAGGGAAAAACATAATTCTCGACTTGAGAATTTTGTCCCAGAGGACGGGTAGCGCTACCTAGAACGGTTAGCGCCCTAATCGTTCTGGGTTTCCCAACTGTTCTTCAGGATGAAAAATGGTAGTGCGCTACGTCATTCCCATAGCGCGCTACTAGCACAAAGCGTGCTACACGATTCACATAACGCGCTAACGACAAACAAAAAACTGAATTTAAGGGTTGAGTCGGGATTTTTGACTTAATACATATCCCAAACACCTACAAACATACTAAACATGTAAAACTGGACTTCATGGACTTAAGGGAGTGTAGCTCGGGTATCAGGGAGCCAGTTGGGTCAGATACGGGAGTCCAGGGAAGTCGGAGCGCAGATTGAGGTGCGTAAATCCATGAATATGACGTACTGTCTACATTCATATTAATATGGCGTACTGTTGTCTCGTAGTTTATCAGTTTTAATTCATGAATATTGTGTGGACTTCTATTGGGATTTTACTCACTAGACTCGTCACTGTATTAGTTAGGTGACTGAGTGCAGACCCTTCAACGAGTAAGGGCAAGGGCAAAGGCAAGGAGGTGCGTCTACCTCTGAGATTGTGGAGCCAGCTTGTGTGTGATATATGTATGTATTTATTTTACTTTTGTTGGGTTTTAGGGATCATAGAACACGGATTACATGTAAATGAGACTTTTGTTATATTTATCTCGCCTTGATATATATATATATATATATATATATATATATATATATATATATATATATGGTATCTTTTGTTAGGTTTTCCACTACTTATGATTGTTAAATATTACATAAGTTATTCATTAAAAGATTTCCGCTGTAAAATTATAATATAACCTGATAAATTGAGTAACTGGCTAATTGAATTATTAATACTTATGTAAAAGTTAGTTAGCGTAACTAGGGTTAGCTAGAAAAGTGTAAGAAACTCATTAGGTCATGAGGCGTCAAGGAGAAACGGGTCATGATGTGGCAAGACTAAGTGACGTGGGATGCGATGTGGTGGGTATTTAGGCGGTTCGGAGACGGACCCAGTTCCACAACCTAAACTGGGTCCCGCCCGGCCTAGACTTACGTGGACGCCGAGTCAATCCTCGCGACTTCAACGCAATCCTAATCAGCCTTCCTAACCATTTATCATTACATTTTTAGTGAGTTATTAATTTCTGAAATTCCCATTTTGACGTGTTTTGACTTTCGGTGCTTATTTTCGATCCCGTTTTCCACCAAATTGAACTAAACTCTCGAAAAAATAGTCGATTTTCATAAAATCTCTAAAATACTGGTTTTCGTCACGCCAAAACCCCAAAAATCTTAACTTCGTCCATTATATACCCAACTCTCACAAACCAATCCTCTTGCCATATTTAACCAAGCTTACACCAAATTAAACCTAATCTCAACCTCGACTACTGCCAACTGACACGAAACTCGAGGTAAGATCGTACCTACACATTTTCGAAATTAATTATTTTAAATTGTTCAATCTTTTGTGTAATAAATAATACAAGCATCACACAAAAATAGCATACCTCGGTGTCTACACCAGAAATTTGGACATACGGATCACGACGAGTGGATCCCACATACGACCCTAACATGACATGTGGCATGAGTTAGATTTTTTAGGGTCGTTACGACAAGATTTGTCTAAGATTGAAAACGGTTCATGAAAGATACAAATGTTATTATGATCTCTATCACCAATTTGTGATATATAGTGAAGGAGATTGGGTATATTTGAAAATCTCCTCTTGCAAAAGCCGTTATAGGTTTGGACTGAAAGGAAAGCTCTCTTTTGATATATATAGCCATTTGAAATTGTGAAATGAATTGGAAAGATTGTGTGTGAACTGTCATTAACACCTACATTAGTCAGAGTTACGACATATTTCACGTATTTATGCTTAGGCGAAAAGAATCTGATTCACATCATAAAGTTGAATGGAATAAGTTTCATTTGCAGGATGACGTGTTGTTTGAGGAATTACTTGGAAACGAGAAGCGTGTATAAAAGAGCATTTTTTGAAATTTTTTGAGACCAATTAAATTTGGTTTAATTTTAATTTTGAGGACGAAATTCTAATTAGTTGGGAACATTGTCAAATCCTAAGAATTTTAAACCAGTAATTGCGGTTAATCCGGGATTACGGGAGCCTAATTATTGTCTTGGCCGCGAGTCGAGAGTTAAATACTGGTGAAATTGAGGTTTATAATAAATTTTATTATTCTATGGTGCCTAGTGTTGTGTATTATACATTATTTTATTTTGCGAAATTCAAGTTGGTTGAGTGAATTCGGTGTTTCGCGGGTTGTGTCTCGAAATGCGTATCGAGACGAGTGCCGAGGTACTTAAGATGTTGAGTTTAACATTTATGTCGAATTTCGTGAAAAAATATGGTTTTATGTTTAAAAAATCAAATTTGAACTTAAAATGGATTTAATTGGCCAACATGGGCCCCACGCCTCGATTTACGTGCAAAGATGGGTTTTCGAGGGTTTTGGAGTGCGTTGATAAATTCTCTAATTTTTTGCGGTGGGGTATTTTTTGGGGTTTAATTTGGACGAAAATCAAGGAGATAATTATGAAAATTAATAGAAAAGTGGGAAATTACCCAAAAGGGTATTGGAATTGTATAATATAAGATAACAATGTAGGGGCAAAATGATCATTTGGTCCCACGATATATTAAAAAATCGAAATCGAACATAGAGGCCGCTGTTCATTATCTTCTTCTCTGTTTCGATTCTCTCTCGTTCATCTCTGTTGAAGCTCAAGGAGAGCTTCAATGAAGAAGAGACAGTAGCTCAAGGAGAGCTTTGAAGAAGAGACAGTAGCACAGTAAAGGAGGAAAACCAAGCTTCAACCCTTTCGTTGAATGCTTTGCACACTTTATTTATAGTCAAAACCAACTTTACATCTCAGCTGTTGATGTAAATACATCTCAGCCGTTGGATTACAACACACAACACACACACAAAATTCACTTACTGCTTATTACAACAGAAGATATACCTCGAGATACACACCAATTACAAAATCAATGGTTCACTCTAACATCCCCCCTCAAACTAAGGGGAAGAGAAGTAAGACGTAGTTTGTCCCTTAAAAACAAAAACCTAGAGACAGTAAATGATTTAGTGAAAATATCAAAGAACATTATCAATCAAGGAACATGATGAATCTGAAGACAACACGCCAACACTTTATCTCTGACATAATGAATATCTAACTCAATATGTTTAGTGCGAGAGTGATAAACTGGATTCTTAGCTAATGCAACAGCACTCATATTATCACACCAAACAGTAGGACTAGTACCAAGAGAAATTTTCAACTCGAAAATAGGGACCGAATCCAACTTAATTCAAATTGTTACTGCGCAAAGAGCACGATATTCGATTCCGTACTAGACCGAGCAACGACTGTTGTTTCTTAGATCGCCAAGAAATCAAATTAGATCCCAAAATACGAAATAACCCGCCACAGATTTCCTATCATCCACCGAGAAATGACCAATCAAGATCGAAATACCCAGTGAGAAATAAATCAAGACTCGGTTGAAAAAACAAACCCAAATCAACAAGACCTTTGAGATAGCGCAACACTCTCTTAAGAGCTTGCCAATGCAATACCGTAGGAGACTGCTGAAATTGACTTAAAGTATTAACAATATAAGCAATGTTTGGCCTAGTATTAACAAGGTATTGGAGACCACCAAGCAAACTCCTATAAAGAGTTTTATCATGAAACAAAGCACTGCCATCCTTGTACAACTTACCAACAAAGAAAGGGAGTAGCAATTGGTTTTGCATGAGACATACCTCCCTTTTGTAAAAGCTGATGAATATAAGCTGTTTGAGTTAAGTACAGTCCTTTGCCAGACCTATGAACTTCCATTCCCAAGAATAAATTCAAATCTCCAATATCTTTTAAGTCAAACTTACCATTCAACTTATTAATGAAAGATTGAATGGAAGATTGATTAGAACCAGTAATTATAATGTCATCCACATAAACCAAAGACATACAACACAACTTGCTCATGATGATAGATGAACAAAGAGTCATCGACTTTGGAATTATGGAAGCCCCAAGACAACAAAGTGGATTTCTACTGATCAAACCATGCCCGAGGAGCTTGACGCAGACCATACAAAGCTTTATGTAAGCGACACACGGCAGTAGGGCGAGAAAGATCCACAAACCCCATAGGTTGAGTTGTGTAGACCTCCTCAACTAACCGACCATTTAAAAATGCATTATTGATATCAATCGACGCAACGACCAACCAAAATGAACAAACCAACGACAAAATAACTCGAATAGTAGAAGCCTTAACAACAGGACTATATGTCTCATCAAAATCAATACCGGTACTTGTTTAAACCCTTTGGCCACTAATCTAGCCTTGTATCGATTTATAGACCCATCGAATTCCTCTTAACAAAAAAAATCCACTTATTGCCAACAACATTTTGACTAGGAGCGAGATGGAACCAGAGACCAAGTACCATTTTTCATGAGAGCATGATACTCCGATCCATTCTTTGCCTTCCAATGAGGAATCAAGAGCAGAAGACGAAGAAAATGCGGGAATATCATGTTCATGAGTGGATGTAGTAGACAAAAACACTTTTCTTAGACCGATTCCATCCTTGGCCCGAGTAATCATTGGATGGATGTTTTGAGGATCCACACCGATCCTTGAATCCTCAAAGAACATGAGGTGTAACCTCAATCAAGCGAGGGACACCATTCACTTCCGATGAAGAAGATGAAGATCCTGATGGAAGCAATGGCTGATGTGGAACCAACAAAGGAAAACTGATAGGCAACTCGGGCGATGTAGAAGTTGTTGTATGAGACTTATCAGAAAATAAAGAAGGATAAGGAAATTCATGCTCATGGAACACAACATTTCTAGTGATGTAAATCTTCCCAGATGGACTCAAACACTTGTAGCCCTTATGCTGACTGCTATACCCCAAAAATATGCACTTTTCAGATCTAAACTGGTACTTATGAGCATTATAAGGACGCAAATATGGAAAACATGCACATCCAAAAACTCGAAGTAAAGTGTAATCAGGGGATTCATGAAACAATTTCTCAAAAGGTGACACACCATGCAGTACTTTAGTAGGAAGACGATTAATCAAAAATGCAGCAGTAGAACAAGCATCCCACCAGTATTTCAGAGGTACTTTACTATGAGCAAGCAATGCAAGACTCATTTCAACTATATGGCGATGCTTACGTTCAGCACGACCATTCTGTGCATGTGTATGAGGACATGGATGCTGAAAAATAATGCCACATTCATCAAGTACAGATTTAAAAGATCGATACTCACCACCCCAGTCAGATTGAACTTTCTTGATAGTAGACTTAAACTGATTCTCCACCATTTTCTTAAAGTGCATAAAAGCATTCACAGCATCTGATTTCAATTTCGAAGGATATAACCATGTAAATCTAGTGGAATCATCAATAAAATGAATGTAATAGTTGAAACCACTCGAGAAGTAATCTGTGCGGGGCCCCACACATCAATATGTATCAAATCCAAAACATTATTCGACATTCGACTGGATGAATGAAATGGTAATGCATGGCTCTTGCCCAGTGGACAAGACTGACAAAGATCAGTGATTGAACTGAATGGAAGATGAAGTTTTTGATGCATAACCTGTTGAAGTGTCTTTTGTGCCGATGACCAAGTCTCGGAATGCCACGAAGAAGACGAACTTTTATTGGACACAAACAAAGCAGCATGTGAAGAAGGTAATTGTGCATGTGGACCAGAGATGCGATATAGACCGTTTTGTATTGTTCCGTGAAGAAGAATCTCATTGGTTTGAAGGTCCTTCACGAAACATACATGAGGATGAAACTCAATCAACACATTGTTATCTCTGGCTAACTGGGAGACACTCAACAAATTCTTTTTAATGTTAGGTACACACAAAGTGTTATGAAATGATAATGTAGAACCAACGATGGAATGCAAGCGACCCAAAGTGCCGAGTAATTTTTAGCAACCGACCATTACCAACCATTAAAGATTGATTACCTGAGTATGTGGAGGTGTTATGCATCCGAGAAGGATCCCCAAGTAACATGAGATGTAGCACCACTTGTCCATGTACCACGATCCATCATGACCAGCTCGATGCGGTAAAGAAAGACGAAGGTGTATGAGATTGAGGAGTGAAAGGCTTCATCTGTGGCAGAGGAGAACTCCCTGTTTGAGAGCCCATGTACTTCATGTCTGCCCTATAGTAACATATAGCTGCTGAATGTCCAAACTTCCCATAAATTTGACATGTGGGTTTGCTGTTGCTGGTTGATGACTTGAAACCCCCTCTGCCTCGGAACCTTCCATTACCACGACCTCTGAAACCGGTATTTGCTCTATTCCCATTGGAATTCCAGTTCTGAATATTCGACTTAGTGTTACTGGTTTTAATTTCCGCAGCATTAACAGATGGAGAATCCTGCAACACCAAAGTATTTTCATTATACTGATCCAGGGTTTCTTCAAACCCGATCAGTGTAGAGTGTAGTTCCTGCCATTGTAAATCACATCTTCCCTACAAGAAGGTAGTAATAGGTAGATATTCCCTGTCTAAACCAATCAATACACTGGAAATCAAATCATCTGTGTTCACCCCTGATCCTGCAATAGCCAGATTGTCAGAAATACATTTCATCTTAGACAAATACTCTTTCATTTTCATCGCCCCCTTACGAGTTGTATGGAGTGCTTTCTTGAGAGACTGAACATGAACTCTATTATTAGAGCCAAAATATGTTTCGATTTCTTTCCACAATTCATGTGCTGTTTGTTTCGGTGTATTCCCTATAATCTGCATTGCAGTATCGGGCATCATCGCATTTATCAACCAACCCACCAAAAATCGATCTCTACTGAACCAGATCTTGTACTGTGGATTTGGTAATCCATCAGTCAAGAATTTTTCTGGTATTTCCAGAGACCCAAACAAATGACCATCAAGATCAAAACCTTGAATAGCCGGAACAACAATCGATTTCCACAATAGAAAATTTGTTCCATCAAGCTTTATAGTGACAAATTGACTCAAAGAACTACCAAATGGAGTACCAGAAGTCAAACCTGAGGTACCTCCTGATACCGAACCTGAAGATGGAGATCCCTGTTCCATGACTCCTGACCTGTTCGTCATTCACACCAGCTGTACGATCTTATGAACTTTCTCACTAGATCTTGCTTGTTCTTCGCCAGATTTCTCAGATCCGACTCTTTCTTCACCGGATCTAGTTGTTGCACAACCAGATCTCGTAACTGCTCCACCAGATCTAGCTTGTGTGGGTTCAGATTCTTCAGATCCGACCCGATCTAGCTTGTTCTTCGTCAGATTCGTCAGATCCGACTCCTTTTTCACCAGATCCAGTCGTTTGACTACTAGATCTTGCACGTTCTTGGCTAGATCTAGCTATGCCATCACCCGATCCATGTCCAGAGAGTAAGTAACTCACCAGATCAGCGGAGAGCGGAGGCGGATGCCGACGCAGGAGGCGGCGCCGGTGTCGAAAGTGGCGGAATAGACACCGCAGCACGGCTTCGAAGGGGCCGAGCGAGGAGACGTCGAGCCGTCGCCGATCAGGAGACGTCGAGCGAGAAGGCCGAGAAGACCCCCGCCGTCGCCGATCTGAAGAAGCCGAGCCCCGCCGTCGCCGATCTGACGAAGCCGAGCCCCGCCGTCGCCGATCTGAAGAAGCCGAGCCCCGCCGTCGTCGAAAAAAAAATCAGAAATACACCCGAGAGATCTCGTTTTTCTCCCTCTCGATCCTCAGCGCTAGCCACTCAACGCTTTGATACCATGTTGAAGCTCAAGGAGAGCTTCAATGAAGAAGAGACAGTAGCTCAAGGAGAGCTTCAATGAAGAAGAGACAGTAGCACAGTAAAGGAGGAAAACCAAGCTTCAACCCTTTCGTTGAATGCTTTGCACACTTTATTTATAGTCAAAACCAACTTTACATCTCAAATTGTTGATGTAAATACATCTCACCAGGATTACAACACACAACACACACACAAAATTCACTTACTGCTTATTACAACAGAAGATATACCTCGAGATACACACCAATTACAAAATCAATGGTTCACTCTAACAATCTCTCTCGTCTATGTCTCTCCCTCTCTCGTCTCTCTCGTACAAAATCTCCCTCTCGCTTCTCTTTCTCTCTCGTTACAGTTGTTTTGAGTTGTTGAAGTGGGTTGACAGTGGTGTAGATCGACAGTGGTGAAGGTAATGGAATTTTAAAATTTTCTTACTGTAAATCTCGGTTTTCTGGGGACTAGGGTATTGTTGTTTGTTGTTGTTATTGGCTGTAAGGTGAGGAGGAGGAGAGGATCGATGAGATTCGAAAAAAAAAAACACGCCCACACACACACACATAGTGAAACCGGTTACAATGAAGTAGTTTTGTGAATTCGATGAAGAAGAAGATGATGTTGGGAGAGGGGGTGATCCAGGGAGGAGGCGAGAAACAAGGGTAGGGTGGTGGTGTTTCGATCTAGGGGAAAAATTGTTTTAAGAGAAAAAAAATTAATATGAAATCCCTGGAAATTGGAAAAATTCAGAAAATTCAATTTTTGGACAAATTGATGAAAATTGAGGATTTTTGTGAAAAATGAGTATTTAGAGATTTTTTCGGGGATTTTTGCGCGGTATTTTTCTCGTAATGCGTGTTACGATATCCAAAAATATCCGAAATTCATAAAATTGTTTTATGGCCTAGTCTGGGAAATTTTTTGATGCTAAATCACAATTTGATGTTAGAATTGGGATCCGGATATCCAAGGATATGATTCGTAGATATTTCTTGGATTTCGGGTCGAGGTTGGGTCGAAAAACATATTATAAATTGAAAAAATTATATTTAAGCTTAGACAATATAATTTTCGATGTCGAACAACAATTTTTAGTCGAAAATGAAATCCGGGCATCGGATAATTTATTTTGAAAATATTTTAAGGGTTTTGGGACGCGAGTAGAGCAGTTGAATTGTAATTAATTGGAAAACAATTATGGAATGGTTGGGGTATCTTATCGGAGTTGTGAATTAATTGTAGGACCGCAGTTGAAATTTTGTGTGGACTAGTTGACCGACTTGGAGCACAAGGGAGCGTTGGTATCACAGTTATAAGGTTAAGTAAATCTCATCGTAACGTTTACATTGTATGAGTATTTCTCGAATATATTGCATGCACATTTTATCGCTGCATATTTGTTGATCATGAATTCACGGACACGAAAGGAAGGAGGCCTTTGGGGGTCCCATTGGGTTCATTGGCTATGTGTGTGGTAGGATGAACCCCATGGTGCTCTACGACTGGGGTCACTGATTGTTGTAGACACTTGTTTAGGATGGATTGTGGTTGTCATGCTGGCTAGGATCATACTTTACGAAGAGTCAATGGCTTTGCTTACTGAAGGATTTCCTCTCATACTCATGAATCTTTATTACTGTTTACCCACTACTTTTGAAAGAGACGTCTTCTGATTGTGGTTGGTCAACAGAAACGAGATGGATTGCATAGTTGTATATTTATGATTCCTTGCGATATGATTGGTTATTTAAATTCTTGGAATACTATGCATTTTGTTACTACAGATGTACTGGATAGTGTGAGATTTACTTATCTGACATTATCGAATTTTTTATAATTGGGTAATTACAGGTTCTAGCGGCGACAAGGGAAAGGAAAAGTTTTCTGATTATTGGTGACTTGCTTAATTTCTCTCTATGTTTGTATTACTTTTGAATATAAAATATTGTAAAAATGGGTTTTTGGGTCCGTGTGAGGATAAAATGTCTTTTGAAACTATTGAAATGGTAATGAGGAGGATTGAAATTGTTTTAATGGTTTTAGGATGGATTGGAATGCCGAGCAGCAAAGGTATTGATGATTTGATAATTTTGAAAGTCTGAGTTAGGTTAGAATGAATGAATAGTTTTGTGAAATATAAATATATTGTTATGGGGTGGATTGTGAGTCCTTCAGCATTTCCACTAAAGCTGGGCAGGTTTGTTGAATGTTTATGAAGGCCGGGATTTCCGGTGTAGGCTTAGAAATAGAGGAAATGCTGGTAAATTTTTTTACGTATTTTTTAGTATTATATAATTAATCTTTACCGAACTTTGTAGTACAAGATTCCTTTTAAAATCCCTTTGTGGTTGATTTAGAATCCTTCGATAGGTTTTTATTTATTTATTGAGATTGAGGGTAAGGCTACTAGATTATCAGAGGATTATTGTAATCTAGGTCGGTCGGATGCCCAAATTAAGTGGGGTCTGACATTATTGGACTTATAAATGAATTGTAGGACTGCGAATGAAGTCCTGTGTGGACTAGTTTACCGACTCAGAGCGTAAGAGAATTGCAATATCGCGTTTGTAAGGTTAAGTAAATCTCATAGTGACCTTTACATTGTATGATTATAATTTTGTGTAAATTGCATTGATCCTTGATATTGTATTTTAGTTGTACATGCATACACGGGTTGAGATGATAAGGCGATTCGAGTCTCCTTATAGTATAGACTATATTATGGTTATAAAACACTATATTATGCTTGAGGGGCTAGAGTCACTGATACTTTGCATCACATGATTATCATGAAACTACGTTAAACCATATCATACTTGGATAGACTCGAGGAACGAGACTCATTCAGTTATTCTCCCCGTGCATGAGTCCTTATTATTGTTTACTTACCACTTTTAGAAAACGTTATCTAATTATGGTCGGATAACAAAAACGAGATGGATTCACAATTGTATTTAAATTCATTGGATTATATTTTTCATTTAATCTCTAAGATTATTATGCATTCGATTATCACAGGTGTGCTGGATAGTATGAGATTTACTTATTTGACACTATCATTTTTTTTTTAATTGGATAATGATAGGTTCTAGCGGCGACAAGGGAAAGGGAAAGCTTTCCGATTGTATGTGACTTGCTTAGTTCTTTTCTCTATGTATGTATTAGTTTTTAAATATAAAATATTGTATAAATGAGTTTTTGGGGTTGGAATGTGATTAGGATCTCATTTGGATAATGGTTGAAACGGTTTGGATGAATTGAGAAAACTTTGAATTAAGGTAGTGATAGATTACAGTTTTTAATGAATATATAATTTTGTTAATGCAATATATATTGTTATGGGTGGATTGTGAATCTTTCGGCATTTCCACCAAAGCTGAGCAGGTTTTGTTGAAGATTTTTGAAGGTCGGGATTTCTGATGTAGGCTTAGAAATAAAGGAGATGTTGTCGAAAAACTTTTATGAAATTTTGAGGACTATTAAATTAATGTAAACGAACTTTGAGGTTTAAGATTCACTTAAAATCTTTAGTGGTTGATAATATTTTATAATTGATGATCATAAGATCTTAATATTAATTTTTTAATGATGGAGAGGTGAAGACTGCTAGATCATTTAGAGATTAAGGTAATTTAGGCCGGTCTGATACTCTAATTAAGTGGGGGTCTGACAAAGCCATACAAAAAAGAGCAGTCCGAACCTCCTCTATGGACACTTTTGATTCCATAGCACAACAGAGAGGCTGAGGTATGGTAGAAAGTCTACCTTGGATGGGAAAAGGCAATCCATTGGACGAGTCCCCATTGTAAACATCCTTGAAATGGTTTATTGCAGCGATGCATAGTAACGTTTGGTCTTTACACCAAGAAACTTAAGGGGTTTTTAGTTTTGTAATGAACTGCTTTTTGGATCTCTGGTTGACTTTGGCATAAGAGAAGGTAGTGTTCCTATCCTCAAGGCTTATCCATTTTATGTTAGCTCTCTATTGCCATGACAGTTCCATTATCAGGACACTTTCTTGCTCCCCCTTTGGTTCACTATCAAACTTACATAGATTCCTAGTAGAGTGAGATTCAAAGGCTTTTTAGATGCCAGCCAGTCTTGCTAGAATGCATATTCTTCTTTGGAATATATTTCCAAAACATCTTTTATTCCAGTTGTCGGCTAGGCCGGAGAAGTATGAGATAGTTTCATCAATGAAGGCTACATTACTCCAATTCTCCTTTAGAAAGGTCGACCATTATGGGTAAATTTTCTATGTTGCAAGGAAACGAAATCTGCTCTGAGGAGCCTATGCGCCAGAGAGGACACTGACTTCAATAAGCAGTGGACAATGATTCGAGTAAGTCTTGGCCACGTAAGACATTTTGAGTAGTTGGAAATAAAAGGTCCATCACTGATTCAAAAAAGGCTCTCTCCAGCCTCTCACGGACATATCTTTTGCAGGTTAGAACCCCCTCTCTTATTTTCATCCTTGAGTAGTGAATTAAAATATCCAGCCACTACCTATGGGGTTCTAGTATCGAAGGCAATCTCTTCCAAAGCATTCCATAAGCGGCGTCGGATGGATGGTTTCGGGCTGCCATAAACTCATGTGAGGAGAAATGGGTCTGAGTGACCCACTCGGAACTTGAGGTAGATGAACTGCCAGTGGTTCTTCAACACGGTTACCTTAACATTATGTCTCCATAGGATCCAGATACCCCTAGAGAACCTAATCACCTCGACTCGGTGGGATCGCTAGAAACCCAGTTTATTAATAATCTTCTCAGCCTGTAGACCACTGGTTCTAGTCTCCACAAGCATCAAAATCATCAATTTATGAATTAGACCTAGAGATTTAAGGATCCGATGGAGCCGCCTATCCGCTGCACCTTGACAATTCCAGATGAGAATAGACATCGTCATTAACTACTCAAAGGGTTTGGTATTACCCGATCAAACAATGAGGAAGACGATCAAATAGACTGAGAGTCAGGGGGTTCCCTGCCCATAGTCTGAGTTAAGCCTAACTCATATGCCTCCATCATATCCATCACAACCGACTCCTTTGGGTTCATCTTCCCTTTAGTCGGCTTGGTTTTGAACTTGATGTCACCTTTAAGGTGAGCGCCTTTGGATTTGTATGAAGGGCGACCACCATCGTTGCTATGGTGTGGTTATTGAAGGCGATTCATATTAATGGGTGTCAGAGTCATACTGGTCTGACTCCTTATTGTTAAAGACTACCACGGTATGAGCCTCAGGGTCGAGCTCTCTATCAATGATCATCTCATTACCACATTTCTCAGTAGTAGTTTCAACAGTCGTGGAAGGTGTGACGATCCTAATTTAAATAAAAACAACCTATAGCCTAAGTGCGTGTTATGTTCGATTCAAACCCTGGTTTAACTCACCTTAATGTGGGCCCATAAGAGAGCACCCACTTATTAGAAACGCCTAAGAGATGAGACAAAAACTAAGGTTATTAGTTACTCATTTTGATTTTTCGATTAGGGAAAGAAAGATAAATAAAAGTCTTTGATTGACTTAAAATAGGAATGATTCTCAAATCTATCTATATCACTTTTTAACAAACTGGCAGAGAAAAGAAGTGCACACAAATCAGGCGTACATGTGACTGGGAAAGGGAGAAAACGCAAAGATGAGAGAGGGACAAGGAAGACAAACTTTAGAGTTCCTCACGTTAGGTAACCCTTTTTTTGTATTTTAATATGTTCGATCAACTGATTTTGAGACTTAATTGGGTTTCCTATCGATTTATTTATGTAATAGGGTCTATTTCGAAAACGAAGTATGAATCTAAATTGAAACACGAGTATTGTATGCAATCTAAATATATTTGAGTTATGTGAACAAGTTTTCTTATTGATCAGAAAAGGTTCCTTTGGAGATTTGATGTTTGATCGAATAAAAGAAAAGAAAAGAAAATAAATAAAAAGGGGGACGAACTGCACTGTTTGTGCAGTTTACAGGAAGAAGAGAGGAAGGGAAGTGCAGAAGTTGTGTGCTCCCTACTCGGGCTTGGGATTAAACCCAGACCCGACCCCTATATTGGGCCGATCAGGCCTAACTCCTACGATATTTGGGGGAGGGCAGGAATGTACACTTAGGAATGCGCGTGTGCTCCATTCTTCACCTACCCCAGGTCGCCAAGCCTGGGCCTGGACTAATCTAAGCCCAACAGGGCAGCTGGGTCAATCCAAACCCTGCTACCCAGCACGACAGTTAGCTTAGGATTGACCCAACTACCCTATAATAATAATAATAATAATAATAATAATAATAATAATAATAATAATAATAATAATAATAATAATAATAATAATAATAATAATAATATATTAAGATAGTAATAAATCATGACCCAATTGCCATATATACAATAGAATAATAATAATAAATTAAAATAGTAATAAAATAAATTAAAAATAGTAGATTTTCAAATATAAATATATAGGGGATTCTTCAAAGTATTTTGAATATGTATTTCTAAAGGTTTCGAATGACTTTTGAAATTAGTTTTATTAACAAAACTCAAGTTAATTTGTATAGTTAATCAACATTTATCGTATTTAGGTTGATTGAAGTTTAGAGAACGCTCGTGAGTGCCAACCAAGAATTTGGGAAGTAGCGTACCAGGTAAGTTGGGATTAAGTTATTTTTATTATAATTGTCTACATTCTATTATTTGTATGATTAGGTAAATCATGTATAGCTAGGTCATTGGGTAAATTGGGGTACACTGTGAGGCATGATATGTTTTTCACTTAGTGGAGCTTGCTAAGAGTCTTTGCATCAGAAAACTACTAGTTCTAGCAGAATGCTCGGGATAGTAGGACTAAGGTAGGAAGAACAAAATAGGGCAGTTGCCCAGACTTATCGAACGAAAAAACTATCCGGATTCGACCAACAAATTGAAAATAAGAATAAGATCCATTGTTCTCGATAAGTTTTGGTAGTAGGTGTTATGTCCAGTTGGACGAGATGTGGACTTGGTGATAGAATGGAACTTCTACAGTGTTGAGAATGAAGTGTTGACACCGCTGAGACCATAATAGAGTCAACCTTCACGAACTTCTGTTTTGGTTGAAAAATTTAGTTGTAATAACTCATGCATGTCTAACATTTGTACATTTTGATTTGAATGAATTAATTATTATTTTTACTATATTTCTTAATTATCTCTTTTGTCATATTAAATACTTGTGCAGATCATGCATTAGTAATTTAGTTTGCATTATATTAATGGAATAATTATAATACTGGTAACTTACCTAAACTCACTAAGCACGGTTGCCTTGCCCTTTTGTGCTCACCCAACTATATTTCCCCCAACAGGTTCCTTGTTCGTAGTAGACAAGGGAAAAACTCCAACAATCTATAGGAGCTCATCGTATCTTTGATTGGTATAATGACAAGTTTCAGACTTGTCAAGACTTGTTTTTCTATTATTATATATTATCCTGGGATTGAGATGTAAATAAATTGAACTAGAGAGATACTATTCAAGTTGATGACTTTTAAATGCCATTATTGGCCTTTTATGTCGAAACTTGATTAAGTTTGATTTAATAATATTTTGCTGCAATTTTTGATTTATTTTTTAAAATTCAATTTTGATGAACGATAATTAGACAGTTTTGAAAGACAGCCTACTGGTTTAGTTCCAAACTCAGTGACCAAGTTGGTCGGTGAGTTATGGATCGAGCTAGGTCGGTTGGGATTCATTTGGGAAATGGGTCCTGACAAAAGGGGTTCATTCGATGATCATGGAGGGGAGTGTGGTAGGATCGGGCTGGGGGACTACAGGGTTTTTCTAAGCAGAGGTCACATTGGGGTCGACGTTCACCTTTTGGGTTAGGTGCCTTCCTGTGTGGCCATTGTTGTTGGTCATGGAGTTGGTTTTACGTTTGCTTGAACTGGTCAAGCCCACTGGGCTTTTTTCTCTTGCGGCACTTCTTGGGCCTAGTATTTTAGGTCCAACTTTCTTTTTTCATTTACCATCCTGAGGACCGGATGAGGAAAAAAAATTATAAAAGTACAGTTGAATTTAGTTTAAATGAGCAAAAAAAGTGTGGTTTTTTTATTACAAACATTGGGTCTATCGCCTTTTGAAAAGGCGCTATTAGTTAGGGGAAATTTTTCCTGCTGACGTGGACACACAAATAACCCCTTTTCAAAAGGCGCTATTTGTGTGTCTGGTCCACGTATGACAGATTACACGAATAGCGCCTTTTGTAAAGGTGCTATTTGTGTAATTCATCCACATGGACATTCATGTCGGATGTCCACGTGGACTAGAACACACAAATAGCGCATTTTCTGAATGCGTTATTTGTGTGCTCTCCACGTCGAGTCGGGGTACACAGATAACGCCTTCTTAAAAGGCGCTATCTGTGTACCCACTGTCATCTTCCCAAAATAGGAAACACAGAGAATATATTCTCTGCGTTTCCTGTTTCGACTGGAAGAAGAACAACTAGGGGAGTTAAGGGTCACGAGATTTTTGGAGGGGCAGTCACTCGGGTATCTAAGAAGGGGAGGGACAAAGGGGGAGTTAAGGGCAAAGAGAGGAGAGGACGAGAGACGGCTGGAGTTGGCCAGAGAGAGGAGGCGATGGGTTGAAGGACAAGGAGAGGTTGTTGAAGAGCAGCGGCGAAGAAGGAGTTGACGGAGGAGCGGAGCAGTTGAGCAGCGGCAGCGGAGGAGAAAGATGAGAGGGAGTTGACGAGCGACGGCAAACATGGAAAAGGAAGAGAGTGAGTTGAGGAGCAGATGGTGGACACGGAGAAGGAGAAGGAGGGGCGGCTTGATTGTATTTGGTTTGTTTCATTTGTTTTGTTGTTAGTTTATGGATTTTAATTTGTTTAGTTTAGTTGACATTGTTGGGTTAGTTTAGTTTAGGTTGTTTGTTTGATTAATTTAATTTAGATTGTTAGTTTAGATAGTTTGGTTAGTTTACTTTAGGTAGTTAGGTTAGGTTAGTTTAGTTTAGTTAGTTTAGTTTAGGTAGTTAGTTTAGTTAGTTTAGGTATTTAAAATAATTTAGGTTAGTTAGTTTAGTTTATGTAGTTTGGTTAGTTTAGTTTAGGTTGGTAGGTTAGGTTAGTTTAGTTTAGTTTACGTTAGTTTAGTTTAGGTAGTTAGCTTAGTTTAGGTCGGTTAGTTTAGTTTAGGTAGTGTGGTTTAGGTATTTAGGTTAGGTAGTTAGTTTAGTTAGTTAAGGAATTTGATTTGTTTAAGGGTTTAGTTTGGTTTTGTTAGTTTAGTTTAGGTATTTAGGTTAGTTTAGGGTTTAGGGTATGTTTAGGTATTTAGGTAAGTTAGTTTAGTTTAGGTATTTAGGTTAGTTTAGGTTAGTTGGTTTACTTTAGTTAGTTTGGTTAGTTTAGTTTAGGTTGTTAGTTTAGTTAGTTTAGTTTAGGTTGTTAGTTTAGTTAGTTTAGTTTAGTTTAAGTTGTTAAGTTTAGTTACTTTAGTTAGTTTAGGTTGTTAGTTTAGTTAGTTTAGTTAGTTAAGGATTTTTTATTTGTTCACAGGTTTAGTTTGGTTTTTGGTTAGTTATGTTTGGTTAGCTTAGTTTTGTTTTGTTGTTAGTTTAGTTTAGGTTGTTACTTTAGTTAGGTTAGTTTAGTTTAGCTTTATTATTTTGTTAAACTATGATGTTTAACCGTGTTATTGTTCTCATGTGTCCTTCAATATGCACACAAGTGGAACAAGTTAAATTGATCTTGAGGTATATTAGTCCATTTAAATAAAATAACTAACAAAATTTTTTATCGCGGGATTATTAAATTGAAGACAAAAAGAGGAGAGAAATAATAAGTTTACAAATTTAATATTTCCATAATTATTTATTGGTTTTGTTATAATTTTCATGATATGTAGTGACATATGTATGTTGTTTTTTTAAAAAAATGGTTGACATGTTTATTTAATTGTATGTGTGCTTAAAACATTAAGTAACTCAAACACAGATGAATAAGTATGTTCTGTAGTTGCGCTATTAAGGCGATACTCTACATCAGAAAGTTCGATTAGTGTTTAAATTCCCTAATTTGGATAAAATTCCTGGCTTGATAATGTTTGGACGAAATACATGCTCCTTATGAATTAATTTAGTAGTTTTCATCGTTTGGGATGTAAATATGAGTTATTACTTGATCAATTATGCAAAAAAATGAGTATGCTCCGTAGTTGCGCTGTTATGGCGATCTTCTACATCAGAAAGTTCGATTGCACTTTAACTTCCGTTAGTAATCTACTTTTTCGCTTAATATATTTGTAATCCTTTTACATCAATGTCCAATAAATTATGTAGGTCGTGGAACATAGGAACATCTATTTTCTATTCTATGCGTATGGTGAAATTGTAAATGGTTTAAATGGCATCGCGTACAAGGCGCCCCCATCAGCAGTGTTAATAGTTAAGTTTGGGACGAGTAGTCGTCAATTGATGGATGACATGTGTAACGCGTTCAATATCTCATCTACGGAGACTCTAGTTAAGATGACTTATCGCCACGTGATAATCCTCCCCGGAGGTTCGCATTATTTCGTCCATGTGTTGTTGCATTATGCGGTACACTTCGACTTGATGTGGGCGACAGTAGCCAATTTACTAATAACCGCAACGGTAGATATCTATTTGACATTTAAGTCAATCGACTCGTTTCGAAATCGTATGGTTCAATCGGTAGTCCGTGATAAAAAATCGGCACATCAGACGCAACATTGTTGATGGAAAAACTGCATACGCAGTCACCACAAGGTGATGTCACGCAAAATGGATTTGTTAGTCCATTACATGAAGACATTAATGCCTCTAGTGACGATGAAGTTAACGAGGACGCCAATAATGAAATAAATGACGACATACGTCTTAACGAAGATGCTGCAGCAATTGTCGATTGTGATAACGTTAATGTTTTGAGGGATGACCCAATGTATGAACCTCCAGGTGCGGAAAACGTGCAAGATGATAAGCAGTTTACTATCGATGAAGAGATATTCTTGGAGGAAGCAAGTAATGATGAAGTTCACCAACCATGGCCGGTGTATAATAAAATCAATTGGGAGGTGGCTAACTCCATTGCGACCTAACATTCTCATCAACAGACTGTGGGGGACATGTCTAATTTTGATTTGGAAATAGGGATGTGCTTTCACAACAAAAAAGACTTACAACATGTTATCAAAGTGTAGCATGTTAACAAACTTTGCCAATATCATGTGATGGAATTGACTACAACTTTTTGGGCGATCAAGTGCAGAAGTGCGCAAGACGGGCGCATGTGGCGTTTTTGTGATTGTTTGCGAAAGAAAACACAATTACGGGAGATCACACAATTAGACGTGTCGCACAACTGTAGAAATCTCGACATAGAACATGGTCATGCCCAACTTGACGCCAACATGCTTGTGCGAGAGATCCAAAGCGTCGCCCAGAGCAATCAAGCAATAACTATCAAAACATTAATACAAATAATTAAGGAAAAATACGGACACGAAGTAAACTACAAGCGAATGTGGGATGCCAAAAGGAAGGCAATGTCATGTACATTTGGAGATTGAGATAAGTCATACACTTTATTACCAAGATGGTTGGCGGCTATGAGGAATAAGAGTCCGATGACAAGAATCGAGTGGTCATATAGACAATGGGCTGCTGATGAGATAAGAACCGCGTTTCCCAATTTCATCATGTGTTTTTTGCATTTGAAGCATCGATAAAAGCTTTCAAGTTTGGCGGACCTCTGCTTCAAACTGACACGCAACTTTCTTATATGACAAATATACAGGTAAGCTAATGATTGCGATATCTATTGATGGTAATGGACACATAGTACCGGTTGCATTTTTCGTTGCAGAAACGGAATCTACTGATTAGTGGGGATGGTTTTTGAGGATGTTGCGCAAACACGTGACGGATAGAGATGGAGTTTGCCTGATTTCTGAACGTCACTCTGGCATTCTGGAGGTGGTCAACACCCCAAGCAATGATTTTTGTCCCCTAAAAAGATACCACCGTTATTGTCTGCAACATTTGCTTAGTAATTTTAACACCCAATTCAAAAATTACCCATTGAAAAAATTCCTTTCTCGAGCAGCCGCTCAACATCAATAACGAAAATTTAATGCGTGCATGGAGCGTTTTGCATCCTTATCATCACGAACTCTTCAATGTCTGTAATATATCAATGTCATCCCCAAAGAAATATGGACATAATCACATGACGGAGGCATGCGGTACGGATTGATGAATTCTAATGGTGTTGGTATGTATGAAATGCAAGTTATGTTTTGCACTCAACTATATAGTTATCGCTGAAGCAATATTACTTACACGAATCTTATCGTCACTTGTAGAGTGTTTTAACGGTGTATTGAAGGGGTTCGATTCTTGCCAATAACAGCGATGACTCAAATGATTGAATACAGATTGGTGATATACCACAATTGGCGTAAACATGAAATCGATGAAGCAATCTCTAAGCCTATCCTGCACAAAATGTGTCATGGATAAACTCACGCATTATGAACAATCTGCAAGGAGGCATCAAGTCACTTTGATCAATCGTGACATTAGTGAGTTTAAAGTGCTGACTGGAAGACAAGGAGATCATATGCATAAAGGCAACAACACCCAAGTCGTCATCCTAAAGGACCGCGTGTGCAGTTGCAATAAATGGCAATCGTTTGGTTTCACGTACTCACAAGTGTTAGCTGCATGTGCCTTTATTCGAGTGAGCTACGCGCAATTCATTGAGCCATACTATAGGATAGATGTGTACGAACAATGTTACTCCTACTATTTCAAAGCCATCCCAGATGAGAAATATTGACCGACTTGTGGGATGAATATCATACCTAGCCCAAGGTGCAGACGTGGCCGAGGGAGACCAAAGGGAACGCGAAGAAAAAAAGAGGTGGACCTTCGTAATGTTTTGAGGCCCTTGCGATGTGGCATATGTCATCAAGAAGGACATAGAAGAACAAAAGATCGCGAACAAGTCCCTACTAGGAAGAATCGGTGTGGTATTTGTCGTTCAGAGGGACATAAAAAAAACTTTCTGAGCAAACCTCAAACTTCCAATAAAAACCGATAGTCGATTTTGTATATTGTTTGTCATGGCTTAAGTTGGTAATTTGATTATATTGGAAACAAATAAGCATTCGTTATTGTTTGAACATATATGAAAGAGTTATTGTTTGGTTTCCGAACAACACGATTAATTTTTATTCAAATCATTCATTTGTAGTTGTACAACAATGGATCGAGGTCGATCAGATCCTTCACTTTTGCAACTCCAATCTACACACAGATCATCGCGAACTTGGAGAGGTGAGGTAAAGATTTTTGCATGTATATGTCAAATGTTCTTGCATAAACGTATAATATATATATATATATATATATATATATATATTAATACATTATCAATTATAAGGTGTAAGAAACATTGCGCGTACGTCGAAAACGGGGTGTCGTTGATCGAACGGTGCAATATCATTAGAAGATTATCTCATATCTTTGTTCCAGTAGGTTCTATGGGATTTCCCGTGTAGCATTTTCAGCCTTGATTGGGTTTTGATTACTGCATTCGTTGAGAAATGACGCCCTGAGACACATACATTTCACATGCATTGTGGGGAGTGCATACTTACACTCCAGGACGTGCAGGTACAGCTCGGCTTACCTATCGAAGGTATGTCTGTGACGGGAACAACCGATACATGTTATGCTGATATGTGTGAGAGGCTCCTTGGTCGAACTCTTGTTGGATATGACATTATTGGATGTAAACTTAAAGTCGACTGGCTTGAACGTAATGTACAGCTATAAATGATGACTGCAATGAGGAATCGGTGCAACGTTATGTTCGATCTTACATACTGCAACTTATCGATGGTTGTCTATTCGCCGATAAGTCTAACCGATTTATACATTTGATATTTCTACCATTACTTGAGGATTTCCAAATAGCTGGACGGTATAGTTGGGGGAGTGCATGTTTGGCTTTTTTGTATAGAGAGTTGTGTTGCAGATCTCGCGCAGGTGCATATAACGTTGCAGGTGCGTCCGTTCTTATACAGCTCTGGGCATGAGACAGATTTCCATTTATAGAATCATGGCGCCCGGGTGTTTCTAGAGTTCGATTGCGAAAATTGGATGGAGAACACATGCTTATGGACGTTCCATTGGGACACATGTAATACAAATATTATTTCATAATTCCTTTAACGTTTACTCCATTTTTATTTTTCATAATTTATTATTTTGTATACAAATGGCTAGATGCATTTTTGATTACACAGAGTGTGATAGACGTCGTATCAGCTTACTGTGATGCACTCGACTCGTAGAATGCGGATGATGTAGTATGTCAACTTTATGCTGCAGTCATCGGGTCTCTTCCCGAATACTGTACTGACGGTGAAGATAGTTAGCTTTCGACGTATCCTCTAATTTGTTTCCACATAGTCGAGTGGCATCGACTAGAAATGGTTATGAGACAATTCGAAATGATACAAGTGGTGCCACCAAACTGTGCTTGCGACACCCGACTGCACCGCATCGAATTGCGTGGACGCAAACAAGAAAATTGGGTGACTTTTCACGCAAGATTTATACAAACGTGGGAAAATCGTGGCCACGGTATAGTCACAGCGGCATAAGATGAAGGGCACGATCATCAAGACTACATGACGTGGTATCGTTCAGTCACTAGACGATTCATTGGACATGACGGGGGTTACGTGACTATTCGGTAAACTTGAAACTCTTATTTTTTCTCGAACAACTACTATCTTAAATTGCGTGCTTTTAACTCATGTTTTTATATCAGTGTGACTTGGTGCATCGACTGAGGCCAGTGTTTATTGAGGATGAGTACGACCAAGTTCTTGTTGCACTTGATGAAGGAATTAAGATTTTAGACGAATATGAAAGGTAAAGGTCTACTCTATGAAATGACGGAATTGATGTCGAACATGACATAAATGAGGAGAATGAAGAGGAAGATGAAGAAGAGGATCAAAGCGAATCAAATAGAAAGGTGAGAAGAAGAAAAATACGAATAGACACTGTCGGGGAAAGCACCAGACGTCCTCGTCTACCACGCCCATCTACTCAGACTGAGATTGTTGTAGAGAGTAGCAGATATTCTCCTCCAACACGTTCATCTCGTCCGAGAGCGAGTAGAACAAAGACTGTTGGCGAGAGTAGCCAACGCTCATCCCCACCAAGTCATTCTTCTCTGGGTACATTCCTACATCATCCACAATGCAACCAGAACCTCAAATGTTTTTACCAATGCCGCCGATCATGAATCTTCCTCCTTACCATTTGGATCTTTATGCACCCGGGCCGTCGTCTTCATATGTGGACCATGGAATGCCTAGACATCAAATGTATCCGTCATTACCTCAATACATGCCAAGTCTATATACTCCACCTTGTTATAATTACAATATGTCATATAATGGAGGTGCCTCATTCATGAACCTGTTAACCATGCCGGCGCCTCATGTTCCTTTCACCCAAATTTTAGGATGGTTCAACCTCCTATTTTTGGGAGCATTAGTAGCAGAGATGAGTTGAGTGAAGCACCAGAGGAAGAACATCAATCGACTCGACGACTTTCAATGCAAGATCAACAACCTCAACCGGATGCACAAACACATCGTCCAAATAGACAGAGAGTACATCCGATTTGCATCACCGAGCAGCAACGTTAACGTAACCGTCGTAATAGACCTGTAGATGATTTTTCTTACTGTCATGGTGATTTTTTTTCCACCTTATATCTTGGGTGAACGAAGTTGACGTATAAAACCTTCTCATATAACAAACTTATTTCTCAATAGATCATTGTTGTTTTAATTTTAAGCTTTCGACAAAAAATAACGTGGGTTTGACCTTTAATTATTTTATTCTTCGAATCTCTGCTTATCATCACGAGATAGAAGTAACACAAAAGTTTCAAAAATGACTTGCATGGTTACTATGAGTTGCACGGGTTATCCGCCTAGAGATACGTGCATGGTTTATAGTGGATATGCATGGGTTGTACCCTGGAGATACGTGCATGACATTTGTATTGATTGTCCACCTCGACAAACGTGTCTGTCATTTGCATTAATTATTCACCTCGAGTTACATGCATGACGTTTGGATGGTTTACATGGAATGCAGTAGGTTGCATGAGTTGTCTACCTCGAAATATGTGATTCACATTCACATGGTTTGCATGAGTTGCACGAGGTTGCATGGGTCGCCCACCTCGACAAACGTGTCTGACACTTGCATGAATTCTCCATCTCAACATACATGGGTGACACTTGCATGGGTTGTCCACGTCGATATGCGTGCATGTGGTTTACAAGGGTTGTCTACCTCGAGATACGCAAGTGACGTAGGTCGTCTGTCTCCATATGCACGTGTCGTTCATAGGGCGAAGAATCTTGTATAGATAGCTCATTTTTAAAAAGAGTCATTCATAAGAGTTTTGAATTTTGTATTGATAGCTCATTTTCAAAAGGAGCTATCCATACAAATGCATTCCAGCTCACCACTATGCATGTCACCTCATCATCAATAGCTCATTTTCAAACGAAGTTATATCTTACTTTTGAAATTTAAAAGTAAAGCCCACTTTTTGGTGAATTATAAATTAAACCCACCCCACTTTTTGAAAAACACCCTCGATGAAGCCTCATCTTGGGCCCCAGCCACATCATTACTCTCAGCTGGAGGATCCTCATTTACACTCGCCAATGCAATAAGGGCCGCTAAGGGCACCCCACCGTTTCATGAAGGCACCCAGTTAATGAGGGCACTAACCAATTTACATGGGGCACCCAAAAATTGGACCCGAAATACCCAAAATACCCCTCGTTCAAAAATCTCGCACCCCACCACCCCCACCACCACCACCAGCGAACTCCTTGTGGAAGAACCCATTCGTTGAGGATCGACCATTGCGAGGATTCCCGAAAATCGTGTTTTTCGTCCGTCTCCGTGTGTTTCTCCTTCGTTGTAGGAGGTTTTTCCAGTTTGTAGGCTCCGGGTGTTGGGCGATTTCGTCTCCAAATTAAGGCTCGGTTGAAGTTCTTCGAACACACACATTTGGCATGAAATCGATCATTTGAAGGTACGTTTCTAGTATAATTAAGTTACATTTGGTAGAGTAGTTGTAATATGTGTGTGGCGGTGCGTTCAATGGTTCCATTATTGGAAAATCGCGGTTCTCGGCCACACAGGTCAGAGAGTGTGTTTACTGTCTCGGCCAAGCATGGCCGAGACAGAGGGTAAATTTTGGGAAACTCGCCGTCTTGGCCAGGAAGGCCGGAAGAGTTCACAGAGTCTCGGTTACGAATGGCCGAGATTATTTGTGTTATCTCGGCTGAGACATGACGAGAGGTACAATTAGTGTTAGATAATGTTGTGTCGGTGGTGTACAACCGAGAATGTACTCCTTATCTCGGTTGTACAATACCGAGAGGGTTAGAGTCGCCTCGGTCGGCACTGGACGAGAGTTAGGTCAATTGAATTGGTCAAGCCATGTCGGTGGTGTACAACCGAGAACGTTCAATTGCTCTCGGTTGTACACTTCCGAGATATGTGACCACTTTTCGGTCATGAGTGGCCGAAAGTATGGGTTGGTTTACGAACCGGCTTGACCAAGACATCAGAAATGGATGAATTTGAACCTTTTTTTTGTAAAGTTTTTTTTGGGTTCTGTTCCATGCGCTTATATGTTGTACTATTTTCAGGAATGGCTCGTTCGAAGGCGCCGGGTGACTAGGGAGGAGGCTGGTGTTGAGGTGTCGAGGCCTAACCGAGGGCGAGGCGGCCGGAGACGCGACAACATCTTACCGGAAAGAGAAAGAGAAGGATAATGTAGATGTTAAGGGAAAGGCTAAGGTTGATGGAAATCGTGCAAGGAATTTACAATTACACGATGAGGGCTCCAACATCGACACGCAGCGACGAAAAGATCTTGTTGTTGCCCGAGGGGAAGAGGAGGGTCATGCATCCGAGTCTAGTAGCAGTGACTCATCAGCGGCGGCTAACACGACAGAAACTGATCGTAATGTACACGGGAGTAGTAGTGGTGGAGCTGGCCATAATGAAAGAGAGCCAGAAGTGTGTGTTGAAGTGCGTGTTCCTTTCCCCGATTGTCCTTTAGACGGGGCGTTGTTGAAGAGCTTTAAGGATCATGTCGCATTAGCGATTTGGAGCAATGAGGTAATTAAAATTTCATTGAACGGAGTAATTTAAAACTCATGGTTTTCACAAATATGTCGAGATGTAATTTTTAGTTGCAGGAGCGTCACGTTCTCAAGTGTATCAATCACGGAGCTCAGATACAAGAATGGGATTTACAGTCATGCCACCCTGATACGGCGTGACTTCAGAGGATTATTCAACGTTCCAGATTGAATACGCTGATAGACTGTTCATACCGCAAGGCCAACAAGGAGGTTATCTCTGCATTTGTTGAGCGGTGGCAGCCGGAGACGAACACATTTCACTTACCTTTTGGTGAAATGTCAATCTCCTTAGAGGATGTGAGCTTCCTCCTAAAGATTCCAGTGACGGGCAAAGTTGTGGCAGTGGAGAACTTTGCGAGGTACACGGAGGAATCTCGCTCGGACGCTATTAAGATGGTCTTGAACCTACTTGGGGTTAGCGTCGAGGAGGCTGAGGAGGAGGTGAATATCAGCAAGGGGCTCACAATGCGCAAATGTTGGTTGAAGAGTCGATGATGCCCCAAAGCTGGTTCGAGACCCACTAATTATCCTCCTGTGGAATGCACAGCCCGAACGTACCTGTTGTACCTTTTGTCCTACACCCTATTTGTCGATAAGAGTGGGTCTCGGGTGTCGATCGCGCTGCTGAAGCTTCTTGAAGACTTGGGCGACGTGGGAAAGTACGCATAGGGTGCGGCTGCGTTGGCCTACTTGTATCGACACTTGGGGTCTGCCACGAGACTGCAAGTGGCTCAGATTGTTGGCTAGCTCACATTGATTGAGGTTTGTTATAAAATAGACTTAATTTCCTTTTGGTATAATAATTACGCCAACTTGCATTTGTGGACTAACTAACATTGTATGTATTTGCAGGGATGGGTGTACGACCATTTCAAACTTGATGTCGCCACACCCAATGCGAAATACATGGACTACGTGCAACCTCGTGTCTGCAGATGGATTCAAAAGCACGAGACCGTAGCGAATGTTGACAAGCTCGGGTCCATTAGGAGAACCTTGGATAGGTTGCGCCCAAGTGATGTGAGATGGTTATCCATATCCTGTGATTAATGATGTTTTTGTATTTTTGGTTGATAACAATGGTTGTTGCATTTTCATTAGGTCACTTGGGACCCATATGTGAATTTCAGGAAAAATGGAGTCGTGCACGCATGGCCTTTTATAGTGGGACGATCAAGTACATGGATGTGGTGGAGCCCTACCATCCGGAGAGGATTCTGAGACAGTTTGGCCATGTGCAATCTATACCAGATCCTCCGTACCATCCATTGGAAGCACACCGAGGCCGATCTGCGAACAAATACTCGGTTAAGTATGGGTTCCAGCAAGACAATTGGGAGCGATGGAGGAACCATTTGTTGGCTCCTGAAGTTCGTGGTGACAAGGCGGAATTCGAGTTTTTGGCTACACCAGACTACCTGCCTTGGTTCCTCAAAGTGTCTCATCCCGTGATCACCAATCTGAGCCTTGAGGACTATGACATAGTCGCCACAACCATCGCAGACAACGAGCTACTGGAGGTATTGAAATGGTTATATGTATTATGCATGTATTATTCATCCCGATATGTTTTACATTAACACTAACCCGATTCTTTTCATCAGCGTAATAGGCGTGCGTTGGACGCGGCATTGCGATGGATGGACCTCCCGCCGGAGTTGTGTACGCTTGAGTCTGCGAGGACAATGGCGAGTGCTATCATCAATTTCCTTTCGGGGAGGAGTATAGGTCCCACCACCACGAGTACCACTCCGGCGACCACAACCGCCACATCCGCCCCTACCGAAGCAGGCCCGAGGCAGTCGCAGCATGGTAGCACTTCTACAGGGGCAACCCCGGCCAATGCTCCGCCCGCCACGGTCGATGCTCGCCCTCCAAAGAGAATGCTTGGGAAGGAGTATCAAAGGAAGAATTTGAAAAAACCAAAGCAATGAGCAATAAGAGTTTGAGGAACATAGACATTTATTTTATTGTTTGGCCGAGAGTAGTTGAAGAATGTTTGATGAATATGTTCTATGACAGTTTTATGACAGCTTCATACGATTAAGTACATGGATGAATGGTTTATGCCCGTTTGGTAGAGTACTTGTATGTTTGATGAGTGATTTATGACAGTTTGGATCATTTGATTAATGTTCGTGGTGACATTTTGCACACTGTTTTACATTACTTGTTGTTCTACATTTTTTATAGTTGTATCTTGGTCAATTTTGGTTTAGAATACATGATTTGTTTGAGTCAGAGGGTGTGTCGGTCATGCAGGTCCGACACTTATGTTGACTTGTCAGTCCTGACCAACCGACACGAACGCTGGATTCTCGGTGTGGCCTGACCGAGAATGTCGGAGGATCCTGTATTTTCCAATGTGTCGGTCACTGATGGACGAAACCTTTTTGAGACTATCGGTGCTTTCTAACCGACATTATATCAGTGCGTTCGGCCACTGGTCGACGAGCTATTCCTGTGCATTTGTCGAACACGGCGACCAAATGCTCTCGGTGCGATGGTAACGAGATGGGTGTCAAACGCGCAGTTACTAATGGCCGAGAATCCCTCAGTATGCTCGCGCATAGGTCGATGAGAGGCTTAAATTTCGGCAATGTGTGACCGATCCGTCACGTTACTTCTCGGTGTAGTATGGCCGAGACTATACCGTCAGTCTCGGTCATTCAGGGCCGACACGACACTTTCCACCGAAACTTAACTCATTGTAGATCCTCCGTTACATTCAAACCAACTTTACAACAATCAAAATCCAGCAAGACAATTTGCACTGAAACTTAACTCATTATATATTAATGTAACATTCAAACTCACTCTACAAGAATCAAAATGTACGACAATACAACAATTTGCACCGAAACTTAACTCATTGTATATCCATATAACATTCAAACTAACTTTCTAAATTCCAAAATGTACAACCATCAATATTGCTAGGTACAAGTTTTACATTACGGTGTACCTAAATCTACAACGGATATGGTGCCTTCATCAACAGTTGCAAGGGGCGCGATATCTCGAAATACGAATCCATCTCGCCAACATTTGGCGCAGGCCTCAACATATCGGTCCCATGATGGATATAAGGATGACAACGGTGCATTCACACGCAACTTCACCTGTCAGAGTGAACAGTATAACTTAGAAGATATTGTCACAAACCCGATCAGGGGGGGAACATAACAATTCAAAAAAATTCATAGAACTTACCCTAACCCAATGGATATTCATGTCATTTATCAAGGCAATGATAAGTCTGTTGTGCAACGACAACGGTGGAGCACTTCGTAGAGGTAGAAATGTCGAGGCACTCCCATGCGAGAGGTTTACAAGAATGACATTGAATGCAATGGATACTAACAATCCCATGTCTTGAAGTGTCAACCATTCTTTGAAAGATGCACCAACTTGATTATCTAGAAAATGCACCGCAATCTTGACGGTCTCGTAACTCGTGCCAATCACTTCCCGCCAAAAGTCTTCATACCCGGTAATCTCATCATACATCCTTCTACGAACAATCCTCCAGCCATCTACATCGGCGAGTCCAAGCCCAGAGGCAACACACCGATATCCACAATTTTCATCGGCAACCACATCGATAATGCCCTCAACGTGTGGCAACCACTCCGGTTCTATGCAATGACCATAAGCAATGTTAGATGCACTTTGCGTGCGTCGACTGGCACGACGCATTTTGGGAACAACTTTACTTTTCTTCTGCCTCGAAGTAGAGGTCTTTTTGTGGAAAGCACGTACTCAAATCCTCTCGGCAATCTAGTCGTGGAAGAATCGTCATTATCGTTTTTTCTCTTCGATCCTGCCTTGCCTCCGATTGAAGACCCCGGTGTCCTTCCTTTTGTCTTTATTTTCGCCGGCGGCACAACACCCGGTGTAGACGAAGGTCGACTAATCTCCCTGAGCTGCTGAATAATCCTGAGTCAATCATCCTCATCAGTGCAAGCATGAAACTTTTCCAACACCCGTTCAATCTCATCGTACACGTTGTACCCAGACGGATCCACTGGATTCTCAGGTATCATACTCAACTTTCGCCAGTAAACATGAATGTCCTCGAGGGATGGGCGACCCAGCAAATATATGATGGTTTAGCTCATGTGCACAAGGAAGGCCATGTGTGGTATGTATCTCGCAACACAACGAGTGGAGTCGTGACCAACATCATCTCCACGTGTCAATTCATATCTAATTAGCCTAAGTGCCCGTTGAGAGACATAACCACGCAATCGTCGATATAACTCATCAATGTACTCATGTTGGACCACATTCAAACTTTGCTCAAACGATGTCTTGATATTGTTGTGTTGGATTCTAAGGAGGCCATCAACCACATTCCACAAAGTCTCAAAATTGGCCTGACTGTTGCCAAGGTGTAGCTTCAGAATGGAATGCGCAGACTCCACCCTCTGCGTTGTTGTTTCCCCAAAGTGCATAATTCTATTTGTCCAAGCGGGGACAAATTTCTCCTTGTAGTTCTTTACCCATGTTTTGTCCAAGTACTCAGTAAGACCCTTGACATTCCCAAACTCACAACGCAGGTCATTCATCCTAACTTCGAATAAGGCCTCCGAGTTGGCATACATCACGCTCGTCCACCTATCCATGAAACGCGCAAAACCATCGTTATCCCCAAACATCTTCTTAGTCTTGGCCAATACTACTTTGTTGATGTACCAAGAGCAAAGGAGGCGAGACGATGACGGAAAAACTTCTTCAATGACACTAATAAGGGCCAAGTCCCTATCGGTAACAAACACGTCAGGTTTAGGCCACCCATCCAATATGGATCTCAAGTTCTCAAGTGCCCAAACGTAATTCGCATGACTCTCTGATGATATGAATGCAAACCCAACATAGAACGTCAAGTGCGTAGAAGTGATGCCAACAATCTCCAACATAGGCATTCGGTACCTATTTGTCTTGTACGTGCAATCCATCAAAATTACCGATGAGAAACACCTTAGCAACTTTATTGAGTCGGGATGTGACCAAAATAAATTGGTGACAACATTCGTATCGGGATGCTTCCTATGCCAGGACATCCACTTATTCTTCTCAAAGATGTGCAACATTTGTTGCATTTGAGTTCTCCCACCCGCATCCTCATTTTGAACTTTTTGTCTTGCATTATATATTGTCCTCATTGTCGATACGTTTCTAACATCTCTTTGCTTCAACGTATTTATGATGTCTCTAGGCTTGACATTCCCCTTTGTCATTTGCACCACAATATCCTGCTCCCCCTTATCCAATCTTCCGGCAAATGAATTGTGACGGCCCCAATTTTTCACGAATTGGGCCCCGCCCGGCCTAAACTCACGTGTACCCCCGAACCAGTCTTGCAAGGTCAACGAGAGTCTAGTCAGCCTTCCAATCCATCATTATCAGTACATTCAACAATTTACAGTTAAGTTATTAATATGTTTCAAGATTTAAAATTTAGCGGAAGCAATTACTATGAATAAAATAACTCATCCATAATTTCAAGAAGTTAGGCAACCTAATTGTAGAACCCAGTAAATATCATCAGAGGAGAGTAAATACAATTATACAAAATTTTCACCAAACCATGAAGCATTTCCTCTGCTACTTGTCTGCGGCTCTGCACTCAATCAAAATAAAAATGACGAGCCCAGGTAAGTAAATTCAGTAGGACATATACACAACATTTCACAATATCCAAAACAACAGTTCATGATATCCAAAGCAGTCAAATTCATGCAAATATAACGAAATGAATCAAGAACGCATGAATATAAAAGACCGCAACCAATCCATCGATGAGTGATGCCAAATAACAAGGAGTCCCAACCAAAAGGTCGATGAGTCGCGGCAAAAGCCCAGCAGACTCGGGTTTAGGACGAGACCCCAGCCTCCCAGCCCTAACCCTTGCGACTATGAGACATCCATAGACCCTCTCTGTTTCCTTTTCTTTCTCTCTCTTCTCTGATTCTTATCCTCTTCTTCTTTTTTTTTTCTTTATATATATCTTATCCCATATATATATATATATATATATATATATATATATATATATATATATATATATATATATATATATATTTCTTTCCTTTTTCAACTTCAAATTAAAGTTTCCTTGAGATTCGTGCAACGCGAATCTCAATGCAACCTCAACAACCGAGCAACGCGCATCTCGAGGCATCAATTTGCTTCATTTCAAAATCTCAAAAATCGCGCTACACGCATAACGAGACATATCCAATGTATATTTTACACCCTTTAGAGCCACTATTTCGGTCTCACGTCGGCACGCGACTCGAGACGCGTCCTTGTTCGTGTTTCGACTCAACGAATTTCCTCGCATAATTAGCATTTTCATCTCAAATTGGATTCGGACATACGTATTTCGACGAGTGGGTCCCACAAACGACCTTGACTTGACATGTGGCAGAAGTTAAATTTTCGGGCTGTTACAGTCTTCCCAACGAATTAAGAATTTCGTCCTCGAAATTGAAACAATTCTCACATGACAATGGTGTTTTAATGAAGACCCAAGGCCATACCCGCCCAAGGCCATACCCCCATCTTACTCTGTAGGGCTGGGCTCCTCCACGACAAGCTGGGCTCCTCCGCGACGAGCTGGGCTCCTCCGCGACCTCCAAGCAAAGAACGCACCCTCTGTCCTCATCTCATCAATATATGCCAGGGCAACATCCTCGCAACATATATTGGAATACAAATGAATACAAACGAACATTTTTAATTTCACGATCCACCGTCACTAACATACGTATATCAGTTTTTCTCATCGAGTGAGTCTCAACCCAACTCGTACCCTCTATCAGGTACGATGGATAATAGTCGGACCTGACGTGACAATAGCATGCATATGTTTCTTGCTCTGCTATACCTGACTGTCCATACGCCCATGCAGATACGTTGAAATCCCGCTCCAATTGGAACATGTCCATGTCCTTGTCCCTGTGCATGACTAGATCATTGTCCCTGTCTATGCACTCGACTGGATCTCTGACCCTCTGATGGTATGATAAGGATGTGACGGTGCTAACTGATGTACTACACTAGCGTAACTCTACGCTGAACCAACTAACTTTGGCGCCGTATACGCCTCATATGGCGAAAATGCAATACGTTATGAGGTTACTCTCGTGTGCTTCCACGCTCTCACTCATCATAACATCAACTGCACTCCAGAGCGTCCACATCAATGCCACCGCAATGCTCAACCAGACATCGGCCTCTCCGAACAACGAAACAAATACGATGCTCGACCTCATATGATCTGGTGTGGCCAAGACGTCATAAATATTTGCTGCTCCGAGATTCGTACCACCGTGAAACTTTTTCGAGTGATGCCGCTAAAACTCGTGAAACTACCTCGTCTGAGTCGTCACTCTAATTCCCGTATCGGTAGGCGCGCTCAGGATCTCCTCATGTAAGTACGAGTTCAACACGTTTACTCCAACGCGTTCGCTTTTTGATTTTTTCAAAGTAAATGTGTCCTTCGAGACACCTCCCAAGTTTCGAACCCTATAACACTGAGCTGGACCTAATCCAAATCTAATGTATCCTCGAGATTTGTGCGGCACGAAACTCAAGACACATTAAAACATATCATCACATTATTCGTTTATGTTTTCTTTTCTTGGCAACTTTAAATGCACGGGTTTACTTGCACGAAAATTCCTTTCCCTACGTTTACTAACGCATCTAAAAACAGTCTTAAAATGTACAATCTCGTAAGATTTATACTTAGATGACCATTAATTGTTAGAACGATTTGCGGACTCTACCTCAGCTCGTAACACTTAATTCATTTATAAGTCCCTAAAGGTGGTGGTCGACTTCACCAACCCTGAGACTATAAATGTATAGTGTCACTCAAGTGGTGTTACTTGGGCTTCTAATCCAACAGTACTACTCCAAAGCTTTCGTCAAAGCTAAAAGAGTCCGTACATGATGTAATCGTTAGCTCTCAAGTCATCTCAACACTTTGCTCATTTTGAGTCCGCTCTTCGTTTCTTCTTTCTTTTTTAACTTTACGTTCTCGAATGTTCCTTACATTCGATGTTCCTTACTCGAATGTTCCTTACATTCGAATATTCATTCATTTCACGAATGAGCCTTTCTCGAATGTTCCTTACCTTAATTGTTCCATTTGTTGTATATTATCCAACAACATCAATTTCCTTTATCAATCCCACACCATTTAGAGACTCGAACTTCCGTTTCAAGTCTCACTATTTATAGGAAATTCTCAATTTCAGTACTAACTGAACAACTTGAAATGAATTTAATGAACTCTTTTGAGTCCTAAATAAGATCAAAATTTCTCTAAATGACTTGAAAACCAATTCGCAAGTTTGTTAGAGTCCTACATGGCATGTTAAGTTTCAATTTGAAACCATACCATTTGTAATACCAAAGTTCTCATTTTTCTCAAAATGAATTGTTTCATTTTTTTTTCCATTGGCTTCACCAAACCAACTATGCTAGTTCTCTCAATTTCTCAATTGAACTAACTAATTTCTTAAGCCGCTATCCGCGAAGCTGAATTGAATTTAAACAACTCCCGCATTTCCAAGGCACAAGTACTTATCCATGCAGTTCCACTATTCCCAAATACGCCACAATCACCAACATTGTCACATCTGATCCGTGCATGAAGGCAATGTCATACGACCTCATATCATATGGAAATATAACTCCTAAATTGAACATGTAACCAAAGAATTCCATCAAAAATTCTGACTAGAAAAAATCATTTGGTCGCTCGTAATTGATCCCCAACTCAGCTCAAATGAAAACAAGGACTATACCAAATTTAACTCCAACTCGGCTCAAATTTAACTCCAAACCATTTAAATATAGTTTAAGCGTCCCTGCAGTACTATACCAAATTTACATGAAATTCTCTCACCTTTACCACGGATTTGATTCCCGTATCACATTCCAATTTCATTAATTATTTCGAGCGGATCCTCTAGAAATACGTGCAAGGTGTTTTCCACAAGAAGAAATCAAATGTGTCATCGAGATACGTGCAACACGAATCTCGAGGCACCCATTTGTCCACAATGTTGTAAACAACTGAAAAAAAAAAAAAACTGTTGATTTACCAAAAATGAAATCAAGTATGCCAATGAAACATCAATCACTCACTGATTCCATTTACCAATTATCATTACCATAGTCACGATTCCTCGAATCATTATCGACATCGTATATAGTATATAACATACCATATATTATATATATACGCCAGGGGTACAAGCCCACCTCGAAACGCATATAAGGAAAAAATGTTATAAACATTTTCCATTTTCCATTTGCCATTTCTCATTTTCCATTTTCCATATCCGCCAGGTGTTCTACCATTTTCCGTTTTCCAACTCTCCTCACTTCCCAACGAAGACTCAAGTCAGGATCATAGGGTTCCACTCTAAGTTCAACCATTCCTAACTTCCGCTTGTTTTGTGTCTTAATTTATTGTGCTAATCAAGAGTCGAGTTCCTTAAAACGTCGGCTCTGATACCAACTGTGACGACCCCAATTTTTCACGAATTGGGCCCCGCCCGGCCTAAACTCACGTGGACCCCCGAGCCAGTCTCGCAAGGTCAACGAGAGTCTAGTCAGCCTTCCAATCCATCATTATCAGTACATTCAACAATTTACAGTTGAGTTATTAATATGTTTCAAGATTTAAAATTTAGCGGAAGCAATTACTATGAGTAAAATAACTCAACCATAATTTCAAGAAGTTAGGCAACCTAATTGTGGAACCCAGTAAATATCATCAGAGGAGAGTAAATACAAATATACAAAATTTTCACCTATCCATGAAGCATTTCCTCTGCTACTTGTCTGCAGCTCTGCACTCAGTCAAAATAAAAATGACGAGCCCAGGTAAGTAAATTCAGTAGGACATATACACAACATTTCACAATATCCAAAACAACAGTTCACGATATCCAAAGCAGTCAAATTCATGCAAATAGAACGAAATGAATCAAGAACGCATGAATATAAAAGGCTGTAACCAATCCATCGATGAGTGATGCTAAATAACAAGGAGTCACAACCAAAAGGTCGTTGAGTCGCGGCAAAAGCCCAGCAGACTCGGGTTTAGGACGAGACCCCAGCCTCCCAGCTCTAACCCTTGCGACTATGAGACATCCATAGACCCGGCTCTAGGACGAAACCCCTGCCTCCCAGCCCTAGCCCGTACGACTATGAAACACACATGGACCCGGATAAATCAACGGACGACCATAATTAGGACGAGACCCCTACCTCCAGTCCTAACCCTCTCATATCGCAGATACACAGTAACCATGACTCACTTGTCAATGGACCCCCTCAATCGACAACAAATTCAACGATAGCTATCATCACAAAGCAGTGAACAACAATAAAGCTATCACATTACATTAAACAACAACAGTCAATGGAGAGAAATGAAATATTGTATAAGTCCCTAATTGGTTTACTTACCTCGAAATTCGTAAATCAAAATCAAGACGTCTCGCTCGCGTCTCGATTTGCGCACCCAACACCCGACTCCTAGTCCCTGGTGTCCATTTGTACATTTAAGTTACTAAATCATGCAAATCGAAATTAAAATTAGGTGAAGTGCATCTCACCTCCACCGCGTCGTCGCGATTTCGCCGAAATCGCGCATTCGACTAGTCGACACCGCGCCACCGCGCTGTCGGCGTGGCTGCAACCACCGCTCTCGCCGTCGTCCGCCGGTCATCATCGTCCTCTCCCTCTCTTCTTCCTTACGATCTCTCTATCTGTTTCCTTTTCTTTCACTCTCTTCTCTGATTCTTATCCTCTTCTTCTCTTTTTTTTCTTTATATATATCTTATCCCATATATATATATATATATATATATTTCTCTTTCCTTTTTCAACTTCAAATCAAAGTTTCCTCGAGATTCGTGCAATGCGAATCTCGATGCAACCTCAACAACCGAGCAACGCGCATCTCGAAGTACCAATTCGCTTCATTTCAAAATCTTTAAAATCGCGCTACACGCATAACGAGACATATCCAATGTACATTTTACACCCTCTAAAGCCACTATTTCGATCTCACGTCGGCACGCGACTCGAGGCGCGTCCTTGTTCGTGTTTCGACTCAACGAATTTCCTCGCATAATTAGCATTTTCATCTCAAATTGGATTCGGACATACGTATTTCGACGAGTGGGTCCCACAAACGACCTTGATTGGACATGTAGCACAAGTCAAATTTTCGGGTCGTTACATGAATGGTCGTCCAAGGTTTTTGCGGGGTCGTGATTGTGTCTCCCACATATGACAGTGACATACCACAAGGAGTCAGCATTTTCCTTTACGTTGATAAGGAAGGGGCATCCACATTTCTTCGTACTAGTTTGAGTCCTCGCCTTTTCCTCTTCTTCATCATTTCTTGCTTTCAAATAAATTTTGGCCGCTTTCCCCTTCCCTACTCTCTGAGACATTCCCCTATATGTTCCAGACCTCTCACACGCAAGTTTCACCCTCCCCCTGCGCTTAATGCCTCCGGCGTAAGAGTGCTTTGTCACTAGCACAAACATGTTCTCACGACCTATCAATGAAGCCATGAAATAGCCGCTTCTCTAGAGGGGAATGGCCTACAAGGTGTAAACGTGTCCTCGTAGTCTGGATATAGGGTAGAAACCGGCATTACCTGCAATACAAACAGTGTAAGATTATAATCAACCAAAATGTACAGCACAATCACCAAAAAATCCCAAAAAACAGGTTCTCGGTTGTACAGGTCTGATACTTTATTCAGAGTCTCGCTCACGTACGACCGAGAGTTACTCAGTACTCTCGGTCGTCCCATACCGTGAACTACGTACACATTTCGATCCTCTATGACCGAGACATTGCGATACATCTCGGTCCTGCGAGGCCAAATCAATCGCGCACATCGATAGAAACTTTGGATAACCGCATAAAAAACACAATAAATTTAAAAAATTACCTCAAGTTCAACCTCATCTTGCACCGTAGCAGTACAATCCTCCTTTATATAGTGCAAACAAGTTCGGATTTGTCGAAATTACTCAACCCTACGTTGACAAACAAATCATCATTTTCACAGTTTTACTCAAATTAACAGTTCCAACAAAGCATCATATGGTTGTCAAACATTGTTACCTCGCTGTCGAATGATGTCAAGCCGCAAGAATCGATAAACGCTCACCAAACGCAGTGTCGCTTTATGGTTCAATCTTGGTGGTGGGGTGCCCTTTTTTCTTTGTCAAAATGGTTTGTGGGGTTTGAATCAATATATATACAAAGGCAAAATAGTCTTTTCCATTTTCGCTGGAATTTTTACATATAAGTTGGGTGCCTTCATGAAATGGTGGGGTGCCATTAGCGGCCCTATTCTTTAATTGTTTTTGACACCTTACTATTTGCTTTTACTTTTTTAGAAAAATTGACACCTTACTTTTAACTTGATTAAGACTTTAAAAATAGATATTATTAAAAATAGGAGTGGCTAAAAGGACCCCAATTTTCACTTAAAGGACCCACTTTAGTGAAGTGACTCAACTACCCCTCTATGTAAAAGGTTTTTACTAACTATGCCCCACTCACCACATTTACTCTGTACCCCAATCACCCTTCTCTCAAATCGCATCTCACCACCAAACCAAATCTGATAAATTCGAAGCAAAACCATGTCGATTTGACGCCGTTGGTGCATTCCTCATCTCTTTTAGTGTCGACTTCGAACTTTTCTCAATTGTTTTTACTTTTTGGAGTTGGTATTGTTTCTGGGATTGTTGTTGGGGTTAAGGCTTCGATTTAGAGGTTGAATCTTGCATTTTGGGTGCAAAGTTTCGATGGAATCGAGGATATTAAGTGATTCCGAGCAAAACCCATTATTTTTTGGTCATTTTCATGTATTTTTTTTAGGAGTTTTGGATTTTTTTTGTTTGTTCTTGTTGCCCCGCAGGTGTTGGACACACAGAGCCGACACCTTTTCAGAGGTGCCGAACACGCACGGCCGACACCTCTAAAGAGGTAACGGTCGACTCCGACTGAAACTGCACAAAAAATTAGGTTTCAGTGAGTGAAGGAGGAATTCAACCGAGACATCTTTAGAGGTGTCAGTCCTGTGTATCTGACACCTCTTCAGAGGGGATGAGGGTGAGGGTGAGGGTGAGGGTGAGGGTGAGGGTGAGGGTGAGGGGGTACAACAAGGGTATTTGTAGAATTTTGAGAAAAAAAAAGGGTACACTAAATAAAAAGTGGGGTACGACGAAGTAAAAATTTAAAAATAGAGTCATTTAAGCAAAAACTGGGGTCCATTTAATCGCTCATTAAAAATTTATGATTTATAGTGGATACTGGATGTATATGCTTGATACAAAATTTGATTACTACTTTTTATTATTATTATTACTTCATTTTAAAGTAGAATGTTTTATTGTGGACATGGGAATTATTTCATGCGGGAAATTAAATGAAAAAGATTTTGAAACATGACATTGGTATACGTGGTATGTGGTTTATAACTAAATTGGATTACGAATGGTCAAACCACGTGTAGATATGCATGCTTATAATGCAATTTGGATATGTATGAATATGCTATGGATGTAAATATATCCTATGTATGTGGACGTACATGAATCATGTATGTTATGTATGCATGAATTTAGAAAGCGAAACGTACGTACATGATTAGCTAATGTACGTGGATGTTTTTTTAAAGATTTTTTGCTTGATTAATACATATTGAGATAATATTTATCAACCTAACACATTCACAGAAATATTTTTCAATCGAACACATTTTTCACCACGTCACTGTCACATCACCCGCCACGTCGAAATTATAGTTCGTCAGATATAAAACGTGACTGCAAGTCACGTTTTCTTTGTTTTTTTTTTGTGTAAATTTTGCTCTCTTTATGCTTTTGGTAGTTAACTAGCATTATGTAAGGCTGACTTATTTTTATGAAAGAGATTGAAAATGATATCGGCAAAAGTATAATCTACCATATTATACCTCATCGAGCAAACTAGTAGAATCTCTAGCATCTATGAGTTTGTATACATTTTTTCAATAAAACTAAAGGTTTCAAATTGGTCAACTAGTATATTTGTATTTTTGATTTTGTTGTCAATATAAACTAGTAAAAAGTTTGAAGTTACAATAGGTTTATGATCTTATATTTTACAACAAAAGCTTTAAAATTCAAGCGATTTGCAAAATTCATGAAATTAATGTTAGTCAAAGGAAAATTTTGAATTGCTATAAATGAAGAACTTGCAAATTGATCAACTACAAAGCAATAATATAAACAAAAAAAAATGTCTTGTTATAGTTAAGAAAAAGTCCTAGTCTGACCCCAAATAATGACTTTCAGTCCCACAATGTGTTCTCTTTACGACTCGCACATTACGATTTAAAGCTAATAGCATCACATCAGCAGGATTTTGAGCATCTTCTCGTTGAATATCATCAATATCATGCATTCCACCATCATGAGCACTTGTAGTCCCAGACAAATTCATCATTATTGGACTTGCATTAAAATGACGTGAAGATGTAAGCGTCATATCAAATTAAAAGGCTTCCATAGCCTCGAATGCCATGTTGGAAGGAACTGATGGAGTATGTGAAGTCTCTAACTCGTTGAGAGGTACAGATGGAGTATACACTGGAGTGTCATGCCTCAAACATTTATCATAAGAAGATTGATGAGAAGCTTCAAATGAAGTTGGCATATTATGGATGCGATAATTTGCATGTATTACAGTCAAAGTCGATGCAACTACATCTCTAATATGTAGAATAGACACATCATCACCCAATGTCAACTGATGAATTGATGTCATTCCATGTGCCTACATATAAAATATTTATGAAGTTGTATGCGAAAATAAAATCAAAATAACTATTTAAAAGACTTCATGATTGAATAAAAAAAATTGTACTTACCAATGCCTCAACAATTGCTCCACGACGAGACGTGAATCATCGTGTAATGCGACGAGACATGAATCGCCGTGTAATGCGACGATACCATAGCATATTCGGGTCGTAAAATTCTAATGGCTCCTCCAATAATTCATCATTCGCAATATTGGAAGCACGTTCGTTCCACATGCAAATATAAGCACTATGTTCTGTACTCCAATCTTTATCTGTTTTCCCTCTCAAGTCAATCTTATGTAGCTCTATGCTTGTGTTATGTAAAGGTGGTATCATTTGTTTCAAATCGAATTGTCGCATGACTCTATTAGGATTATACATTTCAACAACACAGAAGAAAAGTAAAGGTGCACTCGTTCGCCAAATAGCACGACCACTGCTACAATACGCAGGCAGGTCTTTTATCACTACCTCAGGATACGGTTCCTAAATTACCTGAAGTCATGAAAAACAACTTGAGATGAATAAAATTCACATTTCACCATTGTACAAAAGGGTATTTGGAAAAACTGATTAAGTATATTTCTTACTTCATTGGGTGTTTGCATGTCAATCATTTCTCTGTATTTCGTTAACACTTGTATTGATGTTCTTGTGGTCTCTAAGGCATATCTCCACTTATAAAAATGTAAAAACAACACAAAGCATGCATGAATGTACATGTAGATAAATATACTCAAGTTTATTGACTATGTTAAAAAATTCTAATTACCTATGACCAAATGGATGAGGTGGAAATAAATTTTCGTTTGGTATGATGTCGTTTCGAAGAACGTTTCCCATTATTGGTGCAAGAAAATGCAACCTATCACATGCCCATAATTGCAATAATATGACCGGACCTGCAATCTCTGCTCCATCAATGTCAGCGGCAAGACACAATTGTCTATATAGGTGAGCCAGAGTTGCACTACCTCAACTGTATTGTCCTGTCGCATCAAAATCCTCCAAAAATTGTAAATACGCGATGTGAACAAGATTGTTAGACTTGTCTGCAAATAAAGTTCCTCCAAGAAGTTGTAAAATGTACGCTCTTACATAACATTGCACTTTCACATCACCAGCATTATTTGGAAGGTTCAGAAACCATCTTGAAAGTTGGCGAATTTGGATCCGACCTCCAGTCTTGTTGTTTTCAGGGAATGGGAAGCTTAGTTGTGTCAAACATAAGGCATCATAATCTTGCTCTACACAACCAGTGATTGGTAATCCATCGACAGGTAACCTTAAAATGATTTGTACATCTTGTAGGGTAATAGTCATTTCGTCAAGTGAAAAATGAAACATGTGAGTTTCTGGCCTCCACCTCTCTACAAGTGCAGTAATGAGATGTCAATCAATTGCTATGAAACCTATTCGTGTCGTCCCGTAAAACCCAGCTTCCTCAAGATACCTAATTATTCGTTCATCTAGTGGGACCAACTGATGTAATGCTGCTAAATTACACCTGATAGTCAATATACCAGGATCCTATGGAAATACGATAGTTAAGTTACATTAGCGCAAATGTAGCTACGCAGCTACAAAAATATGCAAACAGGCAAATATAAGTATTACCGATCCATTCCAAACGCGAGTAGATCTATGTAGAGCTTGCAGAGTCAACACCGAATCATCTATAGGTCCAGGATCCATATCGCACTTGAACCACAAATCAACTATAATGTTGTCATTAATAAAAAAAAAACCAATGATAAAACAATACAATTAGCGATGCATTTCATTCAAGAAACAATAAAATTAAAACAAAAGTGTGTGAATAATATGAAAACATGGTTTAATTAAAACAAAGTACATGCACTATATCGTCATAAGAAAGTGAACTAATACAAGGAAAATATGAGTGAATGCGAAAGATGAGACTTGAAAGAGCATTTCACTATGAACCATTAGGTGGTTGTTCTTGCTGACGACGACAGTGCGCCTATTGTGTCTATCCTGCTTACACTTACTACATCGCAACGTTGATGGTGTTTCTCCCCATTCCTTCTCTCGCTGCATATGACGTGGTTGTTTCTGATTGCCTCTCCAATCTATCTCAATTCGCAAAGGTCTTGTTTGAGGACGACCTCTTTTGACTCGCTTTCGAGATGGATCAGGCAGTAAGGTGTGTGAAACTCTAGCGTTAGGCCAATAATCTTCGTGAGGAATGAGTTGAAAATTTGAAGCATAACATTGACTATACACAGACAATCTGTATATGACTCAATGTACTGACAGTGATCTATGGCAACACTGACGCAAACGGCTTGGACATGAGAACATGGAATGTCAAAACACTGCCACTTCATACAAGTGCATCTACGAGCCTCCAATTTAACCACTTGCTTGTTAGACCCTTTTTCTCAAATGATAGCCACGTGCTGCAGTGATGACTTCAAATGTGTTATTTTCACAATTCACTAATGTAACATTGTGCCCTCCAGCCGCCTTTCCCCAATGTGACAACTTATCAAGTGCGTACGTTGTGTACCTTTCGCCCCTTCCTAGGGCTGCACCTATTTCAACACGTCTTTTGTTAAAGTAAGTCATGACACGATAAAATGTCAGTTGCACTAATGCGGTGACAAGGTAAAATCGTGCGCCTTTAAAGACACCGTTAAAACATTCTACATTTGTTAAAAAAAACTATATAAGTATTAGCTTATAAACGTAATATAAATCAAACACATTAAATAAATAATAGTAAGAACATATAGACACAATGAATACCCGCTAGATTTGTAGTCATCCATCCATATTGAAATCCTTTGTCGTATGAGTTGGTCCATTGTGTTCGATCAAGATCATTAAACCACGCAATACATTCTGCATTAATTTGTTGAAGTTCTTTCATGTATGCCGTAAATTTTCGCGGTTGATGTTATGCACCGATTAAGTACACCTTATCCTTTAATTCTTTGCTCCCAAATCTCATGTTGAAATTACTGCATATGTGACGAAGGCAAAATCTGTGTTGAGCTCTTTCATGGGTCCATCCATTTTTAGAATTATTCATTGCCAACAATATACCAGGGTGTCGATCAGAAATGACACATATACCATCTCTATCAGTCACATGATGTCGCAAACAAGCCATAAACCATTCCCAACTGTCTTGACTTTCCTCCTCCGTAATGGCAAATGTTAAGGGAAATGCATGACTATTATTATCAACAACAGTGGCTATTAAGAGTTTTTGTTTGTGTTTTCATACAAGAATGTGCCATCAATTTGTATAATTGGTATGCAATGTCTAAAGCCTGTAATAGAATGTGCAAATGCCCAAAAAACTCATTTGAATACAACCTCATTGTTGGCATTAGGCTCGTCATGCCTTCATTCGACACGTGTCCCTGGATTGCTTTCTTGAAGAGCGACCATCAACCGCGGCAATATTTTATACGATTCTTCCCAATTTCCAAAAATTTTAGCAATTGTTTTCTTCTTCCCTAACTAAACTTTCTTGTAATGAACATCATAACTGAATTTGTCCTTGATAATTTGATGAAGAACTGGAACTGAGATGGACGGATCTCTTCTCACCACATTTTCTATTTCACGGCATATAACGGTGGAGTCCAAATGAGCATGATCATTTGATAGTTTTGCATAGATACATGTATGTGGTCCTGCATATTTACTGATCTTAAACATTCAATGTGGTTTTCTTCTCGAACACTGCAACCTCCAATCACATCCATCTAAATGTTTCTTACAACGGACAATCCATACATTGGGTGTTGAATGAGTTACCACAAATTGCATGTGTCCTTTAAAGCTATACAATTTCACGACATGTTGGATATCTACTTTAGAAAGGAACCGCATGCCTACATGAGATTCTGATGCCTCATTCCATAAAGACCTAGAAGATATCATTGCATTCTCATGGATGGGTTGCATTGCCTCAATACTCAATTCCATAAATACAGATGAAGGAACGACAAATTCACCTACACCCACATGCACACCATTAATTCCAGCAGCCTCTTGATCGAGAAATTCATCGTTTCCAACTTCATTTGAGATTGGAGGACAAGATAATGAGTCATCATCGACTATGACTCGATTTAATGTATATCGAATTATGTCATCATAAACATGATGAGCATCAACCCCTGCATCATCGACTTCATCATCGCTACTCTCTTCACTAGTATCCCCATCACTACCACAATAGTCATCATCTTCCTCGGTATTTACATCATCACAGGAACGAACATCCTTGTTTACGTCAGGATTTGAAGTCATCAAAGGCGATGCACAATGATTATGTTCAAATATTGGTTGAGTACTAGGTCCTTCTGCACTTACCCCTATATTACAATTGGAACTAGTATATAATTGTCTCGGAACTAAATCTAAAAATAGCTCCATACAATTTGGTGGTGGAAATTCTGCCACAATCTCCCAAACATCTTTCAGAGTTGATTCATCAACTATTCGTAAAGGGACATAGTTGAACGTTCCAGTTTCAATGTGCCATGATATCGATATGTCATGTTTAATATTATTTTTTCATTGTCTATCTCCAAGGAATTACAGATAAAACTCACAAGTTCTTCGTACCCTAAACTCAACTTCGATCTGAGATGTCGAATAGGCGGCTTCGTGTACGAAATCCCAGATGGTCCATCAACCATGACACCATTCATATAGCACACCAAAGTTACTCTTCGATCAACCATTATGAAATCTATATATGTAGAATATAATTGTTAATTAATAGAAGTGATGATAATTAATACACTCACTTAGCACAAATAAACTTAACAAGCTCCATCATGTATTAATATTTTATTTTATTTAAGTTCTTTATTTAGTTCAAATAAGGAAGCAGAGCTATCAATCAATTTGCAGTAAATAAGAAATAACACAATTGATGCAAACAATAGAACAAGAAGTCATTCAATGTTTGTCAATCAAACTACAATGTCTATCAAAACGAGCCCAAACCATGACAACAATTCGATGCATTTCTTCATGATTTAAAATAAGAAATTACGCAATTGACCGTAAAAGTCTCAATTAATTCATCAAGGTATTATATAAATATTGCACCAACGAACCCAAGACCACAAAAGTCTCAATTACTTTATTAAAGCATTATATAAATATTACACCAACGAGACTGCAAAAGTTCTTATTAATTCATCAAGCAATGACAGTTAAGTTGACTACGGTGGATGATATAATTTATATATTAGTGTATGATTTCAACTTATTGACCTGTGTCATGCATTACTACATTTTCTAAATTTATACATTTTATTCACTTTGAGATATAAAACATAAATTTAGGAAAATTAAACACTAACACAATACCAAAGCATAATTTTATTCATCAATTTACCATACTCTTCTAATGCTGAATATCAAGCATACGACCCCAAAGAAAACACATCGCGGAATTAATTCATCAATTAACACAATTGAAAGAAGATTTTTACCAATACAAAAGAGACCGGTTGTGAAGGCGAGCAGCGATGACGGGAGGTGGCAGCAGCCAGAAGGAGAGAGCGAGGACCCGACAATGGAGGCGAGCAACAAACACCGACAGAGAGCGATTTCGCAGCGGCGGGAGGCGAGCAGTAGCGCCAGCAAGAGGCGATTTGCGTTGGCGGGAGGCGACCAGCGACCCGCATGACTGAAATCAGCCACTACCGAGAGGCGTTCTCGCGTTAAAATTGCAACGACCAGTGGGATACGGACCACAGAGGCCGACAGACAACGGACCATGGTTGCGCCGGACGGGGAGACATATGCGGAGGCGGACGTCGGTGAGACAAAACGAGATGGAAAGTGAAGGAGGATGGCAACGGGTGGGTGGGTTATATCCTTTACCTAAATCGTGACCCGCGGTCACGATTTCATTTAAATGGAAATCGTGACCTCGGGTCACGATTTCCATTAAATATTAAAAAAAAAAAAAAACAACAACTAAAACGTTACCCAAGGTCACGTTGCAAGCAGACTACCCAGTGGTTCGGGTGATATGGTAGTGACGTGGCCAAAAATGTGTTAGTTTCGAAAATGTTTATGTGGGTGTGTTAGGTCCATAAATATTATCCCCATATGTATTAATCAAGCAAAAACTCCGGTTTTTTAAAGCATCCGAATCGATGCTTTGGAGATTAATAGAAAATGGATTTGATGGCTATTAATTGAACTTACATTCTTGAAACATAATCATAGCGATTCACATGTAGTTCATGGGCCAAAGAAGTTGATTTAAGTCACGTGAAAAGATACCATTAATTTGGTACGTCTGGTGACATGCTAAAGTGTGCGTTGTCTCAAGCAGATACATATACACATTATAAATACTCTCCAACGTAATTGGGTAAATACACAATTTTGTATTCCGTTTTTATTATAAAAAGAATATCATATTTTTTTATTCCGGTCATTAAAATTAATGTTTTAACAAAAACAGTTTGATTCACTTGTGCCTACGGTCTAAAGTGCTATAGCCGTAGGATCACGATTGTCAGGACATTATTGTTTTAAGGAGATAAAATATTAAACTCTAGCCTCAATCTACAATTTCTTCAATTCATCAAGTTCGGAGTATTTTCTGCATCAATACATGGATAATCATCCGTATATACAATTCCATGGCATCGGTCATATCTTTATAAGAGTTCGATATTTCAAGTTTGACATGTGATGGTGGAAGAATAAAACTCCCCTTGCATCCCTTTGTGCCCACGTGTCTCCCATGTCCAACTTAGGATGGTTTTTTAAAAGGTGAAACGCATTTGTTTGGTCCCTAAACTTTGTATTTTTTTTATGTTTTTGGTCCCTCAATTTTTATTAGTGCACATTTGATCTCTAAACTTTTTGTTTTTTTTAAATCGGTCCCTAAACTTTCATTACCGTATGCATTTAGTCCTACCTTTTATTTAACCACCAGTTCACCTTCAACTGAATCAAATCAAAGAAAAACTAAACTTTCTCGAAATCAAACCTTAATTTATGCGCCCTAATTTTATTTTAACCCGCATTGTTGCCTCACTCCCCTCTTCTCGGCTCTCTCTCTCTCGGGATTTCTCGTTATCTCTCTCCGCTCGTTGTGCAATTATTCTTAACCAAAGTGCATATTCTTATAAGATGACTATATGATGACAATCCGTAAACTTGATTAAGTCCAATCCATATTTCATTAATTAGACTGAACTGAGTATTAAATTAAATAAATTGGATCGAAAATCTCTTACTCTGCAGTACGTAATTGTATCAAGTTATATACCCACCCTACATGGGTTGGATCTAACCCATGTACACCCCTAGTTCTAACTTAAGGAACCCCAAAAAATCAATAAAACATGGAACTGGCTAGCTTACAAGGACAACATGACGGGCAAGTGCTGGACTTAGGTGTGGGTGTTGGGACAAACAAAACTCTTAATTGATAGATGGCTGAAATTATAATTCTGAAATATAAAATACTAGAATGACTCAGTGATGGAACACCCGATTATGGTGTCCATCCATTCGTGCATCGATGTGTATGCACACAAATCTCGATGCACGAATGGATGTACACCATCACTAGGTGTTCCATTATGGTCACCCTAGTATCTTCCAACATAAAATTACAATGCATCCAAAAAATATTAACTGTTTGGCTTCCAAGAAAACAAAGAACCATTCAAAATTTCAGATACACTGGTGCAAGGCGTCCTTTTTTTTTTTTGGTCAGTTAAGACTTAGCTTATTATGTCATAATGGATAGAAACTCTGTGAAAGGTTTTCTAGTTCACTCAGCATAGCCAGGCCCCGGCGTGTATAAAATCTTATTAAAGAGTGTTCTTTCCTTCATCTCAAAAATACATCAAAATTACAAATCTACTATAACACATACTTATATTATCTAGCTAACTCTGTTTAAGTTAGGTGCCACGGTTAATGTGAAGAATACCAACTCCATTGCCTCAAAGTTGATCGACATGGCTGGCGATCGCATCAGGGCAAGACGGGGCTTTCAGAAGCTCCAAACGGTTGAAAGGCGGAGAAAATTGCAAGATGTAGTCTTCATCTAAGATAAAAGTCAATGTAATTTGTATATTGATTTTGTTGTCCGGAAGATGATGCAGAAATGGCCAAAAAAAAAAGTAGAGAGAGAGAGAGAGAGAGAGAGAGAGAGAGAGAAACTCACTCTCTTTCACAGTCCCATAGAGCCAGCATAATACCTCATCGGCATAAGCCAAGCAAACTCCTCCCTGTCAACAACATATACCAGACCATTTCAATCAAAATTTGTGCAAATAATAAAGGGCAAATAGTATAATATATCTTAACGTTTAAGGTTTTTTACAAATTTATCCTAATGTTTCAGTTTTTACAAATACATCTGAACATTTTAAATTGTTCACAAATTTATCCTAACGTTTCAATTTTTACGAGTACATCCTAACATTTTAGTTTTTTATAAATTTATCTTAAAATCTCCCCATTTCCAACTTACCATTAACATGATGAATTGGGAGAAACTCTCTCCATTTACAGCAACATGGTTAAATGTAACCCCAAATCAACCAAAGTTCATTCATAGGTCACAATTTCAAAACGTTAGGATGTATTCCTAAAAATCGAAAAATACATTTGTAAAAAACCTTGAACGTTAGGATAAATTATGCTATTTACCAAAGAATTAAAAAGAATAAGACGATAGAACTGCAAACAGTCAACATCAAACTAATAGTGGTTGATTAGTAGCACAACAATTTCCACCTAGATGTGAACATGATATATTCTCGTGAAGGACAACAACATTGGAGTCGATTTCCCAGGTTATTTTTTTTAGAATGCAACTAGGTTATGAAACATTTTGATATGTTGAGTATGAACTCCATTATTTGCAAGAATAAGTCTTATTCACAGGGCGTGGAGTCATGTCAACAACATCTCAATCAGTTAGTAGGATTTAGCCAGTAAGAATGACTGGAGTACACCACATTCACTACTTCAAACAAACGAGCTCTTTCAGAGATGTAGAAGTCATTCTAGAAGTTAGGCAAGAAGATGGAAGGAAAGAAACAATATCATCTTTTGCTTTAAATAAACCCAGGTACCTGCCAATAGTTTTTCATCTTTACTCTGTGTGTTATGTCTTTGGTTCTTAGCCTCTCTGTGCGAACCAGTCGGCCAGAATCATCTCTGGAGACGAAAGAGGGAAAAAATAGGAAGACTTCAATAATTCTGTGCATTACCAACATATGTCAAAAAACTTAACATGAATTATGCAAGACAAAAGGGACAGGATGCAAAATCCGATCAACACTACCTACACACGGTCAAGAGTGATGTGATAGAGCAATTTCAAACATTATTTGTGTGGTTATCTATCTAAACATCGTAACAACCAACAATGGAATAGTAATCCAATGACTCTACAAGATTGCCTCATTCCATGGACTCCAAAGAATAAAAATTTTCCATTGTTCAACTATAAAACAAATCTATACGCCTTTTGTTGTTTGGGAGGCACATCTAAAAGTACATCACCTTGAAAAAGTCCACACACGCCCTTTCTAGTGAACTCATATTCATGTCTCCCCCACAACGTATAAATTTTTGAGAAAATCTCTCTCTACATCAAAGTAAGAGATATTCCAGACTCGCCAAGATTCTTCTGTCTGTTTCAAAGGAGACAAAAAGTAATATGTTTCTCACCAATAGTTGTGATTTCCTTAAACATGAAGTATCAATTTTCTCTTTCTCGGCAATGACTAAAAAACACCCTATTCAGCTCCAAAATCGTTTACATAGAATTCAATAATTTTTTTTTCTATAAGATAGAATAATTTTACAACAGATTAAAATACAAGTGACAACACATAAGATGGATCTCTATATTACAGTGAAATCTTACAATGAAATAAAACACAATGATAAAAGTTTTTATGCGATATATAAATAGCTATGCAAATAGCTTTTCTTAAACGAAAAAAGAAAAAGAAAGGAGTTCCACATCCAAAGCAAGAAGGAAATCTAACAACTAATGATGTATTGATCTTCCAAATCAACCTAATGATCTCTTAACTAGTAATTATGTGGGTTCCTCTTTAAATACAGTATCATGAACTTCTTGAGGATATCACCACAAAATTTATCCAACAACTTCACTCGTTAAAATGAAAAGAACGAGATTAGATCAGGTTAGGGTGCTCAAATCAATGCCAAATAGATATTACAACCTGAAGGTCCTTTCCAAAGAAAATTTGAAGTTTCAAGTTTTTAGATGCAGCTGTATCTACACACTTGATTGTATATGCATGAGCTGGTTCATGGGTGGATGGATCCGTGCACACACTGAGGATCTGCAAGAATATCTAATTAGGAATCAAGGCAGCTAACTACATGTCACACCCAACTAAGGGACACCAGGTTGCTCCTTTGATAGGTTTTCCATGAGTGTCTCGTGTACGTGCATATGTGTGTCAAAGTGAAACTGTGAGCATAGAGTGGCAAAATTGGATAATTGGGTCAGGCCACACCACAACATCCCACTTTAATTTCAGTTAAGAGTACTTTGCAAAGGGAAAAAAAAGAACCAAAAGGCTCGAGAAATCATTTAACAACAACCATCCTCAACCCCAACTTAGGGGTCGGCTACATAGATCCTATGTTTCCATGTGGTGATGTGATTGGATAATCTTTTACATCTCTTATGAATCAATTAACTTGTCCCACATCATTGTAGGTTGACCCTATCCCTTCAAATTCCTTCAGTTTCTAGCAAGTCTAGTTTTCAAATAGGGCATTTGCAAATCATCTTTGGATGTGCCCAAACCATTGAACCACCATTCTCTCTCGTTTTCTCTGCTAGTAATACAACCTCTAACTTTTCTTTGAATCTATGTATTTCCTTACTCTATTCCCACAGGTTTTACTATGCATCCATTTAAGCATATTCATCTCCGTTACATTCACTTTATGCAAGTATTTCTTTACTGTGCAACATTTACTCCATTAAGCATGGCTAACCCAACAAGAATTTTCCTTTTAGTTTAATAGGGATACATAGTAACCTGCTCCACTCCCTCCACTTCTCTCATTTGGCTTGAATTCTCTGTGTGTTTTCATCATTTTCAATGGTTGATCCTAAATATCAGAAAAGGCCAGCTTTGAAACTTCTACTTTTCCTAATTGAACAACTACATCATAATGATCTCTATTGCTTGTGGGCTAAGAATGCATAAACTTGGATCTAAACCCCCTGAACTTAAAGCCTTTAGATTCTACGTGTTCCTCCAAAGCTATAGGTTTTTATTGACACCATCTCTTGTTTTGACTATAAGAAAAACATCACTGGCAAGTACCGTGCAACATGTAGCATCCTCTTGAACATGCTAGTTAGTTCCTTCCTCCAAAGAAACATTAAATATGAAAACCAATTTCTTACTTAGTCTTATGATACCATAACGGGGAAATCATAAACTAAAACAGCATTTCAATCAATGACTTCAATAACTTAATGGATGAGCAATCATATCTAAGAAAACAATAACAAGCCACATTTATGGGTCATAACCATGGCACTCAGAATATCAGAAGAACGCAGCAATCACATAAAAATAAAAGAAGAAAAGATATTTATCTACTAGATAACATATTATGCTACCATGTAAAATATTTCAAGAGGTAAAAAGACCAAAAACATGATTACCTAAATCCAACAACAATGTAAGGAACACCCGCCAGGAATGACTGAATCTGCAGGATTTTAAACAAACACAGTAATGATACCACTTTAAAAGGTAAAATAAACATCCAAGAGAAGCAGTTGCAATTCATTAAACTAATTATCTGAAAGAAACAAGTGAGAAATGGAAACAGAAAATAAGGTACAAAAAGATTTAACTGCAACTAACAAGTGGAGCAGAAAGAAGGGTACATCTAACTATTCCAATCATGCAAGAATGATCACACAATAAAGAGACCTTGGCTTCGTAAAGCAAGTGTTTGCAGCCCCACCAACTGCCTGCTTAAAACATGATGAATCTAGCAAAGGTTTATTATTAAGTAATTAAAATGACTCCCAAAATCATTTAATAAAAAGAAAACCTTTGCAAAAGAAGTACAATACTAAGAATAGTATTTCTGCAAAGAAGGATTCATTGCTTAATATATCAAGTCATGCATTGCCACTCTTTTGTCCGAAACTGCCTCATTGCAGCACCAATATTTGGGGGACAGTGATAGTTTATCTGGGACGGATCACATGCAAATAGACTGCTGACCTAGAAAAGCCTTTTAGCATCCCTTATAACCAAGGAGAAATTACCGAACTATCTCCATATAAGCCTAGGACCAAGATCTGAAATGTGACTATTTATTTGCTATCAACCAAATGCGTAATTTCACAGAGCTTTTACACAATTATTAGACCCATGCATATTTATTGATATAATATTATATTTTATTATTTATACCAACTAGAATTGTTAACTCAATTACCAAAGAAGTTGGTCTAAAACTTACTAAAAGCATTTTAAGGGTCACATTATGTAGTTTCAGTGCATACACTATAAGAGAAAATTGTCTTTTTAAGGCAACAATTTCCTATACCCAGAGTTGAATGTTGACAACCGAAATAATCCTAGGCAAACCGATTCTACAAAAGGAAAGCATATTTTAGCAGAAAGGAAAGATTAACACACTTTCAGCTATCAAATATATCAACATCCAGCAGAATCGAAAAACTTGCGATCACCCATGGCACAACTGCATCCAAACTCCCCTAACGCAAGATGCATCAAGAAAGAAGAACGATGAATCAAGGTAGATAAATGTATGTCAACAAGGAAGATTTCCCGCGATGCATAAAAATGTATCAAAGAACAAAAATATTAGGAGCAAGTACAGGTACCCAAACCATAGCAAAACTAGGATAAATACATACCCAAAACTTGAGCAGCTTTTCCCTTTCAAATCTTTCCTCAGTATGATAATCCAACTACACCAAGAAAACAAATATTGGAATGCTTAAAATGCATTAGGATTCACGCATTAGAAAGAGTAGAAGATGAAGGAAAGATTCTCCAAGCTACAAGGTTTAGACAACGGTAAAGACTTCACCTCACGACTCGTCTTCAACTCCACATAGAATCTCCGACCATCATCAGTAGAATCACAGCAGTCCATTTCAGCACCCATAAGTATGCGATGAGCACCCAATTTTGTTTTAATCACCGAACAGAACTCAACATTTGCATCAATATGATGTATACCATCATCTCTTGTTGAATCCTCGGTGGCAAGATTCTCAAAGCAGTAACCCCAATAACATCTAATTTATGAATCATAAAGAAGAATGAGAGGAAAGGAAGCAACAAAACTTGAAAGAGAACTGAACAACTAAGTTGCATGCATAAAAAGGTCCTGTAGCAATGATAATATGGTTTATACTTCCTCGTCAACTAAAGACTAGATGCTTTTTCAACCACTCTTACATTTTTTGAAAGTGAAGCCTTTAAGTGCTTAGCAAAGGCATAAATTCTATTGTTGTAAATTGTTTAATGATTTCATTGTCAAAAGTCAGGAAGTAGGAGAAGCATGACTACCTTCGACGGTCCAGTTCGCTTTGTGGTCTTTCTGGAAGTTTATGCACATCGAGATACACAACTCCATTTCTTTTGTGCACCCCCATTTCCCATGCCTCATGCCGGATATAAGCGGTAGCCAATATCTGCAAGCAAAGATCACTAAGTTTTGTCCCTATACTAAAAACAAATTTCAGTCAAAGAAAAAATGAAAAGTGAACATAAATTAAGAGAGAGGGTTTGGAGCATGACCTTGTTAAGGTTGTTACGGAATGTCTGTGCAACAAATCAGATGTCATTAGACTTCTCAAAAAAACTTGCGTTGGACCCATAAAGCAAGATTCAAAATGGACCTTTTACCACAAAATGAATATGATTTTGAAGGGGGATGTTTTTGTTTCTTATGCAAGCCAGAAGATCGCCATATCCCTGAGAACCTAAGTCTGATTGGCAGAAACAAGATAGAATTGCCAGCATAAATCAGCTACTGAGCACAAAGTACAGGTTGTATAATATAACTTCTGAAAAGAGGTTCCCTAAAGCCTCGGGTGGTCCTAATTACTGAGGCAATTTAGGACCGAAGCTTACCTCTCTTCTCAATAAAGGTATCAAAGCCTTCATTTAGATCAGCTCCAACATCCTCTGTAATAAGGCGCTTGAAAAGTCTCTACGGCATTACACAAATAGAGCACAACTTAAATGAGTTGAGGCAACCATCAGCAACTATAAGATGTAAGGAAGGCAACACTAATAAGTGAAAAAGAGCCTACCAAGCTGCGATCATCAAAGTAAACATCTCCACCGTCAACACGACTATAGCAAGCCACTTCACAAGGCTGTCAGATCAAGTTTCACATAGGTATCACCAATAACGTTGCATAAAGTCAAATACAACTAAAAAGGCTTATAACAATTGTAGGAAGGTACGGTTTGCAAGATAATGATGGTGAGATAGAGACCTTTTTCTGCTATTTATTTTCCATGCAATAAAAAAATGGCAAAGAAGTAAGAATAATCAAACAATAAAATCAATAAAAGTAAATCAGCAGCTCCAATAAATGATCATGTTAAGTTGTAAAGCGACGTGTAGATGGTGTTAAGGTGGTTTCTTACAAGCTAACTTCATTATCATATCCAAAGAGATGCCAATGGCAATACATATATGGCTACATGACAGTATCCTGCATTTCCTAACGAGAGAATTTAGTTTACCTCCTGAAAAGGGACATGTTTTCTTGATAAAGTTTCCTCAGTCTTCAAAAACTTCAACTCAGAAACAAAGCGTTCATCTTGACGCTGTGAAAATCTACCATAACCATAGTTTTGCCTTTGATGATATGGTCCCGGACGCGGAAGGAGGCCACCCCCTCTACCATTTTGATATCCAGGTTGCCACCTCCCTCGGCCAAAATTTCCTCCTCTATGGTTGTTCATAGTTTGTATGGGAGGTAATACTGAGACGAAGAATACATTTAACAAAGAATAAACACAAGATAACCAACACTGACCAATCTTCTCAAAGGACAAAATGGAGAATTTTAGCATATCACGCTAAGCAAAAAAAAAAAAAAAAAAAAAAAAAAAAAAAAAAAAAAGAGGAAAGAAAGCCAGGAAAATACAAATTCCCCACGTACACGCGTAATTGAGCTTTTTTTAGGAAAAGTAGTTATCATATCCTAAAACATAAACACCGCCATGTGCTGAAAACTATCATTTGCTATACTTCATTGTACACATCATAGAAAGCGAAAGTAATTTCATACTAACTGAAAAAAAAAAAAAAGAGAGAGCTTTAATTACTCTGTAGTTTTTAGTTTCATGCCCCAAAAGGTCTCATAAATAAGTAGGAAGTGGTGGAAAGTATAGAAACTAGAGCATACAAAATAAACTAGATGATTGTTATCATAGTTGACTCAAAATATTAGATTTATAATTATAAGTGCACCCAAATCCACCAAAAGAGGGGAAGTCCTCATGAAAAAACACAAAGTATCATATAAATTCATGTGCATTCTACATACTCATGATTAGTCAAAGCAATGAACAAGTATTTCCAGACCAAAATTTTCCCATGGTGATTTCTTATATACCCAACTTCTAAGTTGAAAATTATATGGAAATAAACTATACATTCACATGCAAAACCTAACAACAGTAGCTAGTACTTGCGCATGAGGATGTTGAATACTATTTTATGTCCTTTCTCTTATCACACCTTATCTTAATTTTTTCAACTTTGGTTTCGATGGTTTCGATTCTTTTGAATATTGCTAATTTGTGTTGTGTTTTCAAAAAATTTTGAAGTCCATTCCTCGTCCTTGAGATAGATTTCTAGCCTTATATTGTCTAATATGATTTTATTATGAGTACCTTCTAAAAAAAATAAAACCAATTGTATTTCTTTTTTCTTACAAGTCGACATTATAATTTGCAAATCACGTTATTTTTCCCTAACGTTGATACAATTCTTGTAGAATTTTGTATTCATCTAATCCATGATTCGAAGTTACTAACCAGAGTTCTGAGAAGTTCTATACCGTATCAGCGCCATCAAAGTTTACATGTGTTTGGATTCAGTCTTCATATTACATATTACATATTAAATGTAATAGAGAAAATAGTGAAAAATCGATAAATCAATTTATTTTTATTTTTTTTTATAGCGGAGGATATTGGAACCACCGACGCTGAGACCGGACTAATGATGGACTCGACTGATCCCTCGAAAAACCTTAGTTGCTCCCAAACAAGGAGCCAAAAAAGAAATAAGAGGGAGAAAAGATGGGGTAGGTTTCAAACTCAACTCATCTGCAGCATATTAGAGAACTACACTTACCACTCGACAAACGCCCCTGGTTTCGAGGAACCTTGTCAATCATTATTGAATTAATTCCATTTCTATACAAATTGATAGAAAGTTCAGAACTTTAAGGCAAAAAAATGGAAAAACTCAAAAATTTCATGAACTTCTCCATCATCTCTTACAGTGAAAATTTAAGCAGTACACAATATGGACTGAATTTGATTCTCTAATCCTTTAGAGGCATTGATGAAGAAAATGAAGAAGAACTCACTCGGTACGGCGAAGCGGCTCGTCGCCGGAGTCTTGACGTAGTCGTCATTGTCGGACCCGAACAGGTCCCGCTCATCCGATCCGCTCCGCGGCGGCTTCTCCACCTCCTCTTCCTCCTCTCCGCCGCTGCTACTCCCCTCGCCGCCTCCGCCGCCGCCGCTGCCGGAGGCGGAGGACGAAGAAGACGAGGACGATGAGGACGAAGAGGGCGAGGCGGAGGAGTTGTGCGCGTCGTCGTTGTTGGCGTTGTTGCGGTTGTGGCTGTTGCTGTCTTGGTCGTCTTCGTCTTGCGAGTAGTCTCCGTCGCCGAAGAGGTCTTCGTCTTGGATTGGGAAATCCATAGGTCGGAGTAGATCGAGCGGATCGAGTGATTTGATGCGATTATAAGTTGGGGAATTTGAGAGAAGGAAAATGTTGGAATGATACTTTTTGACGCTCGTTGTCCTTTGGATACACTTCGAAGCCTGTTGAAGAAATCTTTGATTAAGGGTGTGTTTGATAGAAAAAAAAAGGAAAAAAATCATGGAAATTTGTTTTGTTTTTTAGTATAACCGTTTTTTTGGGTGTTTGATACACTTGTAACCGCATAGAGAAAATGGTTTAGTCACTTGACTACTTGAGTGGGCCGACGGCCGAGTTCCGACTCGATTGGTTCGGTTTTATCAAGATCGTCTTTTCAACATATTTTCAGTTTTTTCAGGAAAAAATATTTTCATTTTTATTATTTTAAAGTGGAACAATGTAGTTTATTTGGACACTGCTGAAAGCTAATAATCTAGCTGCTGAAAACTTATAAATCTAGTTGATAGTTGAAAAGTTAATAGTAGTTGATAGTTGAAAGCTGATAATCTATAACTGATCAGTTAAAATTTTGCTTTTTTTACAATGTTATGCTCACTAACAAAAAAGTGAAAAAAAAACAACAAAACAAAAAAAAACACACACACACAACGTAGTAGCTACGGTGGTCAAAATCTAGCATTTATATTGGAAAGAACAAGGTTCGAATCTCGTTGAATACATAATAAATGGTAGGCCTTTAGTTGATGTTTAGTCCAAGCTAGCTTATTCAGGAGCTTATTAGAATATTTCAAGTCGGCATAGATCTTAGTAGTTAAGCAGCTCTTTTGAGCTTGCTAAGCTCATTTTAGGCTCTATATTGTGACCCGCCTAAGTTATATATGTCTACTATAATTAATTAGGTCAATTTGTTCAGTGAACATCATTATGCTTGAAATAGACCTCGTGAGCTTGTGGTTGTGACAAAAACACTTTCAAAGAGGTGAGGGTTATTCCTAGTGACTCTTTGAGAGTGCGGCTATATGCATCCCGCACAATGATCAGGGTAGCTGTGGCGGCTCCAAAGTCCAAGGCCACCATAGGACCCGCTACGACGCATCACACGTCACCAAGCCTCGCCACATAGTTGTCTGCTTATCTACGACGCCTTGCGACCTAACTGATTACTTATACGTTTTACATTAAACTCTACCTTAACTAATTAGTCTTCATATAATTATTAGCGATTTAAATTAGCCGGTAAATCAATTTATCAAGTATTAATATAATTTTATTGTATAAGTCTTTAAGTGAATAAATTATGCAACATTTAACAATCATAAGTAGTGGAAACCCCGGCAAAAAGATATCATGTATATATCAAAAGCGAAATAAGTACAGTAAAAGATCCATATACATATATTCAGTGTTATACAGTCCCAAAAATCCAATGAAAAGTAAATACATACAACTATAATCAAACACGAGCTGACGTCACTATCTCAAAGGTAGTCGTCCAATACCTCCTTGCCCTTGCCCTTACTTATCGAAAGAACTGCACTCGGTCACCAAACAAATACATTAACGAGTCCAGTGAGTAAAATCCCAAGAGAAGTCCACACAATATTCATGAACTAAAACTGGTAAATTACAAGACATGCAAATATAACATTTGACAATAGTAAGTCATATTCCCATTAATATAAGTGACACATGACAAGCAAAAACAACACTGAATAAATGTAACAACACATACCAATAAAGCTGGCTCGAAAATAAAGCAATAATGAATAAATAAACAAGTAAATAATCAGAAAAAACCCCGACCTAAACCAGTCGATAATCGATAAAATAGGCTAGGAGCCGCGTATATACTCGTAGGCTTAGAGTGACTAAACCCCAACTACGGTTAATAGATGAATCCCTCTATACGTTATTTCAAGTCAAGAGAACATCTTACATCCCTCCAGACGATAGTAGATACATTCTACAGTCGTCAACATGAGCACTAAAACCAAGCAAACACGTGCATGCGATTTAGCCACAACCAATATATATATATATATATATATATATATATATATATATATATATATGCAACTGAATTAGAGCGAAACTTCATGTATGTCCACCAATAGTCACACATGTAATTCTATATCGATAGAACAAGACCATGGATTTTACGAGGCATTACAATAGGTTTATGCACCTCAACAGACACTTCGACTTCCCTGGACTTTCGAACCCGACCTTGCCTAGCTCTTCGATACCTGAGCTACATCCTCACATTCCCCTGAAGTCAGTTAAGTGTGTTTATTATGTATTCAGATTGGTTGAATATGTTTTAAATTGATATTTCCAAATCAGCCCCTAAAGACTAAATAAAGTCTCAATTTTGGTCATGTGTTGCAGTGCATTTGTGGAAATGAAATTGTCCAAATCTCAAAAATTCCCTTGATATAAAGTTTTTTGTCTCTATCTTAGCTTTCCTAAAAGGTTTGATTTGCGAAATTGCGATTTAAAATGAAAGAGATATCACAATTCTACAAAAAAATAGCTCAACTTGGAACTTAATCTGACCAGCAGATTTAGAAAATTTATTTCTCTCAATCTATATTTTCAAAAATCATAATTTTTGGTCATAAGGTGGCTAACATACCCAATAACAACATATTAAAATATTAGCTCATTTGGACAAGTAAATAGGGAGTTATATTTTTTAAAAATTTAGTTTCAAAAATCACGTAATGCATTCAATTACCTATTTGTAAAGCACTTTTGGACATGAAAACATTCGAATAACAAAATTTTCAGTGGGATAGTTTTTTCCCTTTGAGTTAGCTTTCAAATGTCATTAGATTGGGTCCATTTTGATTTAAAATGAGAAATTTATGACAAAATTACATAAGCTGGTTTATAATACAATATGCAGAATTTCAATTTTGGTCTTACAACTTCAAGAATTCATGTCTTTTTTTATTTCAAAACCAAATTAAGAACTTCATAACAGCTGGATTATCAGCTTAAAATGAGGAACCCAAATATTTAAACCAATTTCTAAGACTTAAACATTTATCCTATAAAAATGACCAAAACCTAGAACTGATTTCAAACTTGAAATATTACCAAGGATTGATTATTCTTTTATTTGAGCTCCAACTTTCTATAATCTCCCTGAATTTTTCAACAAGACCCTCCTCAAACCCTCTGATTTTTCAGCTCAAATGTATATGTTAAACTCCTCCACTAAGTATATGCCTTATATACTTATATTAGTAAGTGGATTAATTAGCCAAATTTTTGATTTGCTATTAGTTAATTACTAGGACATGCACTACAAAAAAAAAGTAGATCAGAAACAGAAATTTTCGTATCTGATTTGTATAAATTTCGTCTCTAATTCAATTTTGCAACGGAACAGAGACGGAATCTATTCGTCGTTGATTCAATCAACAACGAAAATGTGTTTCCGTTGCTGATTAGATACAGATTAGAGACGGAATTTAGAAACGGAACAGAGACAGAACATAAATGGAAATTCTTCAAAAGGGTACAATTGTAATTGCATTCCGTCTCTGATCCGTCTCTGATTAGAAACGGATCAGAGACGGAATACAATAATTTCGTCTCTGATCCGTTGCTGATTCCAGCATCTATGCCTCGAAAATTAGAGACGGAATAGCAACGGAATCTCTGAATTCTGTTGCTAATCCGTCTCAATTCCACTTCGTTTAGGTATCTATCTGTCTCAATATATATATATATATATATGTCTCAATCTAAGCACATTTAACCTGCCAATATATAATACAAATCATAGCTAAATAATATATTGATATTCCACAGTTTATATAAACTTAACATATCCTTAAAATTATCTTTTCTCAATGTACTGTACACGAAACAACAAAAACAATCTAAAAAGTTTCTATTTCGTATCTTTCTACAAAAGTAAAAGCAAAAATTGTTCTAAATGAAAAAAAAAACAGCAGATGAAGAAGTGTTCCGAGATTATATAAAGTTGATTGTGCTTCAAAAAATACTTGACTTCGTACAAAACACATGAAAAAAGATCAAAAAGAAAAAAATCACTAAATTATACAAACAATAATAGGAATATAAACAATATTATGTGTTGCGATGGCCCTTATCCTAATCTAGGGCACCACCTAGCTTAATTCCATAATTAAGCCATAATCCTATCCACACATGACTTAACTACGTATTAGTCAGCCTTTACAACATAAACATCTATTTTCTCTTGTTCAGGATAAGTAATACACTAGTCCCACTAATTTATAAAATTTAAAGTTAATTAAGATTTTATTTTATTAAATTAATTATTTAGCAGAAGTCTTATCGATTATGCAAAAAATATTAGTAATTTATGTGGAAGCGATTTGAAAAATCCTAAGTGTGGAAAACCAGGAAATGACATCACATATATAAAATCTTCAAAATGCAGTGAAACAGTAAAACGGTCAAAGTCAGGTCGGGGAACTAACGCTCAATCCAATATACAACTCAAATAGTATCCGAAAGACATATATAACGTATACAATAAAAATACCAAAAAAATACCTACAATCGATGCAGTGACGCACTGCTGGCTCAAAGATAATCGTCGATCTTCTCCTTGTCCAGCCAACTGATAGACGGCTCTGCACCCACCGCCATAAAAAGGACGGTGGGTACAAGAATAAAACAGTAATCCCCAATGACAAGTTTAATTTGCATTTCCAAATATTCAAATGGTATTTAAAAGCATATAAATGGGAAAGCCGGAAAATAAACCAAATGCGAGTAAATACCAGAGTTAAACAAAACACTAGGCTAAGTAGTGGTGATTTAGGTCCGATCAACAGTGAACCTCGTCACTCCGACTCAATAATCAAAGTGAACCTCGTTACTCCGACTCAATAATCAAAGTGAACCTCGTCACTCCGACTCAATAATCACATAACACAAGGGACTCTAACCCAAGTGTCACCAGGGACTCTAACCTTAGTGTGTAGACCACCTTAGGGACTCTAACCCCGAGTGTCATACGGTGTCAGGTAACATGTGCCGACATCCCCAGGGACTCTAATCCCTTGAGTTGCGCACACCTCAATCGAGTACGAGACCTAAATGCAAAAACTACTTTTAATTTCAAGAAATACCAAGTATGGATTGTCAAGGCATAGACACATCTACACACATAAACAAATAATGAATACAAGTCCATTTAAACATTTATAAGATATTCACTAGCCTAATAGCATGCTATTTATCATTCAATTCACATTTAAAACAACAAGAATAAACATAGCATGTGATTGAATCAATGAACCAAATTAAATGAATGTATATCATGCAAATTAGGCTCATCAAGTGAGCATAGACACAAAGAACACATGATATAAGAATACAAAGGCAAAATAGTGAAAAGGACTATGCAAGGACAACAATTAATAGAAATGAAATGCCAAGTAAAGTTGTCATTGAGTATGCTCACAACAACGAAGTAAAGTCCTAGCTTTACTGGCCTCCTGATACTCCAAATCTTGTATTCGCTCTCCCATACCCTTTTCCTAGGTTCCTGATGTCATATAACATGTTTTTGGATGTGTTTAGACCTTTACTTAAGGTTTTATACTTTGTTATTGTGTTTCGGGAATTTTAGAAAATTGCTGATTTTTTGTGCAGTCATGGAAATTAACGCGTTAATTCTAAAATTAGCGCGCTAATTTCTAACTTAGGGTGTGTTTGATAGCAAAAGAAATTCTTCAATGAGAAAAAACTTTTGTTTTAGCAAATATTCTTGAGAAAATTTTATAAAGAAAATTTTCTCATAGTCGTTTGATTGCACGAGAAATAATTTTCTTTTATGATTCAATCTGTATGTGCATCTAAATCATCGTCGATGTCGGGCGGCTCGACGATGATGTCGGTGACGAAGCCGGAGACGAAGAGAGAAAGAAAAAGTATACATCCGCGAAAAAGTAGCAGAGGTTGGGTGGAAGAAATGATCAGTTCGTGAGAGATGAGAGATTTTCAATTTTCCACGCTAAAAGATGAGAAAATAAATGAGGAAAATAGGGGAATGTGATTTTTTTTCTCAGTGCAGTTACAAAGCTATCAAACAACGGAAACAACGGTTACACAAAAAAAGTAAATAATTTTTTATGATTTTTTTTTTCATTTTCTTTGCTATCTAACACACCCTTAGTGCGCTACCACATCTTATCTAGCGCACTATGTGCAGTAAAACCCAGAATTCTGCAATCAGAATTCCAAGTTTTCTCTACACATAGGCTAGGTTAAAGAATAAAGAACTCTTATACACTATTAGAGTTCCCTAACATCAACCACATTACAAAGTAATGACCAACAACATCAAATTCATGAATTCATTAAGTTGAACTAAATGAACTAGTGTATTTAATTACCTAGTTGATATTTATAACATCTAACTTGATTATTCCTCACCAAAGCTTCTAATTTCTCCTTGATACTCCAGCAATATTTTTTCTTGTGTTCTTGATCACTCCAATAATTACTAGATTTCCAGCATGCAAAATGAGAAGAATGCACTAAGGTGGGTTTATATATATGTTTGTGTTTTCATTTAATGCTTACCACCCATCTTTATGACATCTTGTGGCTTTCATTCACTCCTACTAACGCACTAATTCCAGCTCACTAATACAACATATTGATACACATATCATAGGAGTGTATGCTAGCGTGTATCCCGAGGTAAGTCTAAGTGTTGTAAATTTCTAAACCAAAACTATAGGACTTTAATTTGATTTACATTAACAAACACAACCATAGGCTTATAAATAACTCCTTATTTCATATTAATATTAAATAAGACTTATCAAAATGCTAACTGCACGGTCCCCCGGCTCGCACGCTACTTGAGGCGCGTCCCTGCTCTCATCTCGATTCCTACGACTGTACAAACTGACTTAGTAAGTCTACACAATATATAACACTAGACATACATCAATACAAAAATACAATATACTTCAGTCACATGCCTCAGTCGGTGCGCGTATCACGGTGTGGGTCCCACTTCACGGGTTAGTGATCCTGATTAAGGAATTAAAATCAGGTTAGAGATTTAGGACAAATATTCTCAATTAAATGGAAATTTCGTCCTCAAAACTAAATTTAAGTTATGGTTCTACCTGACTCAAACAGGTACGGGGATCTATCTCGCATGTAGTCCTCCCGCTCCTAAGTGAGTTCCGTGTTATTGTGGAACTGCCACTTGATGAGTACCTTTGGGATGGACTTGTTCCTCAACTGCTGTACCTTCCAATCTAGGATCTGAATGGGCTACTCCTCGTAAGAGATGTCCTCGCTCAGGTCGATCTGACTCAAGTCAACTGTCGGTCGCACGCCTGCCTTCGACTTGGCTAGTCGAAACATCAAAATGCGGAACACTAGATGGACCCCTGACATCCGTGTAGGCAGTTCAAGCTATGCCACTTTCCTGACCCGTTTCTTAATCATGAAAGACCCGATGTACCTCGGTGCAAGCTTGTCTTTCACCCTAAATCTCTGAAGACTCTTTTGAGGGGAAACCTTTAAATAAACAAAGGCTCCCTCGGAATACGCGAGATCAGGGTGATACTTATTTGCATATCTATTTTGTCTTTCTTGTGCTCATATGAGTCTCTAATGGATTAGTTTGACCTTTTCCATATGGTCAACAACAATCTCAGGTCTGGCTATCTCCTGGTCCTCTGGCTCAACCCAACACGATGACGAGCAACACGGTCTGCCATACAAAGCCTTAAATGGCACCATCTCAATGCTAGCCTGATAACTGTTGTTGTAAGTGAACTAACACAATGGTAAGTACTCCGCCCAAGATCCGCCAAACTCCAGTACGCATGCTCGCAACATGTTCTCGAGGACCCTAATCAATCTATCAGTCTACATGTCGGCCTGAGGGTGGAAAGTCGTACTGAACTATAGGCGCGTACCGTATTGTTCCTGCATACTCTGCCATATCCTAGACATATATGTAGCATCTCGATCTAACGTGATCGTCAATAGTACCCCGTCTAACCTGATAATCTCTCTTTCAAACAGTACACTTAGCCGATCGAACGTGTAATGCGACGCCACTGGTAGGAAATGAGCAGACTTTGTCGGTCCGTCAACTATCACCCAGATCGAGTCATAAGTCCTCATGGTCCTCGGCAATCCTCTGACAAAATCCATAAAGATGTCTTCTCACTTCCATTAAGGAATAGGAAACGGCCGTAGTAATCCCCCGGGTCTGCAATGCTCAGACTTCGCTTGTTGACAAATACCACAGTTCCTGATGAACCCAAACACGTATGCCTTCATCCCAGGCCATCAGAAATGTCTCCTTATGTCGTGGTAAATCTTAGTCTTTTCTGGATGTACGGTGAATCTGGAACGGTGAGACGCTTTAAGGATCTTATCTCTCAGCTTCGGTACCTCTGTTATCCATAACCTACCCTGGTATCTCAGACGTTGATCTGTTGTCTCTGCCCAATCTGTACACTTTGCACTATGTGCTAACTCGCTGAATCTCGAGTACAATCGGCCGGTCCTCTGACCCTTTGACACTCTTTGTGTAAACAAGCTATGCGGTCTTATTTGTGCCAAAATCATCACCCAAGTATCGGTAGGAACCTCTATCTAACATGTTGTCGCCGCTACCTCGAGTAAACCGTACTCATGCGTCTTGTGACATCTGATAACCTCGGCATCTGTAACGACCCTAAAATTATAACTCGTGCCACGCGCCAGTTCAGGGTCGTATGTGGGACCCACTCATTGTGATCCGTATGTCCAAATCTTGGATGTAGACACCGAGGTATGTTATTTTTGTGTGATGCTTGTATAATTTATTATATAAAAGATCGAACAATTTAAACTAATTAATTTCAAAAATATGTAAGTAAGATCTTACCTCGAATTTCGTGTTAGTTGGCAGTAGTCGATGTTGTGATTGAGTTTAATTTGGTGTAAGCTTGGTTAAATATGGCAAGAGAATTGATTTGTGAGAGTTGAGTATGTTATGGATGAAGTTAAAATTTTCGGGGTTTTGGCGTGACTAGAACCAGTATTTTGGACATTTTATGAAGATTGACTATTTTGTCTAGAGTTTGGTTCAATTTGGTGGAAAACGGGATTGAAAACGAGCATCAAAAGTCAAAACACGTCAAAATAAGAATTTCGAGAATTAATAAATAAAAAGAAATATGAGGGTTTATATATAAATATATATAAAACATGAAATGAAAATAAAAAACTCATTTGATTTGTTTCAACAGAACGTTCATTTTGAACGTTCCCTAAACCCCTCGATTTGGGTTTTCGCTCGCGGAGCTTCTGACATCCGGTTTTCGCCCGGTTTACTCCTCAAAATTGTAGAGGATCGCAAGACAATCAATTCGAGCTAAGTTCTCGAGGCAAAAATGAGGTATTCAGCCCGTAATTTGGTAAATTCTTAACGCATGGCATTTTCCTCAATTCAATTTGAATTGTCGCGATTTTTCCAATTCTTCCGCGGGGTTTCGATAGAAATTGGTATGAATTGTCATTAATTGGTGTATTGGATTGATTTGCGTCAATTTAGGATAAATTTCACCGACATAGGTTAGGGTTTTGATGAGTTGAATTAATGCAATTCAGTTGATAACTGTTTTAGAGATGTTTTTATACTTAATATTGGTTTATGTTGGGTTTTTGGATGAATTGATTATTGATTTTGATACAATTTGACTCCACGAGCCGTGGAAATATTTTGGTATTGGTATCGAGTGGTTTCGTGACATTTATTATTGATTTTTGAGGATTTAATTGCGAAAATATTGATTTGGAAACATTTTCTAGTTGACAATAACTAAGGTTTGTCAAGTTGACATGCTATATTAGAAAATTCGTAACTTCTCCATTTATGGTCCGATGTGAGTATTCTTGGAGTCTTTGGAAAGCACGTCATGAGTACTACATGTTCTTTCTTTGTCGTCATGAAAAATCATGAGGTTTTTAGAGTTAAAACCGTAACTCTAGTGGGCTAGTTGATAATACTTTGAAATTATTATAAAGTATTATTTTTAGAAATAGCTTTCGAGCGTACTTTGGTCACAATATTTATATGGTTTAAGTGTTCTAAACCAAGGATATTGGACTTGAATTGATACTAAATGATATCAGGAAATCTAAGGAAGAGATACGGAGGTTCGAGAACGCGTTTTGGAGTGTTGGGAGGCCGGATATGTTAGGAAGAAGCGTGTGGATCGAGGTAAGCAAACCAGCTAGGAAATTATACACGAATCTCATATTAAGCTATTGAATATTTTTGTTCATTGCTTTGATATCTATCATTGGAATTCCATTCTAATTGAGTTATCCGAGGGCAAGTGAGTCAACGGTGGTCCTCGGAAGGAGTGGCTGGCTGAGGTAACGTACCAGAGTCATGACCTCGGGATGCACTACACTGGATACTGATTTTGGCGGGGTGTGAGTTCTTAGCGTGGTTGTTCTAGGAAGTCTCACTATCTCGTGGGTTTAAGACTTGTGAGCGTACCAAGTCCTAGAACCCGAGTCTTGATGTTTTGCCAAAACACGACAACTTATTAGTCGGGACTACTTGCGCCTCTCTGTTTGCACTCTTTTGACATTCATGTATCGATTGCTTTAAATTTATTTACAGTCTTTTATTTATTCATACATCCTTATATCTTTCTTGTTATCTTCATGAATATGGACTAATTTATTTATTTCAAAATGTTGTTTAGTATCCTACTGGCGTTACTTACCTGTGCTCGTTATTCTTGTGTTTAACTGAGTGCGAATCCGCAATTGAGTAAGGGAAATGGGCTAATACTAGAAAATTTCTTGTGAGGACTTTGGAGCGGTTTTCCCTCTTATGGTTTTGTGTAGGTTTTATATTATTTATGTATATTTTTTTACACATGAGATACATAGGTTTTGTGAGATATTTACATGGAGTATATACAGGGTTTCCACACTCTAGGTTGTCTTAACTGATTTGTGTAGAGTTGTTAAATTTGATTTATATGAAATCGCTTTCGCATAAACTTTGATAACTTACAAATTTGAATAACTTACTAAAAATGTAATGATAAATGGTTAGGAAGGCTGGTTAGGCTTGCATTGACGTCACGAGGATTGACTCGAGGTCCACATAAGTCTAAGTCGGGCGATGCCCAGTATAGGTTGTGGAACTGGGGTCGTCACAACATCTCTAGTCGGTCTCATACGCAGGGCATCTATGACTACGTTCGCTTTTCCTTGGTGATACTCTAAGGAAAAGTCATAGTCCTTCAAGAACTCCAACCATCTGCGCTATCTCATGTTCAGCTTTTCTTGTGTGAAGAGATATTTCAGACTCTTGTGATCAGTGAAGAGTGTGAATCTCTCTCGATACAGAAGGTGTCTCCAAGTCTTCAGCGCAAATACAACAGTTGCCAACTCCATATCGTGCATGGCGTAGTTCTTTTTATGCATCTTCAACTTTCTCGATGCGTATGCCACAACACCGCTGCCCTGCGTCAACACGCAACCTGTACTTGTGTGAGAAGCATATATGTACACTTGAAATCCTTATCCAGCCTCTGGCAGTACTAGCACTGGCGGGGTAGTCAATGAACTCTTCAATTGAGCAAACGCAACCTCACACTTCTCAGTCCGGTCATAAGCAACGTCCTTCTGTGTCAGCCTCGTCATCGGTGAAGTGATCTTCGAGAAATCCTTCACGAACCTACGATAGTATCCTGCTAACCCCAGAAAGCTATTGATCTCCGATATTGATGTCGTGCCAGCCGATCCATGATCGCCTGAATCTTAGCCGGATCTACTACGATCCTTGCTGCTCCAACAACATGCCCCAAGAATTTGACCTATGTAAGACATAATTAACACTTGCTGAACTTAGCAAAAAGTTAGTGCTCCCATAATGTCTGCAAAGTCTTTTTGAGGTGTTGTTCATGATCCTCACGTGTCCTCGAGTATATCAAGATGTCGTTGATGAAGACTATCACGAAGCGGTCGAGATATTGCCTAAGTACTCGGTGCATCAAATCCATGAATACAGCGAGGGCATTGGTAAACCAGAATGGCATGGCCATGAACTGTTAGTGCCTGTATCTGGTGCTAAATGTTATCTTGGACTCCTCATCCCTGATCTTAAGTTGATGATACCCCGATCTCAAGTCTATCTTGGAGAAAAATTGTGCTCCTATCAGTTGATCAAATAAATCATCTATCCGCGGAAGTGGGTACTTGTTTTTTAATGTCACTCTATTCAGCTGCCTGTAGTCGATACATAGTCTCAAACTGTCATCCTTCTTCTTCACAAACAGAACCGGTGCTCCCCATGGTGACATCGAAGGTGTGATGAATCCCTTTTCCTTCAAATCCTTAAGCTGAGTCCTCAACTCCTCTAACTCCCTCGGAGCCATGCAGTACGGTGGTATCGTGATTGACTTGGTACCTGGTACTAGTTGGATGAGGAAGTCTACCTCTCGCGATGGTGGTAATCCAAGTAAATCTTTTGGGAAAACATATGAGAAGTCCCGAATAATCAGTATATTTTCTAGTCTGGGTCCCTAACTCTTTGCTAGGACGTACACGCTACTAGACTCTTCATATCTCCACTGGATGCAAGCCGACCTCTGGTGGTGCTGAGTCTCAGTGTACTACCTCGGTGAACGAACATCGGACGTCCCGAAATCTCAAATATGATAGACTTACTGAAGCAGTCGATGTGTGCGTGGTAGGCTGACAACCAATCCATCCCTAGCAGCGCGTCGAAATGTAACACCTCGAGGACTCTAAAATCTATCGGTAACTCTACCCCGCATATCTCTACTGGACATCTCCGAACTAGACTATTAAGGTAAACCCTATCCTCGGTTGCGGTGCTCAAAATCAGGTGTACACTAAGCCTACAGGTGTCAATCCTAATATGCCTAACATACGACCACCAATAAAAGAAACAGTGGATCCAGAGTCAAATAATGTATATAAGTCTCTACCATAAACGGAAATCGTACTCTCGATGAGACTTTGTGTCGCCCCAGCATCTGGTTGTGCAACCATGTGAACTCTCTCTGCCCTGCTGCGGGGGATGTCCTGTCGATTGTGTGCACTCCCTAGACATGTGTCCTACCTGACCACATCTCCAACAAGTGATCTGACGACGTTGTCCTACCTACTACGCCTGTCCCTATAACTTTCGCTAACCCTGTCGTGGTCCATCTTGGCCTTTGCCTCTATCTTGGCCACCCTACAACTGCTGCTGCTGTCGCGGTGCCAATGGAGCTGACAATGCTTATCTGGTGGGAGGTGGCAAGGGAGCTCTGCTATATGTCTGTGTGGGTACAAGGTGAGGTGCGTAGGGCACAGCCGAAATAGGGGCAATAAGTGCCCCATTTCTATGTGGACCCTTGTCCCCCTCTCCTCGGTCCCTTACCCATCAGCCTCCTGTCATAGTCTGAACCCTGATCGTCCCTCTGCTGCTCCATCCTCATTTATGCCCAACTCGTAAGTCCCATGGGTGAGTGCTCTTTCTTAGATCTCCTGCATAATGCAAGCCCCGATGCCAACGACGTGTCTAGCTATATTTGGCCTTAGTCCATCCCCAAAGTAGAAGGCATCATATGCGTCATCCTTCACCAAGTCTCCCGCGAACTGCCTCATGTAACCATATTGGTTGCGGTACATCATCACTATCTCTCTTAGCCTGTCTCAAGCTCATAAACTTCTTCTTCAACCTCCGCAATATCGAAGTTGGAAAATACTGCTTGTAGAACTCTACCTTAAAGTTTGCCCATAATGTGAAGCTGCCTTGGCTCGCCACTGTTGTGAACCAACAAACATCAACACCCTTATCCAGGGTGCGGTATGAAAGAACCGGCTGGAGTTTGTCCTCAATATCCAGTAGTAGATGTAGCTTCTCCTGCGATAGGACCCACTTCTCGATCTTGTTGTGGTCCTTCTCTCCCAAAAAATACGTTAGCTTGAGTCTAATGAACTCCTTCACTAGCTTGGCGTCCCTCGGCAAGCCAGTGATCTCAGATGTAGTGGTTATAGGCGTGTCTACTACTTCTTTTGTTATCGGTTCCGTGATGACTGACAGTGCTGGTGGACACGGTGCCATTGGCTCTGCGGGTGGTACTGGTGCTCGTACCTTTGCGGTAGTAGTAGTGGTTGGTGCAGTATGAGTCTCTGTGGTCAGGGGTGCTGTAGTAGTAGCTGTTTTAATGGGGGCAGTCGAAACTAGTGTAGTAATCCGTGCCAACATGTAGGCGATGAAGTCAGCGATTTGTCACTCCTGAACGGTCATCCGGTTAGACATCCTCTGAAAATCGTCAACTGATACGGTGGGAGGCTGACTATCGCTAGTTTCAGTGTCTTCGGCATCGCGCGAATCCGCAATCGGTGTCTACATGTTGACAATCGTACACAAATCAGCTACTACAACAAGTATCTTGTATTCGTATATGTATAGCAATGAACATGTCTATAAAGAAAACACCCCGGCTCACCTTCACTCAATTCCCAACAAAATAGTTCCTAGGCAAGGATCATCTGGTTTCTACTTCTAAGGTTTGTATTTTTCTTATTTTTCCTTAAGGTTCTAAAAACCTATGCTCTAATACCAACTGTGAGGACCCCTCTCCTAATCTAGGGCACCGCCCGTTCTAATCCCATAATTAAGTCATAATCCTATCCACGCGGGATTTAACTACGTATTAGTCAGCCTTTACAACCTAAATGCCTATTTTCTTGTGTTCATGATAAATAATACACTAGTCATACCAGTTTATAAAATTTAAAGTTAATTAAAACTTTTTTGTTAAATTAATTATTTAGCGGAATTCTTATTGATTATGCGAAAGCAATTAGTAATTTATGCGGAAGCCATTTGAAAAATCTTAAGTATGGAAAATCAGGAAATGACATCACATATGTAAAATCCTCGAGATGCAGTGAAACAGTAAAATAGTCTAAGTCAGGTCGGGGAATCAACGCTCAACCCAATATACAACCCAAATAGTATCTGAAAGACATATATAACATATACAATAAAAATATCAAAAGAATACCTATAATTAATGTAATGACGCGTCATTGGCTCAGAGATAATCACTGATCTTCTCCTTGTCCGGCATGCTGGTAGACGGCTCTGCACCCACCGTCATAAAAAGGATGGTGAGTACAAGAATAAAACAGTAATCCCTGATGAAAAGTTTAATTTGCATTTCCAAATATTCAAATGGTATTATAAATAGGAAAGCTAAAAAATAAACCATATGCGAGTAAATACTAGAGTTAAACAAGTGATACCGACACTAGGCTAAGAAGTGGTGATTTAGGTATGGTCAGCAGTGAACCGCATCATTCCGACTCGATAATCATATAGCACGAGGGACTCTAACCCAAGTATTACCAGGGACTCTAACCCCAGTGTGTAGACCACCTTAAGGACTCTAACCCCGAGTGTCATACAGTGTCAGGTAATATGTGTTGACATCCCAGGGACTCTAACCCCGTGAGTTGTGCACACCTCAATGGAGTACGAGACCTAAATGCAAAAACTACTTTTAATTTCAAGAAGTACCAAGTATGGATTGTCAAGGCATAAGCGCATCTACACACCTAAACAAATAAGGAATACAAGTCCAGTTAAACATTTATAAGATATTCACTAGCCTAATAACATGCTATTTATCATTCAATTCACATTTAAAACAACAAGAATAAACATAGCATGAGATTGAATCAATGAACCAAATCAAATGAATGGATATCATGCAAACTAGGCTCATCAAGTGAGCATAGACACAAAGAACACATGATATAAGAATACAAAGGCAAAATAGTGAAATGGACTATATAAGGACATCAATTAATAAAAATGAGATGCCAAGTAAAGTTTCCTTTGGGTATACTCACAACAACAAAGTAAAGTACTAGCTTTCTTTCCTGGCCTCCTAATACTTCAAATCTTGTATTCGCTCTCCCGTACCCTTTTCCTAGGTTCTTGATATCATATAACATGTTTTTGTTTGTATTTAGACCTTTACTTAAGGTTTAAGACTTTGTTATAGTGTTTTGAGAATTACTGGTTTTTTGTGTTGTCATGGAAATTAGCACGCTAGTTTCTAACTTTGGGCGCTACCACATCTTATCTAGCGCGCTAATCAATATTAGCGCGCTAGATGTTAAACCTAGCATGCTATGTGCAGTAAAACCCAGAATTCTGCAATCAGAATTCTGAGTTTTCTCTACACATAGGCTATGTTAATGCATAAGGAACATTTATACACACTATTAGAGTTCCCTAACATTAACCACAACACAAAGTAACAACCAACAATATCAAATTCATGAATTCATCAAGTTGAACTAAATGAACTAGTGTATGTAATTATTAATAACACCTAATTTGATTCTACCTCTCCAAATCTTCTGATTTCTCCTTGATACTCCGGCAAGCTTTCTTCTTGTGTTCTTGATCACTCCAGCAATTACTAGATCTCCAGCATGCAAAATGAGAAGAATGCACTAAAGTGGGTTTATATAAATGTTTGAGTTTTCGTTTAATGTATACCACCTATCTCCATGACATCTTGTGGCTCTCATTCACTCCTACTAACCCACTAATTCCAGCTTACTAACACAACATATTGACATACATATCATAGGAGTGTATGCTAGTGTGTATCCCGAGGTAAGTATAAGTGTTGTAAATTTTTAAACAAACTATATGACTTTAATTTGATTTACATTAACAAACAAAACCATAGGCTTATAAATAATTCCTTATTTCATATTAATATTAAATAAGACTTACCAAAATGCTAACTACTCGGTTCCCATGCTTGCACGCTACTCGAGGTGCATCTCTGCTCCCGTCTCGACCCCTACAATTGTACGGACCGACTTAGTAAGTCTACAAAATACATAACACTAAGCATACATCAATACAAAAATAAAATATACCTCGACCACGTGCCACGGTCGGTGCATGTATCATTGTAAAGGTCTCACGTCACGGGTCAGTGATCCTGATTAAAGAATTAAAACGGGGTTAGTGATTTGGGACGTGACATGCGTCCTCCCTCAATGCAACTTGTCCCCAAATGAAACCACTTGTCCCACATGAAGTCTCTTGTCCCATATGAAAGCCACTCATCTTGCATTGTTTATGTATTCTAGGATCATCACTAGGTTGATCAAAGGTTCAATTAATTCCTATCCAACTATATGACTTTATTTTATCTTAAATCAAATTAATTCACCTAAGTACGTAATTACATATGGTTAGTGTGTTTGGTCATATATTTAACATATTTGCAGTCATACTAACCTCCGATTACCAGGCGCCCGGTGCCCCGCACCCCCGACACGCATAACGAGGTATGCTATATTTTACTTTATTGAATGAACTAACTTAGGCTATAATTTTCATTAGACACCATATCCTACTATTTTGATTAGTCTAACATCTCTGAATAATTCCTACTTGATACCCGTGTCAACACGTTTCCCAATGTACCTACCCGTCACACCAATTCTCATGATAACAACATGCACATATGAGACGCAATACAATAATGTAATAATTTTAAATACCGCATTATAAGCAACCATTATCCATAAATAACATATATAATCAATTCTCATGTCCAAGTTAACTGAGTTGTCTATGTAAAGTTTGAATTACAGCCATTAATCCCTAAGATAACGCTAATTCTAGTTTAATTAATTTGGGTCATTACAACACCCAGCCAAAATGTTGTAAAAATTGGAGTAAGAAGGAAATGTCAAAACTTGTCACGACCCAAATTTCTAATTCTAGTTTAATCTCTTAATCAGGATCAAATGATCCGTGACGTGGGACCCGCATCGAGATCCATGTCGTGAACGAGGCGTGACTGCCAAGGAATATGTTATATTCGTAATGATGTATATCTAGTGTTTTGTATATGTGTAGACTATTAAGTCATTCCTACTTATGAATAGGTGTTGATACGTGTGTGGGAATGCGCCTCGAGTTGAGTGCTGACGCGCGATCAAGATAAAGAGTGATATGGTAAGTTGGCATAAATCTTATATAACTTTTATAGTGATTTAAATGGGCTATGGTTGATAATATATTAAGTATGCCTTAGTTAGTAAGTTAAAATAATAGCCATTTGATTTTCATCGAAACATGTATTGACTCATCTCAATACCAATGGAGTTACATATTGGTGTCACATAGCATGAGTTAGTTGGATATGTGTTAATAGGTGTATCACTAGATGAGCCTCGAGACACGTGTGCACAATGAGATCGATGGTTATTAATTAACCATATCCACTTACTATATATATAAAGCTAGTAATCAACTCATACAACCAAATCAACTTCATTTCATTTCCTTAATTGAGAAGGAAACTTGTTAGAGAGAAGGAGAAGGGCTGGAGGAAGTAGAAGACTAGCAACCAAAGTGGGTTTGGTGATGGAGAGATCAAGTTAAGCTAGGTGTTCATCAAACTAGGTACATATCTCCCTATTTAATTAAAATCAGTTCTGGTTTTTTATCAAATTCAGATAGTAGATGATTAAGATTTTGCAATTAGTTTATATATTTGGATTCCTCATTTCAAGCCGATAATCCAGCTATATTAAAGTTCTTAATTTGGGTTTGAAATCATAAAGATATAAATTTTTGAAATTGTAAGACCAAAACTGAATTTGTGCATGTTTTATTAGGAATTAGTCTATGTAATTTGGTCACAATTTGCTCATTTTAGATCCAAATCGTCTCAAATCGATGGCATTTGAAAGCTTACTCAAAGAGGAATAAATTTTCTTATCTCGAGATGTTGTAATTCAAATGTTTTCATATCCAAAAGTACTCTACAATCAGGTGCTGAAATACAATAGAAGATTTTTGAAACTAAACTTATTAAAAGCGTAACTCCCTACCTACTTATCTAAATGAGTTGATATTTTAGTATATTGTTATTGGGTATGGTTACTACCTTGTGACCAGAAATCACATCTTTAGGAACTATGGATTATGAGAAATAGATTTTCTAAATCCACTGGTTGGATTAGATTTCAATTAGGGCTATGTTTTGTAGAAATATGATATTTCTTTCGTTTTAAATCAAGATTTTAAAAACTAAACCTTTTTGGAAAGCTAAGATAGAGACCAAAAATCTTTAGACTAGTGGAATACTTTGATATCTGGACAATTTTATGCATAAAATCACGCTGTAATATAAGATTAAAATTTCAATGTTGTTCAGTTTTAAAGGAATGTTTTGGGTTAAGGTTGATAAACCCATTTAACCTAATTTAAACCCAACTTATTTGAATTAGTTTGATGTCAGGAAACTAAGGAGGTGTTCCGAGGACTCAAATATGAGTTTCGAATTGTTGCGAGACCGGAGTGGCTTAAAAAATTGCATGAATTGTAAGTAAACAGATTGAGATATTTATTTACATTTCATTCCTATTCATATGTTCATTTCCAGTCATTTGGACTCATTTTCCTTTGTACTCCATATGCAGTGAGTTGTTATTTTTCATTTCATGAGGTTGTTTCCATGGCATAATATGTTGATTAAATGATGTCATTGACTCCAAATCATATGCTTGTCATTTTAATTGTTAATACATGATGTCAGTGAAATACCATGCTATTAGGTAGTTATTACATAGTGTTGAGAATCTATATCTTTTATGCATTAGTATGATATGATTTTGTTGGATTACATTATGTGTTGTTCTTGAACATGAAATTAGTTCTTGTATTTAGGACTACTTTGTGATAGAAATCCATACGAGGGTCACTAGACTTTCTAGGGTGATCGAGATTTCTTTATTATCTTGCGCAGCACACGGGGTATGGGACTTGGGGTTGTTGGCAAGCATAACTTGGGTGAATTCACGAGTTATAAACTCGGGGTTGTTGGCAAGTATACATCCCAAATGACTGGCATTTGGGATAATTATAAAGGCACACCGTATCACAACCTTTACAAGAATGTAGAGCACGGCTCCATCCATATATAGTGGAATAGGCATTAGGATTGGACTCCCCGTCGACCGACCCTAGATCAGTACTACTTATCCTAGCGTCAGTTTCATTTTGTTTAACTAAAGTATCTCTTTGCATATTTTTCTTTCAGCATAGTTGCTATTATTATGTATTCTGATACTTGTTGCATATTTGTGAATGTGAACAAATGTCTCTCAGTGTTACTTTCTACTTTCCTGTACTCACCGTCCTTTTTATGATAGTGGGTACACATTTATCGAGTAGCAGGCCAGGCAAAAAGAAAATCGGCGACTACTTCTGAGCCAGTGGAGTGCTGCTATGCTAGATTTTGTAGGTTTTGATTTTTGATGTATTACTTTTATATGCCTATCATATACTTTTGGGGTTGTATATTATGGGTTGAGTGATTAGTACCTTGACCAGACATATGTTGTTATATATCACCGTTTTCTTATACACATATATGCATGTGATCGTTATTCCCTGGTTTTTCCACGATTGTTAGGTATCACATTAATGCTTTCGTTAATTTGTAAAGCTTCCGCCGAATAAACTTTTAAGTAAGCAAAGTTTTAATTTACTCCGATTTATTATACGACATAAGACATTAAAACTAATATTGAACTTATAATTTGTAAGTAGGTAAATGATTTTAAAAAGGCTGACTAGTTCCGTGTTAAGTTCTATGATGTGAGATTAGGGCTTGATGGCGAGATTAGGCCAGGCGGTGCCCTAATTTGAGAAAGGGTCATCACAATCAAAATTGCCCTCCCAACCCAACCGATTCATTCACACTTATGTACCCAAACGTCTTCATTCCTGTACATGCCACCTTCGATCCTACAATTTTATCGTAAGTGTAATCGATCCCTCGCCGGCTGGAGTGCGCATTTGTCAATCGAAGGGGCTTTCGGACATTATAAGTATGTTATTTCTTATTTTTTGTGGTTGAATAAACTCAATCGATCGGTTTTGGAAGAGACAATAATGTAGGTTGCATTGTGGGGTTTATTAGATTCAGTGTGTTTACATCACTATTAACATATAATGGGTGAAGAAAAGGAGTGGGAAAAGACAATAATGTGGGTATTATATTTTTTCATTTTCCAAACTGTACGGGAACGCGAAGTGATCGGCAACATAGGACTGAGACATTACATATATAGGGTCTCGGTTGTATCTAGCCGACACTCTTGCATGAGTCTCGGATTAAAGTAACCGAAACCATGTATGTACTATGTGGTACTAGTCACAGTCATTGGGTACCGAGACTTGAAGAATGGTCTCGGACATGTGCAATCAAGACTGTATGTTGTTTCTCAAACTTATGGGATCGAGAGAGTCGGAGTGCCTTGAGAAACAGTCAGGGTGCCCTGATCATCGGGGGTGGGGTGCTCGTTTTCGAACTAAGGGGTAATTTTGGAAACTTGATAAGGTGCCCTAAGAAATTGATTGGGTGCCCTGATGATCAAAGTGCCCTGAGAAACAGTCGGGGTGTGCATAACCGCATTCCCCTTTAATAAAAAAATTAAAAATAATGTTGTTTTTCTCTATTGTACATACCTCAATTTTTATTTATTTACATTTTTATAAGAAAGAAATCAAATAACTTGTCCACTGCGAGGCTTGAACTTTCCACATGTCACCCAAGTAATCCCACTCAATTGGTCTCGGTTATTTTTTTGGCCAAATTGGTTAAAATATCCTAACATTTTACAACTTTTATTATTATATCCTAACCTTTTCGAATTTGTTATTATATCCTAACCTTTATAAATTGATAATTTATATCTAAAATCACTTTTAACTCCAACTTTGATGAGGTGACGCCTAAGTAATGACTTAAATAATAAATTTAGCAATTATTTTAATAATTAGAGGTGATAAGGTGGCTTTTTAAAATTATTATTTAGGTGTTACCTTATCAAATTTGGAGTTAAAAAGTGACTTGGGATACAATTTTATCAATCTAGAAATATTAGGATATAATAAAAAATTCATAAAGGTTATGATATAAAAACAAAAGTTGTAAAAAGTTACGATGTTTTAACCAATGGTAGTTCTATATGCACCCCACAATTTTGTAATGGCAAGTCATTGGATTTGGGCACTCAATGTTCGATAAGGGCACACCAAAGCAAAAGTTGAAACCTTAAAATACCTCATTTGTTGAGAAGGGCACCTTAACCACAACTTTGTTTCTTCATCCTCATCCCCTTCCATAAACAAACTGAGCCCTAGGTAGGGATGCACATGGGTATGGTAAGGGGTGGAGACCTCATTCTCATACCCATACCCACGAAAAAATTTATCACCCATACCCATGTGGGGATGAATTCTTATACCAATCCCTATACCCATCAAATCCCCGTAGGTATGGGAATTCACGTGGGTAAAATGTCTTACCCATTTTGTTACCCATTGGGGATCTTTGTTGAGACTTTCATGAGAATTTTTGCCGCGATGAGGAATCCTCAAAGGAAAATTTTTTTCCCTATTTCATTCCTCATTGGAGATCCCTGCGTGGATTTTCAAAAAAAAAAAAATTGTAACAAATAAGGTGTCATATATACATACATAACAACACAATTTTCTAAATTCTATCAATTTTTTTTTAAAAATCAACATATCATGCAATAAAGATTCTAACTACTAAGTGCTAATAATTATAAATAAGTTTCTACAAAATTATTGGCATATCCGAAAAGAAAAGTTCAAATTCAAAATATTTCTTAAAGTCACTATCTCTTTAAATAAACCACCAAGCCATCAACTTTTTTCATTACTTTTGATCCTAAAATTTTAAAATATAAATATAGTCGCAAACACTTTAAAACAAAACATATAGTTATTAATTAACCAAATAAATTAAAATTATAAATCTCATTAAGAGGTTTTTGTTATATGTATGAGTGTTTCGGAGTTGAAACTATGTAATATTTATATATAAATATCATATGATATATATAAATAATAAATATCATATGGTATATAAATTGATATTTGGGGATCCCCATGGGTAGATGGGTATCCCAGTGGGTATATTTTATTACCTATACCCGTACTCATACCCGTGTGGGTATGAGATTTTGTACCCACCCCCACCCTCATCTCCATTTAAAATCCTCATATCCGTACCCGTTAGGGTAAATCCCCATCACCCATGGGTATTCCCCTACCCATTTTGCATCCCTAACCCTAGGTGATCATTTCATTCTTCACCGTCGAGAACTATCTCTCGTTCATCATCCTCTCTGTGCATTTTTCACTCGTCTTCCTTTCCGTGCGTTCTTCATCGTTGCTCACTCGATTTGGCTCTGCGATTCGGGGAGTAAAGTAAGGGTTTTGGAGTGAAGAAGATTAATTTGATATGTTAATGGAGGATTTGTATTGGGTCGGTCATACAGGGTTGAATGACCACACATATAGATTAGTCATGCATGACCAAACCGTACATGATTGGTTGGCCATGTGTCAGAACCTATCCCACTAAGTCTGGACTTAGCCTAATTCCCCTTATTAGCACTTAATCCATTCAATTAACTTAGACCTCAAACTACTTTTCATTTCATTCCTTAATGATGCTCCAAAACTAAATTTATATCTTTAATGAAACTCAATTCATGATTTGTTTAATTAGAGCAAATTAGGAAATCATACGAGTTATCCTCCATATTTTGTAAAAAACGGCAGCACCTCCCCTAAAATTAGTTTGTCGAAAAACTTTCATCTAATAGACATCAAAATTGGGGAAATGCTTAAAAAGGATCACAACTTACCACAGTTCACAATATATATCAAATTCGAATTTATAAACTAACTTAAAGTCTCAAATAACTTAATCACAACTTTACAATTCCAAAATAGACCAAAATTAAAATATAACCTCTTTACTTATTTTAAATTAACTTAGAAGACTTTCATAACCTATTCAAGAGTATTTCACGTCTTACACTCACTCCAAAGCTCAAAACAATATATAAAGTAATTATAACAAGAAAGTTTGAACTAAAAACTTTAAAGTAATCACCAAAAGTTTTTGAGTCTTATTCGTTCTTGGTTGTCTTCCTAGAGAACCTGACATCATCAAAAACAACTCGAAGATGTCAGGTATGTAAACTCCTATACTATTCTGTACTCCTGCAAATGCTAGTCTAAATACATGGAGACATGCAATTGCGTTTCTAAACAAAAACAAATTTATATAACAATGTGAATCCCTCATTTCCAGTTTGAAGCTCACTAATAGGGTTGGCCACCCCAAAAGTGAACCTAAAACTATATTATGAGTTCAATGCATGTTCACTGAAAAACTTGCGTGTCTTAGGTTTTTCGTGTTTCAACCTATCTGGTCAGAAAACCTAGCTCCGAGTCCCACTTGTGAGCAGTAGCACTAATAAGCCATCGTTCGAAATCACATGAATGCATGACCAAGAAATGATGTGAAGTGCAATGCAGACTAAACACAAATGCAGGTACAAATATAAATTTCATAAATAGCAAAGATCACTGTATGATTTACTTGCAACCAACCAACCATCTTTAAGTTAAATTCTCGGGGTTCCTAGAGCGCCAGATCAGCTTGAAAGTGGTTTTAATAACTTCCCTACATACCTAATTATATTAAATGTCAATCTTTAATGGTTAAAGTATGCTCGATAAATATTTCCAAAATAATTATTTACAACAACTTCAATTAGCTTTCAACGTGCTAACTTGAGGTAACTTTTTAACCTTAGAAACATCACTTTTTCTCATATTGACCATAAAGTAACTTGTATGATTCATTTCGTACTTTCCATGGTCTAAGAAAACTTGAATCGGATTATAAATAGAGAAGTTATGAATTTTCCAATACAACCAATTGATTAGGCAAAATTTAATAATTTTGAACTAACAAGACTTTTCCAAATCAATATTTTCACCATTAAATCCTCAAAACTCGACACTAAACACTAGAAAATCACTCAATACCACATTCAAAATATTTTCATAGCACGTGGAGTCAATTTGGATAAAAACTAATAATCCAATTCGTCCAAAGTCCCAATATAAATTGATTTTAACTATAAAATAGCTTCAAAACAATTATCAACTAAGTCACATCAATCCACTTCGCCAAAACTCTAACCTACATCAGTAAGATTTATTCCAAATTAGTGTAAATCAATCTAATATATCAATTCATAACAATCCCTACCAATTTCTATTAAAACCCCTCGAACAAAATTGAAAAATCGTGAGAATTCAAATTGAATTGAGAAAAATGTACTGAATTGAGAATTTACCTAATTGCGGGCATAATACCTCGTTTTCACCACAAAAACTTGGCTTAAACTGACAGCCTCACGATGCTCTACTGTTTTGCAGAAAGAAACCGAATGAAAATAGGATGTCAGGAGATCGCGAAGCAAAAATCCAAGTTTAGAGGGTTAAGGAACGAACATTTAATACATTCTGTTGAAATTAAACAAAATGCTTTGATCTCGATTTGATTTTTATGTATATTTATATATAAACAATCAACTAATTATCAACACCTTAATTTCTTTATATTTATTAATGTTAGAAATCCCTATTTTGACGTATTTTGACTTTCGGTGCTTGTTTTGGATTTAATTTTTCACCGAATTGAGCCAACATCTCGACTAAATAGTCCAACTCCATAAAATATCCATAACACTTGTTTTGGTCACGCCAAAACCTAAAAAATCTTGACTTTGTCCACGACATACCAAACAATTACAGGCCAGTTTCTTACCATACTTAACCATACTTGCACAAATTTGGACTCAATCTCAACTTTGATTACCGCCAACTAACACGAAACTCGAGGCAAAGTCTTGCACTAACTTCGTTTTCATTTTACATTACCACCAATCCCGACTTGCATGCAAACCAAGGTAAATCCTTAAGTGATACTTAACACTTATTTACTAGTTTTCGAGCAAGTAATAATTTTTATTTCCCTTGTGCCCTTGAGACACACACTTACAACCCTAATTATGACAAATTGAGGATACAACTCAACACATAGACTTCGCGACGAAATAACATATATTACATCCACTAGGCTTGCAACACGTAAAAAAATAATATTTAAACTTATGATCTTCGGTCCATAATGCGTGGATCCCACAACGGATACTAAAATCCCAATTAAAATATGAAATCACTTAATTAATGGTCTAATCAAATTTATGAAATTCTCGGATTTCACACCACGTGTGACCGACCCAAATGGATTACATGTATAAGTATTGGGTTGCGATCACACATGAACGATTAAATATATATAGTTTGTTCATGCATGACCGAACAATATAAGATTGTTCGGTCATGTATAACCGACCTACAACATATAGTTCGGCCATGCGTGGCGGAAACAGAGGCGGAACCCATGTTTTGAACATAAATAAAATGAATAAATTGAAGGAAAACTCAAGAAAAACTTCTCCATCTTGCACATCCACGTCCCCTACACTTTCATCCTTTGTTTTGTAAGGTCACTAGCCACCAAATAACCAAACAAACAATGGCCTACCAATACTAAAAAATTTGTTCAACCCATAAATGGACGCAAAACATTAGAAATAATATATTTCCATTACAAATCATGAACAAATCGACTCTTATTATGGTGGTGGGATCGAGAATTGTAAGTTTGCATTGTCGATAGTCGGAAAGGATCGTCGGAGTCGAAGGTTGCAGTCTTGCGTGGGGTGCACAACAAGATAGAGAATGGCATGTGAGAAATTGTGGAGGTTATGAGGGGCAACTAGGTCATTTCGTTTTAGGGCAAATATGGAATTGAAATGTCAAGATATTTTTGGCTTGCCCTTACAAAACTAGGGGGTGCACATAGAACTACCCAAGCCAATATGAAATTAATCGTCCTAGTTTAAAGTTGCAATAGTTTGTAAGACCAATATTTGTCTTATAAACTTGTGTCTTAATTTATGTAACTTATGATGAATTACTTAAATCTTCTAAGCTACCTTTACGTTACCAATTTGATGGAAAATGATATTAATGTGGGAAGCTTAAATATTCCTCTAAGCCTATTAAAAGACACTTGTATCATCAAACAATATGTCAAATGTTTGAGGCTTACGAGGGCGATAAGATTTTGGGGGTTTAGAAGACTAAAAGCCTCCACATGTAATTTTCAAACTGATCTGTATTTTATCATGTTTAATATATATATATATATATGTTTACATAGTCAAGGTTAAAAACATATCCCAATTAGTGCATCCACTTATTGACAATTCAACGTGCATTAAATTGTAGAAGTTGCATTAATAAAGAAAAAAGCTATAGAAGTTGAGCTCAAAATTTTAAAATTGAAGTTACTCAAAAATTTTAAAAATGAAAGGCATATCAAATAATCACAAGTGCATAATTAATTCACAATCAAACTTAATTATAGAATTGCTATTTGCCACTCAATGAACATGCAAAAAGCCTTTCTAATACTACTAAAAAAACTAGCCTTTCTAAAATGATAATGGTTTAAATCCAACGAACATCAATACAGATCAATAAGTAATATGGACAACATTGCTTCAAATTGTTGTATAAATAACACAATAGAAGTACTATAACAATTATATTCACAACCAATTAAATGATAGTTCTTTCGAACAAATATGATTAGTGAATCAAGTTGATTCTATGTTCGGTCCTATATCGAGCTATTAATGATTAATTAAATTTTTATTTTTTTCAAAAAAAAAAAATAATTACATTCACAAAAGTATTTTACATTAGTTGTAGGATTGGGAGGTCCAAATTAAGAGATGAAACCATGAAAGTAGACAACAAGTGAAGACGAAAATTTGTACCGCAATATTTCAAGGTTAGTCAGTAACGGTGGGATGCGGAGTAGATCTTCCATGCTCAAGTTTGCTAGGATGATTTAAAAATGACTTTTTAGAAGCAAACTTTGGGAGAGGACAAATGTGTCCACATGCACATTATTTACTGTACTACTAATGCTTAACACACTATTTAATTAATATGTTTATAGATATCGATAAATGTCATTGGTAATACAATTGTGTTTTTTTTTTTTTTGAGCCGCTAAACAAACCTTTTTTGTTTTGTTGAATGTCTATGTACCCTATTACTTAAGCATACCCCATTTTGAATTTTAATTGCTAAATGTACCCCAACGTTGCTTTTTGATTTTTGGAAATCCTTAAAATATCCCTCCGCTCCAATGAATGTAACTCATAAAGTGTTATGTACCGAGAACTATATGTGCACACACCCTAAAGTGTCACTAATTTCCATGTGGGCTCATTCGTCACATCTCTTAGTGTGACTTTAGTGATTCATTGTAGCATTTTCCATTAAAAAATAAAAAATATTCGTGATTAATGGCTTTCTTTTTTGAAGAAATGGTATTGAGTTTGGAAGGATAGATGATTGAGTAGTTGATAAATGTAAAATGATATAAAATGACAAATGACACAATTAAATATATTAATTATATAATCATATAACTAATTGTTATAAATAACTATGTACCTTATTTATATAATACAAATTAATAACATAAAATAATTTATATTATTTGGAAAACTAAATTATGTGTATCCATAAATGCTTGCATAAAAAATAACTCTATATTGATTTATAAAAATTAGCAAAAATAAACACTTCTAAATAAAAACACAATAAACAATTTAGATAACTATACATATACCTAACGAATCATCCATAATTGATAAACAATGTTATTGTGGATATTCTTCATTTCAAGAAAAGTCTCTCTATAATTTCAATGATTAATGCCTTCATCGATAACATCTAGAAATTCGTCAAGAGGTATATAATCTGGATGTTGTTTAAAGATATTGAATAAGTCGTTATTGAATAATTCGTCAAGAGGTATATAATTTGGATGTTGGAGAGAAAGCATGGAAAGTTGATGGCCCAATCTTTGGGTTAATTTCACAGATGGTCACTCAAGTTTGCAGTTTGTAACACTTTGGTCACTAAACTTACATTTGTCCCAAATATATCACTCAACTTTACAAAACGTTTCAACAAAGTCACTCCGATCACTCTCCGGTCAAAAACCCACCGGCGCTGCTGACGTGGCGCCATGTGGGATTCCACGGGAGGTCACTTAACTTGTTAAGTGATGACATGGCATGCCACACACACAACCACCCACCCCACCCTTAGTTCACCCCACACCCATTACACAAAATTTCTTTTCTTCCTCTCCAACCCCCTGAATCGTTGAATCGTCTTCTTCGCCCCTGAATCGTCTTCTTCGCCGTGCTCTCTCTCTCGCGGTTCCTCTCTCGTGGTTGTGCTCTCCCCTCCCCCTCCCGCCACTAGTTCGTCTTCTTCGTCGTGCTCTCTCTCTCGCTCGCGGTTCCTCTCTCGCGGTCGTTTATTGCTACTATTTTATTATCTGCTTTTTTTTCTTTTTTTTCTTGGCTCCTACCAAATAGCATTTCCAGATCAGTTGTCACGCAAAAATGACTTTGGAACATGAAAATTAAGATTGTTGCCCAGATAATTACTCTTCATAAATTAAGCACAGGGGCTATTCGCATGAATTTGTCACCAAAATATTGCTGCCTATGTTGAAGTGAAAAGATTGACCACATTTTTCCACAGTGCACATCATCTAATTAGGACAAGGTTCTCAAAAGAATCAATTAATTTAGTATCATACACCAGAAGTGCATAGAATCTATAGATCCTACCATGTTTGGTTCATAGGAGATACATGGAAAGGGCTTTTGAAAACACTGAACACCTTTAAAGTGTGGATCATGACTTTTCAGTTCGAATTTAGCATGTAAACCCAACATTGTCTAATTAGGTTGTGGAAGGCGTTCTTACTATTTGGAAGCATACTTAAGTCCCTTTATGAAGATTCTCACCTTTTGGGTTTAATCCCCAGTTTTCCATTATTGGTTGAGGTCGTAGGTGTTATTTCATTGGGTGTTGAGATAGGATTTAACTGTAATGATCTCTCATATAAAGGTCATATACCATGAAAACGATAAATTCACTCTTCATTCCAACCACTAGACTCAAATTCTACCAGAAAAAGGAGACTCTCCACCAGCTTAAAGAATTTCATAATAATATATCTAAAGAGGACGAACCAAATGGGGGGGGGGGGGAGATATGCAAGAGGCCGATGTGCGAGATCGAAGCTCCTCGAGCGACAGAGGTACCACGAAAGAGAGAGAGAGAGCGAGGAAGAGGACGAACCAAATGGGGGGGAGATATGCAATAAGGCCGATGCGCGGGATCGAAGCTCCACGAGCGAGAGAGGAACCGCGAGCGAGAGAGAGAGCACGACGAAGAAGACGAATCAGTGGGGGGAGGGGGAGGGGAGAGCACGACCGCGAGAGAGGAACCGCAAGAGAGAGAGCACGACGAAGAAGACGATTCAGGGGCGAAGAAGACGATTCAACGATTCAGGGGGTTGGAGAGGAAGAAAAGAAATTTTGTGTAATGGGTGTGGGGTGAACTAAGGGTGGGGTGGGTGTGTGTGTGTGGCATGTCATGTCATCACTTAACAAGTTAAGTGACCTCCCATGAAATCTCACGTGGCGCCTCGTCAGAAGTGCCGGTGGGTTTTTGACCGGAGAGTGATCGGAGTGACTTTGTTGAAACTTTTTGTAAAGTTGAGTGATATATTTAGGACAAATGTAAGTTTAGTGACTAAAGTGTTACAAACTGCAAACTTGAGTGACCATCTGTGAAATTAACCCCCCAATCTTTCTCACAGAGAATAGCTGAGATTCGACAAAAGGCTTGAACATTTACAAAAAGGGCATGATATCTTCTCTATCTAACTATCAAAAGAACTGGAGAAGGAATACCATAAACTATTAGCACAACAGGAAGATTTATGGAGTCAACGTGCCAAGCAACATTGGCTCCAAGAGAGTGATTCTAATACAAAATACTTTCATGTCTATGCAAAGGCAAGAAAGAAAAAGAACTCGTTTGAGAAGCTAAGGGGAGATGATGGCGCTTGCATGGACTGGGATACAGGCTTGGGGGATCACATATGTAAGTATTTTGAAGACCTATTCAAGTTTAAAAAGGGATTTTGATGAGGTCATTGGAAGTGTTCAAGCCAGGGTGACTGCTGATCACAATGCAGTCCTTTCCGAGTTTAAAGTCGAGGAAGTGAAGAATGCGGTGTTCTCAATGCATCCCAATAAAAGTCCGGAACCGGATGGTATGAATTCGTCATTTTATCAACATTTTTGGCCAGTTAGTGGTGATGGATCACTGCAGCATGTTTGCATATTATTAATTTGGGACTATCTTGGCTTCTTTAAATGATACTCTTGTAGTTCTCATCCCCAAGAAGGATAAAACCGAGGTAATCACTGACCTTAATCCTATTTCCTTATGTAACATACTCTATAAAATTGTTTCCAAAGTGTTGGCTAATAGGTTGAAGATCATCCTCCTGGAGATTATTTCTGAAGCTCAAAGTGCATTCATCTCAAGGAGACGTATAACGGATAATGTAATCTCTGCGTTTGAGGTGAACCATTGGTTACACCATAAGACTCAGGGAAAGGAGGGCTACGCCGCATTAAAAATTGACATGAGTAAGGCCTATGATTGTAGGGAATGATGACTAAGATGGGGTAGTTCGTGAGAAGATGGATCGATCTCATGGTTATGTGTATTTCATCGGTGCAATATGTTTTCTTATCTAATGGACATGAGATCAGGCTAGTGGTTCCGTCGAAAGGTATTCATCAGGGGGACCCTATATCTCCATATTTGTTCTTATTATGTGCCGAAGGACTGTCTTATTTGATCTCCCAACAGGTTACTCATGGAAACATACATAGGTGTAAGATTGCATCGGAGGCTCCAGTGATATCTCATTTATTCTTTGCTGATGATTGCTATTTGTTCTTTAAGGCTGTCTCTCGAGAAGCTCAGGTGGTGAAAGAGTGCCTACATCACTATGAAATAGGAACGGGGCAACTGATTAATTTCTAAATGTCGTGTCCATTTCAGTAGGAATACAGTGGATGATATGAAGATGGCATTATGCAATGCCCTGCAAGTCTATCTGTCTACATTAGAGGGTTTCTACCTAGGACTACTGGGGAAGGTGGGGATAGAAACAAACATGAAGCATTCAAATACATTGTAGAGAAGGTTCATAATCGGCTGCAGAGTTGGAAGGGCAAGTTATTGTCGAGGGCTGGGAAAGAAATCCTCTTAGAGACCGTGGTGCAGGCTATCCCAACTTATACTATGTGTGTTTTTCTTCTCCCGAATAGGTTGTGCGATAGACTGGAGGTGTTGATGAATGTAGGGAGGGACAGTGGTATCCGTTGGTGTGAATGGAAGAAACTATGCATGATGGGTTGGGACTTTGTTGTGTGAGATAATTTAACTCGGCAAGGCTGATGAAACAAGTGTGGCGCTTGTTTAACAATCCAGAATCACTGTCGGCTCGCTTATTGAAGGCTAAGTATTTTCCAAACTTACATATATGGGAAGCTAAGATCGGTACTAATCCAAGCTTTATGTGGAGAAGCATCCAATCCTCAGTGGTCAGTTTGAAGGAGGGATGTAGGATGAAGGTGGTGGGGGGATGGTAGCTCTATTTCGATTTACAACGAGGCATGGCTCCCAAATCGTGTACAACCGCGAGTCCAATCTGTACCAGTGAGTACTCTACAAAATCAAAGGGCCATTTCTTTGTTAGCAGTGGATGGAGGAAGTTGGAATGTCGATTTGGTGAAAGAGGTATTCAATGCAAGAGACCAAACTCTTATTCTATCAATCCCTCTAAGTACTTTTCACAGGGAAGATATATGGTTGTTGGGTGGCAAAACTAAAGGAATGTACATGGTCAAAAGTGGCTACATGGCACTTACATTTACCCATGATATTGAGCAAAATGTCCATGAATTCCCTCACTGGCAGCGTCTGTGGCAGTTAACAATCCCACATAAGGTGAGAAGTTTTATATGGCGTATAGCCAGAAATCTTTTGTTGACTACCCTAAACCTTTTCCAAAGAGGAGTCTCCTTGGATATAGTTTGCCAAGTTTGTAAGCAGGAGATTGTAGATTCTTTCCATGCATTGATCGAATGTCAATTTGCACAACAGTGCTTGGGGCTGTCACAGTTGGATTTTGGTCAGTTTCATGGAGGAAGCTTTATGAGTTGCATCAAAGCTCTTTTTGATAATCATGAAAAGGAGATTATTGAAATGTTTGCTATGATTTGGTGGAGTATTTGGAATAATAGAAATTCAACAATATGGCGTCAACAGAGCAAGTCTCATTCACATTCAGTACAAGATGCCAAGACCACTCTGTTACAATGGAAATGGCCCAAGTTGTGGGCAATCTAAAGCAGTTGAAGAGGCAAGTTGACGGGGAAGATAAGTGGCAAAAACCAAAAGACGGGCACTTTCTCATGTAATGTGAGTGCTACAGTGTCTAAAGAGAAAGGGACCTCGTCATATGGAACAGTGATACGTTATGCAATAGGCCAATTTGTCACTACCATGAGAGGATAATTGATGGGTATTCTCGACCCTAAAGATGCCAAGGCGAAGGGGTGCGTGAGGCGTTAAGCTGGCTGAAGAGAAGAGGGAAAGTTAATGTGGCTCTGCAGGTGGACGCGCAACTGGTGGTCCAAGCATTAAGGAGTGAAGCTTTAGATTATTCTTATTTTGGCTCCTTAATACATTATTGTAAGAAGAGGGCCGCTAAGGGCACCTCACCATTTCATGAAGTCACCCAACTTATTTGTAAAAATTCCAACAAAAATAGAAAAGACCATTTTGCCCCTGTATATATATAATGATTCAAACCCCACAAACCATTTTGACAAGGAGTTAGGGCACCCCACCAGCAAGCTTGAACCACAAAGCTACAGTCACATTCTGTTTGGCGAAGAGCTGATCGATTCTTGTGGATTGACATCGTCCGACAGCGAGGTAACAATGTTTGACAACCATATTCGGGTTTTTTAGAACTGTTTAGTTGTGTATAACTGTGAAAATGATGATTTGTTTGTCAACGTAGGGTTTAGTAATTTCTTCAAATCCGTACTTGTTTCCACTATATAATGTAAGATTGTACTACTACTGTACAAGAGGAGGCCGAACTCACGGAAATTTTACAAATTTATTATGTTTTTTATGCGGTTATCCGAAGTTTCTGTGGATGTGCGCGATTGTATCGGCCTCGCAGGACCGAGATTTATGGTTATATCTCGGTTATAGAGGACCGATAGGTGTACGTAGGTCACGAAATGGTAAAACCGAGAGTAATCGCAACTCCCTGGCTCGCGTCGTGAATGAGACTTCGAAGAAAGTTTCGGATATGTACGACCGAGAACCTTTTTTTTTTGGTCTTTTCGTGTTTGTGCTGTACATTTTGGTTGAATTTAAACAGATCGCTTCTAAATGTTCGTCATTTACCAGATCTGTTTCTGATGATAACATTCAGAATCTTTCTGATGCAGATTTGTGACTAGCTGTGAAGCTCCTACGGTTACCATGAATCTTGACATTCATCATCCTTTGGTAGAGTTCATTTATCAAGAATTATTCAACAATGGCGTTGAGATTGTCTGGAATCCTCCTCCAAGGCGGCATTCGCTCAACATTTTCACATATCATATCAGCTATGTGTGGACACAAGATGATATTTGTCTTCTACTTGTCTTATGGTATTTATTGGGATGTCCCATTATACGTGTGTATATTCATTTTTCGACTATGATGCGGTTCCCTTATTATGTGTATGCTGCTCTCGGGGAATTTCTCTATTTTTCCCCCGCATCATCATATTGCATTATCCGTTACCAAGGACCTAGCGACTAATCAGGCCCATGCCATCCTCACATCAAGCCCATGCTTCATAGACGTGTCTAGCCATCCGGCCCATGCCGCAGTGTTTTTGCTTTTGGTCTCTTATTATGTAAAGTAGTAGTTACTATTTGCTTTCACTGTTTACTTTTGTTTGGTTGTAATTATTATATATTTTGCTTTTTGAAGTGGCTTTGCTTTTACTAAAACAGATTCCTCACGACGCTTATGATGTAGGACTACCTTTCCATCACTTATGATTGTGTTCTTTGCAGTTTTAATCATCGAGTCTTTTTATTATCTCTCTAATGTTCCTTGGTATTTCATAAGATCACCTAGTGACCCTGATACTAAGTATCCTCATATTTCCTTTAATATCCTCCCTAGTCACCGGTGCCTTCGGACGAGCCATACCTGAAAAAAATTACAACATATAAGCGCATGGAACAAAACCCAACAAAAAATTTACAAAAAGTAATGTTCAATTTCATCCATTTATGATGTCTCGGTCAAGCAGGTTCGAGAAACAACCCATGTTTTCGGTCACCCATGACCGACAATTGCTCCAATATATCGGCAGTGTCCAACCGAGTCCGATGGAAAGGTTTCGGTTGTGCACCACCGATATGGGTTGACCATTTCAATTCGCCTTGCTCTCGTCAAGTCTCGGCCGAGAGAACTAGAGTACTATCGGCCATGCGTAACCGAGACACTGTGAGACTTTCCGGCCTTTGTGGCCGAGATTGCGACTTCCCAAAAATGTAGCTTCCCTCTCGGCCATGCTTGGGCGAGACAGTTAGCACAGTCTTTGGCCTGTGTGGCCGAGAACCGCGAATTCCCATTTTTTTAACTATTGAACAAACCACCACTGTAAATCACAACTACTCTACCAAATGTAACTTAATTGCACTAAATAAGGTGTGTCCGACGAACTTCAACCGAACCTTAACTTGGAGACGAAATCGGCTCACACCACGATCCTACGAACTGCAAAAAAGCCGTAAACCGAAGGAGAAACACAAGGTGAGACACGATTTCGGAGATTCCTCTCACTGGTCGGTTCAAACCAAATGGTTTCTTGGAGTCAAGATCGGTGAAGGTGGTGGAGGGGGTGGTGGGGTGCAGCGGGTTTTTTTCGTGTTTGTGCAGGATGGGTATTTTTGGGATTTTGTGTGTAATTTTTGAGTGCCCTTGGTAATTTGTTTTGTGCCCTCAATAATAGGGTGCCTTCATGAAATGGTGGGGTGCCCTTAGCGGCCCTCTTGTAAGAAATTGTTAACGGATATGTCATCCTATTGTGTTTGTTTTGTTCGACGATCAACGAACGAAGCGGCCCATGTAGTAGCTAAGGAAGCTAGTTCAATGTTTGCTTTTTTTTAATGGACCGCGGTACCATCATTCCTCATTGATGTATTAGAAAATGATGTGAAGTAAAGTAAGTTTGTTTTTTTTTCGAGGACACGAATATGTCCAAACTTACTTCTACAAAAAATTTGTACAAACTTGAAAAAAGAAAAAGAAAAATGTGAGCGTAAAGAGCAGAAGAGGCCGAAAACAAATAGGTGCTTAATTTTCAATTAGAAAACCAATTTGTGGTAACCAAGGGCATGAGACGAAAAAAAAATTTCATCCAACATTTTTTAAACGCTACTAGTAAGTAGTAGCGTTTAAAATTCTAGATGATCATCTAGAATATTTTTGAAATAATCTAGTTATCGAACAAAATTTATTTGTCAAAGTAATTTATAATTTAGCTTATAAATTAATTTGTGCTTGTCAAACAGGGTCTCAGACAATTTTTGACAAAAAAAAAAAGTAAAGTTTTCCAAAATATAACTATGGTGCTCAAATTGGCAACAAAAAATCCCTGCCTGGAATGAAAAGGAACTCCAGTCCCCCACAGTTGTACCAAATGATTAAATGCTCTTTAATCAGTTGAAGATTTTTTTTTTTTTTTTTTAAATCTTGCAAAAAATCAATACATTCAAGCCTATGCGTGCTTTAGAAATCTAAAAAAGGTTCTCTCACCAAAGCCTTCATCAAACTGTCCGTAAAAATTACAAAATTACATATAAAATTACTTTAAATGAGAGAAATGAGGTGAAAATGGATTTTTTTTCGGAAATAGGCAATAACGCCTAATTAAAATGCGTTATCACAATGGATTGGTGTTGTTGCTGACGTGGACACATGGATAGCGCCTTTTGAAAAGGCGCTATCCATGTGTCATGGTCACGTGCATGGGACGGATTACACATATAGCGTCTTTTCAAAAGGCGCTATCTGTGTAATTTGCGCGTCCTACGTGGACAGTGACTGTGAGGTGGACAGTGAGGTGTATAGATAGCTCATTTTGAAAAGGAGCTATCTATACAAATTGCCTCGCCAACTCAACGCCACCTCACCGCCACCTCACACCATGAAGCCTACAAATAGTGATATAACGCGCACTCATATCACCACCTCACACCCGCGCCACTCGCGTATGTAGAGGTAGACAACCAATGTAAACAACGCGCACGCATATCGACGCGGACAACCCATGCAAATGTCACCATGTATGCCGAGGTGGAGATTTCATGCAAATGTCAGGCACGTCTGTCGAGGTGGGCGACCCATGCAACCTCGTGTAACTCATGCAAACGTCATGCGGTGAGTTGGCGCGACAAATATATAGATAGCTCATTCAAAAAATGAGTTATCTATACAAACCTATACAAATTATGTCTCCCTATGCCCCGCCACCTCACAAACTGCAAAAATAGCCAATAACGCCTTTTGAAAAGGCGTTATTGGAAGTTTGTGACGTGGCGGTGAGATTGCATGGATAACGCCTTTTCAAAATGCGCTATCCATACAACCTCACCGCCACCTCACCGCCATGTCACAAACATAAAAAATAATAACGCATTTTCAAAAGGCGTTATTGACTATTTTTGTTATTTTAAAGTACACCACCCTATTTTATGAAATAAATTGTAAATGTGCCTTACTTTTGGAAAAACCTCACGGGCACAACTCATTTTTCAGTACAACAGAACGTGAACTAATAACAAAACTCCTCACTCACTTGCTTGCCATTTCAAACTCAACTAAAAGTCAAACAGTTTGAAAGATGAAGGCGTGGAGCTGTACTACTAAAAAAACTCCTGGGAGTGTAGGATCACCAAGTGTAGAGAGAGAGTGGGACAGCAGATAGTCAAGAGTCAATGATTCCAACTTCCTGGGGACTTGAGTGGCATTTTGCTTTTCTTTCTCTCACTGTCTTTTTTTCGCACTTACATGCATACCGCATTAACTAATCTACATTCTAGTGCCTTTTTAACTCATTACGTTTCTCGTTCACATTATTCACGACACTCAAAGTTGAGATCATGGTTAAGAACATCAAGTATGTTACCATTCGAATAAACTTTTTTTTTTCTCTTTCTTTATTTTTTTCAACTCGATATCGGACCTTTACCGTATTGATTAATTTACATTGGAGTATTGTTGAGTCTCATATAATGAGTAACCCTCTTAACTCAATACCTTTTTATTCATACAATTCAAACTCAAGATCTTGTGAGTTTTGCCACTCGAAACAATTGATTGTTTCATTTCTCTATCTCTCTCCTTGACAGCTCAAAAAAAAAAAGACCCATCACTTCACCTTTCCCACCATTCAAAAAGCCCAATTTAAAGCTCCCCCTTCTCTCTCTAACAACAGTTGGCCAAACTGAGAAGTAGAGAGAGAAAGCTCTGGAGAAAAAGGGCTGTTGGGTTGTTGTTAGTTGGATAAATCATGATCTGAAGGTCTTCTTCATAGAGATTTTAGAGGAACTGATTAAGCGGAGGATCTACATTGGTGGGTTTTTGAAGGGTTTTTGTTAATTTGTTGTTTGGGATGATGAGATGAGCACTTCAAGGTTCATCAAATGTGTGACTGTGGGAGATGGGGCTGTTGGGAAGACTTGTCTTCTCATTTCCTACACCAGCAACACCTTCCCAACTGTACACACTCTCTTTTTTTTTTTCTGTTCCTTGTCCTGTTTTTGTATTTGTGGTTTTTTATTCATTTTTAACTTTTCTGTGTTGCCATTGTTTTCTTTGTTGATAATATGTGCAGGACTATGTTCCTACTGTTTTTGACAACTTCAGTGCAAGTGTTGTGGTTGATGGGCAGACTGTGAGTCTTGGTCTTTGGGACACCGCTGGTAAAATCTCTATTAATTGCTTTAATTGAGGTTTTATGAATGCTTCAAACTTGATGGAAAATTAATGTTAATTTTTTTTTTTGGTAGAATTTTTTTTTTTTTTTTTTTGAATTTCTAGAAGTAAGGATTTGCAATTCTTGACCCAGTAAGTAGAAATGTCATCTTAGTAGGTAAGCAATTTACTGGGCTAATAACCTGACATTTTTACAGCAAACCCAATTCTTCTTTTTAGGTTTGGGTGAATTTTTAGGGTCATTTATCAGTTATCGCTAACATCATTTTGCACAATTTTCTTATGCTGCCAATGTCTTTCTCTATGTGCTTTTTTTTTTTTTTTTTTTTTTCTTGTGAGTAATGCACACTATCAATTACACTAAATCAAGCGCAAAGGAAGAGTTTGATACATGTAGCCAGTCCAACTAAGAGGTTTTGTCATTGTTGTATTTTCTCGAGTAATATATATGTGATTATTAATTGTATAATATACACTAGTTTTCTTAAAAATTTTTTTTTTTTTTTTTTTTTTCCGATGACAAGTTTTTTTAGAATTTGAAGAGTATAAGGAAAAAATTTACAATTTTTGAAAAGCTAAAGAATGCTAAAAGTGTTGAAAGGCTGAACAGAACTTGAAGTTGATCAAAAAACTTGAAATTTGAATCTCTGGTCATGTCAATTACGAGTAGTATTTTGAAGTTCAAAGCGCCTTTTTGCTTCATGCTGTGATATTGTAATCATTCAGCTGGTTGGAGTTACTTCCTTGGTGCTATACATTTGGAATTTCGTGACTTGGTAGTTGGTATATCTTTTCTTTGTTTCAAGATCAATGCTTTATCACATTTAATATTCTATGCTGAAAATAATGGAAATTGACCACTTTTTGAACAAAAAGCTCAAAATCAAGAAATATATTTAAACTTGGAACATGGGTTTTGAAATTTGAAAAATTTTCTGCAGGTCAAGAGGACTACAACAGACTCAGGCCTCTCAGCTATAGAGGAGCTGATGTTTTCCTCCTCGCGTTCTCGCTCATAAGCCGGCCTAGTTTTGAGAACATAACTAAAAAGGTGAGATTTCTCCTTAATTTTTGTTAACAAGAAGGAAAAAAGCTGTCCAAAAACTTGGTAAATATAAATAATCTCATGTGATCTCTCTTTTCTAATGCCTTTTTTCATTTTCATGCTCTTTGTTCCATGGTTGAAGTGGGTCCCTGAGCTGAGACATTATGCTCCAACAGTCCCAATTGTGCTTGTGGGCACCAAATTAGGTGATGCGTTCATTCCTCTTAAAGCATCCTTTCGGCTTTGCAACCGCCTCTCTCTTCGCTTTCCCCCCTTTTTCTTTTCATTTGTCTATACACATGCAACTTGTTTATGTTTTGAATGTTTTTGGATATGAATCCATCCCATGGAATTGATACAAAAAGAAGAAAACAGTATCATTTTGGATTTAAAACCTCTTTTAATTGTCCTAATAGCTGTTTTGGATGCTTATAAGAGATGAGTATGTCATTGGTAGTTAATAATTGTAAATCTTACAATTAGGTAAAAAATGTGAATCTTATAATGAATTAATAAGGCCTAGTTGTTGAGACTTGGATTGAACTTTAATTTATTTTGATGCAATCATATAGTCATACTATGCTTTAATTTCATGCATGATGAAGTTGGTCGCGGACCAACTCTATGATAGGATTACTCTGCATTGTGTTCATTTGTTTGATAGAAGTTTTGGTGGCTTGTTTCTGCTTCTCTGTCGGTGTTCAATGTGTTTGATTATTTTTAAGTGAAGTGTTTTTTATGTCAACAGATTTGAGGGAAGACAAGCAGTTCTACAAGGATCACCCTGGAGCCTGTACAATTTCAACAGCTCAGGTGTGGATTGAACATCCCACGATGCGTTTTCTCTTTGATAAAATAGTTGGCGGATAATAACCCTCTTTCGAGACATTCGACAGTTTCTCTTAATTCCCATTTTTGTTTCCTTTCCCTTTTGTCGCCTGTCCTAGTCTTTATTTTCACTTTTTCTAATTTTAGAAAAGATATTCTATTGATCTATGATTGCTGGACATGATTTTGATTTCTTAAATAGTACATTTACTTCTGCAGAAGATGCCTAAATCTCTTCTTTTTATTTTCCATGTTATATTTTGGAAAAAAAAAAGATAAAGACGTCGATTTCAGTATATGAGGAAATTGTCGATTGAGAACACGTTTTCAAGTTGCATAGAATCTCATACAGTCTCTGTGATGCAATAATACAGTTGAAACTCAACTGTTCCCCTTCCATGACAGTCTGGCGGTTAATTAATCTTGTTTCAATTTATTCAGGGAGAAGAACTGAAGAAACAAATAGGCGCATTGGCGTATGTTGAATGCAGCTCAAAGACGCAGCAGGTTTAACTCTTGGACTGCATTATTTACTCCGGGCAGTTATTAAATAGTCCTTTAATAAATTCTATGTATGGCTTCTAGGCGATCGGAAACTTGGAACCCAAGTTAAAAGCATCAATATTCTGTATGAGATCCAATGAAGGCAATCTAACCTCATTCTACCTTGTGAACTGAAACAATCCAACTAGGTCCCAGACAACTTGATTAGTCATTATTTTGATTTGAAAGTTTGCGCCGAACTATGCTGAACTTGATCAATGCAAGCTACTAATAACGCTTCCAAAACTGGTCTAATGCCTTCTGTAATTAAGCTGTTATTATGAAAATAGGAAATCTCAACAATTATTGCTGCAGAGCAATAGGAAAAACAAACTTGATCTGTCGGACCTTATCTTTTTTTTTTTGTGGCTTCTTTAAAATACACTGAGCAAGTTTTAGACTTCGGAACACTGATGAAATTGAACTTATGTTGTGACTGCAGAATGTGAAGGCTGTATTTGACGCTGCAATCAAGGTTGTTCTCCAGCCACCGAAGCCGAAGAAGCACCGGAGAAAACCAAGGATTTGCCAAATTCTTTAGCTGAATATCTTCATCGATCGCCTTCATTGGTCATGACTCATGAATTGCCACCTCATTGACTCTCTTACATAATATGTTTCTATGTTTGTTTTCCTCACTTTCTTGTGTGATTTGGTGTATTTCTCTTACTGGGATTCTGATACTTCTGATGATATGAGAGAAGATTGAAACACTTGTCTAATTCTGTATGATCATCTTAATTTTATTGATTAGTAGTTGGAAAAGTGGGTTCGTAACAGTTGTTAATTAGTTTTTTTTTTTTTAAATAATCGTAGGTGTCCAAACTTATTTTTTCAGCCTTTCCCTACTTAATTAGGCTCAATTCCCTAAGACTCATTTGGGCATTTGAATTTCATGACCTCAAGAGAAACTGACATATTTGGAGGTGATCGATAAGATAGTTGAACTTTCATATGCTTCCTTCAACTTTAATTAAGTGCAGTTCTTGCGACATAGACATCAATGCAAAACCATCATTTCTCTTTAAGTGCTTGTTGGTGAATGCAACTTGTTCAACAGCTCATTTGATGAGCAATGCATGTCGTGGACATCAGGTATGATTTCATGAATAATGAGCATCAGAAGACATGTTTTGTTTCTAAGACAAGCAAGTCACTTCCTTTAATTAATTCTTATTTTCTCCATTTTATCCTTCATGATGATGATTCATGCTTTTTCGATACTTAGGTTATAATGCCATTTTAGTAAACTTGTGGCGGTTTTTGTTCTATTTTTTATACTTCATTATGGTGATCAACTGATCATGCTTGTTCTATACTTTGGTTATAATGCCATTTTAGTAAAATTGTCACGGTTTTTGTTCTATTTTTTGTACGTCATTATGGTGACCATCCTTGTTCTATATATACTTTGGTTATAATGCCATTTTAGTTTCTTATAAAAAAAAAAAAGCCGTTTTAGTAAAATTGTCATAATTTTTTTTTTGATAGCCAAATAGTCACAAATTTTGAACTAATTAAACTATAAAAAATGCTTTAGATAAAATCTTTTTTTCCAAATACTATAACCATTTCTTTTTTATGATAAGCACGATCCTTGGCTGAATTAGTTAATGGTTGAAACTCTCTATGTTCAATTTTTATAATATTGGTTTCAATCCAAGGTAAGAAAAGTGTGGTGACTAGTTTTACGTATGGGTTATAAGAGTGAAAGTGAGGTTCACACCAAAATACCAAGCCAAGATGAAGTGTCCACTCCACTCTTATAAACCTTATTTTTTCTTTAAGAGTAGTTGACGTGGGACTATCCCAACATCTCTAACATTCCCCCTCAAGTCCAACTAGGACTTGACCGAAGAACATCAATCGACCATTTTTCGACTTTGATACCATGTTCAATTTTTATAATATTTGTTCCAATCCAATGTGAGAAGAGTATGGTGACTAGTTTTAGTTTTATGTATGGGCTACAAGTGTGAAAATAGGTTAACTCCAAAATACCAAGACAAGATGGAGTGTCCACTCTACACCTATAAGCCTTATTTTTCTTTCTGAATAGTCGATGTGGGACTATCCCAACATCTCCAATAGTCATAGTGGCCTTTTCGCCATTCTATCAGCACAAGCGTATTTGTTGTTCTTGGTATCCAACCCAACTTGACATCTTAAAGGTTGTCCCGACATCTCCCTGATCTGTTGAAGCAATAGACACTCAAGTGTCATAAAATGTTCATTCGAGATCAATTCATAGACTTCCATTAAGTTAGTCTCCACAATTATTCTGTTCCACAATCACTTGAATGTTTCCAGTCTACTTAGAGATCGAGATTAGTACGATTGAACATTAAGGATGAATTTCTTGTGCCTTATCTTTCATAAAAGGATATCATATGAAAAAGGATATAATATACCATATTGATTAGGTTGTATCAATTTTAATCTACTTGCAACTTGAGTAGTCATAATGCCTTGCTAGAAACCGCTTACAACTCGTGTACCAAAATGGTTTTGGTTCACTACTAACGTTGCATGAACCTATTGGGTCGCACGCAAAGAATGATTTTACGGGATTTTAAACGACTCGAAATAATGAATCTTATATAATAAAACTCATAACATAAAAAAACCTTACGATGTGTCATATTAATACCACTTTAAGTAGGGGTCTTAGTAATTCACTTGCCCGAGATACAAGGGTTCTACAAAATAAGCGTGTTAAGTGAATTCACATTACGATAGAAATTCGAGTTGGAATATAATTTTCGTTTTTAGAAAACAAGTTAGGTTTCTCAGTCGTTCTAGAGTTTTAGGGAGAAAAATAAAATTATTTTCGTGTTCTCTGATTGTAACCGAAAGTCTAATGGTTCAATTGTAGTAATAATGTGATCGATAAAGGTGCCATGATGTGTCATATTAATACCACTTTAAGTAGGGGTATAACAATAATTCACTTGCTTGACTTTATGCAAGATTTGTATAAATAAGCGTGTTAAGTGAATTCACATTATTGGATAAATTAGGGTTGGAATGTAATTCTCATTTTTAGAAAACGAGTTAGGTTTCTCAGCCATTCTGAAGTTTTAGGGAGAACAGAAAATTGTTTTCGTGTTCTCTGATTGTATCTAAAAGTATAACAGTTCAATTGTCGTAATAATATGACCAATGAAGGTTTATTACTGACATCGTCCTCTAGGAAAGGTTTATCTGGACAAGGTTCACTTAGTTAAGTTCACTCTATTATTAAGAAGATTTCTTTTTAATTGGATTTTAACTAACTACTATATTCTATAAAATAAATTAACTTATACTCTTACATTGATAAGACTTTTAGTTCACAACTTCACTTAGGTAATGAATACTATGATTTCATATCATATTTTCTTCGTCTTCATTACGAGTGTACAATGCTAAATTAGAATAGACATATTTCCTTAAGATTAACTTCAAGCCACTGTTGTGGTAGAAAAGATCCTAATGTGCGAACTAGAATTCCACCTATCGGTGTGAATAACGTAAGTCTCACATACTATTAAGTTCCAAATATTTATACTCGTAACCACTTAAGTTTACTATTTGTGTCTTCCTAATTAATAACTATCTATCGATGTTATATATCTCACGGTTGTATTGACCATATCCAACGTAAAAGCTTCAATGGCTATGGTAACTCCTAAAACCTCTTATTAACAAACACGCGATAAAGATGTTCATATCATTATTTATAGAATCAATATAAATTCTAACTATTACACTTTTAATTATTATAATCCATTCATACTTCCTTTAGCATAACACTCAGTTCATAGGATCTATTGATCCTTAAAATAAAAAACTACTCACTTCATCATGAAATAACTCCTTTGGTCTCCTTTAACCTTGTATACCTGAAAATATATAAATTACTTCAATTAGAGCTTATTCCGTGATATTTAGTCTAATTAAACTACTAAACTAACCCTATATATAAGTCTAATTAAACACTTATCATTCTCTCTCGAGCTAGCGCTCGGAATCTTGCCCGCCATACATGTGTGGATTTCTAATAGAGAACTTTTATCTCTGGTAGCATCTTAAACATTAATCAACACATAGAAGCAAACTAGCAATTGTTGTACGATTTATTTTTGTTAATTAATTCAATGGAATTCGGATTAGATCCTGTTGGTATTTTGAAAATAAAATTTTAAAATCTCCACTGCGTTTTTGAACCTCTAAAACCTAACACAATAGATAACTAAGGCAATAAGTGCAAAAATAAGAAGCTTACAATGTCTAACCAAGTTGCGAAACTTAAAGTAGAAGTCTTACAAACGAACTAAAACATAAACTATGGTCCAAATAACTACCCATATGAAAATCCATTATTTTAATACATGTCAAGTTTAAAACATAATATATATAAATAAAACAACCTTGCAAATAAGAAAAGAGCTTTTATGCTATGGCTTTGCCCTTTCCTTTGTCCTAAACAACAATTGAGGTACCTGGGGAGGGATAAGTATGGTAAGCAATACATTTAGCGGGCCCGATAAAACATAATTCTACTTTACCCTAAATCATCCAAGTAATACCTAATGCGAATAACTAGCATGAACATGGTTATTGATGAAATCCTACTATCATTCCGAACATTGAGAAATAATATAAACGAGCATAATATTGAATGCAAGACACAATAAGCCAAAGCCCGAACAAGATAGTTCAATAAGATAACAAGGATGATATGAATGCCATAGAGTCAACGAAGTGAAAATTGGATATACACCATACGTGACGTAACAGCCAACCAGCACAAGAAATTTGCACTTTTGCAAAACACACTAAACCTATCTAACTTAGCCTAAAACCCAAAATAAGGCTCTAAAAATACTCTAATACATACTAAATTATATCAGGAGCTTAGGGAAGAGTCTTGAGAGTCTGGGTAAGCATTTTAAGGTGTCGGGAGGCCGTTAAAGTTAAGACTTTACACTTTGTGATGTGATTGTACCCATTGATTATTTCATTTGTATTTCATATTCACTTTATGCCCAATTTATTATATTCTATATTGACTATGTTCAATGTTGTACTCTCATATCATGGCTTTATTTGATACTCCTCACTTTTTGAGCTTGACTTTCATGATATTATGATGAATTGAATTCCTTTGAATCATCCATGTGCTTTATGTAATTTCTTGTTATTTTACAGTGAATATAGTGTAAATAGCATGCTATTAGGAATTCTAAGTTTGTGAATGACTTTATGGACTTGTACTCTTGGGAATTGTACTTTGTAACATAGCCAAGTTTTGAAATCCTTAATGAGTCAATTTCTTGGAATTATAAAATAGTTATAGAATCTAGAGTCCATTGCACTATGTTAGAGTTGATCGACACATGAGGTTAAAGTCCCTGGGGATGTCGGCATTCGCTACTACGACGTGACACATGGGATTAGAGTCCCATGGGTTGTTGGTACACCAAGGTTAAAGTCCCTGGTGACATTAGGGTTAGAGGCTCTAGTGATATTAGACTGTGCGATATCACACATATCCTTTAGTGGCCTTAAAGGCTACAATGACGCATGTCACAACCGACCAGATCTATATCATAACTGTTTAGCCTCGTGTCAGTTTCACTTGCTTAACTGTGGTATTTCTTAGCATATTTCTTGTATTAGTCTTTCTTTATTGAACTTATGCTTTTAAATACCATTTAGTCTTTTGGAAATGTGAATGAAGATGTCAACGGGGTTTACTGTTATTTTTTGTACTCACTGTCCTTTTTAGGACAATGGGTGTAGTGCCGTCATCGACTAGCAGGCATGAAAAAGAGAAGATTGATGACTACATCTGAGCCAACGACGCACTTCTACATCGACATTTTGTAGGTTTTGATATTTTGTGTATTGTACAATTATGCCTTTTGATCCATTTTAGGGTTGTATACTGGGTCGAGCATTTAGTTCCTCGACTTATGATGATCAACACACTATTTATTTTCATTAGTCTATTTTATATATACATGTTATCATTATTTCCTGGTTTCCAAACTTAAGATTTACTATATTGCTTATGCTTAATCTGTTAAGTTTCTACTAACTTTATAACTCTTAAATAGTTTTAATTACTTTGAAATCTAGTAATATGCTGACATGTGTATTACTTATCCTGAACGCTTATATCGAGGAGTATATGATAAAAGGCCGACTAATGCGTAATTAAGTCCTATACAGTTAGGACTTGGGCTTAATTACTGGATTAGGCCCGGCAGTGCCCTAGATCAGGGAAGGGGACATCATAGTTGGTATCAAAGTCAATGTTCTCAATAAGTAAGACACAAACTTGAATAAAAAACAAATTTCAAATGTGGAAGCCAGACGATCTTTGTTTAGAAATCATTAGCTGGGAAGTGAGTGAAAGTGAGATGGGGATTTCTTATATGTACATGTTATTTTCTATATGTATATATATGCATTATCTACGTAGCTATTAGTGTCGTGAACATTGCTAACTTGTAGAGCACAATGGCAGATCAATGCAAGATCGGAGATTGCAGAAGCTCTAGTGGTGCAAACTCTTCCAGTCATAATCGCACCAGTAGTAGAGACAACTGATGTTGTACTATCTCCCATGCCCACATCTTTCAGCATATCAGTTGATGTCCATCTTGTGAAGGACTTCATTAGACTCAAGCCAGCCTACTTCGACGAGAGAAAGGAGCTTTGAGAAGGATCGAGAAGTGACTCGTATATCAGGAGAAGCTTCATAGGATACTGAAGATCAATGATAGACTTTGATAAGAGATCTCATTGTATACTCTGAAGAGAAACGCTGATGTTTGGTGGTGTATGATAGTAGTTGCTCATGGAGAGTTTGAGACATGGGAGACTTTCAAGCAGAAGTTCTATCAACAGTACTTCTTGCTTGCGATTATGAAGAGGTTGAGGAAGGAGTTTATGAATCTGAGATAGGGTCATGGTCATTATCAAGCACAAGGTCAGCTTCAAGCTCAGGGTAGGTGCAAACATATTACATGCTATATATGTGGATAGGTCGACCACATAGTGACGGATTGCTCGCAACCGGCAATAGTCTACGTATAGTAGGATCGATAGGTGGTTCATATGGTAGCCTAGCCAGATGCTGACGCCACATGAGTTCTTATTGAGGGTACAATTCCCATTTAAGGTAGAGATTCTTATGTGTTATTTGATTCTGGATCTACCGTATCTTCTGTCGCTGGTCGCATGTCAGGCATCTTAGGACTAACACCCGTTAGTCTTAGAGTACATTTGGTCCTTAGTACTACAGCTGAAGATAAAGTTTACCCTAACAGCCTAGTTAAGAGATGTCCAGTTGAGATAAGTTGAGTAGAGTTGCCTGCATACTTCAGGGTTCTCGAGGTATTAGAGTTTAAATCGTAATTATGGATGGATTAGCTCGCAACACATCACACTCATATTGACTGTTTAAGTAAGACAATGATATTTGAGATCGCAAGACATCTCATATTTACCTATAGAGGCAGTACATCAAGAGCCGAGAGCACGAGAGGTCGACTTGCGACTAGTGGAGAGATGGAAACTCTAGTAGAGTTGTATGCAGAGTCAAGGACCCAGACTTTAGGACTTACCAGTTGTTTGCGAGTTTTTAGACATTTTTCAAGAGGACTTACCTAGTTTACAGCCGCCGAGAGAGGTTGACTTCATCATTGAGTTACTACCAAGCACCACGCCTATTTCTATATCTCCATACTGTACGATTCCTATGAAAGCTAGAGGAGTTAAAGACTCGGCTTCATGACTTGAGATATAAGGGATTCATCACACCCTTTATGTTGTCATGGGGAGCACCCGTCTTTTTTGTGAAGAAGAAGGATGGTACTTTGAGACTGTGCATCAACTACAGACAGTTGAACAAGGTCACGGTCAGGAATAAGTATCCACTACCGAGGATTAACGATTTATTTGATCAGCTGAAAGGAGAATAGTATTTCTCGAAGATAGACTTACGATCAGGGTATCATCATGTAACGATCCATTTTATTAATGTCGTTAATTTCTTGAATTTACAGACATGGACGCCAGCTTAGATCTACATGGATGTCGCGGTAAGCTAGGACACACGAAGACCTAGGTATGATAGTTTATGGTGTGTTGGTTGCTTATTTGCGGAGTAATTTATTGAAATACATCGCATGTGTGTATGTTGCATAACAATACGTATGAGATTGTGTGAACTATATTTGCCTCGATATGTGTGTCAACACGGGTACCGGGTAGTTGATGGGACAAAATATTAGGTCGGGGAAACTAAAACACACAAAGTAAATAAAAATTGGACAAGTAACTAATATGGAATGGGTATTAGGTGGTTAGTGACGCGGTGGTACACGTATGTCACGGCTCGGACGTGAAATCAGGCGTCGAAACGCCTGAAAATAACATTTTTGTGCTTAAAACACAAGCGATTAGTTGATTTTGTTGTGGGTTTGGTGATTCGGCCATGGTGGCCGAGAGAGGTTCGACTAAGGAGGCGGAACTGGGTCGAGGGTGGAGATGGCGGGGGCGTCACCCCTGCCATCGATTCCACTTGGGGTTGGGGTGAGAGCCAACCCTAACCTAACAATAGAGAAAGAAAAACAAAGTTTGCTGGCGATCGAACGAGGGAACCCTGGTTCGATCGCGTTGAAGGGATGCCCACGCGTGCACTTGTGCACCCACCCCACTGGGCCAGACTAGAATTGGTCCAGGCTTGCCCCTGACCCGTTTGGGTCGACCCGAACCAAACCAATAATAATAAAAAAAAAAAAGAAAAGAAAGGAAAAACTGAGGAGAAATTTCAAAAAAATTATATTTGAGTAAAATAAATAGAAATTGATGAACTTCTATGAAAAATAATGTATTTGGGAATTTCGAACGCGACTTTTGCAGGGCATTTGCCTCGAAAAGCGAAATGAGAAACTTGGCCTAAAATTTTTAGAACTTGGTCGTAAATTGTCATGCTAAATCGAGATTATTGATAAATAGACATAGGTGGACACGGGTGAGCAATTAGCAACCAAAGACTTAGTGGACTTGGATTCGGGGATTGATTACGGGATATTGGAATACGTTATGAGGTTTGTAAAACCCAATTGAAAAACTCAGAGTATTTATTTTGCTTTGTATTTCCATTCAGTTCCAATATTCCTTGTGGTCTTTATTACATCTATATCTTGTCATTGTTTGGATGGTTGGTTGAGTTACTCCCACCGGATTTTCCATTGTGTGTCTGTGCATTCTAGACCATAGCATGTGTATCAGGAGTTCTCGGTGGATAACGACCCGAGCTAATGAACTAACATGTGTCGATGCGTCGTAGGTACACGACGGCCACCGAAAGGGACCAGGTGATAGTTAGTTAGGTGCGCCCACTAGGGGGATCCTGTAAGGGTATTCCTAAGTATGGTTTAGTCTGACTGGAACATGCACATACATTTGCACTTTATTGTTATCTATGCATGCTATGCTCTAATTACAGTTGTCTGTTTAGATTTTGCATGTTTATTTAACAGTATTTATTGAATTCCACTTGTTTATTTGAATGCTCAGAGGCGTTCCTTAGGATTTTACTGACTAGACTCATCATCCTTTTTCTTCTTTGATGATTGAATGCATATTCGAGTACAAGTAAGGGCAATGAGATCTTAGGCGACTACCTCTGACTGCCCGCTGTTGATGACTACTCGTACGTATGTTTTTTTATGATATTTTGATTTCTTTTGGGAACTAGGGAGTATCATAACATAGTACATGTATCTACCTTATATGGTACAGTTGTCTACCTCTATACATAGTATATTTCAGGGCTTTTTCCACAATAGGATTTGTTTAATTGATTATTAATATTTCTTGCATTTAAGTCCGACTTCTGCTGAATATGTCATTTATACACTGTACACACAAGTGGATACGAATTTTAAGACAGAGAAAGGAGGGGAAGGTGTCGTACACGTGTAGTAGGGCCGGCTGGTAAGGAGTACACGGAGACACGTTACCCCGGGGCGACGAGGATCGCCACAGTTGGTATCAAAGCAAAGTGGAAGTCCTAAGACAATAAAACTTAATCAATGAACTTAGATGTGGAAACCCGAAGTTATTGCTTTAGAACTTTAGTCGGGAAGTGATGTGAGGAGGGTACAGTTAGAACTTATTTGCGTGTTATATTTTCATTTTATTATATGATATACGTATGTACCTCGAGACTGACCCGGAGCGCATTCTCGATGCAGATTATGGACGGACAGTTTGGTACGCCTTTTAAGATTGGACAGACTAGCGATGCGGCAGGAGATGTCTCGGTTATGGCGAATGGGGAGGATAGACTCTCAGCCTAAAAGACACAGATGGCCGAGGTATTATTTATGACTATTACGAGAGCAGACCACGGTACTGGCGGTATATACTTCAGCTAAAGAGCCAGTAGCTGTGACCGTATCCGCGGGGACAGCAGTTGTTCAGGTGGTACCCCATACACCAGTTCAGGGGGTAGCGGCAGAGGCACCCACAGAGACAGCTACCACAGTGGTCGTTCCTTTGGAGACGTCGACTCTTACGCCTCCACTCACGACGATGGACTAGGCTACTGCCACCCCCATTGCTGATACGACTATTACATCGACATTCGTCCTGACACCAGAGACAAAGTTATTGAGGGAGTTTTTGAAGTTCCAGTTTGGATTCTTTTATAAAGGCGGTGTCCGAGGCTGCAGGGAGATGAGTAGTGTCCCATCAGCGTTTCCATAAGCTGATGAGGAACGATGAGACTGTACAGGCACGACTTTCTAAAGCTTGTTTGAGAGGGCATGCGACAGTCTGGTGGACGACATATACGGATACTCATTCGGAACTGACGACATGGGTTGAGTCTAGGGAGCTATTCTACGATCAGTACATACCTATAGAGGTTAGGTTAAGACTGAGGGAGGAGTTCCCGGCCCTGCGACATGGTAATCGGACCTTGATGCAGTAAATGGAGAGGTTCTGACATTTGCTTAAGTTCTCTCTTGATGTCATCGGGACAAAGCGCTTATAGATCTATTATTTCACCAGAGGGGTTGATGACGGGATTGAGTCAGCAATTGTCTCGACCGGATCCATGACTCTGCAGGAGATCTTTGACAGGGCATTCGCTCATGAGACATACATACTATAGAGGGCTGGCAAACTTGTGACTGGTAGGGAGGTACAGTCAGGGCAAAGTTCTTGGTTGAATCAGAGGCAAAAGAGACCGATTGATCGTCCGGATAGAGGCTGGAGAGATGATAGATGGGAGAAGGTCTGCCGGGATGATTTTTTGGGTACTCAGTTACGATATGAGGAGCCACAGCCAGTTCATGCTATCTTCTCAGCACCAGTGGATCGGTAGAGGTCACAGCCACAGTAGTACTATCAGGGTCAAGATCAGGGGGACATGACAGGGGTCAGGTAGACCAGGGTCAGGGTTTGAAATCTGGAGACAGACAAACGGGTAGACTAGAGAGCCGTAGATGTCACCGGTGTGGGCAGATGGGACACTTGAGGGTTGACTGTCAGACACCACCTTCGCCACGACGAGACTCAGACTAAGCTAGAGATAGAGCACATGCGTTAGCACAGCCAGATAGCGGGGCGAGTAGGCACCTCGTTAAAGGTACATTACTTATAGCTGGTCACCATATGCATGCTATGTTTGATTATGGTAGAACTTTATCGTTTCTTGCTGGACGTATTGTTGGATTGTTAGGGTTAGTCATACAGACACCAGACCCACATCTTTTCCTCAGTACGGCTGCTGGGGATAAGATATACCCTAACCGAATATGTCGAGACGTGATGATAAAGGTGGAGGGACATCAGCAACCACCGAATCCTCGAGTATTTGAGTACTTAGAGTTTGACACACTACTCGGGATGGATTGGTTAGTATCCTATCATGCACAGATAAACTTTTACAGTAAGAAGATAAAGTTTCGTATTCTTGAAATATTGGAGTTCGTATTACTTAGATCGGTTACTGAGTTCCCTATCACGAGAGGCTGACTAGCTATGGCCCAGGAGATGGAGGCGTTTGCTGCGATAGTTAAGCCGAAAATTTAGACAGAGGTCCGAATTGAGGATGTTCTGGTGGTTAGGAATTTTGTCGATGTATTTCCAGATGATTTACCTGGATTTCCACCGCTACGAGCTGTTGAGTTCATAATCGAGCTGATACCAGGGACGTAGCCGATTGCCAGTCGACCTTAACGAAGGCACCAAACAGAGTAGGAGAAGGTGAGATGGAAATTGGATGTAGCTGTTGGAGTAGGGTTTCATTCACCCTAGTATGTCAACTTGGGGAGCTCCAATACTATTTGTGAAGAAGAAAGATGGTACGATGAAGATGTGCATCGACTACAGGAGGCTGAATCAGGTAACTGCGAGGAACCGTTACCCACTTCCTAGGATTGGCGATCTGTTTGATCAGCTGACAAGTGCAAAACTCTTCTCGAAGATTGACCTTCACTCAGGTTATCACCAGTTGAGGATTCGAGAAGATGATATTCAGAAAACCACTTTCAGCATGAGATACGGGTTATTTGAGTTCGCAGTTGTGCCGTTTGGCCTGACGAACGCTTTAACGATTTTCATGGACTTGATACACAGGGTCATGAGGCCGTATTTGGACAAATTCGTCTTCGTGTTCATTGATGATATCTTGATCTACAACAGGACTTGTGAGGATCATGAGGGACATCTTAAGACAGTTTTGACGACACTAAGAGAGCATCGACTGTATGCCAAGTTTAGCAAGTCTGACTTTTGGCTAAGTAAGGTGAGATTCTTAGTCTATGTCATCAGTGAGCAGGGTATCTCAGTGGATTCAGAAAAGACTCGGGCTATCATTGATTGGAAGATGCCTGAGTCAGTGGCCGATATACAAAGTTTCCTTGAACTGGCTGGATACTACCGACGATTTGTGCATGATTTTCCTCGATCGTAGCGCTGATGATGAGACTGACTAAAAAAGATGTCAGATTTGACTAGTCAAATAAGTGTAAGCATGCCTTTTGTGAATTGAAGCGGAGATTGACATCTGCATCAGTATTGTCATCGTCAGATTTGGGCAAGACCTTGACAATATATACAGATATGTTGGGCATTGGTCTTGGATGTGTGTTGATGCAGGATAGTAGACCAGTTGCCTATCTTTCCAGATGGTTGAGACCCCACGAGGGGAATTATCCAATGCACAACCTGGAGCTTGCACCGGTCGTCTTTGCACTGAAGGCTTAGATGCACTATCTTTATGGAGTGTAATTCGTATTGTATATAGATCATTAGAGTTTACGTTGCATCTTCACTCAAAGGGATTTGAATATGCGCTAACGAAGATGGCTAGAGTCGCTGAAGGACTACAACTTCGCTATTGGGTATCACCCTGTTAGAGCAAACGTCGTAGTAGATGTATTGAGCAGGAACGGACTCGACAGTCAGACCGTTCTGCAGTAGATGAGACATGAGCATGGCTTATTACAAGCAGCATCAGTTATGTGAATGACCGAGTTATCGACTATGGCAGAACAACACATTTGTTGTCAGATGAGGATACCGACTGTATCGATTGAACTTGTTGTCGAGTGTCAAAGGGCCGATGGGCTCTATGAGCGGGTCAGTGGTCAGTCTCGAAATTCGCAATGCACTGATTGGACATAAACAACAGATCGGTGTTTGCGATACCGAGGGAGATTGTGGATACCTGCGGATCAGGAGATACGAGACGAGATTTTGGAGAATGCACACTAGTCTCATTACACAGTTCATCCTGGTCGGACCAAGATGTACCATGATTTAAGGCGACTATTGTGGTGGTCAGGGATGAAGGCTGACGTTGTTGCGTACATTAGGAGTTTTCACATTTGTCAGCAAGTGAAGGCAGAGCACTGGAGACCCGATGTTATTACAGCCGTTGCCCATTCCACAGCGAAAATGGGAACATGTTATTATGGATTTCGTTAATGGGCTACCACAGACATCAAGGTGTCACGATGCAGCTTAGGTAGTGATTAATAGACTGACGAAATTTGCTCACTTCATTCCAATCTCGATGAAATACACGTTTCCTTAGCTGAGCATATTGTTTGAGTGGGAGATTATTAGACTTCATGGGGTGCTAATTTCCATTGTGTCAGACAGAGATCCCAGATTGACCTCGAGACTATTAGAGGCAATGCAGGAACAGTTTGTCACTAGGTTGCAGTTTAGTACGGCTTATCATCCTTAGACTGACGGATAGTCAGAGCAACTGATCCAGATTTTGGAGGATATGCTCAGTGCTTGTATATTACAGTTTGGGGGATCGTGGGAGGATTATCTGCCTCTGTGTAAGTTTGCATACAATAACAACTATCAGGCAAGTATTGACATGCCACTATTTGAGGCACTGTATGGGAGGCCCTGTAGATCACCAGCGTGTTGGGTAGAGCCGAAAGATACGGTAACAGTAGGGTCTGAGATAGTTGTTGATCACATAGAGAAAATATGACAATTTCGTTAGAAGCCGCAAGCTGTACAAGATAGACAGAAGAAATACGCAGATATGTATCAAGAAGGTCTGAGCTATGACGAGGGTGATATGGTGTATTTGAAGGTTTCTCCTTGGAAAGGTCAACAGAGATTTGACATTAAGGGAGAACTAGCGCCGAGATACATTGGTCCATAGCGGATTGCACAGAGAGTAGGTACTGTTGCATATCAGTTGGAGTTACCTGCCGAGTTTGCTAGGGCTCATCTGACATTTCACATTTCTATGTTAAGACTCGCTAGTTCAGGGCCGATATTGACGATTGAGCTGGGATAGGTGGAGATACAGCCTGACGTGACCTATGAGGAGAGATCGATAGAGATCGTTGACCGTCGAGTACAAATTCTTCTGAATAGGGAACTCGTGAAGGTCCTAGTTTGTTGGCGGCATCATAAGATGGAGGGACTCGCTTGGGAGCTCGAGTCGACGATGAGGACGCGATACCCTCAGCTATTCTCTGGTATGAGATTTTAGTTACCGTTAAATTTCGGGATGAGATTTTATTTAATTGGGAAGAAATGTAACAACCCATTTTATTAATGTTGTTAATTATCTCGAATTTACAGACGTGGACGCCAGCTCAGATCTACGTGGACGTCGCGGTAGGCTAGGACACACGGGAACCTAGGTATGATAGTTTATTATGTGTTGGTTGCTTATTTGCGGTGCAATTTATTGAAATACACCGCATATGTGTATGTTGCATAACAATATGTGCGAGATTGTGTGAACTGTATTCGCCTCGATATGCTTGTCGACGCGGGTACCGAGTTGTTAACGGGACCGAATATTAGGTCGGGGAAACTAAAACATATAAAATAAATAAAAATTGGCCAAGTAACTAATATGGAATGGGTATTAGGTGGCTAGTGACGCGACGATACATGTAGGGCGTCGAAACGCCCGAAAATGGCATTTTTGTACGTAAAATACAGGCGAATGTCCCAAACGTGTCACAACTCGGAGTTAAGGAAGTGTTAGGTTGGAGTAAATGGAGGGTTAAGGATGCACAAAGATGCACATGTGAATGGAGATGTGCCTATAAGCCAACAAGACTTATCATTTCTCCACCACGTTTTCTCTCACCACTCTCACTCACACACTGGAACTTGATAGGCTGAGAAAGAGAAGAAGAAACGAATAGGAGAAGGAGAAGAAGAAGTCGGGAAGAAGAGAAGAGAGGGTGGAAGCATCAGGATCAAGGTGAGTCATAGTTAATTTTGTTGTGGGTTTGGTGATTCAGCCATGGTAGACGAGAGGAGTTCAGCCATGGAGGCCGAACCGGGTCGAGGGTGGAGATGGCAGGGGCGTCTCCTCTGCCATCGATTCCACTTGGGGTTAGGGTGAGAGCAAGCCCCAACCCAACAACAGAGAAAGAAAAAAAAAGTTGTTGGTGGCGATTGAACCGGGGAACCCTGGTTCGATCGCGTGGAGGGGATACACGAGCGACCGCGCGTGAGCGAGTTGGGTCGACCTGACTCAAACCAATAATAATAAAAAAGAAAGGAAAATTGGAAAAACATTCGGGAAAAATTGAGAAAATTCCGAAAAAATTATATTTCAATAAAATAAATAAAAATTAATAAATTTCTATGAAAAATAAAACATTTGGAAATTCTGGACGCAACTTTTGCGGGGTATTTGCCTCAAAAAGCGCAAAATGAGAAATTTGCCATAAAATTTTTAAAAATTGGTTGTAAATTATCATGCTAAATCGGAATTATTGATAATTGGACATAGGTAGACACGGGTGATCAATTAGCGACCAATGACTCAGTCGACTTGGACTCAGGGATTGATTACGAGGTATTGGAGTGCGTTATGAGGTTTGTAAAACCCAATTGAAAAACTCTGAGTATTTATTTCGCTTTGTATTTCCATTCAGTCCCAATATTCCTTGTGGTCTTTATTACATCTATATCTTGTCATTGTTTGGACGATTGGTTGAGTTACTCCCACCGGGTTTTTCGTTGTGTGTCTATGCATTCTAGACCATAGCATGTGTATCAGGAGTTCTCGGTGGATAACGATCCGAGCTAATGAACTGTTACATGTGTTAGTGTGTCGTAGGTGTACGCCGGCTTGAAAAGGACCAGGTGATAGCTAGTTGGGTGCACCCACTAGTGGGATCCTGGAAAGGTATTCCAAAGTATGGTTTAGTCTGACTGGAACATGCACATACAGTTGCACTTTATTGTTATCTATGCATGCTATACTCTAATTACAGTTGTCTATTTACAGTCCGCATGTTTATTTAACAGTATACATTTGAATTCTACTTGTTTATTTGAATGCTCAGAGGAGTTCCTTGGGATTTTACTGACTGGACTCGTCATCTATTTTTTCTGTGATGATTGAGTGCATATTCGATTACAAGTAAAGGTAAGGAGATCTTAGGTGACTACCTCTGACTGCCCGCTGTCGAGGACTACTTGTACGTGTGTTTTTTTGTGATATTCTGATTTCTTTTGGGAACTGGGGAGTATCATGACATAGTACATGTATCTACCTTATATGGTACAGTCATCTACCTCTATACATAGTACTTTTCAGGGTTTTTTCCACAATATGATTTGTTTAATTGATTATTAATATTTATTGCATTTTAGTTAGACTTCCTCTGAATATGTCATTTATACGCTGTACACACATGTGGATACAAATTTCGAGATAAAGAAAGGACAGGAAGGTGTCGTACACGTGTAGTAGGGCCGGCTGGCAAGGAGTACACAGAGACACGTCACCTCGGGGCGGTGAGGGTCGCCACACATCAGCTCATGATCAGGGATGAAGATAGGTCTAAGACGGCTTTCAGCACGAGATATGGACAATATCAGTTCACGATCATGCCATTTAGGCTAACCAATGCCCCCGCAATATTTATGGATTTGATGCATCGAGTTCTTAGACCTGTTCTAGACCATTTCATGATAGTATTCATCGACGATATTCTGATATATTCGAGGACATGAGAGGATCACGAGCAACACCTCAAAGAGACGTTGCAATATTTGAGGGAACACTAACTGTATGCCAAATTCTGTGAATGTGAATTTTAGCTTTTAAAGGTTCAGTTTTTGGGGCGTGTAGCGAGAACAACAGGGATAGCAGTGGATCCGGTTAAGATTTGGGCAATTTTGGATTAGTCGGTGTTGAAGTTAATGATAAAGATTTTGATTTTTTTTTGGTTTGGCAGCGTATTATCGTCGATTTGTGAAGAATCTCATGAAGATTGCTTCACCGATTACTAAACTAATACAGAATAAAGTAGCATTTCAGTGGACTGTGGTTTATGAGTAGGCATTTGTTGAGTTTAAGAGGTTGTTGACCACTGCACTGGTGTTAGTATTGCTAAAGCTGGACAGGGATTCTTGGTGTGCAAAGATGCTTCTCGTATGAGTCTGGGTTGCGTGTTTATGTAACAGTAGCTTACGCTTCTAGACACTTGAAGGCTCATGAGAAGAATTACCCCACACATAATTTGGAGTTAGCAGCAGTAGTGTTTGCACTAAAGATTTTGAGACATCACCTGTGTCTGCCCCCTCGTCATTAAGACGACTGACTAGCCTAAATTATCTTAATCCTTTGATTACTTAGTCAGTCTAATCCATTCTTTATTTAGGACCTTCAAATAATATGCATTTGAATCCTTAATAATGCTCCAAATTGTAATTTATCCTCATTGAAACTCAATTCATGATTTGTTTGATTAGAGCAAATTGGGAAATCATACAGATTATTCTTCGTGTTTTTGTAAAAATCTCGACAATACCTCTTTTAAAAATGGTCTGCTAAAAAATCCACCTAATAGACAACAGAATGGAGAGAAGCCTAGAACGACTCACAACTCCCCGCAGTTCACAATATATATCAAAATCAAATTCATAAACTAACTTAGAGTCTCTGATACTTTAGTTACAACTTTATGAACCCAAAATAGACCAAAATTAAAACATAAACTTTCTCAACTTATTTTAACTAACTTAGGAGACTCTTATAATTCTTCAACGAAATCTCACGCCTTACATTCAACCCAATAACCCATAAACAATATATATTATATATAATTTACAATAAGAAATAACTTTAAATTTTAAAAACAATTACCACAATCTTCGAGCCTTGTTAATTCTTCCCTTATCTTCATATTGAATCTGACATCATAAAAAACTCAAAAATGACAGGAAAATAAATTCCTATATTGATATGTGCTCCTATAATTGTTAGTTTGATATATAAAGACATGTAATTACATTTCCAAATAAACAATAAGATTTATGCGTTAACATGACATGTAATCCACTATGTCGTCGTCTCCTAACTATAATTAGACGTCGACTTCCAAGAATAAAACTGAGACACTATTAAGAGATCATGAAATGCACAGATAACCTGTCGGCGTTAGACTCGGCTAGTCTCACTAAACGGCATAGAGACATGACTGAAACTTAATTTCAATTAAACCTGACTTCAAAATAAGCTTATCCCCCTCACCCACTATATGTATGCATGACCAAGAATGATAAAATGCAATGCATAATATGATACAATTACAAGTACAAAGATAAACTCCATAAAGAGTAATGATCAATGTATGGCTTACTTACCACAAACCAACTTAAAGTTGGTTGCGAAGCCTCACACAACATTTCCCCGCCATTCACATAATTTGAACCCATTCTCCGAGATTTGTTCCGACTATTTTCAGAATCCTCAATGTTACCTTAAACCATCGAGAAATCTAGATAAGTTCCCTATTCAAATTTCTAAAGTTCTCGACCAATTTCTGAGTTATTTTTGTATCCTTAAGTCCTAAAAACCCAAAATCACAATAAATCATCTCCTCGAATGTGTGGATCCTTAATTTTGATTGCAAACTATGGTTCAGAATCGAAAATTAACTTTAAATAGGCTCTTACGAGGAAAACCCCAATATAAATTCTCGAGAAAATTTCAAATACCTCATTTCTATTTATTTGTCCAAAAATATAATTTTTTTGAAGTTTTTCTTATTTTCTAGAATTTTTCCCAATTTCCTTGTCTTTTTTCTTTTCGTGTTTTTTAAGGTGGGGTCCAGTTCAATTGAATCGGACCCGGTACAGTCTAGTCTAGGGATCAAACCCCATCTTCTTCTTCGCAACCGTGCTCTGTTTCAACAATTGAGATTTTTGTTTTCTCGTTGGGTTTTCATTGGTCACCACACTCTTAGGCAGGGGGGACGGCAGGGGAGCCGTCTCCTTCCTCGGACCGAGCTGAGCCTCGCCAGACTCCAATTCGCCATTAACAACCACCCAACAACAACAACAACATGCATCAACATCTTTGTCAAAAACAACCCACAAGACAACAACAACGATGACAATCAACAACAATAATAGTCTCACCATGAGCCTCGATGTCTGCTTCACCTCGGTCTTAATCCCACTCTCCTTTTGGTCTCAAACCTTCTCTATTTCAACTCTTTCTCCCAATCTCAATCGATTCACATATGGTGTAGTGCGTGTTCTGTTGATTTGTGTAGATAAATATTACGATTTCCTCAAGATTCACATCGAAAAATCTCGAGACAAATCTAATGGTTCCATTTTCATTATATAATCTGATCTTTATCGAGATACGTGTGATGTATTTCGAGATCGATCTTGTGGCTATTAACAAGATAATCACTACTTCTAACCGACTTAGATGAAATAAATTATAATGATCTTCTCGAGATACATATCGCATATCTCGAGGTAGATCAAATGTTTTATCGCTAACCATACTCTTAATTTTCCTTTTGATGGAATATCACGCATCTCGAGACGTGGACACATCTCTTCAACATCCACGTTCAAAAATCTCTTTTCTCAATGATCACGATAAGCGTATCTCGAGGCTAATCCAATGTATATTTTAAATTTGAGTTAAACTATATGATTCATTTATATATTTATATATATAAACTATATTATATATAAATATATACACATATGTATTTTCGTGGCTATAAATTCGCCACGGACGCCAACGACTATCCTCGAGCGTGAACATTATTGTACATCTCACGCGTGTCACCGTCGACCCTGCTTGTCACTAGGCGCCCACCAATTTATTAATTATTTTATTTAATTTTGTGATTATCTCTTCAATTTATATCCAAATTAAAATTTGAAAAATACTTAAATTTTGTCGAAAAACTGAGAAATGTTCCTAACGCGTTCTAAAACTCACAAACACTGTGTAAACACTTCGACTTAACCCTATTTCATGTTGAAATAGTGTATAATACATCAAATAGGCATGAGATGTAAAAAAATAATATTTAAACTTATGACCTTCGGTTCGTAACATGTGGGTCCCACCTCAGATACTTAAATCTCAAATTAAATTCGAAAACACTTAATTAGTTGCCTAATCAAGTTTATAAAATCCTCAGATGTCACAACTTGTATGAAGAGAGATTCACACTTTCACTGATGACAAGAGTTTGAAGTATCTATTCACACTGAAGGAGTTGAATATGAGACAGCGCAGATGCACTGACTAGGATACTGGTTAGAGATGTTGAGTTTGTCAGATGTCATATGACGCACGAGTATGGTTTACTCGAGGCAGCGGCGATAGTGAGTCAAACAAAGGTTCCTACCGATACTCAAGCGATGATTTGTGCTCGGATGAGATTACAGACTTTGTCTACTAAGGGTGGGCAAACCGCGACTTGGTGGTGAGAATCATCGAACCGTGACCAAAGCAAGGTTCATGGTTTGGTCGTTTTACAAACCGCCACCAAACCGCGAACCTTTAAAATCGCAACCAAGCCGACTACGATTTTTGCGGTTTGGTTGGTTTGATTTTGCGATTTTCCTGCAACAAATTTAAAAAATAAAAAAAATGAAAAACTCTATATATTCAATACATGTCCATTAACAAAACATGCAAAAAAAAAATATAGATGTCCATACATGACCACCAAACGCACAATCAAATACATTAACTCAATCAAAATTATGAGTCTTACTTTATTTTCAAATTCAAAACAACATCAAAAAACTTTAACTCAATTCCAAGTTTGGGGGTGGTTTGCGATTTGGTGAACCGCAATTTTTCATAGATGAAAACTACCGCCAAACTGTGGAATCACGATTTTTAAGTTTTCTAAACTACCTTACACCGCGATTTTAAAAAACCACACCAAACCACGTGATCTGGACAATTTAAGCAGTTTAAGCAGTTTTATGGAAACCACAGCCCAACCCTATTATCTACACAAAGAGCTTTAGTGGGTTAGAGGACTGACAAATTATTTTTGAGATACAGTGAGTTAGCATAGAGTACATAGTGCACAAATTGGGTTGAGACTTCATATCAGTGTCTTACATACATGGGAAAATTGTGGACACTTGAGATGCCAAAGCTTAGAGATGAGATTATTTAAGAGTCACACCATTCCCGATTCACAGTTCATCAAGGCAGAAACAAGATGTACCATCACATAAAGTGACACTTCTGGTAGCTTGGGATAAAGGCGGATGTATCTAAGTTCATCGAGAACTGTTGGATTTGTCCGCAAGTGAAGGTTGAGCATTCTAGACCTGGATGATTACTACGGCCTCTTCTCATTCCACGATGGAAGTGGGAAGACATCTCTGTAGACTTTGTCAGAGGACTACCGAGGACTAACAGGAGGCATAATTCGATAAGGGTGATAGTTGACAGACTGACGAAGTCTACTCATTTCTTGCAGTAGCAGCACACTACACCTTCGATTAGTTGAGTGTGCTTTTTGAGAAAGAGATTATTAGGCTGCATGGGTTGCCATTGACGATCACGCCATACAAAGATATTATGTATACATCAAGGATGTGGTGGAGTATGCAGGAGCAGAACGATACATGCCTATAGTTTAATATAGTTTTTCATCTTCAGACTGATAGGCAGACTGAGAGATTGATTCTCATCCCAGAGGACATGCACCAGGCTTGCGTATTAGAGTTTGGTGTGTGATAACCCTCCCTCGACCTAGGGTTGAGTCGCTCGACCCAAACTGTTACCTAAGCCTGATACCAGAACTAAGCTTAAATAATGGCTTGACACGCCTAAGTCAACTTGCAGAACTACACAACTGTACGTATGAAACAATAATGGCGGAATTTAAAACTTAAAGGGTTTTATATGTTAAAAGAATAATTACAAACAAAGGTGTTCAAATATCCCTAAGTAATTGTAAACGTATACTACCAAGGTACTAAATCAACAACTTTCGGGGATTAGAATCTACCCTATTAAGTACTAAATACAACTCATGTTTAGATGTTTTGAATATCGATAATATAAATAGCCTCCAAAATTCATATCAAAGACAAAGCTCTACGCTATCACCTTCACTTTATCGCGTGTTGATATCGATGAAGACGGACCGGAGAGTAAATGGGGTGAGCTAAAAGAACCAACATAGCTCAATATGGCGAAAAACTCGCTCAACCATCAAACATACAAGTAATACCTACTAATCATGTGAGTCTATCATGAATTTAAAATAAATACAATTTTTTTTTTTTCACAATTATCATTAGTCAACTACATAAAACATCGCATAAAGAACATAAAAGCATTTATAAATCAAATCATCATACAAGGGTGATTCAAGAGAGATATCATAAAAGCATAATAATATAGTAAGTCGGGTCCCATTCAATAAGAACTAGTTATGTGACGGCCCCTCTCCTAATCTAGGAACCGCCTAGCCTAATCCCGTAATTAAGCCCGAATCATATCCACGCAGGACTTAACTACGTATTAGTCAGCCTTTACAACCTAGACGTCTCTTTTCTCGTGTTCATGATAAGTAATACACTAGTCCTACCAGTTTATAAAATTTAAAGTTAATTAAAAATCTTTTTGTTAAATTAATTAATTAGCGGAAGTCTTATTGATTACGCGGAAGCAATGAGTAACTTATGCGAAAGTCATTTACAAAATCCTAAGTGTGGAAAACCAGGAAATGACATCACATATATAAAGTCCTCGAAATGCAGTGAATTACAACAAAATAGTCTAAGTCAAGTTGGGGAAACTAATGCTCAACCCAATATACAACCCAAATAGTATCTGAAAGACGTATATAACATATACAATCAAAAAATCAAAATAAGACCTACAATCGATGCAGTGACGCGCTGCGGGCTCAGGAATAATCGTCGATCTTCTCTTTGCTCCACCTTTTGTGTTGTAGTCTGCCTGCACCATAAAAAGGACGCTGAGTACAAGAATAAAATAGTAATCCCCGATGACAAGTTTAATTTGCATTTCCAAATATTCAAATGGTATTTAAAGGCATATAAATGGAAAAATTAGAAAATAAACCATATGCGAGTAAATACTAGAGTTAAAGAAGTGATACTGACACTAGGCTAAGTAGTGGTGATTTAGGTCCGGTCGGCAGTGAAACATGTCACTCGACTCAATAATCATATAGCATTAGGGACTCTAACCCAAGTGTTACCTGAGACTCTAACCCCGGTGTGTAGACTATCTCATGGACTCTAACCCCGAGTGTCATACAGTGTCAAGTAACATGTGCCGACATCCCCAGGGACTCTAACCCCGTGAGTCGCGCACACCTCGATCGAGTACGGGACCTAAATGCAAAAACTAGTTTTTAAATTTCAAGAAATACCAAGTATGGATTGTCAAGGCATAGACGCATCTACACACCTAAACAAATAAGGAATACAAGTTCTCTTAAACATTTATAAGACATTAACTAGCCTAATAGCATGCTATTTATCATTCAATTAACATTTGAGACAACAAGAATAGACATAGCATGGGATAGAATCAATGAATAAAATCAAATGAATGGATATCATGCAAACTAGACTCATCAAGTGAGCATAGACACAAAGAACACATGATATAAGAATACAAAGGAAAAGTGGTCAAAAGGACTATGCAAGGACAACAATTAATAGAAATGAAATGCCAAGTAAAGTTGTCATTGGGTATACTCACAACAACAAAGTAAAGTCCTAGCTTTACTGGCCTCCCAAAACTCCAAATCTTGTATTCACTCTCTCGTACCCTTTTTCCTAGGTTCCTGAGTTTGGTGTCTCATTAGTTCAAGTATAGTGGGTTTAAGCTCAATTTAGTGGTGTTTATTTTGTATTCAATTTGGTTCAATAGACTTTAAATCAATCTTCCTAAATTAGCCCCTAAAGACTAAATAAAGTTTCAATTTCAGTCCTACACTTTAAAGCAGTGTTTAGTCATGAAATGGTCAAAATATCGAAATATAATTTTTTTTCCAATTTTTCTGGATTTTTTTTCCAAATTTTCCCTCATTATTCTTCTCCTTTTTTATTTCTGTTTGTCAAGTCGACCCAAACAGGTCGGACCCGAACCGGCCCTGGACCAGAACAGTCCAGGCTTAGCCCATGGGTCGAGCATTGCCCGTTATGGCCCGGCCCACTCGAGGATGCATTCCTCAGCTGATCGAACCACTTTCACTGGTTCGATCGATCATCAATTTTTTTTTTTGGTGATGGGTTGGGGTTGCTCTCCACCCCAACCCCGGTGGAATCGATGGCAGGGGAGACACCCCAGCCATCTCCACCTTAGTCGGCCATGGGATTCGGCCTCTATGGCCGAACCCCACTCTCGGCCACCCCACCGCCAACCACCCAAAACCCACAACCACAACGAAGGCTCACCTCAACCGTGACGTCTTCATTTTCCTTCCCGACGCGTTTCTTCTTCTCTTCCTCCTCTCATTTTTCTTCTTCTTCCCTCTCTATCTCTCGGCTCCCTGTATTTTTTGTGTGTGTATGTGCGTGTGTGTGATTTGGTGTATGTGTAGGTGGGGTGGTGGACATGTGGTGTAGAAAATGGGTCATGTGTTGTTTGGGGTTGTACAAGTGTGACACCACTAAGACACTCACCCATGTTTCCAGGCTTTTTGACGCCCGGTTTCGCGTCCGAACCATGATATCCGCGTACCGCCGCGTCGCTAGTCACTCAATATATATTCCATATTATTTACTTGGCTACAGGCTTATAAGTAATTCCTTATTTCATATTAGTATTAAATAAGACTTACTAAAATGCTAACTACCCGGTTCCCCTGCTCGCACGCTACTCGAGGCGTGTCTCCGCTCTCGTCTCGACGCCTACAACTGTACAAATCGACTTAGTAAGTCTACACAATACATAATACTAGGCACACATCAATACAAAGATACGATATACCTCGGCCACGTGCGTCGGTCGGTGCATGTATCACAGTGTAGGTCCTACGTCAAGGTCGGTGATCCTGATTGAGGAATTAAAACGAGGTTAAAGATTTGGGTTGTGACAAATATTCCCAACAAAATGAAAATTTTGTCCTCGAAATTTAGTTTAAGTTACGATTCTACCTGACTCGAACAGGTACGGGAATTTATCTCGCATGTAGTCCTCCCGCTCCCAAGCGAGTTTCGTGTCATCGTGGAACTACCACTTGATGAGTACCTTCAGAATAGACTTGCTCCTCAACTGTTATACCTTCCGATCTAGGATCTGAAGGGGTTGTTCCTCATAAAAGATGTCCTCGTTCAGTTCGATCTGATTCAAGTCAACTTTCGGTCGCACGCCTGCCTTCGACTCGGCTAGTAGAAGCATCGAAATGTGAAACACTGGATGACATATGTGAAGGCAATTCAAGCTCGTATGCCACTTTTCCGACCCATTTCTTAATCATGAAAGGCCCGATGTACCTCGGTGCAAGCTTGCCTTTCACTACAAATCTCTGAAGACCCTTCATAGGGGAAACCTTTAAATAAACAAAGGCTCCCTCGGAATACGCGAGATCACCGCGATACATATATACATATCCCTTCTGTCTCTCATGCGCTCCTCTGAGTCTCTGACGGATCAATTTTACCTTTTCCGTTTGGTCAACAACAATTTTAGGCCCCACTATCTCTCGGTCATCTGGCTCAGCCTAACACGATGGCGAGCGACACGTTCTGCCATACAAATCCTCAAATGGTGTCATCCCAATGCTAGCCTAATAACTATTATTATAAGCGAACTCACACAACGGTAGGGGCTTTGCCCAAGATCTGCCAAACTCCAACATGCATGCCAGCAACATGTCATCGAGGACCTGAATCAATCTCTCAGTCTACTCGTCGGTCTGAGGGTGGAAAGTCATACCGAATTGTAGGCGTGTATAGTACTGCTCTTGCATACTCTGCCACATCTTAGACGTATACGTAGCATTTTAATCTGACTTGATCATTAATGGTACCCCATGCAGCCTGATAATCTCTATCTCGAACAGTACGCTCAGCTGGTTGAACGTGTAATGCGATGCCACTGGCAGGAAATGAGCAGATTTATTCAGTCTGTCAACTATAACCAAGATTGAAACATGTCTCCTCGCGGTCCTCGGTAATCCTCTGACAAAATCCATATAGATATCTTGCCACTTCCATCGAGGAATGGGAAGCGACAGTAGTAATCCTCCGGGTCTGTGATGTTCAGACTTCACTTGCTGACATATACCACAATTCCTGATCAATCTAGACACGTCTGCTTTCATTTTAGGCCACCGGAAATGTCTCATCATGTCATGGTACATCTTAGTCCTGCCTGGATGTACGGTAAGTCTGGAACGGTGCGACTCTTGAAGGATTTCATCTCTCATATTTGGTACCTCTGGTATCCACAACCTGCCCCGGTATCTCAGACACTGATCAGTCGTCTTTGCCCCATCAGTACACTCTGCACTCTGCATGAACTGGCTGATTACTACGGCCTCTTCTCATTCCACGATGGAAGTGGGAAGACATCTCTGTAGACTTTGTCAGAGGACTACCGAGGACTAACAGGAGGCATATTTCGATAAGGGTGATAGATGACAGACTGAAGAAGTCTACTCATTTCAGTGGCAGCACACTACACCTTCGATTAGTTGAATGTGCTTTTTGAGAGAGAGATTATTAGGCTGCATGGGTTACCATTGACGATCACGCCATATAAAGATATTATGTATACATCAAGGATGTGGCGGAATATGCAGGAGCAGAACGATACATGCCTATAGTTTAATATAGTTTTTCATCTTCGGATTGATAGGCAGACTGAGAGATTGATTCTCATCCCAGAGGACATGCACCAGGCTTGCGTATTAGAGTTTGGTGTGTGATAACCCTCCCTCGACCTAGGGTTGAGTCGCTCGACCCAAACTGTTACCTAAGCCTGATACCAGAACTAAGCTTAAATAATGGCTTGACACGCCTAAGTCAACTTGCGGAACTACACAACTGTACATATGAAACAATAATGGCGGAATTTAAAACTTAAAGGGTTTTATATGTTAAAAGAATAATTATAAACAAAGGTGTTCAAATATCCCTAAGTAATTGTAAACGTATACTACCAAGGTACTAAATCAACAACTTTCGGGGATTAGAATCTACCCTATTAAGTACTTACTATAACTCATGTTTAGATGTTTTGAATACCGATAATATAAATAGCCTCCAAAATTCATATCAAAGACAAAGCTCTACGCTATCACCTTCACTTTATCGCGTGTCGATGTCGATGAAGACGGACCGGAGAGTAAGTGGGGTGAGCTAAAAGAACCAACATAGCTCAATATGGCGAAAAACTCGCTCAACCATCAAACATACAAGTAATACCTACTAATCATGTGAGTCTATCATGAATTTAAAATAAATACAGAAAAAATTTTTTCACAATTATCATTAGTCAACTACATAAAACATCGCATAAAGAACATAAAAGCATTTATAAATCAAATCATCATACAAGGGTGATTCAAGAGAGATATCATAAAAGCATAATAATATAGTAAGTCAGGTCTCATTCAATACGTACTAGTTATGTGACGGCCCCTCTCCTAATTTAGGGAACCGCCTAGCCTAATCCCGTAATTAAGCCCGAATCATATCCACGCATGACTTAACTACGTATTAGTCAGCCTTTACAACCTAGACGTCTCTTTTCTCGTGTTCATGATAAGTAATACACTAGTCCTACCAGTTTATAAAATTTAAAGTTAATTAAATTTTTTATTAAATTAATTAATTAGCGGAAGTCTTATTGATTACGCGGAAGCAATGAGTAACTTATGCGAAAGTCATTTACAAAATCATAAGTGCGGAAAACCAGGAAATGACATCACATATATAAAGTCCTCGAAATGCAGTGAATTACAACAAAATAGTCTAAGTCAAGTTGGGGAAACTAATGCTCAACCCAATATACAACCCAAATAGTATCTGAAAGACGTATATAACATATACAATCAAAAAATCAAAATAAGACCTACAATCGATGCAGTGACGCGCTGCGGGCTTAGGAATAATTGTCGATCTTCTCTTTGCCCACCTGCTGGTAGCCGGCTTTGCACCCACCGTCATAAAAAGGACGGTGAGTACAAGAATAAAACAGTAATCCCCGATGACAAGTTTAATTTGCATTTCCAAATATTCAAATGGTATTTAAAGGCATATAAATGGAAAAATTAGAAAATAAATCATATGCGAGTAAATACCAGAGTTAAAGAAGTGATACTGACACTAGGCTAAGTAGTGGTGATTTAGGTCCGGTCGGCAGTGAAACATGTCACTCGACTCAATAATCATATAGCATTAGGGACTCTAACCCAAGTGTTACCTGAGACTCTAACCCCGGTGTGTAGACTATCTCATGGACTCTAACCCCGAGTGTCATACAGTGTCAAGTAACATGTGCCGACATCCCTAGGGACTCTAACCCCGTGAGTCGCGCACACCTCGATCGAGTACGGGACCCAAATGCAAAAAATACTTTTTAAATTTGAAGAAATACTAAGTATGGATTGTCAAGGCATAGGCGCATCTACACACCTAAACAAATAAGGAATACAAGCACTCTTAAACATTTATAAGACATTCACTACCTTAATAGGATGCTATTTATCATTTAATTCTCATTTGAAACAACAAGAATAGACATAGCGTGGGATATAATCAACGAATAAAATCAAATGAATGGATATCATGCAAACTAGACTCATCAAGTGAGCATAGACACAAAGAACACATGATATAATAATACAAAGGAAAAGTAGTCAAAAGGACTATGCAAGGACAACAATTAATAGAAATGAAATGCCAATTGATGTTTTCATTGGGTATACTCACAACAACAAAGTAAAGTCCTAGCTTTACTGGCCTCCCGATACTCCAAATCTTGTATTCGCTCTCTCGTACCCTTTTTCCTAGGTTTCTGAGTTTAGTGTCTCATTAGGTCAAGTATAGTGGGTTTAAGCTCAATTTAGTGGTGTTTATTATGTATTCAATTTGGTTCAATAGACTTTAAATCAATCTTCCTAAATTAGCCCCTAAAGACGAAATAAAGTTTCAATTTTAGTCCTACACTTTAAAGCAGATTTTAGGCATGAAATGGTCAAAATATCGAAATATGATTTTTTTCCAATTTTCCATAATTTGTTTCTCAATTTTTTCCCTCATTTTTCTTTTCTTTTTTTATTTCTATTTGTCGGGTCGACCCAAATGGGCCGGACCCGACCCGACCCATTGGGGGATGCACACGGCGATCGAACCAGTGAAACTGGTTCGATCGATCATCATTTTTTTTTTCGATAATGGGTTGGGGTTGCTCTCCACCCCAACCCCGGTGGAATCGATGGCAGGGGAGACACCCCTGCCATCCCTACCTTGGTCGGCCATGGGATTCAGCCTCCATGGCCGAACCCCACTCTCGGCCACCCCACCGCCAACCATTCGAAACCCACAACCACAATGAAGGCTCATCTCAACCGTGACGTCTCCACTTTCCTTCCCGGCGCGTTTCTTCTTCTCTTCATCCTCTCATTTTTCTTCTTCTTCCTCCTCTGTCTCTCGGCTCCCTGTATTTTCTGTGTATATGTGTGTGCGTGTGGTGTGGTGTGGTGTATGTGTAGGTGGGGTGGTGGACATGTGGTGTAGAAAATGGGACATATGTTGTTTGGGGTTTTACAAGTGTGACACCTAATCGTGATACCACTAAGACACTCGCCTGTATTTTTGGGCGTTTCGACTCCCGATTTCGCGTCCGAACCGTGATATCCGCGTACCGCGTCGCTAATCACTCAATATATATATTCCGTATTATTTACTTGGCTATAGGCTTATAAGTAATTCCTTATTTCCTATTAATATTAAATAAGACTTACCATAATGCTAACTACCCGGTTCCCCGGCTCGCACGCTACTCCAGGCGTGTCTCCGCTCTCGTCTCGACGCCTACAACTGTACAAACCGACTTAGTAAGTCTACAAAATACATAACACTAGGCACGCAAATATACGATATACCTCGGCTACGTGCCTCGATCGGAGCACGTATCACAGTGTAGGTCCCACGTCAAGGGTGATTAAGGAATTAAAACGGGGTTAGAGATTTGGGCTGTGACAAGTTATTGACAAGAATCCAGTGACCGATTCCCCTACTGTTGAAGTGATGCAAACCATTAGTTGGGATAAAGTCCTTTATGTCCCCTAACTAGTCCTACTAAGTCCACAAGCCATCACCGACATGTTCACCAATCTCATGTATCGATCTCATGGTGTGACTCGAGTAATGGCGACGACCATAAAATGCTCTAACGGTGGCAACGACCACATAATTATGTCAGAGTTAACATAATGGTGGCGACAACCATAAATACGAGATAAATACAACATGAGCAAATGGAAACACACTCATAATCCATAGATAGTCACATTCAAGTCAATAATAAGTTGCTACTCATTCCCCAAGTCTTGAATTAAAATCGTGAGACCTAATAATTAGCATGTTATGTTTTATAATTGAGCATGCTCCCCACTTACATCGACCCATCACGATATCCTTTCCAAGTCCTTGCACGCTCTTGGTTCTATATGAACCATCTCGTGAACCTAAACGATTAATACAAATCATATCAACAATAAGTCACATTTCAAATTCCAATTTGAGATAAAATTTATTTGGGGTCCCACTAGTGTGGGTACCATGGGTTCCCCGTCACCCAATGCGAGGGTCGAGGGGTAAGACCTGATCGGTCTCCTTCGTGTACGCGGTAGTGCCTCATTTGAAGTGGACCAGGGGTCCAATTGGTAGGGGAAGGGGACGTCCCCCTTCTCCCATCATTCCCTCAAGCTTCTGCTCGAAGGTTGTAATGGGCTGGTGGGGTGGCCCCATGCCCACCCTTCCCGTCCCTTTATCCGCCACCCCTCGCCAGCGACGTTGATAGTGGACTGTCGTCACCCCCACCTGCGATGTCATGGCAGTGTTTCCCCTGTACGTGGTTCTCCAACACCAACTTAAATAAAAAAACACGAACAAAACAAATAAGGTAATGATTTGTACCTTCTACCACCACTCTGTGTCACCAACACCACACAAGCTCTCTTCTTTTTTTTTGTTTTTCTTGGATTTCGAACTAAATTGGTGGCTAGAGTTTAAGGTAGATTTTTATTATTAGGGTTTCACAAAAATAAAATTTATGAATTTACTAAAATACCCCCGATATGGGTATTTTAAGTTTTCGAGTTGTGATATGGCGGAGCTTGTGAGGAGTACCTACCATTGTGTGAGTTTGCTTACAACAACAATTATCAAGCGAGTATTGAGATGACAATATTTGAGACTTTATATAGCATACCGTATTGCTCTCCATCGTGTTGGGCTGAACTAGAGGACCGACCGATTATGGGGCATGAGATTATTATTGACCACACAGAGAAGATTAAATTGATCCGTCAGAGACTCAAGGGTGCCCAGGAGAGAAACAAGAAATATACTGACAAGTATCACGGTGATCTCACGTAAGCCAAGGGAGCCTTTGTTTATTTAAAGTTTTCGCTTCGAAAGGGTCTTTAGAGATTTGGGATGAAAGACGAGCTTGCACCGAGATTCATCGAGCCTTTCAGAATTAAGAAACGGGTAAGGAAAGTTGCATATGAGCTTGATCTGCCTCTGCAGATGTCAGGGATTCATCAGGTCTTCCATATATCGATGCTACAACTAGCTAAGTCGAGGGCAGGATTATGATCGATAGTTGACTTGAGTCAGATCGACTTGAGTGGGGATATTACCTATGAGGAGCATCTAATTCAGATCCTGGATCGAAAGGAACATCAGTTTAGGAGCAAGTCTGTCCTAAAGGCACTTGTTAAGTGATAGTTCTACGACAACATGGAACTCACTTGGGAATGGGAATACAATATGATGGACGAATTCCCGTAATTTTTCAAGTCAGGTATACACTTAACTTGAATTTTAATTTCGAAGGAAAAATTTCCATAAATTAGGAAGATTTGTCATGGCCGAAAATTTCTAATCGTGTTTTAATCCTTAAACGGGTTCACTGACCCTTGACGTGGGACTCACATCGTGATACGCACACTAACCGAGGCACGTGACCGAGGTACATATTAGATTTGTGTGATGATTTCCTAGTGTATCGTACTTGTATAGACTACTAAGTCACTTCTACTTGTTATTCATAGTTGTCGACACGTCAGCGGGGATACGCCTCAAGATGCACGCAGTCGTAAGATCGGGTAGATAGTGATGTTGTGAGTCATTTATTTAATTAAATGTATTAATGTGGCTTAATTAGTTAAATTTTGATGTGGCTATAGTTGATTTATAATAAATGTAGCCTAATTTAGTAAAATACAACAATGGCCATTTGATGTTTCTTGCGGTGGGTGCAAATACATCAAGAGACTAATAGAGTATGGTTTGGTATTAGCAAATATGACTTAGTGGAGGGTTAATGGAATTGAAACAAAATGAAAGCCATTAGATTAGACTCTAGATGAGTGTGAACATTTAGATCAATGGCTATAACTCAACCATATATATAATTGATTGGGATGAATATGCAAATCATATATTCATTTAGAGAGAAAGTTTTGAGGTGATTTGCTGCTAGAATTGGAGTTTCAAGATATCAAATTCATCATCCTATTGAAGAGATCAAGCTAGGAATCAAGCAACAACTTAGGTAATGAAGTTCATTATCTTTACATGCTTTAATTTTATGAGCATGGGGTTTTGAATGAGGAATTTGTGATCAAAATGATTTTGGAAACCTTTTTTCACCGATTTTATGAGTTAACTGAAGCATCAAGTGAGTCCTTGTACCTCGATTTTTGAAATTAAAGGTTTTTGGGAAAATTAAAGGTGTTCTTAATTTACATATTTGGATCTAAAAAATTGATTTACATATTTGAATTCCTCATTTTGAGCTAATAATCTATCTATTAAGAAGTTCCCAATTTGGATTTGAAATAAAAAAGTTATGAATTTTTAAAGTTTTAAGTGTTCTTGAATTTATTTCAACGACATACATGTTTAAATCTCTAAATCTGGATGTAATTGATAGATTATAAGAAGTGTCTGGTGTATGTTTGATGGAGGAAGATGTTATGGATCCCTAGTGGTAGAGAACAGGGATTCGGGGCTTTGGAGGAAGCCATTCCCGTTAGAAAACTCAGAATTCTGATTACAGAATTTCGGGTTCCTACACTTCTAGCGTGCTAGAAAAACTCTCTAGCGTGCTAAGCAGCTCTAACGTACTAGATAAAACTCCTAGCGTGCTAATAAGGTCATTAGCACACTAGATAAATTACCTAGCGCGTTGTGTACTCTGACAGCACAAAAAATCTACACTTTTTCAAAACACACTAAACCTATCTAGCTTAGCCTAAAACCCAAACTTCTAAAAACATTCTAATACATACTAAATTAAACCAAGAGCTTCATGAAGAGTCTCGGGAGTCCGGGTATGCATTTTGGGATATCAGGAGGCCGGTAAAGCTAGGACTTTATATTTTGTGATGCGAGTATACCCGTTGATTATTTCGTTTGCATTTCATATTCACTTCATGCCTTGTTTGTTGTAGTCTATATTGACTATGTTCAGTGTTGTACTCTCATATCATGACTTTATTTGACATTCCTCACTTTTTAAGCTTGACTTTCATGGTGTTATGATTAACTGAATTCATTTGAATCCATCCATGTGCATTATGTCATTTCTTGCTATTTTACAGTGACTATATTGTAAATAGCATGCTATTAGGAATTGTGAGTTTGTGAATAACTTTATGGACTTGTACTCTTGGGAATTGTGCTTTGTAACATATTCAAGTCTTAGAATCCTTAATGAGTCAATTTCTTGGAATTATAAAGTAGTTATAGAATCTAGAGTCTGATGCACTATGTTAAGTTGATCGGCACATGGGGTTAAAGTCCCTATGGTTGTCGGTACTCGCCACTATGACGTAACACATGGGGTTAGAGTCTTTGGGGTTGTGAATACACTAAGGTTAAAGTCCCCGTCGATACTTGACTGAGCGATATCACGCACATCCTTTGGTGGCCTTAAAGGCTTCGATGACACATGTCATGGCTGTCAGATCTAGATCATAACTATTTAGCCTCATGTTAGTTTCACTTGCTTAACCGTGGTATTTCTTAGCATATTTTTTGTATTAGTCTTTCTTGATTGAACTTATGCTTTTAAATACCATTTAATCTTTTGGAAACGTAAATGATTATATCAATGAGGTTTATTGTTACTGTTTGTACTCATCGTCTTTTTTATGATAGTGAGTGCAGAGTCGTCGACTAGCAGGCCCGACAAAAAGAAGATCGGCGACTACCTTTTAGCCAACGACAAACTTCTATATCGACATTTTATAGGTTTTGATATTTTGTGTATTATACATTTATGTCTTTTGATACATTTTGGGGTTGTATATTGGATCGAGCGTTTAGTTCCCCGATTGATGATGATCATCACACTATTTATTTTTGTCGTTCTATTATATATATACATGTGATCGTTGTTTCATGGTTTCTAAACTTATAATTTACTATATTGCTTCCGCATAATCTGTTAAGACTTCCGCTAAACTTTATAATTCTTAAAAAGTTGTAGGTACTCTAAAATTTAGTAATATGTTGACATGCGTATTACTTATCCTGAACGAGTATATTGAGGAGTATATGATAGAAAGGCTGACTAATACGTAGTTAAGTCTTATGCAACTAGGACTTGGGCTTAGTTATGGGATTAAGTCGGGCGATTCCATAGATTAGGGAAGGGCCATCACAGAGCTCTATAATGAAAAAGGCATTACTAGGCAATTGACCACTCCTCGTACTCCACAACAAAATGGTGTTGCAAAATGAAGGAATATGACATTGCTAGAAATGGTATGATCAATGACGGCGCAAGCAAATCTTCCAATTTTCTTTAGGGAGATGCATTATTAACTACAGCCTACATCTTCAATCGTGTTCTATCAAAGTTTGTGCCAACTACTCCATACGAGTTATGGACGGGAAACGAATCACATTTGCAATGCTTGAAGTTAATTCATCAAATCTTGATGAAAATACTCATGAAGAACAGCTTAGACGCAGTGTGAGGGTATAAATCCCACGTCGTTGATTTGTGATTGAGGGGGAAGCTCTAATGATTACTCCAATTGATGATGTTGATATTAAGACTGTTAAAGAAATGTTATCTTCCTCTAATAGCAAATAATGGATTGTTGCGATGAATGAGAAATTAGACTCTATGAAAGTTAACCATGTATGAGACTTGGTTGATTTACCATTAAGGCGTAAGACTATTATGAACAAATGAGTTCTTAAAGTTAAACGCAACGATGATGGTTCCATAGAGCGTTATAAGTCGCGATTAGTCGCGAAAAGATACACTCAATAAGAAGGAATCGACTATGAGGAAGCATTTTCTCCTCTTGTTCAATTCAATTCAATATGTATCATTTTAGGAATTGTAGCATATTTGGATCTAGAATTATGTCAAATGGATATAAAAATTGCCTTTAGATTTAACATTGGAAGTTAGTTTTAATGATTCAATTTGATATATATTGTGACTTGCAGAGAGTTGTAAGTCCTTCTAGGCTTCTCCCCATTATGTTGTCTATTATGTGAATTTTTCTCTAGGGGAGGTGTTGCCGAGGTCTTTATGAAAATACGAAGGATTATTCGTATGATTTCCCAATTTGGTCCAATTAAACAAATCATGAATTGAATTTTATTGAGGATATAAATTTAGTTTATAGCATTATTAAGGATTGAAATAAAAGTTATTTTGAGGTTAAAGTTAACTGAATGATTAAGTGTCTAATTAGGGTGATTAGGGATAAGTCAAAGCTTAGAGGGACGGGCTTTGACAAAAACTAAGTATGGAAAATATATTTCAATAATGTTTTAAATATAAATTTATATATATTTATGATATAACATATACATATATATATTATAGAATTGATTTAATGGTAAAAATAGATTTTATTATTGGAGATATTCACTTTTATTCCATATGTTTTAAGTAAAAAAAAATATAATTTTTTAGTAAAAACATAAGAAACTGGAGAATTTTATGCAAGAGGTGCGAGGCAGGAAATCCCCGCGGGGCGAGAATAATTCTCATACCCGCCTTGTCTCGCATGGCGAGGCAAAATTTTACCCGTGCTCTGCTTAGCGAGGAGCAAAAAGCAAAGAATCCATGTTCCACTGGGGCAGGACTTTGATACGTGTCGAGCGTGCACAATAATTTTTTCATGTTTTACTATTAACTTGTAGTAGTGGTGGGATATCATCTCGACAAAGATTTCTCAAATCTCAAAGGAAAGTATTTTTATTATTTTTATTAATTTATTTAATCTTATTAGACGTGAATTAAAATATTAAATAACTAAAAACTATGATTACTAACTTAAATAACCAAACTAACTAAACTAATTTAAACAACTCAAATGCAAATTAAATTAAACAATATTCAAATCCAATTCAATATAAACAAACAAACATCTAAATAAACCCCCACTAAACAATATAATATCTTTGGATTGCTTTTAAACACTAAAACATAACATTACTTCATATCAGAGTTATAATCATAACACATATGGAATTTATGAATCATTAAATCCTACTTCATAATAGGTTGATAACTTTTAGCCAGCCACCGATTTTCCTAAATTCAATAGAAATGCCACATTTTTATCATTGTAAATCTACCCATTAGATAAAACGCAACACTGTAGAAATATGATACTATTATGCTCAATGAAAATCACGTCTAATCTAAGCCAATATTACTGAAGTCGCGTAATAAACAACTTAGAACACAATCACCTAAAACATCCGATCGAGAAATGCCCTATAGATTAATCCTAGTTTCTACTTCTATAATTGTTGTTAATAACTATAGACATAGATTTAGAATCATAATACCACGTAACACATTTGCAATTATGCATGCAATACTAATCTCCTTTAGTTGTAATATGCAAAAATGACTTGTTAAATCTATGAATGACATGTATAAATAGATTTAATATTAAGTTCATGATTCTTTAATTATAACTATTTAGCGAACCAAAATATATTACATGTTTAGGGTTTGTTTAGATTAATAATAAATAATGCATAAATATAATTAAAAGACATAATGAATAAATAAATACCTTGGTATAAATTAAAGCTCCAATGTATCTTCAAATATCAAATAATATAGAGCAAAAAGAAAGCAAAAGAAAGAGTAGACAGAGAGAGACTCTCTAGCTTTTTTATAGTCTCCATACGTACATATATCTTAGATAAACTCAAATTCTTCATATTAATTTAAAAAAATCATCACTGACTTCAGCAATTTCCCAAGGATTCCTAACTTTTATACAAATCGCTGAGCAAATCACCAAGTTTAGCTATCAGCGCTTCAGTGATTCAACGAGCGATTTTTAGTTCATTCTCCAATTGGCTGTGGATTTGTTGACTTTTTCTTGTTGCCAATTTAGGTGGTGATTCCTAGTGTTATTTCAAATCGCTAGCTAATCACTGAAACAGTTTTCTAGTTGATTGTTTTGCTACTTTTCTCTTTTCTTCCATTTCTTCATTTTCTTATTTAAATCTTGAAATCAAAAAAAACAAAAGAATACTTAATGTAATATCATCATTTACATATAAAACCAACCTAAATTACACGATAAAATGTGTCTAATTATTAAGTTGTCAGGCTCCACATTGAATGAGGATTCCATGCCCCACTTGCAACCTTAGTGTTTAAGCTCATTTTGCTTGGTTGTGTTAGTTTAATGCCAAAATAATCCTTAAGTTCAACTTAACTCATCTCGACTGATTTGTTCCAAAAGCAATAATCGAGGTTCTTTGTTACTTATACCAAGTATTTAGAATGTTTGGATGTCAATAACAATCCAAGAAAAACTCATTTGATTGAATTTAAGTTCAAATTTGCAAAACAATCCACTAGCATAGTCTCATTTTTCATGATTCAAAAACACGTCAGAAAAGTAGTTTAAGAAACTCGAATTGACTCGAAACTCTTTGGACATCAAATTTATAGTATTTTGATATATTCTAGACAATATGGTATTAATTGGACCATTGGAGACCCTCATAAAGGCCATAAAGCAAAATCACTCCAAATGCTTTTAAAAGAACTATCCTACACATAAACTCTAATTTCAATACATTTCTGACAAAGAAGATGGCATTTTCTTTGAAGACTAATAGTTCTTCATCTTAGCTTTCGAAAGATGTAAAGTACGCTCAAATCCGAATAAAATTGGGAGAGTTATACCAAAAATATCAAAACAACTCAATTTAATAAAGTTTCAGACAAACAATATTAGAAAATTTATAATTCTCAAACCATACATCCAAAAAACACAATTCTTGGTGGAAAGCTCTTTTAAAAATCCAAGAATATCATATAGAAATCTTAGTAAATTTTGATAAGAAATGAGGGATTTATGCTATTTAGGATTTCAACTCTAGCTTTGCTCAATTGAAGACATCAAATTATCCATTCAACATATTCCAACTTATAAGCATATATGACAGCGATTCCATCCATTGTTTTTCTCTATTTGGGTCCTAATGATTACTCCAAACAACTAAAATAACTCAAAAAATCAGAAATAATGAATTCTTAACACTTCCTACCAATTCATATTATTAATCCATAATACAATACATTTTTTGAATCAAAACATTACCAACATATTATGACATCAACATTACTTATTTTTCCCCATCAAAACTCACTTGTAAGAAATCCAAATAAATCCAAAAAATTCAAGAAACTCATATTCTACTTCTACTCTTGCAACTCTTGATTGTGACATTTCATCAAATATATATCATTCATGCACTCGAACAACAATAAAAACCATTGACATTCATTCAATTTATTTCAATTATGTCCATACATGGAATCCATCAATAATTTTTATCACTAGAAAGATCTACACTTCTTATTTAATGAGACATGCATACACTTGAATGAATTTTATTTTCTCTAGATTTCAATAGATCCCTAGGTGTATCGATAAGGCGAAAGGATGGTCTCTACCTAAGTCCCATTAAAGCTCTATGAGATTTGTTCATAATTCCATACTTAAGCTTCTTAATAAAAGCCTATGTTAGTTCATGTTTTCAAGTGTAAATGATTCACCAAAACTAGATATATTAATGCACATTAACATGGTTAACCTTAGGCTATAATATTTATCTAGTTTATTAATCAACTTAGGTTGGTAAAATAACTTTTATCTAAGTTACATTTAGATTCATTTAGTCCACTTAGGCTATATTTTCTAAACCAAGCCATTTCATAACTTAGATATTTGTATTAACTTAAGGCTCACATTTAAGTCATGAATTACGCATAAGTCTCATTGATACATCGACTTTACCAAAACGTCTACTCGCACATCTCAATACCTCACTCGATCGACAATAAAATTATAAATTGCGTGATGAATATATATACTTAATACACATCATCACGCGAATATAAATATTTTTAGGGTCGTTATAGTGCACCAGGTTCCTCGTTTTTCTTTATTCGATATTTAAGGTATGACCGTTGACTACTCCTTTAGTCAAACGCATAACCTTAGAATTGTGCAATTTGGGTTTAACATGAAGACTGCTTTAGGTTTTGTGAAAATACTAAATCTAGACAACCGAATCACTAATGCACCCAATTTATCTTAGATCCCTGAGGTATTTGACCTACCCTATAAGTCAAATAAACTAGTATGATCAAGTGCCACACATGTGAGTCTTCTTACACGATTACTTTGCAATTGACTGACTGGCAATGGGTTTCTACCTAGAACATGCAAAAGGCACTTCACAATGTATCAAAGCTTAATCCTAACAATCAAATAATACTAAAAAGAATATAATACTAGAGAAAAGCAATGGAATTTAAATAAAATAGATCTCATATAAAGTTTGATGCCAAAAAAGTCATTTGATCCACATCCGATCTACAGCAATTAAATTTAGTCGGTCATGGGGAGATTCGACACAAATTCCCCGAGTTCTTTCATAAATAAAGGTTTAAAACAAAGAGAAATCTCGAGTTCCTATTTATATGAAACCTAAAAATCTATCCCTAAAACAAAATATTCAAGAATTTGGCAGGTTCCACGTCGCGTGTCACTGAGTTCCATGTCGTGGGCATGAACCCACAATGTGAGTGGCGGCTGTTGGGGCATGTGCCCTAGGTCAAGCATTGTTTCTATTATTATTTTGGTTAATGAGATGGATGATTCATTTGTTATTTATTGTAATTGGTTTGCATGTTTATATTATAATAAGATCCATGGATGTTTACTAAAATATCTTAAATGTTCATAGTCGATCATTATACTAGAAACTATAATGAATTAATACTAATGTGAGTCTTGATTGATGGTCATGCGATGATCATGTGTGTTGGGATACAAATCAAGACCATGAGTACTTGTTCGGGAACAATGTATTGGATCGACCCGATATGAGAACACCACATGGATTAAGTCATAGGTGTTACTGATGATAGGTATATTATTAATTTTATTCTTCGACTTGAAATTACCATAGACTTTGATGTTAAGAGCTTGGTGGTTTTATATAATCAAACATTGTCTTCAATCGCTCGATTATAAAAATTGTGATTGGTTACTATATAAATAATGTGTGAAGGTATGTAATCAAGATATAATTTGTCATTCTCATATAGAGAGAGATATCAGTGAATCCTTCGATATGTTAGATTATTAAATGGCTAAGTCCAAGTGAATTGGTATGATCAATGTTACTGGGATGTTTTAGTCCACCTAGATATCAAGATTAGTACGATTGAACATTAAGTGTGACTTTTTGTGCCTTATGTTTGATCAAAAGGTATCGGACGACAAAAGGATATGATATGCATTATTCATTAAGTTGTATCGATTTTGATATTCATGCAACTTGGGTAGTCATAATGTCTTGCTATAGATTGTTTATGACTTGTGTATCAAAATGGATTTTGGTTCACTACTAACTTCGTATGAACTTATTGGGTTGCACACAAAGAACAGTTTTGCATGATTTCAGTTTTTACGGAGTAATGAATTTTATATGATGAAGTTTATGACATAAAAGACATTGTGATTTGTTCTATGATAACTTATTAGTAAGGACGTTTGTGTAATTTGCTTAAATAGTATAAATATAATAGTTGTATTACGAATAGATTTTTGAAGTGAGCTTATCTACACATATAAATAGAGATTGAAACCCTAAAACCAAACAAGATTTTTTTTTGTTGTTTTTAGAGTTCTCTGGATTTTTGAGAGAGATGAAAAATGTTTTCTTTCTCTCTTGGGGCTAGCACTCCAAATTGTGGTCACCATTCGTATGTGGATTTCTGATAGAAGAGATGCACTAAAACGTCTCAAAGATCAAACAAATAGAGAAGAAAACATTGATTAAGGTATGATTCACTTTTTTAGATCAAGTTTAATGAAACTTATTCTTGGTCCTATTGGGGTTTTTCAAAAATTGTTCTGAATTTTCCATTGCTGAACCCCAAAACCCAATAGTGGTATCAGAGCTTTAAGCTTTATTCTATTAAATGTTTGCATATTTTCTCATATATATCATATATTTATGAAAACATGATCTTAATTAATATATATGATATACATGTAGTTCTGTGATAATTGTTATCATGAATTATTTTTAAAGTATAATGATAATTCAATTAACATATGCTTTGATGTTTATTGATACGAATTTTATATGTTTGCATGGTAGAAATCATGTTTAGGTTAATATGAATAATTTAATGGGATTCTGGTGTTGAATACACATTTTTGTATTTTCGTTCCACAATTATGTATGTCTATATGGTAGAAATTATGTTCAGGTTAACATGATTCTGGTGTAGAATATGTAATTTGAATTTCGTTTCTTGATTCAATTGCAGTTTTTGTATGGATAAGAATCAAAATTTATTTAGATCATTATCTCATTGTGATTATCTATTAGTATATTCATATTGGATCGAATATAACCTGTAATCAGATAAGAATTACAAATCCTATAAGACATGAGAGATATATAATAAATTTATATTGGATGAATTAGGAATTGAAATATCTTAAAATCCTAATTGAATTAGTATAAGATATTTAATAGAGGTAGTTCTGGGTTAATAAAAAGTGTTGTAATTAATTTTATTCCAAAATTAAAAATATGGGGCTATTTTAGTCAATCAAATAGACTAAAATAGTGAAAGATTTTAGGTGATTTTTAATTTTTGAAACTGAAATCAGTTGTCTAAAAAAAAGGGCGCTGCCCACTGCTTGGTGACCGGCCATCGGGACTGCTATCTAACTAATCCTAGCGTAAGGAAATTCTTCTATTGGTGAATAGTATTTAAATTTTCTTACTTGTTTAATGATCCTACTAATATGAAAATATGTATATTTGATTCTTAAATTTAAATTGCATGAATCGTGAAATTTAATAAAATCCCTATTTAAAATTTTAAGTCATGTGTCACCCAAATCCTAAACACTTGTCAAGGCCTCGATCACACGAATAGTGTATTATGTTATCTTGGCGAGGCAAGCTGGGTAAGATTTACATAAATGTTTAAAATGGTTGGACTTAATAAAGCTATCAAAAGAGTTTTGGGCTTTAGGCACAAGATGAGATAAAATATGTTGAGATATAAGATATCATAATCTTATAACATAGCTAAGAGTTACATAAGACGTAATTGGTAAAAGCTACCTACCTAAATAATCTAGTTTGATGTTTCATGTCATAGTTGTCTTAGAACAAGTTGAAATATGGATTTTAGTCCCTTAAATTAATAGAGGATTTTAAGAGGGTTGTTAATTTAGTGGAGTCTATTCCTCTATACTAAAATAAACTTTACATAATCTTTGTTATAAATCAATGGCCTCTTCAAATCACACTAATCCTTTATCGCTTCAATTTGTCCTTGTGAAGGATAAGTTATATGGGAAAAACATTCTTGATTGGTTCGGAAACTTAAGAATTGTTCTTAAGCATGAACGCAAGTTGTATGTCCTGAATGATCATATCCCTGAGGAACCACCAGTCAATGCCACTAAAGCTATGAAGGATACACATTCTAAGCATGTGAATGACTCAATAAATGTTGCATGCATTATGTTGGCTACCATGATTCTTAAACTTTAGAAGGACATGGAACTCATGGAAGCCTACGACATGGCTTTGACGCTAAATGAAATGTTCTAATAGCAGGCTAGGGAAGAAAGGTTCGTGATAGTTGATAACCTTCATTCTTGTAAGATGGTTCTGGGTGGGTCAGTTAGTCCTCATGTTTTGAAGATGAAGGCTATGTTAATCAACTTGATAAACTTAGATTTCCTATTATCCAAGAGTTAGTTATGGACCTGATCTTGAATTCATTGTCAAATAGTTATTTAAAGGTTATGATGAACTGTAATATGAATAACACAAAGAAATCCCTTTCAGAGTAACATTTGATGTTTAAGAATACTGAATAGAATATCAAGAAACCCTTTACTAATGTGATGATGGTCTAAAAGGGAAAACCCATAAAGAAAAAAGAAGGCCAAGGGCAAAAATGTGTTGCCAAGGCTATTGTACCTATCACAAAGTCTTTAAAACAAGTCAAGACCAAGACTTCTTCTACTTCTTAACCTCAAAAAAGAAGGTAACTATTATTTTCACCATACTCCTGGTTATTGGTTTAGAAATTATGACCTTTATTTGGAAAATCTAAATAAAAAGAAGAAGGGCAGAGTGACTATCACTTTAGGTATTTTCGTTATTAATATTCACTTATATACTAGTGATTCCTAGGTATTGGATACCAGATGTGGGCCTCACATTCATATTAATGGGTAGGGCATGCAAGAAGTAGAAAGTCGAAGAAATGGGATATCATCCTACGTGTGGGAAATGGAGTAAGAGTTACCGCCCTATTTATGGGATGCCATGATTTAGTTCTGTCTAGTGTACTTGTTTAGTCTTTAAATAATTTTTATTATATCCCTGCCTTGAGCAAAAACATCATTTTAGTTTCATGTTTTGGTTTAAATGGTTTTAATTTCATTATTGCAAATAATAAATGCCCCATCTCTCGTAAAAGAGTATTTTATGCAAATGCAGATTTGTGTGATGGTCTTTATATTCTTAACATGAAAGTTTCACATATACTCTTATTTTTAACATAAATACAAAGAAACTCAAGTCAAATAATTTGAATCATACCTACTTTTATCATTGTCTTCTTAGCTACATAAATGAGAAATGCATTCATAGACTCCATAAGGATGAATTTTTAGATTCATTTGATTTTGGATCATAAGAAACATGCGAGCCTTATTTGTTAAGAAAGATGACTAAGAGTCCCTTCACTAAAAACAATGAAAGGGCCATTGATTTATTGGGTACATACTGATGTATGCGATCTTATAAATACTATTGCTAGAGGAGGTTATCGGTACTTTATTACTTTTACTAATAATTTCAGTAGATATGGTTATGTAAATCTCACGAAGCATAAATCTAATGCACTTCGACCAAATCAAGTTGGTGAATATTTGAGCTAAGAACTTGATGATCATCTTAGAAATTATGGGATTATCTCACAATTGACTATGTCAGCAACTCCACAATGGAATGACATTTCTAAAAGGAGAAATCATACTTTATTAGATATGGTTCGATATATGATGTCTCATGCAAGTCTTCCTATATTTTTTTGGGGCCATGCCTTAGAAATTGCTTCATTCACATTAGATCGAGTTGCTTCTAAAGTGGTTGATAGAACAGCATATGAGATATGGTATGGGAAGAGACCTAGCTTGTATTTTCTAAAGATTTGGGATTGTGAGGCTTATGTTAAATATCAAGTTTCATAAAAATTAGGCCATAAATTTGATAAGTGTAAATTTGTAGGTTATCTTAAGGAAACTAAAATATATTAATTTTACTATCCTACTGAGAACAACATATTTTTGCTCGATATGGTACCTTAATTGAAAAGAAATTTATTTCAAAAGATATCAGTGGAAATAAAGTAAGTCTTGAAGAAGTTCAAGAACCTCAAATGAACGCTAAACCACTAGTGGGAGATTAACAAAGTTATGAACTAGTTAAGCCTCCACAAGTATCACAAGAACCATGAAGGTCTGGTAGGAAAAGAGATGAGCCTGAGAGATATAGACTTCTCATTATAATAGTAGTTAGGTATTGCTTATGGATCAAAATGAGCCCACTAGTTATCAAGAGACTGTGTCTGGCTCTAAGTCAGATAAATGGCTTAATATCATGAACTCTGAAATGTAATTCATGCATGGCAACCAAGTTTGGAACCTGGTTGATTTACCTGAAGGTGGTAAGACTATTGGATGTAAATGGGGTTTCAAAAAGAAAACTGACATGGATGGCAAAGTGCACACTTATAAAGTACGATTAGTAGCAAAAGGTTTCAAATAAACTCAAGATGTTGATTACGACGAAACGTTTTCTCTTGTGGCCATGATTAAATCCATTAGAATTCTAATTGGCATAGCTACATATTATCAATACGAGATATGGCAAATGGATGTCAAAACAAATTTTTTAATGGAAAGCTATTTGAAGACATGTATATGATACAGCCTAAAAGTTTTGTTCATCCTGAGAATTCTAGGAAATGTGTAAGCTTTTAAGATCCATTTATGGATTAAAACAAGCTTCTCGGAAGTTGAAATCTTCGTTTTGATGAAGTAATTAAGGAATTTGGTTTCATTAAGAATGAAGATGAGCCTTTTATATACAAGAAGGTCAGTGAATACGTAGTTTTTTTCTGGTACTATATGTTAATGATATATTTCTTATTGAAAATGACATCCCAACCTTGCAGAATGTCAAGTCTTGGTTAGGGAAGTGTTTCACAATGAAGGACTTAGGAGATTCAACTTATATCCTAGGGATAAAGATCTATATGTATAGATCTAAAAGGTGAATTGTTCTAAGTCATAGCACTTACATAGACAAGGTACTGATTAGGTTCAGTTTGCAAGACTCTAAAATAGGATCGATACCTCTGTATCATGGAATAAGTCTCAGTAACACTTAATGTCCTAAGATAAATGATGAGTGAGACTGTATGGATAAAATTCCATATGCATCAACCATTGGATCTATTACGTATGTCATGTTATGCACATGACCTGATATATTACATGCTTTAAGCGTAACAAGAAGATATCAGTAAGATCCTAGTGAGAGTCACTGCATAGCAGTAAAACACATTCTTAAGTAATTGAGAAAGACTAAAGAAATGTTCTTAGTCTATGGAGGTATGAAAAACGAGCTTGTTGTAAATAATTACACATACGCAATTTTTTCAAACTAATATAGATGAATTTAGACCTCGTTCTGTATATTAGTTTACTTTGAATAGGGGCTCAGTGAGTTAGAAAAGTTTGAAATAAGAAAATGTGGCCAATTCTACAACAACAGCTAAGTATATTACAACTTTTGATGCAACTAAGAAGGCAGTTTGGATAAAAAAGTTCATATCTAAACTAGGTGTGGTTCCAAGTATTGATAATCTTATTTGCTTGTATTGCGATAACAATGGGGCGATAGCGCATGCCAAAGAACCTATATCATACCACAGATCCAAATATATACTCAAACATTTTCATCTCATCAGAGAAATCATTGAGAGGGGAGACGTGAAGATTTACAGAGTTCCTATACAAGACAATGTTACAGATCCAATGATAAAAGCTCTTCCACAAGTGAAACATGATGGTCATGTTAGGTCAATAGGTATTAGATATATGAATGATTGGTCCTAGTGTAATTTGGAGATATTGAGGCATGTGCCCTAGGTCTAACATTATTTTTATTATTATTTTGGTTAATGAGATAGAAAACTCATTTGATGTTTATTATAATTGGTTTGCATGTTTACATTGTAATAAGATCCATGGATGTTTACTGAAATATCTCAAAATGTCCGTAGTCGGTCAATTATACTGGGAACTATAATTGTAACGACCCAATTTTATTGGTGCAAATATTCGAGTTATCTTCAGACTCGGATGCCAGCTTTAGACCAACGTGGATGCCCTGGATAGGTTAGAACACGTCTAACTGGGCTTAAATCTTTATTTGTGTCTGTTGATTGCATAATTGCGATACTAATTATTGTTTATTTCATAACTCATAATATGTTTATATTTATATCGTCATACCGTGTGAGACTGTATAACGGGTACATGCTTCATAAAGCGTGTTGACGCAGGTATCGGATAGGCGTAGTATGGGTATACTAAGTTTTATAATACCAACTTCAATAAAATAAATAAGAATCAAGGTGAATATGGCAGAAAATGGAGAATCAAACTAACCATATGTAATTATTTGCCTAGGTGAATATGGCATAATGATTGGGTACATTAAGGACTAGGACGCAGGGCATTGGGTGCTAGGTAATTGAGGGTTAAAGTGACCGTAAATATGTTAAATATATGGCTAAACACACTAACCATATGTAATTATGTGCATATGTGAATTAATTTAATTTAAGATAAAATAAGTCTTATAGTTGGATAGGAATTAATTAAACCCTTGATCAACCCAGTGATGAGGGCTTTCATGTGGGACGAGTGGTTTCATGTGGGACAAGGGGCATTGAGGGATGACATATGTCTTAGCAATTAACTAATAGTAAATTAAAGATTTGGTTAATTAATCCACTTACTAATATAAATATATAATACCTATACTTAATGGAGGAGCTCAATTAAATAGAAAAATCAAAGGAATTAAGGAGGGTTTTTGCTGAAAAAATCAGGGAGATTAAGGAGAGTTGGACCTTAAATCAAAGAGTCATCAACCTAGATATACATCTCTTTATTTCGAGTTTGAAACAATTCTGAGTTTTGGTCATTTTTAGAAGGTAAATTCTTGAGTCTTTGACATTGGTTTATATATTTGCACTCCTCGTTTCAAGCTGATTATCTAGCTATTACGAAGTTCTTAATTTGGTTTTGAAATAAAAAAAGATATGAATTTTTTTAAGTTGTAAGACCAAAATTGAAATTCTGCATGTAATAATATGAACCAGTCGATATAATTTAGTCATAACTTCCTCATTTTATATCGAAATGGATGTAATCTGGTGGCATTTGAAAGCTAACTCAAAAAGGAACAACTTTGTCCTCCTGAGAATTTTGTAATTTGAATGTTTTCATGTCCAAAAGGTCTCTACAAATAGGTGATTGAATGCATTACGAGATTTTTGAAACTAAACTTTTAAAAAACATAACTCCCTAATTACTTATCCAAATAAGCTGATCTTTTAGTATGTTGTTATTGAGTATGTTAGCTGCCTTGTGACCAAAAATCACGATTTTAAACTATAGATTTAAAGAAATAATATTTTAAGTTTGTTGGTTGGATTAGGTTCTAATTTGAGCTATTTTGGTAAAATTGTGATATCTATTTCATTTTAAACTAGGATCTCACAAACCAAACCTTTTCTGAAAGCTAAGATAGAGACCAAGAACTTTTTATGAAGGGAGAAATTTTAGATTTAGTCAAGTTCATGCCTAAAATTGCGCAGCAACATATGATCCCGAATTGAAAGTTGAAACTTTATTTAGTCTTATGAGGTTGTTTCGGGAAATAGAACTCCAAACCTAATTTAAACACCTTACGTCACTCTAAAACACTAGAAATAGATCCCGAGGCACTTGGGGGCTATGGTACGGTAGTTAGGAGGTTAACAGTCGGACCAGGTTGTTTTTGGGGCTTCGGAGTACAATTTGAGGTGAGTAAATTCCTTAAGAATCACATTTTGAGTATTTAATTATTTCAATTGTGCTATCTTATATTCTTTGATGTTCATTATCTATCTTCTATTATTGCTTTGACTTGGTATAACAGTCGGTAGTTTTGTTCACCGTCGGAGTTTATTCGGATGTTGTGTTTTATGAGCTCTAGTATGTTAGACCATAGCACATGTCACTTGCGTGCTTAGTGAATGGCAACTCGAGTTGCTGACTTCATTAGTGCACGTGTTCGGTGTGTTGTGATATGCAGCAATCCTTCATTAGTGACAAAGTATGGTCTAGTTTGCTATGTGTGACACAATTATTTGGTTTTTATTGGTGTTAGTTATGCGTGCGATTGTCTTACAATTGCCTATTTATTCTCGCTTGTTTATTCAACAATATTCTTGGCCTCTCTATTATTGAATGCTCAGTGGTTTTTTTTAGGATCTTACTCAATGGACTCATCATCCGTTTTGTTTTGATGACTGAGTGTAGATCCTAGTACCAGTAAAGGCAAGGAGGTCTTAGGCGACTATCTTTGATTGCCTATAGTCCAGGACATACCAATACGTGTTAATTTTAATATTTTGTTTTACTTTTGGGGTTATGGGAGGCTTAATAGACACGATACATGTATATATTTAATTTTCACAATTTGTTGTTGCCAGATATACAGTGTACTTGATTCCAGGTTTTCCATTGAAGGATTGGTGCTCTATCTGACTTGAAAGTTATTAAAAATATATGGTTATGATATGTTAAGACTTCCGCTACAAATTACTAGTTACCTATTTGCGACTCTATAAAACACAAGTCATACTTGTAATTTTATGAATATCTTGAATAACTAGCAAATAATATAGAGAATATCATGACTAGCACGAACATCGAGGAGCATTGACGTGACATTGCATGAAGATACAATAGTTATAATACCTTGATTAGGTTGTATCGATTAGGTTGTATTTAGGGTTTCAACCTCTATTTATATGTCATGAATTTTATCTTCGTGCAACTAGCACGCATATCATATGATAAAAGATGTGATATACACTATTGCTTAGATTGTATCGATTTTGATCTTCGTACAACTTGGGTAGTCAAAATACCTTACTAGAGACCGCTTATTACTTGAGTACCAAAAGAGGTTTTGGTTCATTGCAACGTTGCATAAACCTGTTGGGTCATACATAACTAAGTACTTTGCATGATTTCAAATGGTCCACATTGATGAGTTTTATAGGATAAAAGAAAAGCCCTTACAGTTTGCTATATTATTGCTTATTTAAGCAGGGGCATGTATGTCATTCACTTGAAACCCTAAAAATAAGGGTTGTATAAATAGGTGTTTAATTGTGAACATTGTATACGTATAAAAGAGGCTCAAACCCTTAAACGAATTGGAATTTCGTTTTAGCTTTTTTGTGAGTTCTTTGGACTTTTCTGAAAGGAGAAAAACATTTTCAAGATCTCCTGGAGCTAGCGCTCCAACTCATGGCCACCATTCGTGTGTGGATTTCTAACAGAGGGTGCTCGTGTGAACGTCTTGAAAATCAATTAATATAAATAGGGAAGTAGTGATCAAGGTATGGTTTCAACTATGATAATTAAATTAATGGATTTCATTAGGTCCTGTTAGGTTTGAAAGTAATTTTTTTTAATTTATGTTACATTTTCGAACCCCAAAACCCAATTGTATTTTGTTTTGATTCTAAGGTATATTTAAGGATTTTTGTCCGATTTATGAGGATGTGTGTAAATTACATTTTCTCGTAATGGTCTTTACTTGAATTGGTAGATTAAGGGGTTGAGTGGGTTGGCTTGAATTGGGTTTAATGTTAAGGAATGCTTATTTGTAATTGTAATTTTAGGGTTTGGTTGTTCAAAAAAAAAAAATTTGGTGTTTAGTGTTTGGTTTTTTAGGGCTTTGGCTAAAATTTGAAATTTGTCAGCTTAAATGGTTGTTAAGCTTGATATATACGATTTGAAATGAAAGCAATGTGTGGGGTAATTAAGAGTGATTTTCAGTTAGCTAACATGTTGTACACATTTAACATATCTATATCAGTACCGTGCAATAGACGATGTTGGAATTGTGGCAACAATAGCCACTTCGAAAATTATTGCGCATCAAAGGAACATTGCTTGAAGTGTGGAATTGGTTTTACAGTGAAGAGACGCATAAGGAAGGAAGTCCCAATCAAGAATCGACCTTGTTTGACTTATGACAAAGTTTGTTGTCATTTCATATGGCATGAACAGATCCACCGCCTAACTATGACTCGTCAGCCTATCATAATGCAGTTTGCTAGTTCTCTTTGCATTAGTCGTGACAAGACCAGTAGCCCTGCTTGCATAAGTACAAATTCATCTGACATTGAGTTGGGTATGCAAAGATTGAAAGGGCATGATCTCTAGTACTTGGTGGTATCATTCTCCTTTACAACACTATTAGTGAAGGGAACAATGGTAGAGTGCAAATGTGGTCCGAAATAACAATTAGATACATTAAAAAGGGGGATTGAGTAGTTGATGAGGCTTCTAAGTTCTATATTGACATTGTTTCGTTATTATGTTATTTTGTATTAAACACATTGTTATGTTCTTTGGCGTTGTAAGTTGTACGAACGATAATGTCTCTCTTACTTTGAGTTATTCGTAAAGGAAAATGGATGGGTTATACTCTGTTTTGTAGTTCTACCACGACTTATTGAAGAGTGGTCACACAATTATGAAATTATTCGTGAACATGGTATGAAGTCATTGGAAGCTACAAAAAAAATAAAGAAAAACATATATAGACATGATAACTGTCACCAACAACAATGAAAAATCGAACAACATATTTTTGGGGATAATTGTGTATAAGACGCAAATTAAACAACTAAGACCACAAAGATAGTCAGTTATTCATAGACTTGAAACCATGCATAATTAAACAACAAAAACTATCCCAAAATAGTTTAAGCCACTCAATGACCATAAGTACCAAAAGATTATATAACAAGTCTAAACACACCAATATCAAAATAACTCAAGTAAACCTAAACTTTGAAGAGCTTACATGGTAATTATGCTTTAAGAACACTTTGGATAGGTGTCGCTTCTCATCTCGGAATAGTCTGACTAATACTAGAGGATGACTATCACACCATGCATTTAAGCCCTTTTAGTATACTCCTTTAGATTTATTGTAACCTTACTTTATACATGTAAACACATACTTCCAAACAACATCCTTCCTTTTATTAGTCGAACGCACTTTAATCCCGAAACTTTTACTTTTTGTATAGCGATTAAATGTCGACTTAGCATCTGTAGGTGTGTCAAAAATTATCCCAACTTTAGGGGATTTTGGAACCTCAAATGCCTCAAGTTCATCGGCGGGATGATAATCACTAACGACTTCCTCCGGCCCTTCATCTATTCCACAAGCCTCAATTGGTTCACAAACTTCGTTGTCTCTATTATCTCCTTGTAAATCAACCACTTCTTCCACTTATTCGAGTGCCCCATTCAAATAAAGAATAGGATACATCACTTCACCTGAATAAAAATGGAAAAAAAATGTTTTTCAACAAGTGCACAAAAAATTATGTTGCAATATAATGAAAGACCTTACAAATTCCATCAATTGGTGAATTATCAATGATCATTACTTATATGTGTAAATTCAACCATGTAAGACTGACTGCCCATCAAATTGGCATTGTCATTGGTCATGTTACACACAAGGTAAATGTTAATACCTCGATTTATATTGTTAAAATAAAGTTTGTTTGGTTTAGGCCAAAGTCATCCTTGTCAATTGGTCGTGATATACCCTTGTTAAGCAATCCATAAATGGAATCATAGGAACACATAAATTTCGAGTCCTAACGTCAAGTCTAGTTAAATGCAATTTGGACATTATAAAGTGAAACCCTAAGTTTCAAACTCTAAATGCCCTACAAAACAAGTTGACTCACATGCAATTTTGAAACCCTAAAGGTGGATCCCTTTAAAGCAAGTTCAGTCCAGTTAACCCAAGTAATAGAGCTGGCAATATACGGGTGAAGCACGAGATTTATTGCCATATCTCAAACCCCTAAATCACATGCATACCTTGCCTTCTCACAAACCTCTAAGTCAAAACACGAACTATGAATCATCATGCCCAAAATGGCTATAAATAAAAGGAATCAAAAAAGCGTTTACCTATCTCACTGTAAGGAATCATACACGATTTGTTGGGTTTTGGGGTTCATACACGACGGAAAATTCAAAACAACTGGATCAAAAATAAGTTCCATTAAACTAAATCTATAAAAGTAAACTATACCTTAATCTATAATTTCCTTTTATGCTTGTTTGATCTCCAAGACATTCAAGCGCGCTTCCTCTATCGAAAATCCATACACGAATGGTGACCACAATTTGGAGTGCTAGCCCCAAGAAAGATTGAAAAAGTTTTTTCATTCTCTCACAAAATTCAGAGAACTCGAAAATAGTAAAAATAAAATCTTATTTCATTTTAGGGTTTCAACCTTTATTTATATGTGTAGATAAGCTCACTTAAAAAATCAATTCATAATACAACTATTGTCTTTAGGCAGTTTAAACAAATTACACATATGCCCCTATTAATAAGTTCTCATCTAACAAATCGTAAGGGCTTTTCATTACTCTGGACTAATTGAAATTATGCAAGTCGTTCTTGTATGTGACCCAATAGGTCGATGAACCAAAATCCATTTTGGTAATGAACCAAAAAACCATTTTGGTACACAAGTCATAAGCGTTCTCTTGCAAGACATTATGACTACCAAGTAGCATGAATATCAAAATCAAAACAATCTAATGAATAACATATATCATATCATTTTGTCGTGCAATATCCTTTGATTAAACATAAGGCATGGAAAGTCACTTACTTATCCTTTAGGTAGATTGAAAACATCCAAATGACATTGATCATATCAATTCACTTAGATTTGACCATTTAATAGTCTAATATATCGAGGGATCCACTGATATCTCTGAGAGGAACAAATTCGATCTTGATTACACTTCTTCACAGAATATTCACACGTTAAGAAATCACAATCTTTATAACAGTCCGATTAAAGACAACATTTGATTGTGTCAAATTATCATGCTTCTAATATTGAAGTGTCAGACCCCACCTAATTAAGGCATTTGACTGACCTAGATTATCTTAATCCCTTGATAATCTAGCAACCTCAACCTTTCCATCAATAAACAATTAAGAATAAGATCTTGTAATCTTCAATTATAAAACTTTATCAACCACAAAAGGATTCTAAATTGAGTCTTAAACCTTAAAGTTTTGCCAAAAATTAATTATATAATCCTCAAAGTTCATTTAGATTGATTACATTATCCTCAATATTTCGTAGAAAAATTTTCGACAGCATCTCCTCTATTTCTAAGCCTACAATGGAATTTTCGTCCTTCAAAAATCTTCAACAAAACCTCCTCAGCTTTGGTAGAAATGCCAAAGGACTCACAATTCACCCCTAACAATATATATTGCATCAACTAAATTATATATTCATTCTAACTTAATTTAAAGTATAAAAATCTTTAAACTAGCATTATCTTAATAAAAAAATTATTTCAATTCATTTCAAAACAATTCCAAAGGAGATCCTAATCATACTCGAACCCATAAACCCATTTATACAATATAATATATTCAAGAAAAACAATACATACATAGACAAAAGAACTAAGCAAGTCACATATAGTCGGAAAGTTTCCTCTTTTGCTTGTCGCCGCTAGTACCTATCATTATCCAATTATAAAAATTTGATAATCTCAGATAAGTAAATCCTAAGAGATTAAACGAAGAATATAATTCAATGAATTTAAATACAATTGTGAATCTATCCCCTTTTTGTTATCCGACCACAATCAGATAATGTTCTCCAAAAGCGGTAAGTAAACAATAATAAGGACTCATGCTCGGGGAGAATAATCAAACAAGTCTCATTCTTCTAGACTATGAGAGTATGGTTTGGTTCAACGTGATCTTACGATAACCACATGATGCAAAATATCAGTGACTCCAGCCCCTCAAGCATGATATAGTGTTCTATAACCACGATATAATCTATACTATAAGGAGACTCAAATTGCCTTATCCTCCCAAACCATGTATGCATATACAAAAAAATTGCAATATCGATGATCAATGCAATTTATATGATTTTTATAATCATATAATGTAAAGGTTACTGTAAGATTTTCTTAACCTTTCAAACAATCAAATTCGAGCTTAATTTTCAGGGTTCCCGAAGCGTCGGATCACCTTGAAAATGCTTCCAATAACTTTTCAGCATACCCAATTATATTATGGATCAAGCTTTAAGTGAAATCATATCACGAGACCCAATGAAAACTACGGTCAAAGTACGTTTGAGAACAATTTCCAAAAATATTAATTTATATAATTGTTTCAACTAGCTCTTAACTAGCCAACTTGGAGTAACTTTTTAACCATAAAAACCTCAATATTTGTCATGATGACCTGAAAGGAATTTGTAGTACTCACATCCTACTTTCCATAGACTCTAAGAACACTCAAATCGAATCACCAACGGAAAGATTATAAATTTTCCCATATAGCCATTTAACTAGACAAACTTTATTTATTTTGAATTAAAAACTTCTCCAAATCAATATTTTCACAATTAAGTCCTCAAAAATTGGCAATTAACGCCCAAAATCACTCAATACCAATATTAAAATATTTGTGTGGCCCGTTGAGTCAAATCGGGTTTAAATAAGTAATCAATTCATTTAGAAACCTAATATAAATCAAAATCCATGATTAAAACATCTCCAAAATAGTTATCAACTGAATTGCATTAGTTTACCTCATCAAATTCCTAACACACGTCGGTGGAATTTATCCCAAATTGATATAAATCAATCTAATATACCAATCAACAATAATTTATACCAATTTCTATCGAAACATCGGGAAAAAAATTGAAAAATTGCGAGAACTCTAATTGAATTGTGGAAAAATGTTTGGCATTGAGAATTTACCAAATTTCGGGCTGAGTACCTCGTTTCCACCATTGCAATTTAACTCAAATTGACCGTATCGAGATACTCTACAATGTTGTAGAAAGAAACTGGGTGAAAATCGGACATAGGGAGCTCCACGAACGAAAGAATCGGCAGAAGGGTTTAGGGATTAAACGTGTGAACGTTCTGTTGCTTGAAATCGATAAATGAATCGATTGATTTATTTTTGTTATATATATATAAACCCTTAGCTGCTTGTCAGCAACTTAATTTCTTTTTATTTATTAATTTTTGAAATCTCTATTTTAACATGTTTTGACTTTCGGTGTTTGTTTTCAATATGATTTTTCACCAAATCGAGCCAACTTCTTAACAAAATAGTTCAATTCAATAGAACTTCTATAACACTGGTTTTAGTCAAACCAAAACCCCGAAATCTAAACTTTATCCGTGACGTACTAAAATCTTTTGGACCCATATTAAAATTTATGATCATCGATCCATAACACGTGGGTCCCACCTCGGATACCTAAATCTCAAATTAAATCCAAAAATACTTAAGTAGCCACCTAATCATGTTTATTAAATTCTCGAATGTCACAGAAGTCTATGGTAATCTCAAGTCGAATGACTAAGTGATATACATATCATGGGTAACATCTATGACTTAATCCGTGTAGTGTTCTTATAGCGAGTTGGTCCAGTACCTTGTTCCTTAACAAGTACTCAAGATCTCGATTCATATTCCGATATGCATAATCATCACATGCTCATCAATCGAGATTCACATTAGTCTTAACTCATTATAGTTCCAAGTATAATAACCGACTATAGACATTTAAGATATTTCAATAAATACATATGGATCTTATTATAAGGTGAACATTTAGTCACTTATAATAAAATAGCAAGCGAAAGCCTCTATTTTATTAACTAAAATTATAAGATAAATAATGTTTATAAATCGACCTAAGGAACGTGCCCCAACACGATTCTATCTTTTTCCAACACTGAAAAGAAATGGTGGTCCTCCAAACCTAAGAAGAATCGAGAATCATGTCTTTAACTTGTACAAAAGCAATGATAATGATGGATAAAAATGATTACTTTAAAATACTCTTCAATCGAACTAGAAGTAGTAGTGAGTTTTTGAAGAACAGGGGTGGAGAGAATACATGAACGAGTGGTTCATTTTTTCCTTCCTTTGTTTGCCAAAAAAGGAAAATTCCAATTTTTTAAAAAAAATTGGTCAAATCGTCCTGTCAGATCAAATGACCATTTTTTTATTTTTTTATTTCGCTTTTCAATTTTTGCTGACATTTGTTGGTTCTTTATCAAGGGAGCAACAGAAAAAAGTGGGGCCTACGACCTCCACGCAGGTGGGTGCTCAATGTAAGTGCCCATTGTGGGTAAGCGAAGCATTTTCCATGCATTAACTTAGAGTTCTGAAATCCAACTTCATGACATCATCATACAATCATTGCACCGGTAGGCAATATATTTGAATTCGCTTAACAAACCTAAATTGAAATTGAATCAAATATATCAAATACACATATAATCACATATACAACATAAATTATCCAAAACTAACGTAAATGTTGGATCTATATCGATTTGATAAAACTCATCTAATCAAATTCAATGCAAAAACAAGCTGCAAATGTGAAGGAAATGAACATCACTGTTAACACTCTTTTCTATAACATTAAGTTTAGAACATCAAAGATACATAGAAACATTAAAGAAATATTAGGAAATGCTATTTTTTGCTTTGAATTGTGTATGAATTATAGAAAAAGTTGGAATAATTTGCAACAAATAAACAATGGTCGTCATGTTATTGTTTGCTTTGAATTATGTATGAAGATCCGTATATCCATTTTTTCTGGTTAAGTCTTGAAAGTAATTTCAATATAACCATCATCCATTTACCATGTATATGAAATATTAGGAAATGCTATTATTCAAACCCTGCATTATATGCCATTCAACCAAATGATGAAACTTTCCATGATCAACAAATAAATTCAAAATACACTAAATCACATACTAACCTTTCCATATTGATACATAATATGATGCATGACAAGAACTATAGTCTAAAAGGTGCCTATACCCTATTTTCTTCTTTCATCAACATGTGTAGCACATCAGTGTAAAGGCAATTCCAACATTTACTAGTAGATGTGTCCATGGGTCGGTTTTGAGTCGGGCTTGGGCCTAAAAACCTTAGCCCAAGTATAACCCACCATATATACACGGGGCCTATATATAGGCCCAAACTCGATCTATGTAAAAAAAACACAAAGCCCAAGCCCAGCCCATCAAGCCCATATATAAAATATTTTAATATTAAGAATATAAAAAATAAATTATTATTCAATTGAATAAAGTTTTTATGGCCTTTTTCAATACCATATGTGTTATATATAGAGAAGTTGTTCAAATGGTAAGCATCACCTAATTTGAACATTAGGTCGAGGAGCAAAACTCACTTACACCACTAGCTATTTTAAAATATATATTAGTATATTAACTTACATGACTAAAAGAGTTTGTTCGTGCCATTTCCAGTAGTTACAAGTTATTTCTACATCTCATTTTTATGTACATAGTCCGCTCAGTTCCATGCTGTCAATCTTACTAATTCTCACATTTATTTAATATAGTGTCCTGTTATAGACTTATCAAGGCTATACCCAGCATTTATTGTGGCGACCCCTTCTCCAAATAAAGGCACCGCCCGGCCTAATCCCTTAATTAAACCCTAATCTCCCCTGTAGGACCTAACAAGGAACTAGTCGGCTTTATTTAAACACCTAAACACCTACCAATTATGATACCACCTACAGTTAACTAGTTAGTTCTACTGACTAACCTATGGTTGTCTATAAATCAAAGTTCCTTTATATTTTTTATTTACCAAATTATTCAGTAGAAGTCTTATTAAGTTACTAGTTGACATAAGGCCTAACCTATTGTGGAAAAACCAGGAAATAGAGATCACATGCATATATAAACAAAAGTGGTGATATATATAACATGTATCTGGTCAGATGTTCCTATCACTCAACCCAAAAGTAAAATATCATGTATGTATAAAGCGTAATACAAAAGAATGCAAAACGTACAAATAGCAGCTATACTGAAAGAAACATCATGCAAAGAGATACTTGAGTTAACCAAATATGAAACTGACTCGAGTCTAAGTAGTAATGGATTAGGGTCGGTCAGCCGTGATCTTCATCACATCAGCTTTTCCATTACAATTTGAGCTCTGCTTTATAGCATTTCATCACAAATTGAGCTATATATCAAATTTCAAAAGGACGTACTTACGATTACGCCTTTTCTATTCTAAGTGAATTAGTCGTCACCGGAATGTATACTTGCTAACATGCCCGAGTTTTAAAACTCGTCATGTTCACCCAAGTTATTCTTGCGCCAACAAACCCCAAGGTCTGGTTACCCCGTTCGACGCACGTTACCCAGTGTGTCAAGCAAGGTAGTGGAGAAATTCCCTAACATACCGGAAAGTCTAGTGACCCTGTATGAAAGCTGAATTTCTATCATCAAATGACCCTAACCACAAGAACCACTTTCATTTTTAAGCATGACTCGGTAATGGAATCTAAGAAATGTAACTGCATACTAATGCACAAAGGATTATAGTCAAAATAAACAAACTAACCTAATAGCATGCTATATCACTGACTTCCAAACATAACAATCAACATGACAAAGTATAGGAATTGGAATCAATGATATACACAACAGAGTATGTTATGAGCAATATCATAAATTGAGAAACAAACAAGTCATAGGATATGGATTTCAAAAGAAAATCAGTTCGAATAACTGAGAATAAATAAATGGAATGAAATGTAAATAAATGTCTCAATCAGTTTACTTACATACTACACGTTTCCTAAGTTATTCGGCTTCTCGTCACATCGATATATGCACCCAATACCCCGTAATATCTCATTTAGGGTCCTAACATTTGACAATTATCAATTTAGAGTCAAGATAAATTATTTGAATTTCTTAAATTGGTCGAAATCGGTCAAAATTGAATTCAAGACCAATTTGCCAATTTCGCACTTTTCGAGGTAAAACCCCATAAAAGTCGCGTTGGAAATTTAAAATATTTTATTTTTCATAGAAGTTTATCAATTTATATTTATTTTGTCAAAATATAATTTTTCAGGATTTTCTGAATTTTTCTAATTTTTTCCAATTTTTCTTTTTTTCTCTTTTTTTTTCTTTTTTTATGGGTTTGGGTTAAACCGGGCCGGTTCACCCAACCCCTCTCCCTCTTTTATTTTCATTTTGTTTTTTTTTTAAGTTGGGTGGGCCTGTACTAGGCCGAACCGGGTTTGGCTCACCCGAGCCAAATCGGCCTAGTTCACCCATCATCTTCTTCCTCGACCTCGCGAAATAAAGCATCAGCTATGTTTCATTTTTTATTTGTTCCTTCGGTCTTCGCTGAGGCGTTGGGTTGCTTATGCAGGGGAGACTACGCCCCTGCCTTCCTTGAGCTTGGACGAACTGTTATGGCAGTTCATCCGAGTCTCGCCAACCCGAACAACAACAAGAACTGACACAAACAACGAACACCATCAACAAGACCAACAAAACTGAATTCAACAGCAACGAATATCAACACACCTTGCTTCAAGTTCCTCGAGCTCTCCTTTTCTCACTCTCCCGGTCACTCTCTCTTTCTCTCCTTCTCCTTCTTCTTCTCTTCTCTTCTCTTCGGTTTCGATTTCTCTTCACTATTTTTTCTCTTCTCCACTGCCACCGACTTTGATTTTGAGAGATCAAATGATAGGTTTGGACTTTGAGGTGAACTTAACTCATTTATATGATTCGGGTTAATGCGTTTGTGAGCCACACATCTCAAAGTGGCCACATCTACAAATATATCTATATATATAAGGGCCTAAGTAAAAAATTAAAATAATACACCATTAGATAGGCCCCTAAATTCATATACACACATCTCAACACAAGAGTGTCACACATAGGAGTCACTTGAGAGTGATACAAGGGACAAGTGGTGTGAGCAAGACCACATGATGCGCCTCAAGATACATGTATGGTTTGAGATGTGTGGCTCACGAACACACCAACCCTAATCATATAAATGAGTCAAATTCACCTCAAAGTCCAAACTTATCATTTGATCTCTCAAAATCAAAGTCGGTGGCAGTGGAAAAGAGAAAAAATAGTGAAGAGAAACTAAAACTGAAGAGAAGAGAAGAAGATGGAGAAAAAGAAAAAAGATAGAGATCGGGAGAGTGAGTGATGGAGAGCTCGAGGAACTTGAAGCAAGGTGAGTTGATATTCATTGTTGTAGAAGCTAAAAAACTTTAGTTAGATGTGGAAAACCAGATGATCCTCATCTAAAAACTATTAGTTGGGAAGTTAGTGAATGTGAGTTGGGGATTTGATATATATATATATATATATATATATATATATATATATATGTTAATTTTGTTATGTGTATATATGCGTTATCCATGTAGTAGTTGATTCCCGTTCGTTATCCATTTGCGACCAGAGATGGCGAATTCACACGATAGCGGTGATGCCGGTGCGAGCGGCAGCCAGCCTTCGATACCATTAGTGGAGGATTTCTAGAGGCTTTCAAATCGAGTAGCTGCTAAGGGTCAGCAGTTGGCGGATTTCATCGCATCGATGAGTTCCCGATTTGCTCAACCAGCACAGTTAGCGCATACATCAGGTCATACTGCGGCTACAGTACCAACTATAGTGTCAGCCGTACCTGTGATACCAATGACAATAGCTCCAATAGTAGAGACAGTGTCTACACCATCTTCCACACCTCCATCAGCTAGTTCAACAACGATAGTTTAGCTGGTGAAAGATTTCATCAGACTGAAACCGGTATACTTCGACGGCTAGAGAGATTCTGAGAAGATCGAGAAGTGGGTCCTATCGCAGGAGAAGTTACATAGAGTCTTGCAGATTGAGGATAGACTTAGAGTAGAGATATCGTCGTACACCTTACAGCGAGATGCCGATGTATGGTGGTGTGCGACGATTGCGACTGAGGGAGAGTTCGAGTTTTTGGATGCATTCAAGACTAAGTTCTATCAGCAGTACTTTCCACCTGTGGTGATGAAGATGTTGAGGAAGGAATTCATGAATTTGAGACGGGGAGCCAACAAGACGGTGATGAGCTACCGAGATCGATACGGCTATCTAAGGCAGTTTGCTGGAGATTTTGTGAAGGAGAATGCTAACGATGTATATCATTTTGGCGACGGACTGAGGCTGGATATTGGTTTTTATGTGGTCAGTTCAAGTGCCAGGACATTGGGAAAGATCTTCGGGCGTGCATTTGCTCACGAGACATATTATATGAGCCGAGTGACTGATGAACACCCTTAGTACCCGCGATGACACCTGATCAGATGGCTAAAAGTGGGCAGAGGAGACAGAAGGGCAAATGACAGAGGAGATGGGATAGAGGTGTTCAAGGGGCAATTGTGCCATATGTAGCATCTCCTACACCTTTGCAGACGATTGTGAATAAACGTCCCGTACCACCACCAGTCAAACCTGCCTTGCCAGCTCCTGCTACGTCTACGTTACCAGCTTTACCAACACCACCAGCTCAACGACAACAGCACGGTGGTAGAGGCAGAGGTAAAGGTAGAGGACGAGGACGAGATAGTTCCAGTGCAGGGTAAAAACAGGCATCTGCACGGGCCCAAGATCGGATGCAGGGTCAGCATAGAGTAGTCACTTGTTTTCGATGTGGCCAGGTTTGACATGTGGTTCGAGACTGTCCACATTCAGTGATAGTTATTCTACCACAGCATCGAGAGCTCGTTCATATAGTTGCACAGCCTAACGCTGATAAGTTAGTATTTTTATATATTTAATAGTCTATTTTAATATGTTTAATTATTAAAAGTATTTAAAATATATATTTAATTATATTTTTTGGTCATTTTTAGGTGAAACGGAGTGCGCGGTTGAATTCGTGGTGAAAAAATACTCAAAATGGAGTATTTACTTGCAGTGATCGGATGCCAGACAGTTTGCCTCGAAATACGCATGGCACGGCGGGTTGAATAGCGGACATGGTGTTCCAGCCAATCAAAGCATGCCACGTCAGCGAGAAAGTACCTCAGGACCAATCAGACGCTGCCACGTGGGCATTCAAAGCCAACAGCACGTCAACACGCCAGCGCGACCAATCGGGTGTCGCCACATCCGCATTCTTCATTACCCCAACCAATCAGGGGACACCACGCGTCGCCACGTCAGCAGGAGATCCACGTCACCAGATATCAAACTTCTCTTCGTTTCAGACACCATCGAGCGGGCTCGGGATGCGCGACAGCACAGACTCCCAGTTATTCGCGCGAGTTGCGATTTTCTTCTCTGAGCCACGTTGGTGCCACGTGGCGGTGACTCATTGGCCCATGCACGTCAATATAAGGGGTTCAGCCAATCCGGAAGCGACACGCGGCGCTGAGTCATCACTCACACAACTGAACGCACAGTTTCTCCGCGAATCACGCGGCGACAAATCAGCGCGGTGACAGGGACGGACGAATCATAGCGGGACACGTGGCGGCGACACAGAAAAATAGCGAATCACGCTATGACACTTGCCAGAGTCGGTTTTTCAAGCCAAAAACATCCCTGCGATGCTCCTCGACGCACGAGTCACGTACCTAACCCCTAAAATTAGTATCCGATACCAATTTGGAGTATTTGTATATATTAGGAACCTAGGTATTATTAGAATATGAATTAATTAGTATAATTTTAGATTAGTTTTTAGTATAGATTTTTGAAGATGATGTCCGGCTAATCAATTTCTTGCCTAAGTCGAAGGGGAAGCAAGTCGGGATCATGGATTCAAAGCATATTATGTGAGATCTTTTATTTTATTATTTAATTAATTTAATTTCTCCTATTTCATTGTTGTTGATTTAATGATTATGATTTATATCTAGGGCGTGTATATGGTCAATGCATGCTTTTAGATGGACAATCTACTGTTATTTGGAATATTAGTATCCGTGTAATTGTGCTTTTAGACCAATAAAGTAACAAACATTCACCCGTTTGCCGTAAAACCCTTTCGGTGTTTGAATGTGCAACAATCGAATCTAAATTAAATCGGTAGCGGATGTGACCCGATTATTTAGGATTAGTGTTCCCATAGATCCATATTACTGCGGTTTGTGTGTTAAACCTAATTGGCGGATGTGTAGGGTTATACATTAATTAGGGAAGTAGTTAGTGGCGGACGTCCTGACTATCGAGATTAGGGGAACTAGGAATTTCTGGCGGTTGTCGATTTTCTATAGCTAATCTAGGAGAATTTAAATTAATAACTTTTTGGGAAAGATTGAAGACCATGATTGCTATTGAATCTTGATTCTGATTTGTGGAACTGGAGATTTAGGTGTTATTTAGGTGTTAATTAATTGTTAATTAATTATTTTAGAAATTAGTTTAGTTAATTTATTTATTTATTTTAGTTAAATTAATATTTATTTTAAAACCCCAATTTTCCTGTTTTGTTGTTTTAACCAAAGAAAGACAATCAGTCTCAGTGGGATCGACCTTTTGCCACTATTCTACAAAATAGTTGGTTTAGGAAACTTTACTTTATTGCATGTTCGACGCGCGTCAATTCTTGGAGCCGTTGCCGGGGATTGGTATATTTCTTTCTTTGGTTTACTGTTATTTTTATTTTTATTTCTTTTTTTTTTTGCATATCTAGTCCCTTGCTCTTAACATGTATCCAGGCAATATTTCGAGTTCCACTGACCAGAAACTCGACCGAATGATATCCATGATGGAACATCTCCTCTCATCTAGTGAAGTGCAAGTGAACCCCACGATGGACTCCTCCTACCCCATAATTATGGTCGATACGAAAACTCACATTATTATAATGTGAATGAGGTAGGTATGCCACATAATAGATATCAATATTTTAACATGAGTTCTTTTGTGCAACAGGTCGAGGTTCGCGAAATTTGTGGAGAGTATTCTCATTCCGCACACAATTGTCCATATCATCCACTGTATGAGAATTATCACAATTCGAACTATGCATCGCCACAACCCGACTTCTCTGGATTCATGTCACACCCACAGGTTCCTCAACATGAAGGAAATCAACAGTTTCATCAAAGTCTCTCCTTGGAAGATATGGTGATGCAAATGATATATCAAATGAGAGAAAGTGCGCAAGACCTTCGACGAGCTAGTCATAACATACGACAACTTGATTTTAGTTGTCCAGGATCGAAGGACTTGATAACTAACTTAGATCAATATATTGCCAGTCGTCAAAGAAAAATTGATGAAGCGGAGTTGTGTAGTACACAACCAACTTTTAACTCAGAGGAGGATGTGAGCGTTGATACATTGACAAATTTTGAGGTGCACGATGTTACACAGATGGAATACTATTTGATAGACGCATCCGAAGAATGTGAAGTCTTTCAAATTGAGCCAGAGATTGTCATTGCCTTAAATGAGGGAGAAGATGAGATGAACATTGATGTCAATTCAGACAAGCAGGAGAAGCCGCAAATAGAGAGCGAGGAAGACCAACTTCTGGTGTTGGTGCAACCACCCACCCTCCCATGCACATTTGGTACACCTTATAAGGGGTGGAAGTAAGGGAGCATTTGCAGATCTTCTACACTGCCGACACATTTGTGTTGGACGATCCTGATACGGTAGATTCTTTTGTGTTGGAAGTCCCGGATGAGCTCCTAAATCTGAAGGAGGGCGTGCATACTTCATTGCCCAAATACGTAGATGCGTCGTTCGTTGTCGACATCTCTAAGGGATAGGGCATCACGTGACCAATCATGCTAAGTCTAGCCAAAGACTTAAAAGAAAGGCGGCTCGTTGGGAGGCAGCCCAACTTTATTTTTATTTTATTTTATTTATTTCTTGCATTTATTTTCGTTTTAGTTTTTTTATTATTTATTATTATTTTTAATAGCACCCTAATTTGGTTCCTTTATTTTTACAGGTGATAGAGGGTTGGAGCGTTAAGTTTTGTAGGTTTGACTTTGGATTACATTTTTAACATAATTTGAGCATTATTGTTTTTTAGGAATTAACATGTTTATAGGATTTTAGGTGTTTTGAGACTTGGTTGGATATACCTAACTTAAGTCGCTGCATCTGTGGCAGGTTTTTTAGTAGACCCAAAACCCTAAATTTTATTCCATCAACTTGTTGATTTCAACCTTAGTTGACAGACTTCGGGCTCGCAAGACTTGATTGGAATCTTTTGAGTTAACTCCTATGTTTACTAATTCTTGCTCTTGTTATGATTGTTATTTTAAAGTTTCCTTAGTCACCCACATATGAGAGGTTTTGTGCATTCACCAGTTTTTTTGATACTTTTTTATTATGCATGCATTTGTATCATTTTCTAATCCTTGTTCTTCTTCACCACTATCGTTTTCTTTTTGTCATATGGATGCCTTGACTTGTTTTGAACCTTGAGGACAAGGTTCGGAATAAGTTTGGGGGTGTTTTAGGGATTGTGGATTGTTTTGGATGGATTCTTTTGCGAAAGACCGCAGGTGAGATCGTTTAATTTTTTTATGCGGTTATATGCGGATATTGGATGGTAACGGTGGTGTTTTATATCATTTCTTTCATTTCTTATCTATTCACATTCCATTCTCGTATCATTATGAATTGATACACTTTCATGTATATATTTAGTATGTTTTATTTATTTAGAGTCACCCGAAACTTTGTTCATGCCTTTGGTTGTGGATGAGTAAATTACAGTTGCCTTTTTAACTTGAAACTTGGAAAAAATTAAGAGAAACATTTAATCAAGTTCGTAGCTCTGCATTTTTATGATTTCATGATTAGAGACTTAGATGATGGTTGGACTTAGTGCTAGATAACGAAAATGAGTAAACGGTCAAATTTATGCAAGTTGTATTGTTTTAACCCACATTGGGGGATTTTCTTGATTATAGTGAAAGTGAGAAGTACTAACAGGAGTTTTATTAGTGTAGAGTGTCCTACAAGTTTCCACATGAAATGGAGCAGGGAAACTTGTGGTGGGAAAAAGTGAGAAAAGCTGTCCGCAGGAAATGGAGCAGGGATCGTACTACTTGAAAAAAGAAAAAAATTTGGAGAAGAAAAAAAATAAAAATAAAAATAAAAATGAATAAAGGCGGAAGCTGTGGAACTCCTCAAATAAAATATTTAGTTCGAGTGCTTTCACTATATTAAGTAATATTTTGAACTTGCGTGCTTGAATGTATAGACTAAATATTTTGAACTTGCGTGCTTGAATGTATAGACTAATAAAACTTGTGATTAGTTGACGACCTTTGTATTGACCGATTCTATGTTTTGAAAGTGAGATCTTAATTGTGTTTGGGTTGCGAGGCTCGACATATCATAACTCTAAAATTTTCTGACTTTCTTATTAATTTGGTGACTATGTAAACCAAAGGAACTCCATGAATTTGGGTCGGGTATAAGATTTATTATTATATTATGAGTCTAGTTTAGTTTGTGTTGTCATTTACACCTTTGCTCGGGACGTGCAAAGTCTTAAGTTTGGAGGTATTTGATAAGTTAGTATTTTTATATATTTAATAGTCTATTTTAATATGTTTAATTATTAAAAGTATTTAAAATATATATTTAATTATATTTTTTGGTCATTTTTAGGAGAAACGGAGTGCGCGGTTGAATTCGTGGCGGAAAAATACTCAAAATGGAGTATTTACTTGCAGTGATCGGATGTCGGACAGTTTGCCTCGAAATACGCGTCGCGCGGTGGGTCGAATAGCGGACATGGTGTTCCAGCCAATCAAAGCATGCTACGTCAGCAAGAAAGTACCTCAGGACCAATCAGACGTTGCCACGTGGGCATTCAAAGCCAACAACACGTCAACACGCCAGCGCGACCAATCGGGTGTCGCCACGTCAGCATTCTTCATTACCCCCACCAATCAGGGGACGCCACGCGTCGCCACGTCAGCAGGAGATCCACGTCACCAGAGATCAAACTTATCTTCATTTTAGACACCATCGAGCGGCCTCGGGATGCACGACAGCACAGACTCCCAGTTATTCGCGCGAGTTGCGATTTTCTTCTCTGAGCCACGTGGGTGCCACGTGGCGGTGTCTCATTGTCCAGACACGTCAATATAAGGGGTTCAGCCAATTCGGAAGCGACACACGGCGCTGAGTCATCACTCACACAACGGAACGCGCAGTTTCTCCGCGAATCACGCGGCGACAAATCAGCGCGGTGACATGGACGGACAGCGGGACACGTGGCGGCGACACAGAAAAACAGCGAATCACTCTGTGACACATGGCAGAGTCGGTTTTTCAAGCCAAAACACCCCTACGATGCTCCTCGACGCACGAGTCACGTACCTAACCCCTAAAATTAGTATCCGAGACCAATTTGGAGTATTTTTATATATTAAGAACCTAGGTATTATTAGAATATGAATTAATTAGTATAATTTTAGATTAGTTTTTAGTATAGATTTTTGAAGATGATGTCCGGCTAATCAATTTCTTGCCTAAGTCGAAGGGGAAGCAAGTCGGGATCATAGATTCAAAACATATTATGTGAGATCTTTTATTTTATTATTTAATTAATTTAATTTCTCCTATTTCATTGTTGTTGATTTAATGATTATGATTTATATCTAGGGCGTGTATATGGTCAATGCATGCTTTTAGATGGACAATCTATTGTTATTTGAAATATTAGTATCCATGTAATTGTGCTTTTAGACCAATAAAGTAACAAACATTCACCCGTTTGCCATAAAACCCTTTCGGTGTTTGAATGTGCAACAATTGAATCTAAATTAAATCGGTAGCGGATGTGACCCGGTTATTTAGGATTAGTGTTCTCATAGATCCATATTACTGCGGTTAGTATGCTAAACTTGATTGGCGGATGTCTAGGGTTATACATTAATTAGGAAAGTAGTTAGTGGCGGACGTCCTGGCTATCGAGATTAGGGGAACTATGAATTTCTAGCGGTTGTCGATTTTCTTTAGCTAATCTAGGAGAATTTAAATTAATAACTTTTTGGGAAAGATTGAAGACCATGATTGCTATTGAATCTTGATTCTGATTTGTGGAACTGGAGATTTGGGTGTTATTTAGGTGTTAACTAATTATTAATTAATTATTTTAGAAATTAGTTTAGTTAATTTATTTATTTAATTTAGTTAAATTAGTTAGTTAAATTAATATTTATTTTAAAACCCCAATTTTCTTTTTTTGTTGTTTTAACCTAAGAAAGACAATCAGTCTCTGTGGGATCGACCCTTTGCCACTATTCTACAAAATAGTTGGTTTAGGAAACTTTACTTTATTGACGTGTTCGGGGCGCGTCAAACGTAGACGCTACACGAAAACTCATTGAGGGTGTAGTGTCTATTTGTGGTAATCCAGCTTATGTTTTATCTGATTCAGGTTCTATAGTCTCTTTCATTTTCGGTTGCATGGTCGGCATGTTAGGGTTGAAATCGGTTAGTGTCATAGTACATTTGATCTTGAGTACTGCAGTCAGAGATAGAGTGTACCCTAATTCTTTGGTGGAGAAATGTCCAATAGAGATCAAAAGGGTAGAGTTACCTGTAGACTTCAAAGTGCTGGGATTTTTGGAATTTGATGCGTTGCTAAGGAAGGATTGGCTAGCATCATATCATGCTTATATCGACTATTTTACGAAAATTGTGATATTTGAGATTCTAGGGCGTCCGGTATTCATGTATAACGGTAGTACACCGAGAGCCGAGGGCACTCGAGGTCGCCTTATGACTAATGGGGAGATGAAGACTCTGGTATCTGTATATACTGTTGCAGAGAGTCATGAACCAAAACTTGAAGAAATTTCAATTCTGTTCGAGTTTCCGGATGTGTTTCTGGAAGATTTACCTGGATTACCACCACCGAGGGAGATCAATTTTATTATTGAGTTGGTGCCCGGTACAAAGTCGATATCCATACCACCATACCGCATGATGACACCATTTCTTAAACGCTCTATGATCATGTTTATTGATGACATATCGGTGTCCTCGAAAACTTGAGAAGATCACGAGCAGCACCTCAAGGAGACGTTGCAGACTCTGAAGGAGCACAAGTTATATGCCAAATTTAGTATGTGTGAATTTTGGTTGTCTGAGGTCAAATATTTTGGTCATGTTGTTAGAGCAGCAGGTATTGTTATAGATCCAGCAAAGATTCATACGATTTTGGATTGGCCAACGCTGACGTCAGTGACAAAGATTAGGAGTTTTTTAGGGTTATCAGGTTATTACCAAAGGTTCGTAAAGGATTTTTCAAAGATCACTTCACCAATGACCAAGTTTACTTAAAAAGACGTTAAGTTTCTGTCACGACCCAATAATTAATACACGTTTAATTCGTTAATTAGGACACAATGACCCGTGACGTGGGACCCGCGACGCGATACGTGTCACTACCGAGGCACGGTGGCCGAGGTAAATGTTATATTTGTTTGTTGTATGCCTAGTGTATTGTATTTGTGTAGACTACTAAGTCATTTACGGGTATCCATATATCGAGACGAGCGGGGACGCGCCTCGAGTCGCGTGCCGACATAGGCCCGAGGTAGCAGCTCGTGGGGTAAGTGTAACTAGTTCAATTTCATTTTATAAAAAAAAAATGGAAAATGATATAAGTGGGTGGTTATAATGTAGGTCACGTCACTCCATCTATATGTTAAAAAAAAAAAGTTCATATGGCGATGTGGACCATATGAGGCCACATCACCTCATAGACATCACACAAATATATACGTAGTGGTCCTTTTGATTAAAAAAAAACAAACAACCAAACGAAAGCAACAGAGAAGAAAAATTGAAACAGAGAGGAAGAGAAGAGCCGAGAAGAGGAAGGCGAAAAGGAGAGAGAGAAGGAGACCGAAAGAGAGAGATCGCCTAAGCTCAGCAAGGTGAGTCGTTGATTTTCGTTGTTGGTTTGAGTGTGTGTGTGTTGGCTGTTGTTGTCGGTTGTCAGCTGTTGTTGTCGGTGTCGTTGCCATGGAGGATTGGCCTCGGTGGTCGACCGAGAGAGGAACGGGAGAGATGGGAAGGAGATCTCCTTTGCCATCAAAACTCTTTGGGGTTGGAGTTGGGAGCCAACCCCAACACCTCACAAAGAAAAAAAAATGTGTTGCAGAACCAGCGGCTCTGCGAGGAAGAAGAGGGAAAACGGGTTGGGTCGACCCGAACCGAACCCATGTAGGTCGGGTCGGACCGACCCTGACCCGATGGAGAGCGGGTCGGATCGACCCAAATCCGGTTGGACCGGGTCGGGTTTGACCCGGAGCCACCCATTTATATATATATTATATATATCTAATTATTTAATTAATTAAACTGTTTTAATATATAATAAATTCCATAAAATAGATAAAATTATGAAAAAATTCTGAAAAATTCCAAAAAAAATAGGAAAAAATATATTTGTTACCCAAATAAATAAAACTTCAATATTTCTATAAAAGCGAAGAATTTGGGAGTCGGTCGAGGCGTTATACCGGGGTTTTACCTCAAAAAACGTGAAATCGGCAAATTGGTCTCGAACTCAATTTTGACCGATGTCGACCAATTTAGGGATGTTAAGTCATTAAATTGGAATTTAAATTGATATCGTTTAAACTGTTAGGATCCTAGAGGAGCTATTACGGGGTTTGGGTGCGTACATCACGCGACGGAAACCGGATAGCTTAGGAATTGCTCTGTGTATGTAAGTAAACTGATTTGAGACATTTATTTACATTTCATTCCATTTATTTACTTCTTCTCAGTTATTTGAACTGAATTGCCTTTGAAATCCATATGCTATGACTTGTTTAGTTGCTCATTTTATGATATTCATAGCATACTCTGTTTTTGTATATCATTGATTCTAATTCCTATACTTTGTCATATTGATTTGTTGTGTATGAAAGTCAGTGATATAGCATGCTATTAGAATAGTTTGTTTAATTTGACTCAAATCCTTTGGGCATTAGGATGCTAATACATCTCTTGGATTATAATGTTGTGTCATTTGTGAATATGAAAGTGGTTATTGTTGTTAGGGTCATTTGATGATAGAAATTCAGCTTTCATACGAAGGTCACTAGACTTGCCGGGATGTTAGGGGATTTCTCCACTACCTTGCATGACACACGAGGTAACGTGCCTCGAACGGGGTAACCGGACCTCGGGGTTTGTTGGCGCAAGAATAACTTGGGTGAACGTGACGAGTTTTAAAACTCGGGTATGTTAGCAAGTATACATTCCGGTGACGACTAATTCACTTGGAATAGAAAAGGAGTAATCGTAAGTACGACCTTTTGAATTATGATATGGAGCTCAATTTGAGATGAAATAATATAGAGCAGAACTCAAATTGTAGTGGACAGGCTGATGTGATGAAGATCGCGGCCGACCGACCCTAATCCATTACTGCTTAGCCTTTAGTCAGTTTCATATTCGATTAACTCAAGTATCTCTTTGCATGATGTTTCTTTCAGCATAGTTTCGATTTAAATTATGCAATTTGATACTTGTTGCCTATTTGGGAATGTGGATCGATGTCTCTTAGTATTACTTAAATAAATTCATGTACTCACCGTCTAGTTTGTGACGGTGGGTGCAGATCAACCGAGTAGCAGACCAGACAAAGAGAAGATTGGTGACTACCTCTGAGCCGGTGGAGGACTGCTACGGCATACTTTTGTATGTTTTGTATTATTTTGTATTACATTTTTATGTACATGCTATTTTGCCTTTTGGGTTGAGTGATAGGAATATAGGACTAGACACATGTTATATAGATCACCATTTTCGTTTATATATGCATGTGACATTTATTTCTTGGTTTTTCCACAATAGGTTAGGCCTTAGGATTTCATTTCCACTAGTAATTTAATAAGACTTCCGCTGAATAACTTGTTAGAAAAAGAAAAAAAAAATAACTCTGATTTATAGACAACCATAGGTTAGTCACTAGAACAATTAAGTTAACTGTAGGTGGTATCATAAATGGTAGGCATTTAGGTATTTAAATAAGGCTGACTAGTTCCTGGTCAGGTCCTATAGGGGAGATTAGGGCTTAATTAGGGATTAGGCCAGGCGGTGCTCTTATTTGTAGTTGGGGCCATCACAGTTTCATTTGTCTGAGGAATGCGGGGAGACATTTCCTCAACTGAAGACCTTATTGACTACCGAACCAGTGCTGATATTACCAGAGGCTGGAAATAGTTTCATGGTGTACATAGATGCTTTTCATATGGGTTTAAGTTATATTTTGATGCCTGAGAATACCAAACCTTTTTGTTTCTTTCCAAAACGAACCAGAGCGTACTAGAAAACCCTAATTCGTTTCTAAACAAAAATAGAGTTTCGGCCCTAAAATTTCATCCGTGTGTTCTAACTTAAAGCGTCTATTTATACAACCCTTGTATATAGACGGTTATGTAAATTACACATGTACCCCTACTTAAAGAAGTATAAGTGTAATACACGACAAGGATGTTTCTGTCATGAGTTTTATCATATAAAATTCATTTTTCTGAACCATCTTAAAATCTCGCAAAACCATTCTTAGTGTGCGACCCAATAGGTTCATACAACGTTGGCAGTGTAACGAAACTCATTTTGGTATACAAGTCATAAGCGGCCTCTAGCAAGACATTATGACTACCCAAGTTGTACGAATATCAAATCGATACAACCTAATCAATAGTGTATACAACATCCTTTTATCACATGATATCCTTTTGATCAAACATAAGGCATGGAGTTGTCATCCAACATGTTCAATCGTATTAGTCTCGATTTCTATCTAGACTGAAAACATCCAAGTGACATTGATCAATATCAATTCACTTAGACCATGTCTTTTAAGAGTCTAACACATCGATGGGTCCACTGGATATCTCTCTTTATATGAGAGAGACAAATTCTACCTCGATTACACAACTTCATCACATTAATCACACAATAACCAATCACAACCTTTATAATCTTCCGGTTAAAGACAACGTTTGATTGTGCCAAATCACTGTGTTCCTAATGTTGAAGTCTCTGGTAATCTCAAGTCGGAGGACTGGAAAATATACCTATCATGAGAAACAACTATGACTTAAGCCATGTGATGTTCTCATAGTGGGTCATTCCAGTACTTTGTTCCCTAACAAGTACTCGTGATCTTGATTCGTATCCCTATACATATAATCATCATATGATCATCAATCAAGACTCACACTAGTCTTAATTCATTATAGTTCTCAGTATAATGATCGACTAGGGACATTTAGGATATTTCTGCAAATACCCATGGATCTTATTATAATATAAACATGTAAATTAATTATAATAAACAACAAATGAAATCCTCTATTTTATTAACTAAAAGTATTCATAAAGACAGTTAATGAATTGTCCTAGGGCACATGCTCCAACATCTCCCATTTGCACTAGGGCCAATCATACATGCATCTAATGCCTAATGATCTAACATGACCATTATGTTTTGCTTGTTGAAGACCTTTTGTCAATGGATCCACAACGTTTTCTTCAGTAGGTACTCTGCAAATCTTCATGTCTCCCCTCTCAATAATTTCTCTGATGAGATGAAAACGCCTGAGTATATGTTTGGATCTGTGGTGTGATCTAGGTTCCTTGGCCTGTGCTATTGCCCCGTTATTGTCTCAATACAAACAAATAAGGTTAGCAATACTTGGAACCACACCTAGTTCAGAAATGAACTTTTTGATCCAAACTGCCTCCTTTACTGCATCGAACGCTACAATATACTCAGCTTTTGTTATGGAATCTGCCACAGTCTCTTGCTTCAAACTTTTCTAGCCTACTGCACCCCCATTCAAAGTAAACACATATCCAAACTGCGATCTAAAATCATCTATATCAGTTTGAAAACTCGCATCTGTGTAACCATTTACAACTAGATCATTTTCAAAACCTCCATAGACCAAGAACGCTTTCTTAGTCCTTCTTAAGTATTTAAGAATGTTCTTTACTGTTATCCAGTGACTTTCACCAGGATCTGACTGATATCTGCTTGTAGTGCTCAAATCATATGATACATCAGGTCGAGTGCATTGCATGACATACATGATAGATCCAATAGCTGATGCATATGGAATCTTATTCATACGGTCTCGTTCATCATTTATCTTAGGACATTTAATCTTGCTGAGACTTATGCAATGTGACATCGGCAACAATCCTCTTTTAGAGTCTTGCAAACTGAACTTATTCAGCACCTTGTCTATGTAAGCACTCTGACTTAGACCGATTAGCCTATTAGATCTATCCATATAGATCCTTATCATTAGGATATAGGCTACGTCTCCTAAGTCTTTCATTGAGAAACACTTCCCTAACCAAGACTTGACATTCTGCAATGTTGGGATGTTATTTCCAATGAGTAATATATCATCGACATACAATACCAGAAAAACAACTACACTCCAATTGACCTTCTTGTATACGCATGGCTCATATTCGTTCTTAATAAAACCAAAATCCTTGATTGCTTCATCAAAATGAAGATTCCAACTCTGAGAAGCTTGCTTTAATCCATAAATGGATCTTTGAAGCTTGCATACCTTCCTAGAATTCTCAGGATGTACAAAACCTTCAGGTTGTGTCATATACACGTCCTCAAGCGGTTTTCCGTTAAGAAATATTATTTTTACATCCATTTGTCATATCGCATAGACATAATATGCAGCAATGGCAATTAAAATTCTTATGGATTTAAGCATGGCTACTGGCGAAAACGTTTCATCATAATCAACACATTGAGTCTGCTTGAAACCTTTTGCTATAAGTCTTGCTTTAAAAGTATGCACTTTGCCATCCATGTCAATTTTCTTCTTGAAAATCCATTTACATCCAATGGTCTTACCACCTTCAGGTAAATCAACCAAGTTCCAAACTTGGTTATCGTACATGGATTGCATCTCAGAGTTCATGGTACTTAGCCATTTATCTGAGTCTGGTCCAGACATAGCCTCTTGACAAGTGGTGGGCTCATTTTGATCCATAAGCAACACATCACGACTATCAGTAATGAGAAATCTGAATCTATCTGGCTCATGTCTTACTTTACCAAATTTATGTGGGCCTTGTGTCACTTGTGGAGGTTCAACTGGTTCAGAATGTTGTTGAACTTCCAGTAGCGGTTCAGGGTTTATCTGTGATTCTTGAACTTCTTCAAGATTTATTTCTCTCCCATTAGTATCTTTTGAAATAAACTGTTTTTCCATAAAGGCACCATACCGAGCAACAAACACTTTGTTCTCAGCGGGATTATAAAAGTAATATCTTTTTGTTTCCTTAGGATACCCCACAAATAAACACTTATCAGATTTAGGTGCTAGCTTTTCTGAGACTTGTCGTTTTACGTAAGCCTCATAACCCCAAATATTAAGGAAAGACAAACTAGGTCTCTTCCCGTACCATATCTCATATGGTGTTTTATCAACAGCTTTATAAGGAACTCGATTTAGAGTGAATGCTATAGTTTGTAATGCATAACCCCAAAAGGATAATGGAAGATCTGCATGACTCATCATAGATCGAACCATATCTAATAAGGTTTGATTTCTCCTTTCAGAAACTCCATTCCACTGTGGAGTTGCTAGTGGAGTCAATTGAAAGACAATCACACAATTTCTAAGATGATCATCAAATTCTTGGCTCAAATATTCACCACTTCGATCTGAACGAAGTGTTTTGATAGTTTTACTAAGTTGATTCTTCACTTCATTTTGAAACGTTCGAAACATCTCAAATTATTCAGCGTTACGTTGCATTAGATATACATAACCATATCTGCTGAAATTATCAGTAAATGTAATGAAGTACTAATAACCTCCTCTAGCCATTGTGTTTATAAGACCGTATACATCAATATGTATTAGACCCAATAAATCATTTGCATTTCACTGTGTCCAGTAAAGAGACTTTTAGTCATCTTGCCTAGTAAACAAGATACGCATTTTTCTTATGTTTCTAAATCAAATGAATCTAGAAATCCATATTTATGGAGCTTCGTTATGTGTTTCTCGTTTATGTGCCTAAGACGACAATGCCAAAGATAGGTTTGATTTAAATCATTTGACTTAAATCCCTTTATGTTTATGTTAAAGACTGGAGTATCAGTGGACCTTTTCATACTTAAAATATAAATACCTTCACACAAATCAGCACTTGCATAAAATATACCTTTACGAGAAATTGAACATCTATTATTCGCAATAATAAAATCAAAATCATCCATATCCAAGCATGAAACAGAAATGATGTTTCCGCTCAAGGCAGACACAAAATAACAATTATTTAAAGTTAAAATAAGTCCACTAGGTAAGACTAAGTCATATGATCCAACAGCCATGACAGCAACTCTTGCTCCATTCCCTATGCGGAGGATGACTTCTCCTTTCTTTAACTTTCTACTTCTGGTGAATCTCTGCATATTTATACAAATGTGAGATCCACATCCGGTATCTAATACCCAGGAATCACTAGTAGATAAATTAATTTTAATAACATAAATACATGTAGTAGTAGTCGCACTACCATTTTTCTTCTTTAGATCTTCTAAATAGAGTTTGCAATTTCTAAACGAATGTCCAGGTGTTCTTTTGGGTGTTTTGAAGTAGGAACAGGCTGGGGCTTGACTTGTTCCACAGGCTTTGCGACAGGTGCAACAGCAGCCTTGACAACTTTAGCCTTGCCTTTGCTTTTCTTATTCATTCCCTTTCCTTTTTGGACCATCAACACATTACTAGAGGGTTTCTTGATATTTTGTTCAGCAGTTTTGAGCATCAAATGCAACTCTGAAAATTGATTTCTCCGTGTTATTCATATTGTAGTTCATCACAAATTGTGAGTAACTCTCTGGTAATGAATTCAGGATCAAATCCGTAGCCAACGCTTGGCTTATGGGAAATCCGAGTCTATCAAGCTGGTCAACATAACCCTTTATCTTCAGAACATGAGGACTAACTGACGCACCCTCGGTCATCTTGCAAAAATGTAGGTTTTTTTACTGTCTCGAACCATTCTTGCATAGCTTGCTATTATAGCATTTCCTTCAGCGTTACAGCCATGACATAAGCTTCCACTAGTTCCATGCGCTTCTGAAGTTCAAGAACCATAGTTGCCAGCATAATACACGCAACATCAGTAGAATCATTGACATGCTTACTATTCGCATCCTTCACAGCTTTCGTAGCATTGGCTGGTGGGTCCTCAGGGATTGTAGCATCCAGGACATACAACTTGCGTTCATGCTTAAGAACAATTCTCAAGTTTCTGAACCATTCAAGAAAGTTAGTCCCAGATAGCTTATCCTTCTCAAGGATGGATCGCAATGACAGGGGATTATTGCTACTCGAATAGGCCATTAATCTACAATAAAGATTATTCAAAGTTTATTTTAGTAAAGAGGAATAGACTCCCACTAAATTAACAACCCTCCTAAAACACACTATTTATTTAGGGGACTAAAATCCATATTTCACATAATTCTATGACAGTTATGGAATGAAACACAGAACTAGATTATTTAGGTAGGTAACAATTACCAATTACTTCTTATGTAATTTTAGATATTTTTATGAGATACGGGACATCTTATGTCTTATCATGTTTTTATCTCATCATGTGCCTAAAGTTCAAAACTATTTTGATAGTTTTATTAAGTCGGACCATTTTAAACATTTAGGTAACTCTTATCCAACTTGTCTCACCAAGATAACACAATACACCCAGCTATGACTAAAACTGTATTAGTGTGATCGATGCCTTGACAAGTATTTAAAATGGATTGCATGAGACTTAAAATTTAATAGAGGGATTTTATTCAGTTTTAGTTATTTTATGTAAACAATGAAATATCATATATTTTATTGATTTGTTAAATCACTAAACGATTTGGAGATTTTTATACTCTTCACTAATAAAAGAATTTCCGTGCGCTAGGATTAGTTAGACGACGATCTCGCTAGCCGATCAGCGGACGGGAGTACAGAGGGCAGCACCCGCGTTTATTTTTTTAGAAGACGAATTTCAATTCCAAAAATTAAAATTCACTATAGAAAATTATATTTTTCACTTATTTTATTATCCTAAATTTACCCCTTAATTTATCCAAAATTAAGTCGATTAAAACATTTTAATTAACCTGGGCCCACATCTAACTAATCATCTTATTCTAATCCAATTAGGACTTAAGATATTTGAATCCTAGCATATCACCAATAACAAGATTCTCCAAATTTATCTCATATCCAATAGGGATAACAAAACCGATTTTACTAATATCTATTAATCTAATTTGTTATTTATCTCTTATCAAATAGAAATTTCATAACAAAATAGATATAAAGAGATAAATAAATAATTTCAAAGATTAATTATTTGCAATTTCAGTCCTCATCCAAATATTCACAAACATGTCATTGAACCATGAACTACTATCCCTATTGAACCAAATTATATTAGTTTCGAATTAATATTCAGACTTATAAAATTTAAGAAACGTAAAACAATGTCACCTAAATATACAAACTGAATTATAGAGATTTCATTCATGCATCAATACACGAAAAATAAAGATTATACCTAATGGTGTCATGGATCACAGAACACGAAATTCAATTCATTAAAATTATTCGAATTAACCTAACATGGTTACTAGGATGTACGAAACTGATTTCAATTAAATCACGAATATATGTATCATATACACAAAACTTGATAATAAATATCACAGAAAACTTATGATATCACATATACATCAACTATTAACATGCTTTCAATCATATATCATGTATATATCAGAAGAAAACATGCAATGTTTTTAATGGAATCGAACTCGAAGGCTTTGATACTACTGTTGGATTTTGGGGTTCATACGCAGCGGAGATTACAAAACAATTTTGACAAAACCCCAACAGGATCCTAATCTAATTCCATTAAAATGTTTAAACCAAGAAAACTTAATCATACCTCAGTCGCAAAATACATTTCTAAAGGTTGATCGATCTCTAAGGCGCTGCCAACGACGAACGCCCTCTACCAGCAGTCCACACACGAACGGCGGCCGAGATTCGAAGTGCTAGCTTCAAAAGAATACCAAACCTTTTTGTTTCTCTCCAAAACGATCCATAGCATACCAGAAAGCCCTAATTCATTTCTAAACGAAAATAGAGTTTCGACCCTAAAATTTCATCCGTGTGTTCTAACTTAAAGCGTCTATTTATACAACTCTTGTATATAGACTGTTAAGTAAATTACACATATACCCCTACTCAAAGAAGTATAAGTGTAATACACGACAATGATGTTTCTGTCATTAATTTTATCATATAAAATTCATTTTTTTAGCCATCTTAAAATCTCGCAAAACCATTCTTAGTGTGCGACCCAATAGGTTCATACAACGTTGGCAGTGTACCAAAACACATTTTGGTATACAAGTCATAAGTGGCCTCTAGCAAGACATTATGACTACCCAAGTTGTACGAATATCAAATCGATACAACGTAATCAATAGTGTATTAGGACGGACCCAAACTCTGAGACAAACCGGGTACCGCCACGTCGCCATACACGTCACCAAGCATGCCACGTCATCGCACACTTAATTTTGACTACCTGCGACCTACACCTTTATATGTACCTTATTCACCTTAACTTAGTATTTATGAAAGATTTTATGGATATTCACATTAAATTGACAAAGTTAAGTTGTTCACGATTTACCGAATTATTATAAATTAACATTTAAGTGGAAGTCTTTGAAGCATGCAAACACGGTAGAATTAAAAAGTTTACGTGGTATAATTAACCGTATATTGTGGAAACCCGGCATTAGATACTATGTATATCAAGAGCGACAAAAGTACAAAAGGTGATCATATACATGTATCAGGTATACAAGTCCTTCCCAAAATTTCATAATAACAGTAAATAAATACATACAACACCTACGCAAAAATGACGGGATCTCCTAACTTAAACATAGTCGCCTGAGACGCCCTTGCCCCGGCTCATCACAAGATCTACGATTTGTCACCAAAAATAATGACAAACCCCAGGTGAGTAAATCCCAGAGAACGTTAGCTAATATTCACGAATTCCAATGAAACGGCTACAGTCCATGCAATTTAAATAAATGACAAGAATAAAATAATCGCATGAAAATAAGTCGTTAAGAAGTCAAATTTGGACACTAGTGTAGCGTGACAGAGAACCCTAGTCGAAATCCGAGAATCGCCGTAGCTAAACCGAGAGGAACCATTGACGACCACCTCGCCAAACATCTCACGGTCAAATGAGATGAACCATTGAACGAAAGAAACCCCATCCAAACATCTCTTGAGATGAACCATTGACCTAAACCTAGGTCTTCGTCAAACATCTCTCAACCTATGGGTTTCGCGAAGAATAGTCACCACATAGCCCTAACATGGCCAATTACTCGAAGAGCGCGGGGTAGCTAGCCCCGGGGTGTGAGTCCGCGCCATGCCCGACCCCGTCGACAAACACACATACACACGTGGGAATGGATGAACAGTAAATGAACAATAATGGAAAGCACAATGGAATAATTTAGAATGCAAAATAAAGTAAGTGTCACAAAAGAATTTTAACTAATTTTCTCGTGGGATTACTTACCTTAAACGCCTTCGAAACGTCCCACACTCGCCTCGAGATACATAGCCGACACTCGACTATGGTAGTATAAGTCTCTAGTGTCCAATTATACAATTTTTATCATTTTAGAGTTTCATTAAATGAATTATAATGTGAGACCAAAATTTGAGATAATAATTTTTTTTATTCCAAAAGTTTGATTTTTGGCACGTTTTTCGAACCATACCGAGGGATTGATTATTCCGACAACGCGCCATCGCGCCGCTGCCGGCGATGCCACTGGCGCCACCACTGCTGTCGCGCCGCGCATCGTTGTCGCGCATCGTTGTCGCGCGTCGCTGCCGCGCATCGCCGGCATCGCTGTCGCGTGTCGCCGCCGCCTCGCCTCGCCTTCTTGGCGCCTGACGACGCGCGTCGGCGTCGCTACCCCCTATCTTTCGCCGTAGCCGCCATCGCGCTCTCTCTCTCCTCTTTCCTCTTTTCCTCGCCGCTGGTCCTCCGCTTGTCGCGGGCTAGCCGCCATCCGCCGTCCCTCTCAAGCCGCTGCAGCCATTGCTGAGCCGCTGTCCACGGCCGGCTTCTGGGAGCCGTTCATCGCCATCGCATCGCTATTCTTGGTACCGCCGAAGTCGATATGCCGCCTGCTACGCGCTGTGGCAGCCACCATCGTCCTCGTTCTTTGTCTCTCTCTCTCTCTTGATATTTCTCTCTCTTTTTCTCTCTTTTCTCTCTTCTTTCCTCTCTCTTTTTTCTTTCTTCTCTTATCCGATTTTTTTTAAATTATTTTGGAGAAAATGAGAGAAATAATGATGAGGTATGGGTTGATATGATGTGATGGGATGGGTGATGTGACCACTCAATCCCATACTACCTCGTACACCCATGTTACGCGTACTCCGAGACATTGCACTCTCGTCACTACACTCGCACAACTCAACCAAGCAAAATTCTCAATTAACGCGTCGGGAACTATTAAATAATAGTAAAATAAATAACAATCGCCACACGAAAATAACATATTTCACCCATTAGGCGTGTCTTAAACTTTTTCGCGACGTCCACGTGGTTCTGAGCTTATGTTCTTAATTTATAATTAGCCAGTTAATCGGGATCGATTAAAACGGGTCATTACAATCTTCCCAACTAAAAGGAATTTCGTCCCGAAATTCAAATTTAATCCAATCTCTGCCTTGGAACAAGTGGAGTATCGCCCTCGCACGGTAGACTTACTCTCCCCAATGAGGCCCTTCAATGGAGAAACCTTCAAGTAGACCAAAACAACCACTTCATAACTCAGCCTGTCGAGGTATTCGTTCGCGTACTTTTTTTGTCTGTCCTGAGCAGCTTGTAGTCTCTGATGAATCAGCCTAATTTTCTCTGTGTGATCTGCATGGTTTCTCGTATAGCGCCTCGAATGGTGGCATTTTAATACTAGCCTGATAGCTATTGCTGTAGGCAAACTCACAAAGTGGCAAAAACGCATCCCATGATCCTTCAAACTATAGCACACAGGTTTTGAGCATGTTCTCAAGGATCTGAATAAGTCTCTCAGACTGCCCGTCAGTCTACGGATGAAAATTCGCGCCGAACCGCAATTTGGTACCATACTACTCCTGCATGGCCTGCCAAAGTTGCGAAGTAAGTCAACTGTCTTTGTCTAACACGGTAGATATTGGCACCCCGTGTAGTCTAATGATTTCTCGCTCGAAGAGCATGCTCAGTTGTGGAAAACTATATTTCATAGAGAATGGAATAAGGTACACTAATTTAGTCAGTCGATCCACGACTACCCAAATGGCATCGTGCTTACGCAAAGTCATCGGTAACCCACTGACGAAGTCCGTAGTGATGTGTTCCCATTTTCACTGTGGGATAGGTAGTGGCTGCAATAGTCTTCCAGGCTTCCCGTGCTCAGCCTTAACCGGCTGACACACCTCACAACTCCTCACCTACTGGCTGACATTTGCCTCCATCCCTGACCTCCAAAGTAATCATCGCATATTGTGATACATTTTCGTCCTGCTGGGATGCACTGTGTACCTGGAGTTGTGAGCCTCCTGAAAAATCCCAAATGTGTTACCCTGCCACTGCCATAACCCATAATCTGCCTAGGTGTATCAACACTCATCAATGGACTCGCGCCAATCTGGGTAACCTAGACTCTGTGCCATGTCCTTGAACCTCTGATACATCACATCAGCTCTTCGATATTCCAAGACACTTGGAATAGATATTGTCGGTCCTCGCATCTGCCAACAAATATGTGCGTCTGCAATATCTGGAACCTCTGACAGACTCAAGGCTGCTGCGAGCTCTAGGATGTGCGTTGGATAGCTCCTCACATGAGTCCCCAACTAACATGATAAATGAGTTATTACTTGTCTCCCTGCATCAGTATGCATACCAGTCCGGTGCCACAAACATCATAAGAATAGTCAAGTCTTTGGCCGGCTCGAGCAACATCAACAACGGTGCAGAAGTCAACTTCTTCTTCGACTCGATGAAAGTCGTTTCGCATTCATTTGACCAATGAGAGATCACATCCTTCTTAGTCAATCTAGTCTTCGGCGCTGCAATTTTGGAGAAGTCCTACACAAAGCGTCAATGATATCCTGCCAATCCTAACAGCTCCTGATGTCTGTCGTGCACTCTGGCGTAGGACAGTCGATGACAACGTGAATCTTACTCGGGTCCACTGAAGTATATTTGTCGCTGATCACGTGTCCCAAGGGCTTCACATTCGAACGCCAAAACTCGCACTTACCGGACTTGGCGTACAATCTGCGCTCCCTCAATCTCTAGTTGGAGTCCTCGAATAAAATAATGGACCTGAAATCGCTCGGTTCCAGCTACGTCCATCGCAAGGTACGCAGGTGTTTGAATCTCTCCATGTTTTGCGCCACCGTCCGGCCACCATGCCTCAGCGTCAAGAACTCATCTCTCAGTCTCCGTTGAATCTCGATCGGGATATACAAATCATAGAAGAATTTCTTGAACTTTGCCCAAGTACTCGGCTCTCCTTGGGCGGTTGTGTGGGCGATTTACCATACTGCAGCATCTCCCCTGAGCATGAATCCGAAAATCCTATCTCGCATGGTTTGTGAACCTCAAAAGTTCGTGACATTTCTGTGAATCCACTTCCCAACTCTTTGATCAACTTCATCTCAGTTGATAAGAAGGTCTCGAATGTGATTTTCAAAGGTGGAATCAGCGTCGGTGTCACGGTCGGCGTAGTCAATTGTGTAGTGACTGCTGGCAGTATCTCGGTAGTAGTGGTCGTGAGCGAGGTCGCCGGAATAGTCGGATGCGACAACTGTTTGCTCTACAATAGTGGTGGCGGCGAGTGTGGCAGAGGCCGGTATTATCGCTACCTGCACTCGAAGCAACCAAAGCATCTCCTTGAGCTGCAAACTCTGGAGTGCGACCGTGTCGCACAATATCTGATCCGAGTTGACAAGTGTCGAGCCGCTCGGTTGGCCTTCATCGTTTGTATGAAGAATTGGCCGTCAATCCATGTCGAATTTGCAAATCGCGAACGTCCGTATCAGCCTCGTATACGCATATATACTATTACACATCAAAATACATAACGTATAAGCCTTGGCACTTCCCGTCCCATGTTCGCTTCCCAACTAAAGTTCTAAGTTAGGATCTTCGGGTTTCCACATCTAATGTTTGTTGTTAAATTTTATTCGGTTGTATTAAAGTTTCCCCTAGGTTTGCCTGAACCTAGGCTCTGATACCAACTATGACGTTGGTATCACAATGTCTAAAGCCATGAGATTTTCAAAACTTTCCCCAAGGTTCGCCTGAACCTAAGCTATGATACCAACTGTGACGGCCCCAAACTCCAAGACAAACCGAGTACCGCCACGTCGCCAGACACGTCACCAAGCATGCATGCCACGTCACCGCACACTTAATTTTGACTGCGTGCGACCTAAACCTTTATACGTACCTTATTCACCTTAACTTAGTATTTATAAAAGGTTTTATGGATATTCACATTAAATTGACTAAGTTAAGCTGTTCACGATTTACCAAATTATTATGAATTAACATTTAAGCGGAAGTCTTTGAAGCATGCAAACATGATAGAATTAAAAAGTTTGCATGATATGATTAACCCTATAGTGTGGAAACCCGACATTAGATACTATGTATATCAAGAGTGACAAAAGTACAAAAGGTGATCATATACATGTATCAGGTATACAAGTCCTTCCCAAAATTTCATAAAAATAGTAAATAAATATATACAAAACATACGCAAAAATGACAGGCTCTCTTAACTCAGACGTAGTTACCTGATACGCCCTTGCTCCGGCTCGTCGCAAGATCTGCGATTTGTCACAAAAAACAATGATGAATCTCAGGTGAGTAAATCCCAGAGAACGTTAGCTAATATTCACGAATTCCAATGAAAACGGCTACAGTCCATGCAATTTAAATAAAGGACAAGAATAAAATAATCGCATGAAAATAAGTCGTTAAGAAGTCAAATTTAGACACGAGTGTAGCGTGATAGAGAACCCTGGTCGACATCCGGGAATCGTCGTAGCTAAACCGTGAGGAACCATTGACGACCACTTCGCCAATCATCTCACGGTCGAATGAGATGAACCATTTAACGGAAGAAACCCCATCCAAACATCTCTCGAGAGGAACCATTGACGTAGACTTAGGTCTTCGTCAAACATCTCTCAACCTACGGGTTTCGCGAAGAATAGTCACCACGTAGCCCTAACATGGCCAATTACTCGAACAGCGCGAGGTAGCTAGCCCCGGGGTGTGAGTCTGTGCCATGCCCGACCCCGTCGACAAACACACATACACACGTGGGAGTAGATGAACAGTAAATGAACAACAATGGAAAACACAATGGGATAATTTAGAATGCAAAATAAAGTAAGTGTCATAAAAGAATTTTAACTAATTTTCTCGTGGGATTACTTACCTCAAACGACTTTGAAACGTCCCACACTCGCCTCGAGATACTTACCCGACACCCGACTATGGTAGCCTAAGTCCCTGATGTCTAATTATACAATTTTTATCATTTTAGAGTTTCATTAAATGAATTATAATGTGAGACCAAAATTTGAGATAATAATTTTTTTTATTCCAAAAGTTTGATTTTTGGCACGTTTTTCGAATCATACCGGAGGATCGATTGTTCCGGCAACTCGCCATCATGCGGCTTCCGCCGCCGCCACTACCACTACAATGCCGCGCGCACGATCGTTGGCGCGCGCGCTGCCGCTGCCGCGCCACGCCTGCTGCGCGCTGCCGCTGCGTCGTGCCGCCGCCTCGCCCCTGCCGCCGCGCGCCAGCCAGCTCGAAGACTACCGACGCCGCGCGCGTCGTCCGCGCCGCCGCCGTCGTTCTCTCTCTCCCTCTTTCCTCTTTTCCCTCGCTGCTGGTCCTCCGCTGTCCGCGGGCTGGCCGCCATCCGCCTCCGTGTCGTCTTGCGCCGCTTTCTCTCGCTTCGGTCGTTCGCGTCGCCGCGAGCCGCCATCCGTGGTCGGCTGTTGCTGGAGCCGCTCATCGTCGCTACATCGCCGCCGCATTCGCCGGAGCTTTGCCGTGCCGCCGCTGCTGCCGCGCGAGGAGCCACCGTCGTCGTCGTCCGCCGTCTCTCTTCCCCACCGTCCCTCTCTCTCTTTCTCCTCTTTTCTCTTCTTTCTCTCTCTTCTCTCCTCTCTCTCTCTCTTTTCTTTCTACTCTTATCCATTTTTTTAAAATTATTTTGGAGAAAAAGAGAGAAATAATGATGAGGTATGGGTGGATGTGATGTGATGGGATGGGTGATGTGACCACTCAATCTCATACTACCCCGTACACTCGCGTTACGCGCACTCCGAGACGTCGCACTCTCATCGCTACACGCGCACAACGCAACCAAGCGAAATTCTTAATTAACGCATCGGGAACTATTAAATAATAGTAAAATAAATAACAATCGCCACACAAAAATAACATATTTCACCCATTAGGCGTGTCTTAGACTTTTTCGTGACGTCCACGTGGGTCTGAGCTTATGTTCTTAATTTATAATTATCCAGTTAATCGGGATCGATTAAAACGGGTTGTTACATGTATACAACATCTTTTTGTCACATGATATCCTTTTGATCAAACATAAGGCATGAAATTGTCATCCAACATGTTCAATCGTACTAGTCTCGATAACTAAGTAGACTGAAAACACCCAAGTGACATTGATCAATATCAATTCACTTAGACTAGGCCTTTTAACAGTCTAACACATCGAGGGATCCACTGGATATCTCTCTTTATATGAGAGGGACAAATTCTATCTCGATTACACAACTTCATCACATTACTCACACAATAACCAATCACAACCTTTATAATTGTCCGGTTAAAGACAACGTTTGATTGTGTCAAATCACTGTGTTCTTAATGTTGAAGTCTATGGTAATCTCAAGTCAGATGACTGAAAAATATACCTATCATGAGAAACAATTATGACTTAATCCATGTAATGTTCTCATAGCGGGTCATTCCAATGCTTTGTTCCCTAACAAGTACTCGTGATCTTGATTCGTATCCCTATACGTATAATCATCATATGATCATCAATCAAGACTCACACTAGTTTTAATTCATTATAGTTCTTAGTATAATGATCAACTAGGGACATTTAAAATATTTATGCAAATACTCATGGATCTTATTATAATGTAAACATATAAATTAATTATAATAAACAACAAATGAAATCATCTATTTTATTAACTAAAAGTATTCATAAAGACAGTTAATGGATTGACCTAAGGCACATGCCCCAATATTGGCTTAGGAGATCAAGATGACGAGCTCGAAACTTGGATTTTCGTGTCCGACAAGGAGTCATCCATCAAGAAAAGACTAGTGGTAGCAAGTCGCCCATGGTGTGAAGCATCTAATGGCAGTGACATTTGGCGATGGCAACTTTTTTGGGGTGGCATGTCAAAGTTTTTTCTCTTATTCTACTCTCTTTGAGCCATGGTTCTAGTGTTTTTGTTGGTTTAGATGTTTTAGTTGTTTATTGTGTTGTTTTTTTTTTCTTTCCTTTTTAAAGGGCTTTCTTCCTTTGGGCTTTCCTTCCGTTTTTACTAGCACTTTCCCCATTAATTATGTCATAGAGCTTTCCAATGGTGGGTTAAAATGGAGGTCGTATGCCTCCATTGCTCTCGTAGAGAGACTTTGTTCTCATGTTGAGACCGAGCTTTCACACTGTATCCATGTAAGGATTCTCATTATCAATAAAATCATTGAAGCTTTGGCAAAAAAAAAACTACTATTGGTCTCACATCAGTCTCACATTTAAGTCAGCTATGGAATCTCGATGGTCGAAGTGGATTAGAAACACAACTTCCTTTCCAAATACGTATCCTGTCACGGGGTCGTTAATTGAGGGGTTTACCCTAAGGAAATTTTTCTCGCTCAACCCAACCCGTGGTGCCTAAAGGCCACCTTAGTTTAGCATTACCAATACTCAATTCGAATGAACAACAAGCAATGACACCAATGAAACGTTTTACTAAGCTCTCGATGGGAATACAACTCTGGTACTTTATGCTTCTCCAAGCCTAGACCCCATGGTTTTATATACCAGCCAACAAGTAGTTACATCACCGTCTAGGACACCTGTCCTGATTAAATTGATTCGTAGACTAAGTAAAACCCCACTCCTTTGTGGTCAAGGTAGTTACCCAACTGCCTTGTTCCCTTGCTGCCATTGATTCTATAACCGCCTCAACTGCTTGGTCAATTAGCACATGCTCCATGTATTCGGGACATTCTTGGACGTGCCTTGGTCATGCCAGTGGCCATGACTAAGGTAGTTACCCAACCGCTTGGAACCACCTTGACTTGGTCCTTCCACTGCTCAAGGGACGTGGTCCATGCTTCTCTAAGGGACAGGGACTGCTTGGTGGTGCCTAGCTGCGCTCAAGCACTTTGGGTGCTAGTCAGGGCTCGGTCGAGTCCCACCGACTCGGGGTGGTCGAACCATGGGTCCAAGGGTCCTGCCTTGGCATGGTGCCCAAGGCATGCTCGAGGGTCCTCCTTGCTACTATGCCCATGCCCATGCCACCCTAGGAGAGAACACACCTCCCCTTATAGTAGATGTTAAGCCGTTTCCTAAGCTCCAATAAGAAACATCAAGAAATGAGACCAAACATACTTTGACTTGGTCAACACCCGAGTCAAGATTTGTCAACCCTGTGCCAAGGTGCGGCCTTGCTCGTGCCAAGACGCGACCTTACTCATGCCAAATGAATCTGCCAAGGTATGACCTTGCTTGTGCCCAAGGAACTTGCCAAGACGCAGCCTTGCTCGTGCCAAAGGAATCTGCCAAGGCCCAGCCTTGCTTGTGCCAAATGAATCTGCCAAAGCGTGGCCTTGCTTGTGCTAGGGTGCCGCCTTGCCCGTGCCAAGGAAATTTGCCAAGGCTTGCCTGTGCCTGTGCCAAGGGACGTGCCAAGGCGCAACCTCGTATGCGCCCAGGCATCGTGCCTTGGCGCGCGCCAAGGCTCGACCTCGTCCACGCCTGTGCGCTGCCTCATTCGTCCCGCATGCAACCAACCTTCATGGAACCACTCGAGTCCTCCATAACTGAGTCATTTGCTAAGTTTTTCGCTGCCCAGCGCATCCTACTCGGGTCACGCTATTGAGGAGTTGACATATCCCATGTATTGCATGGGCGGAACTAAAATTACCAATTCAAATCAGTTATTACAGTACTTTCCAAATTCCACAACGACACATCTCCCTAAACCCAAACAAAATCTAACACACATACTTACATACTCCCTGCGTTCCCAGTTAGGGTTTTCTCTTACCTTTCCGAACACCGCGCCTATTTCTCTCCACCTAGGGTTTCCAATTTCCATCGCAGATCTCGCTAAATAACAATCTCAGATCTCACCTTTTTTGCCGTCTCTACCAATCTCTATCGCTCCGGTTTCGTTCCTTCGCTGAAACCTCCCCAATTCGCTCGAATTCGATCGCTTTTGCCCTAGAAATGCCTCCGCGAGCGGCGAAGCGAGGCGGTAACTCTTCCGGCGCGAAGAGGGCCCCTGGAAGGCCTGCGAAGAAGACGAATCAACGGCAGGCGGCGGAGGAGAACGTGAAGGTGGAAGTGAAGGAGGAGGTGAAGGTTCCGGAGGCTGTTGTTGAAGAACAACCGGTGGTTAGGGTTTCGAAGATCGAACCGAACACGGAGGAGAACGGATCTGGTCCTGTGAAAGGTTGGTTTTTCTTTTCTTTTTTCGTTTTTTAGGGTTTTTTTTTTGTTGATTTGGTTGATTTTGTTGTGAGTTCTGATGAGATTTGGTGAATTCGTTTGGTTGAAGTTTCAATCTTTTTTCTTTCTTTTTTTCACAAAAACTGTTCTTTTCGGTACTTCTCGTGACGGTGAGTGACTCATGATGTCGATGTCTGTCTGTTATGATTGAATTAAGGTTGGATGATTTTGTGCTAATTACTGGCGCGGTGTTGCCGACCCCAACTAATTTGGGATTGAGGCTATGTTGTTGTTGTAATTGCTATGCTTCCTTTTTTGAAAGTTGTGTTCTTTTGCGGTTTCTACAAGGTTAAGTATACGCATGCTTGTCCGGGAAGAAGAATGCTTCAGAAGATTGTTTGTGATGACGAGCGCTTTAGTTTCTGCATGATTGAATTGTGGGCTTGTGTTCAATGATTTTTGCCTTCCTGGGGTGATATAATTTAAGCTTTGTTTAATCAATTTGTTGTTTTTATTGGTTGATTAACTTGATTATGTTGTTGACGTGTAAAGCAAAATACAGTTCAATTGTATTGTGGAATTGCGTTCATTCTCTCCAGCTTTCAAGAATTTGCTAGCTTTTTGGTTTTCTTTGTTTCTTTTTTTTTTGTTGGAGACTATATTTATATTGATGTGTTATGTTTACAAAATACAACCTTGAGGACAAGGGTCCTCATGATCTTAAATTGGCCAAAAATTACAGCCTCTAACATGTATGTTCTATACCCATAATATACTACAATTCCTTACAATATTGGAGAAGTATGAGTCCTTCCCGCATTTGGTTGCTGAGTGTACTTTGTTGGCCTTTTTTTCTTTTCACTTTGTCTTTCCAGGTTTATCTTGTAAAAACTATCGAATTGCTCTGTAACTATATTATGCCTAAATGCTTTTTCTCATGTATCGGAATCGTTCTTTCAGTGATGAAAATTGTTTGCTCATTTTTGAACATATATTGCAGGACTTGACGTTGCTAAGTTGAAATGCCTTCTTTTATGAAGAAGGTTTATTTATTTATTTTTGTGGTTTTTACTATCCTATTGTAGTATTTACTAAAATTCTCATTCATTTTGATGTTTGTTTGGTTGTGTTTCGATGTTTTCAAGTCTTGCATCATTGCCAAATTTTGATTGGAAGTAATGTAGCCTGCTGCATGGCCCATAGTATTGTTTGAGTCCTCTCCTTGTCTATAACTATAAAAGAGGATAATGGATCGTGATTCTTGTTATCGTCTCCACTCCCCCGGGCCTTTTACTATTGCATGGATCAATTGCCATTTTATAGTTATGCTTCGATAGTTCGTGATCTAAATCAGGCAGAACTTAGTGTTTTTGATCTTAAATTGGTTATAGGATTGTTGACACTTGACTGTGCTTAAGGTCATTTCTTCTTGTTTGAATTTTAGTAGTATGTGAACATTTCTACTTATTTACATGTATTTGTGAAATGGAGAAGTGATTTAGCTGGAGTCGGAACATATATACTATAGCTGAAATAAATTATCGTCAAGTGCAGTGGGAAATTTTGTGGTAGTTGGGGAGAATCTGTTATTTTCTTTGGAAATACTATGATCTATTCATTTTAATTGCACTTCCAAGCCATTTGAGTTTCTTTTTTGTATTGGGGTGTGGTCCATGAGTGGAAATGAGCAACTACCTTCTCATATGGCAGATGAAGATGATGTGAAGGAGGCATTTGAGGAGGATGACAAAGGTGAACGGTTAGAGTTGGAAGATAATGAGGTTGAATACGAACCTGAAGAGGAGACAGGTCTAGATTATGATGAGAAAGGAGTGGAACATGAGGATGTTCAAGAGGAAGAAGAGGTTATAGAGGAAGGGCCTGAGGGGGATATGGTTGAGGAGGAGGAGGAAGAAATGGGTGAAGAGGAGATGGAAGATGTTGGTGAAGAAATTGAAGGGGAAGAAGATGAAGAGAATGATGAAGAGGAGCATGCTGAATTGGCTGACGGTGAGGATGAAGAGCACCATGATGTTGTGAAGGAGAGGCGTAAACGTAAAGAGTTTGAGGTGTTCGTTGGAGGCTTGGACAAGGATGCAACTGAAGACGATCTGAAAAAAGTGTTTGGTGCTGTTGGGGAGGTTACTGAAGTGAGATTGATGATGAATCCTCTAACTAAGAAAAATAAGGGTTTTGCTTTCTTGCGCTTTGCAACTGTAGAGCAAGCAAAAAGAGCTGTCAAAGAAATGAGAAGCCCGGTGGTAATTTCCTTTTCCTTATCAAAGTTGGAATGGTGAACTTGGAGAAAAGAGACTTTGTTCTAAATAAATTTCTTTTGTAATTACTACAATTTCAGGTAAATGGGAAACAATGTGGTGTTACTCCGAGTCAAGATAGTGACACTATCTTTGTCGGAAATATATGCAAGACTTGGAAAAAGGATCAAGTAAGTTTGCTGGACTGAGCTCTGATTTTTGACACCCTTGACTGTTCACAAGTGCTAGTAATTTTAACCGTTTCATGTACGTGTAATGCAGTTGAAGGACAAGTTGAAACACTATGGGATTGACACTTTCGAGGACTTGACACTGGTTGAAGATAGCAACAATGAGGGATTGAATCGTGGATTTGCTTTCCTTGAATTTGCTTCCCGATCTGATGCCATGGATGCCTATAAACGCCTGCAAAAAAGAGATGTTTCTTTTGGAGTGGATAGGAGTGCGAAAATTGCCTTTGCTGATTCTTTTATTGAGCCAGATGATGAAATAATGGCACAGGTATTTGTTAGGAATTGACTTGTTTGTACGCATCTTCTTTCAAATGAATTTGACTCTACTGAGTCATGTGAAAATTGAAGTACTGCATTTGAAGGTTCTTTCTTTTTTACTACAAGATTTCTGTGGGTTTTGGCCATTTTTTTCATCACGCATTTGCAATTTTGTTTTGAGTAATCTGGTAGTTTATACAATGGTAAACTTAGTTGTGTATTAGGCAATCATTCTTTTTTTTTTTTTTTTTTTTTTTTTTTTTTTCTGATGTGCCCATCCTTTTTATCTTGTTACAAGCTAAAAGTGATCTTGTGAGGAATTTGATGACATAGCGTCACTTTTCATTTAATTACAGGTCAAAACAGTGTTTGTTGATGGATTGCCTCCCTCATGGGATGAAGATCGGGTCAAGGACCATCTCAAGAAATTTGGAGCAATAGAGAAGGTTGAACTAGCCCGCAATATGCCATCGGCAAAGAGAAAGGATTTTGGCTTTGTAACTTTTGACACGCATGATAGTGCCGTTGCATGTGCTGAAACTATTAACAATAAGGAGATAGGTGATGGAAACAACAAGGTATGTTTAGATTATAATTGGGTTTCTTTATTGCACTTCCTTTTTTGCGCTTATTTATAAATTGATTTTATGGTTTGTCGGATCTGATTTCCTCGACAATGCTAATTGTGCCTCAGGTAAAAGTTAGAGCTAGATTATCAAGGCCACTTCAGAGGGCTAGAGGAAAGCGTGGGGATCTACGGTTTGGACGAGGAGCATCACGTAGTGTTAGAGGTTCTTGGGACCGTCCAATGCCACGTGGCTATCCTGTGCGCAGTAGTGTAAGGGCCACTGTGAGCCGTGTACCAGTGAGTCGTGGTCGAGCATTCAAGGCACCAGTAAGTTACAGAGATAGGCGTCCCATCATGGCTGTGCCAGAGAGAGCGAGGCCTTTGCCACCTCCCCCAGCGAGATCCTACTCCAAGAAACCTGGTACAGATCTCGCTGTCTTTGTTTTCTTTGAGTTTGTCTCTTTTGTTAGTTTTGTCTCTAATGCTTTTCAAATTGCAGTTCCTTCATATGTTAAGAGCAGTTCAAAGAGAGAATATAGTCGGCGAGATGAGATTCCTTCAAGGAGCAGGGTTGCTCACATGGAATACAGTGCGAGAGCTCTCCCGGAAAGGCGTATGTCGTATGGAAATGATTATCCTTCTCGTGGATCTGGCTATGTTGATGATGTACCTAGGAGTGCAGCTCGTGCTGCACCAAGGAGAGCCTACATTGACGAGGGTTACGAACGAAGGTTTGAAAGGCCTCCTCCAAGCTATCATGAAGGACGTGGCCGTGACTATGAATCTCTTTCTGGTTCAAAACGCCATTACTCGTCATTGGTTAGTAATTTTTCTTTTTTTGGAAAATGATCGGGTGACCCATTTTGGACACCTTGGACACCCACTTATTGGTGTACCTTGATTTGTGCATTGATGTTTATGTGCACACGAATCGATGTTTATTTGAGGGATACCAAAAGTGGGTGTCCATTTCGAGTGTCCTAATAAGTGGGTTACCTAGCACTGCCCTTTTTTTTTTTTTTTTTTTTTTTTTTTTTTTTTTTTTACTGTAAATGCAGTTGAAGATAGCTGTAAAATTTACTTTTCTGCTGCATTGTAGTTTCTACAATGTTTCCAAGTTTGCCTTAAGGTAGTTAGATTGTCAACTATTTTCTCTGTTTTGTATTTGTTCCATGAAAGGATGATGTCCCTCCACGCTACACTGAAGCCAGTCTTCGTCAGTCAAGAGCTCGCGTAGAATATGGGGCTGGTGCTAGTGCTTCTCATTATGCGGATACTTACAATGATAGGTATATTTTTGCAGGCTGTCGTGTTGGTTGCTTTCTATTTTACATGTGTTGATTGCTTCTATTTGGCTGATAGGCTTGGAAGGTCTGAGCTAGGATATGGGGGCAGCAGAAGTTCTCTTTCAGCTCAGGAGCCTCATGGGGTCTATCGCCAGGGTATGAGTTACAGCGGAGGTATAGTTTTGGATGTTTTTTTCACATTTTCCTAAGGCTATATGTAGTATTTCAATTTTTTATGTATTCTGGACACTTTTGTATTGTTTGATGGGTGGTATTCAGGTTCCTATGGAGGCCATGATGTTGGTGGGATGTACTCATCGAGCTACAGCAGTGATTACGTGTCTCGTCGCCCTGATGTAACCTTCTCATCCATTTGGTCTTGATGTTGTTTATACACAGTTGATCTTGTTGTTTTTACCTGTTCACTTGTTTCTCATTTGAATTGCAGGTTGGTGACAGCTCTTATTCTTCTCTCTATTCTAGCCGTAACTTGGGCGGCAGTAGCTATCTGGGAGGCAGTAGCTCTGGTTCATACTACTGAGGTAGTTAATTGTTTTGCTCTAGAAATTGTTTGCCTAGTTGTCTCTTGGATGTTTTCTTCTCCTAATTGTGACTTGTTGAAGGCATTACTTTGCTTTTGTTTTGGCTCTCTGATTGGAAATGATGTAGCTTTACGGTCACATGAATTTGTCTGACAGATTTTACAAGAGGTTGCTGTAGGCTGTGGATTAGCTGAAGCTTAGCATTATGATGCCTACATGCTTGGAATGAAAGAATATATACTCAGTGTGTTCTACCTGTCTGTTAATTTAAGGAAGTGGTGGATTAAGTTCTGAACTCTGAGTTTTATGAAGAAAGAGATGTATAACATTTTGGCTTGGTTATCTCGCAGACAGGAAGTTCTTTCTACCCGTAGGAACTAGCTTGTATGAAAAGTATTTATCTTCCCTAAGAATTCCAACTGACGGACAAAGAAGTTTGTGCTACATTATAAGTTCCAATGAGTTAAAGTATTTGGCATGTATATGAAAGTTTGAGGCTCTTGGAATGCCATTGCAGGGTTGTCGGTACTATTTGCCTTAGCAATTACTTGGTTAAGTTTTAGTTGGAATTCGTTGCAGAATAATACCATGTCTTCTCAAGTACTGTTTTCAATTATACAACTACACCAAACAAATCTGCTGTAACTTTGTTGAGATCATCACTCACATTTGGAATGCAGATTGATGTTTCATTATTTTCAAATCAGTAAAACTATTTTTGAACGGCAATACCACGTCCCACATTCCCAAGGTGGTCAAGGGTAATTGTTTCAGGCAAGAAGCTTGGTACTGTCACCCAAGCTTGGAAGGAGGATCATCTTTCTCTACAAGGATTTAATTGCTTGGTTGAATTATAATTTTGTGCTACTGGATCAGTTTGAACTTTGCTTGGATGCAAGGTATCTGCTGTGTACATCAATTGGTTATCTTTTCCACCAAAATTCGCTTGTCAAAAAGGGAAATAATTGTCACTTAAAAAGAAAATATGAATATTTGGGACCGCTTCTTGATGTGGAGTTATCAAGGTCTATCTTCATGTTTCTTGTTTTGAAGTTTGAAGAATAATACTGAAAGTTTGATCTTGGAAGGAGAATTTGTGATTCTTGTTCGACATGCATGTAGCATTAAGAGTTTGGTTGGTCGGTTTTTTTTGGAAGCCGAAGTTTGATTCCATCAGTGGTGTAGTGAATTTATTAACTTGTAGAATAGGGACATGACATATCTATTTTGTTGCAGACTTCCTAACGGTATTCAGTGAAACCCTTGTTTAGGACGCAGTAGTCATGACTTGCAGTAGTAAAGAAAGAGTTCTGACGCATTATCTTTTTGTTAGATGCTAATCGGTAGCAAGTTAATTGATACTCTCTAATGGATTTCCTTGCTTTAGGTTAATGACTGGTTCGACTTTTTTCTGCTACTGCCATGAAGAACTAGATTTCCCTCTTGGATATTTTCCTAGTCATATTTAGCATGCATAATCTCTAATAGGTAGGATGATTGTGATATCAAAGCCTTTTCTTCTTTGATAGCGGTGGTTACTGATGGCTTAACCAGTTGCTGGTTTTAATGACTGATTTATTGTCGTAGAAGTAGAGCTCAATAATGCAAGCTAAGAGAATTGGTTTATCTGCTGGTTGCTTAGAAGATTAAGACAAGAGAAGAGCTTTAATTGCCGATTACCTATGCATTCATGATATCTGATGTTTATACGTCCTAAGTTCTTCATTCTGTTGCACCGTTTTGTTTACCTGGTGTTGTTGTAACGATCGAAGATTTGGAAACCCCGGTGATAGTAGCTGACAGTTGGAACCATGATTCTAATTTACTCTGAATGCCGCTATTTACATTGCTTACAAGTACTATCATTTTTGACCGGTATTCTGGATGAAAGACTTGAAGAGAATAGGATCGATAATTCTAATTTACTCTGAATGTGGTTGTCTATGTTGCTTTTATTCACTAATAAGAACTATTGCACTTGACAAATCCTTCTTGATTATGGATGAAGGCTTGAAGGGAGTAGGATTTCGAGCTTTGGGATACATTGTCTTTTGCATTTTTATTTATGGATAGCCCTATGTTGTTTCATTATATTTACTGTTTTACTTGATAGCTTTGCTAGGGGCAGCCTGTTCTATGATGGAGGTCTTGAACATTTTTGGAATCAGATGTTTATTACTCTAATTAGGTGAATTTTTACTTACTGATGCGACACAGTTTAGCCATATAGCCAGCTAGTAGGTTTTGGTGTGGATATATTGTTCTGTTTTGCTAAACCGAAGCATTTTAGAATGGACCTAAACAAAGTGGGACAAAACTGTTTTAGTTTGAGCTTCTAACGTGATTGGGATAACTAGTCATGGCATGGAGGATTGTTCCTCTTGTGACATTGAAAGTACCTTAAATGGGTTCAAAATAAAGATTCACATTTCTGCTGTTAGATTACATCAGTTAAGGAAATTTGTTGGATCCCTTATCATGGATGCTCTTTTGTTGAGAATGTTTTTTGTGCACTCGCCATCTTGCTTCGTAATTGTCTTTGTTTTGTTATCTGATTTAGGAGTCTGCAAAGAAGTTCGTATTTTGGGCATGACTGCTTTTTTTTTTTTTTTCCTGTTTTCTTCTTTGTTATTACGGGTGCGCTTCTGCCAAGATGGTTGTTTTCTACTTCTCCTTTCTGCTTTGTCGCAGACCCTGATTTTGCCGTCTCCTGATTTTAGTCTTCTCATACTTCTCTGATTATTTTGCATCATTCTTTTCCTCTTAATACCTGTATTCAATTCTTTGGGTGAAGATCATAACGAATTTGATCTCATTCTAATCGGATTTTCAGGTTTCATGTTATACTTCATACAATTCCTTTTTGTTGTCTGTTTGGTGCAGTTAATTTAATGACTTGTGCACTCAACTCTGTATGAGCTGTGTGTTTCTGTGTAAATCTGAAATGCTCATTTAAATGGTTTTATCAAATATTCTAATGCGTTTAGCGTTGTTACTATCAGTAGTTTAGGTCCTTTCTGCCAAAATGCGATGGGCCAGAAGAGGTTTGACTAAATTTGGGTTACATGTGAATTAGGTTTCTGTCTTTTTTTAGCTCGGTTGGTTGAAACAATTGTAACATATTGTAATTATGTATGTTATGCTCAACATTTAATGTAATTGTTTAGCGTATTCAATGTAAACATGAATGCAATTTGTTAGTGAAGCAGACTTTGTTGTCTTGGCATGGAGAGACATTTTTGTCGTTCCGGGTCAATTTGTGCTGTATGTGTAATGGTGTAAAAGAGTTGGCACCGCATGCAAGTGAATTATTTTGATCAAGTCTTCCATTTAAAATTTCAATTTGATGTTGGCTGACTAAGCTAGACGGAAGTTCAAAATTTTAGAATGGAGAATGCTATTGTGCCGCAGCACCGACACCAACAACCAACATAAACGGACGTTGACACAAGTTTGTGTTGGTTGTGCATGACCTACATGCACCTTTTTGAGTGCGTGTTGGTTTGTGCGTGTTGGCGTTGGAGTATCATAGCAGGCTCCAATTGTTATAATTCTTTTCAATTTTTAGTTGAAGGGAACGTATTGTATTCACAATGATCAAACAGGCAGCAGCTGCAACATCTGAATTTTAAGTTAGTTGGGGTCGAATATATGGATAAATTTTTTTTTTTTTTCATTGCACTTGATTTATAATGACTAAAATGACTAAAGCGGTAGTAAATAGTTTATGAAATTGTAATTGTGTTCACAAGTTTGAAACTTTAATTGCAAATTAAGGGTGTGTTTGATAACAAAAAAAAATTTCAATGATGAAAAATTATTTTCTTAAGCAAATCTTCTTCAGAGAATTTTCGTAAGAAAATTTTCTTATTGTTGTTTGATAGTACGTGAGAAAATTTTCTTAATTTTTTATCTTGTTTGATAACAAATGAAATTTTTGTAAGAAAAACTTAACCTCATTCATTGTAAAAATATAATATGACTGCAAGACAAGAGTGTTTATAATTGAAATTGATCTTTAAAATAGGTTTCAATGCATTTTTTTTATGAAACCCAACTATATATAAACAACGAGAATAGTTTCAATCATTTCAATGCATTAACTTGGTTAAGTTGGATTGAAACCCAACTATATACCAAGAGTATCATCTATCTGGCTACAAGTGAGTGGCCACACCTTCCGTATGAACTACAACAGACATTTGCATTTGGCCACATCTACCAACACAAAATTGATCAATTAGGCCACAAAAATGGCTCCATGAGAAGCTCCAGGGTTGGCATAGCCTGGTCTGCAGACTAAACTCATGTGACGAAAGCATTCATTAAAAGTACATTGCTGATCTTCTAATACATTTATTGTCTTTTCTTGGGAATTTAATCAAATAGTTGGTGGTCTTGAATTCTATCCAAACAACATGTTCAACTTAACTTATACATATAACCAAGAGAGATAAGCCAATAGAAAACTTCAACAAGAAATGCATGAATGCAATTCTATGAGCTTTAACAACTTTTATGTCCTTCAAAGCTTTCATGAGAATGAGCTATTAGTTTCGAAAGCAATTTCCTTCTTCATTATGGAATCCTGGATATATGCTTCCAGATGTACATTCATGCTTTCCAAGTTCTAAACTAGTTTTGGGTCCAGATTCTCCTTTAAGAAAAATTGAAAAGATGGGATTTGTTTTGAAAAACCCATTTATAGAGGAGTTGTTAGTCTTCACTAAAACTCAAAGTTTGAAGGCATGGCAAAGAATTTCTAAAGATAGATTGGGAGCTCCTAATTTGCTCTCACGCTTCTTCTCTCATTGAACTTTAACCACGAATCCATGCAACTCTAATCTTGAACATCACGTTGAGAAGCACAAGATTTATGGCAGATAGATTGATGGAGGAGACAAATACTGATCAAAATTGAGAATAGAGAAAGGTAATTCTTCAGTCGATTGAAGATTTCTAGCAGAAAATGGAGTACTATCTATCTAATGCGTTGGTTAATCCCTCTACACTCACCATAGAAACTGAAAACCACAACACAAAATTAATCAATTCGGGGCGAATTAGACCAAATTGAGCATTAAAAAGAGGGGTTTGTCAATGGTTCGTATCAGTTCTCTTCTTCATCTTCTTCGTTGTTGCTGTGTTGGTTTGAGGAAGACAAGAAGGCATGAGCATCTATGCCGAGATCGGACGCCCGCATGATACTTGATAAATCGTTAGAGTTTATAATTGCAGTAGGTTGAGTTCGACTTTGGAGTCCAAGTTTGGTATTGCGTGTGAGAAAATCTCCTATTTCCATGTTGAAATAAGAGAAAATAAATGATGAAAATAAGATGCGTGGATTTTTTTTCTCGGCGGTTACAAAGTATATCAAACACAAAATAAAACGGTTATATTAAAAAAAAATATAATTTTCTATGATTTTTCTCATTTTCTTCGCTATCAAACACACCCTCCCCGATTTGTAATTGAAACTGTAATTGTGTTCACAAGTTTGAAACTTTAATTGCAAATTAAATGTTTTAGTTAAAGAACTTGGTGCCTCATCCTCGATTTGTAATTGAAAAGGTCATCGCTACTTTGTACATAAACATAATAAATATGTTAGACATAAATTGTCACCTTTAGTTTGTAGTAGTTTCCAAATGCAACCTGTCCATCACGCCTCGAGGTTTACGCATGAATTAATGAGAAAGCTTGATTAAAATAGAGAAGGAAAGAGGCCCACGTGTACATTTGCTTCCTCTCTCTCTCTCTCTCTCACTCACCTCTCCCACATTCGACCCCTCTCTTCTGCCCTCTCTGTTCGAGCCCATCCTCGCGTCCCCTCTCGCCACCGTCAACGCCGCTGCCCTAGCCGACGCCGGAGCCCTCGCCTCTGCCATCTCTCCATCGTTGATCTTCCGTGATCTTCTTCAATTCACCCGTCTCCTTGATCAACGATATTGGTAACTTCATGTTTCCTTGCTCTGTTTCCATTCTTGATTTTTTTTTTTTTTTGTCGACACCAGTTGGTAAATCACCACTAGTTGTGCTGGATCAAGGGATCCCAGGACCATTTCCAATCCCCCTATAGTCTCGGACCATTTCCAATCCCCTTAGGGAACTTATCTCGATGATCAGTGAAGATGAAGTTATTCAACTCTGGTTCAGCGATTCTTGAATGGGTCCAAGGGATCCCATCGATGGCTCTTGTAAATTACCACCAGTTGGTTAACCACTTTCTAATTGTTTTTTTTTTTTTTTTTTTTTTTTAAGGAAAGTAGTGGGCTTGACTCCCGCTGAATTCAAAAAAAAAAAAAATTATTATCAAAAAATATTATAAATTAAAGACAGCATTTGATTCTTTTTTAGGTGATTTTTTAAATTAACTTTATGTACGATTTATTATTTAACCAAATATACATTAATGCGAAGAAGTGTGTTTGGTGTACCAGGATTGCATTTGAAAGAAGGTGAAATCTTTTTTAATTGTGTGATATAAGAGCAGGATTAAAAAGGTGGAAGGAGTCTTTTTCTTTTCTTTTCATGTTCAGGCTATTGTAATGTTTGTTACATATAAAAACAAAAATGAATGAAATGGACCACTTATTGTAATGTTCAGGCTATTGTAATGTTTATTAAAAAGGATCAACTCCTACTTGAACAACGACCCTTGTGGTCATGTGTGTCTTAACTGGGCAATGCTACGACATTAGAGTGGCAAGCATTTGATAATAAAAGACACGACTTAGGTGTTAAGGTTTGCATTTTGACCTTAAGTTTTTTCTAGCAGAAGTGCTTACTTCTCAATCCGGTCCTTCAAATGTATCAGGTATCTTGCATGATTTTACAAAGGATATCTTCGGTTTCACATTCAGTGGGAAATTGTGTGAAGTGAGTGTTGGTCATTGTATCCTCTGTGCTCTTCTTCAAGACACCCGTCTCCTTGATCAACGCTATTGGTAACTTCATGTTTCCTTCCCTGATAATTGCATTTGTCTCATCAAGCTGAGAGTGTTTGCCACATATTTATGCCTGAATTGGAATTTGCAGGAATTGGGAATGCTCTTGCCAGTGTCTTCCTTTACTCCCGAGTGAAGGGGTTGAAGCCGAAGCCAAAGACAGCTTGAGGTACACCCCACCCAGGGTTGTTTTTGCTTAGTAGAAGGGTTTTTTAGTTAGCTCGGCGAATTATGAATGACAAATATTGAAATTGAAGTTAGGTTTAGGAATCTTAGACCTCAAAGGTGCTTTGTTTCATGAGAGAGTTTTATTCTTCCACCACCATTATCTTCCCAAACCATACTCAATTTTGTAAAATCGCTATGCTTTTTCGAGATGCGAGTTTTCTTGGCTTTGTTCCTCTAGGTCTTGCAGGCAAGTTTCACTACTTGTGTTGGATCTCCTGACTTTTCAACTACTTGCTATCACAATCCATTGATCAATTATATCTTCTAAACCATTCCATTCTAAGACACCCAGGGTCGCGAGCCTTCTAACTAATAGTTCGCTGCATATGCATTATTTCTGAAGAATGGCCATCTTCCTATATTCTTTATTTATGGGTTTCCTTGGTTTCTGGTACCTCCGTTGATTTTTTTTATGGGTTTCCTTTTTTCCTTGGTTTTTTGGGGCTCTTGATATGGGTTTTTAAGAGTTCTTGATAAATATTGAAAAAAGCATCAAAATTTCAGTTTCCATTGATTTTTTTTTAACATGGTATTCAATGGCGTAGAAGAAGCTCATCTACGGCGGCGAAGAAGAATTAAGCTACTTCATTCACGCCCTTAATTGGATTTGATCCCGATCCTCTTCTGCTCTCACAAGGTCCGTGCTTCCTTAGATTTTGCCTCTTCAAATATATATATATATATATATATATATATATATATATATTTTGGATAATAGGAGGCAAGACTCCTTACTATCTCTTGGGATTCTTCTTTTATTTTTATGACCTCTAAGTTGCAGTTCGCTTAGTCAAACAACTAATTGATAAGCTTTTGCTTACGTTCATTCTGCCTTTTTGAGTGTGCTTATTTGTTTGTTTTGTATATATTGCATTTGTGAAGCTTTGCCTTAAACCTTTGATCAAACGTTGAGAAGAAAGAAAGAAAGAAAGTAAAATTTATGAGATTTTACTAAGTTTTGGTGTCTTAGAATGGAATAAGCAGAACAAGAGAGTGAGTGTGGTATGCGGGGGCGACAGCTATAAAGGATAAAAAACTAAAGGAAAGGATACATTAGTGCCTTGTATTTAAATGTCTGGTCTTAGTGTTTTTATGATAATGATTCAAATACTAAGTAGCTTGATTCCAATACTTGATTCAAGTACTATCCCTAGAATTATGGTTTTTTAAGAGTTCTTGATGTGGGTTTTGCATAGAAATGATACCTTACATATTGGACTTTTCCTAGTGTTCTCTAGTGATGCATTAGCATATCTGTGTTTTTGGGACTTTTTGTATGGTTCTTGATGTGTTCTGCTCTGTTCTGTTTCACAATGAAATTAGGATATATCAAGGTAGGATATTACTTTATAGATGTTTCTTTTTATTCAAGTGTTCACTTTTATGTTAACTAGTCGGTTTCAGTTGCAACTTTGTCATGTCCACCATGGTTGATGGCATTTTGCTGTTGAATGTTATGGTCAATATATGTGTGTATGTATATATATATATTTCTAACCATCTGAATTGTTGGGTTGACAAATTTTGCCATTACTCAATATCTGGCATGCTATTTTTTCACCAAACTATGCTAATTAATTTTTGTTTACACTTTTCTCATGTGTATAAAAAAGAAATTAGTCAGGGATTGTAGGAAAGTATGTGTGTTCATAATCTTGATTAGCTGTGGGAATTTGAAACTGTAACTATCAATTTATAGTTTAAAATAGTGATTGATGCAAATTTGACTTTGTTTTGTTAATTGAAGCAACAATTGATGCTGGAGTATCTTGAAAGGCATTCAATAGTGTGTAACCAGCAGATTTTGTTTGATAATTTAGAACACATTTATGTATGTGGTCCAGTGATAAAGATTTTTGATAAACACAGTTCTGTTCTAATTATCCCAAATCCGACAAACACACAACAAACAAATCAGCCAAACCAAACAGTTCATCTCTGAAAATGACCAAGCCACACATCTTTGATTAGATACCTTTTTTTTTTTTCCATTGATGAGTCGAACTCCATTGAATTACTTGAGCCTAACACTACAACCTATAAGATCATTGTAACAGCGGAGACACAATGCTGTCTGGACACAGAAGTAGACATTACACAGAATTACTTGAGCCTAACACTACATCTTTGATTAGATACCTTTTTTATTTTTCCATGATAGACACACAAGTAGACGTTACACCAAAAATTGGCCACCCCATAACCCACAAGCAACCAATTTGGACACAGAAGTAGACATTACGCAAAAAATTATTAAATTTATTGACTGATTAAATTGCACAATTACAGTAGGAATGTCGTGTACAAGTTGAGACTGGATGTACAACCGTCTCGACAACGGCTTCGTTCGAATGGAGTTCGCGGCTAGGGTTAAAGAATTCATAGCGTTTTTCTAGCAACGTTGTCCCACATACGAAATTGAAAGGAAGATTAGATTTCTGTGCAATTATAACAAATATGTAGGTATTGATTCGTTCTGGGATATCAATGTTGGTACGAACCCGGGAAGAACGGAGGTTAGAAGCTGCCAAACGTCTACGAATTCGAGAACCATATTGATGATGACGAGCGAGAGGTTTTGAGACGACAACTTACTAAGAGATGCTACACAACGTGACAGGTCCAAGTTTTAATTGGAATCACGTGGAAGAGTCACCAAACCCCCAAACATGCCAACTGTATGACATGATTGAGGCTAGTAACGAACAATTGTGGTCGGGACACGAAACCATGACAAAGTTGTCCGCAATGGCCAGGTTGCTTGCGATCAAATCAAAGCACCACATCTCTGAGCAAGGGTACAATGAAATCATACAGTTCATGAAGGATTGTTTGCCAATCGGCAATTCATTGCTTGAAAATTTTTACGCCACCAAAAGACTAATGTGAGGTCTAGGTCTTCCCGTTGAGAAAATAGATTGTTGTGAGGACCAATGTCTGATTTATTGGGGTGAGGACTTTGAATTGACATCATGCAAATTCTGTGGAAAATCATGGTACATTGCACAACGGCGATGTCGTGGAAGGAACAAAAATAAACGACATTGCAAAAAAATGTGCTAATTCCCTTTGGGCCCTCGATTGCAATGCTTGTACGCGTTTGAATCAATGACAAAACATATGCGGCGGCACGGAGAACATTCATCGCTGGAAGATGTTATGCAACACTGTTTTAATTCGATTGCATGGAGGCATTTCGCTGAGGTCAACAGAGACTTCGCAGTCGAGGTTCGGAATGTTTGTTTAGAGTTGTGCACTGATGGCTTTCAAGTTTTTGGAATTTTAGGTAAACCTTACTCTTCGTGGCTCGTGATTTTGACTCCGTTCAACCTTCCACCGCCGACGCACATGAAATCTGAGTACATGGATCAAACTCTTCCATTGCAATCCATTTTGTGCACTTACTGGTGTGCTTTCCAAATCCTTAAACAACTATAATAACATCAAAAAATAAATAAAAAACTCATAAAGACTTTCACACACGATCACTCCAATATTCACAAACACCCCATTAAAGAAAATGTAACCCTTACTCAAAATTTAAAACCTTCAGCTACAACCCATTAGATTTTGTAAGATGATATGCCCAAGCTCAATTTATATAGGACGGTGAGTATGTATGAGTGATGGCTTAAGGTTTGGAGTGGAGGATTCACCAAAATACCAAAGCAAGATGGTGTCTCTATTCCAAGCTTATGACCAATTCTTTTTGTATTTGAATAATCAATGTCAGATTAAAATTAACATTCCCCTCAAGTCCAACTGACAATAGCTAAGTTGAGACTTGAATTAACTAAGAAAACTAGCCAATATGGTGTTGGCCAACTTAAGACCAAGAGGATAACTTACTTGGTAAATAACTTGAAACAAAATCATTGACACTCACATTTTATTACTCTGATACTATATTATTTTGTAGGATGGAATGCTCAAGTACGATCCAATTTATATTGGAGGGAGAGCATGTGTGAGTGAAGGCTTAAGATTTGGAGTGGAAGATTCACCAAATTGCCATGGAAAGATTGAGATCCAAACTTATAACTCATCCTTTTTGTATTTGAATACCCAATATCGAATTAATATTAACGCAACCAATGCTCCATAGGACGTTCATTCAAACAAATAGCGCGCATCAACTTCAAATCAAGATAAACATATGTCTAAACTAACTCCCAATCCGATTTCACTATCTCTTTCAAGCATTTCATCAAACACCTAACATTCCACCTCAAACAATTATAACATTCGCTTAAATGTCTAAAAAGTGAAAACCAAAGCAAATGCCGAAATGAGTCTCTTGGGTTTATAGACTATTGCATATAAACTCAAAAACTTAATCAATCAATGAGATTTTGCCACCTAACGCTCGGTATGAATTATAAAACATCAAAATGATTTCATGGGTTCGCTAGGTTAATCGATTCACATATTATTTTCACATGTTTTTGGAAGCTAAGAAACGATTGAATTTGAGATGAACTGCATACCTTGTGCTTGATCGATCAAAATGGTTTTTCGGGTGATTATTTTTTTCTTTCTCGACAGAATCTCTTAAGAGCGTCGTTTCACAGGTTAGAATAAACATTGATTTAACAACAGTGAAGTGCTATTGATATGCATCGCGATATGTGCCGTTCAGGTTTCAACGACTGAGACTATCTGTTTTATATAAGGTTTTCGACTATCTGCACCCCACTTTTTTCTCTATGTACCCAATTTTAAATGCACATCACTGACACTCATGGCCATCCCTAAACTTTGGCTTTTGGATGCCATACTGGTCATCATCATATTTAGTAATGTGGACATAAGTTTCTACAAAACCGCTCAAACCATCCAAACCACGTCTTCTGGTCAAATTTCTTAAATTAACAATTTGGGGTGAGTTAGAAAACTTGAAAATCATGATTACGTGGTTTGGTCGTTGTTTTCATTTATGAAAAACCGCGGTTCACTAAAACCGTAAAACTACCCCCAAACTTGGATATTTATTGGTTCTCGCAAAACCACACCCAAACAACATGAAAAGGCTCCAGCTCGATTCCATCCCATTCCTAGTTTGGGGGTGGTTTTGTGGTTTGGTGAACCACGATTTTCCATAAATGAAAACCACCACCAAGCCACGGAATCACGGTTTTCAAGTTTTCTAAAACACCCCAAACCGCTAGTTTAAAAATTTAGACTAGATGACGTGGTTTGAATGGTTTGAGCGGTTTTGTAGAAGCTTCTGTCTACCCCTACTAAATATGTTGATGACCAATATGACATCCAAAAGCCAAGTTTGGGGGTGGTCATGAGTGTTAGCGAGGTGCACTTAAAATTTGGTACATAGAGAAAAAAAGGGGGGTGCAAATAGTCGAAAATTTTATATAAAAACATAAAGTCTCAGTCGTTGAAGCCTGAACGACTCATATCACGATGCATATCAATTGCATTTAACTGTTGCTAAATTAGTGTTTATTCTTACCTATTAAACGACGCTCTTCAGAGATTCTGTGAGAGAGAAGAAAATAATCTCTCGAGAAACCCATTTGATTGATCAAGCACAAGGGACACAGTTCATCGCCAATTCAATCGTTGCTTAGTTTCCAAAAACAAGTGAAAAGAATTTGTGAATTGATCAATCTAGGGAACCCATGAAATCATTTTCCCATGAAATTCTCTCTTACCTGCGCAAGACAAAGAGCAAAGCAGGAGGCATGTGTATCAAGCTAGACATTGAGAAAGCCTATGACAGCCTAACCATAGGAAGAAGAACTCGGTTACTCACGTTTTATAATTCATATCCGGTGTTGGGTAGCAGAATCTCATTGTTTGATTAAATTTTTGAGTTTATATGCAACAAATCTATAAATCCAAGAGACCCATTTCAACATTTGCTTTGTTTTTCACTTTTTAGATGTTTAAGCAAATGTTTTGATTGTTTGAGGTAGAATTTTAAATGTTTGATGAAATGTTTGAAAGAGATAGTGAAATAGAATTGTGAGAGTGAAATAGAATTGTGAATTAGTTTAGACATATGTTTATCTTGATTTGAATCCGATGCGCGCTATTTGTTTGAATGAACGTCCTAGGGAGCATTGGTTGCGTCAGTGTTGTCAACTCGGAATCGAATCGTAAATTGTTTTAGGGGAGTTTTGAATCGAATCGCAAATCGTATCGTAAATCGTAAGATTTTTTTCGATTGATAAAAACACTTCAAATTGACTTCAAATACACATCTAAACATATAATATTGAGTTATAAGCGAAAAAGGCCTTCATAAATTACAATTTCCATAAATTTTCATAAAAAAAGGCGTAAAATTAGCAAAAAAATCTATATGTTTACATTACATCACTTGAATAAAAATTTAAAAGCAACAACAACATAGCCTCTCAAGCTCAAATACTCAATAAATATACTTTACAATGTTTACATGATTCAATGATTCACCATTTGAATAAAGAACAACAACATAGCCTCTCAAACTCAATAAATATACTTTACATTGCAATTTGCATCACTTGAATAAGTAATTAAGAACAACGACAATAACCACAACAACATAGCCTTGAATGAAGCCATCAGTCTCAAAACAAAACCACAATAAATAGTAAATACATAGCAATATAGCATTGATAGCATTCAATCATTCAATACTACATAAGTCTAACTACATAAGTACATAGCCTCAAATCTCAAAAAAGACAAAACTATGAATCTAGGGTTTGAGAATCTTATGATTCTTGTCCAAGAAGAAAAAGACAAGGATAGAGCAAGAGATTGAGAAGGGTGAAATAGAAGAAAAAACAAAAAAGAATCTAGGGTTTGGACCCCACTTACCTTGAAGTTGAAGTTTGGAGCCTTGAAAGTTGGAGTGTTGAAGAAGAAGATAGGAAAGTGATATGGAAACCTCTTTTTGTGTTTCGAGCCTCTCAAATTGGTCTCCCCTCTCAAAGAGCAAAGCCCTTGCCTCTTTTTATCACACAAAATCAAACAGCAAAAAAAAAAAAGAAAATCGATTTTTTAGGGTCGCTTACGAGTTGAACAATTTTTTTTTTCGATTTTTATTAAAACCAAGTTAAGTGTAAACTTAACTCGGTTTTAACCAATAACGAGTCAACTCGTACGATTTGAATCGCAAATCGTACGAGTTTGACAACACTGGGTCGCGTTAATATTAATCCGACATTGGGTATTGAAATAAAAAAAGAATGGGCTATAAGTTTGGATTGAAGACTCTCATCTTTCCATGATATTTTGGTGAATCCTCTACTCCAAATCTTAAGCCTTCACTCATACATGCTCTCCCTCTAATATAGATTGGATCGGACTTGGGCATTCCATCCTACAAAATAATATAGTATTAGAGTAATAAGATGTGAGTGCCAATAGTTTCGTTTCAAGATATCTACCAAATAAACTATCCTCTTGGTCTTAGGTTTGCCAACATCCTCTTGGCTAATTTTCCTAATTAATTCAAGTCTTAACTTAGCTATCACCAGTTGGACTTGACAGGAATGTTAATTTTAATTCGACATTGGGTATTCAAATACAAAAAGAATGGGTTATAAGCTTGGATTAGAGACACCATCTTGCTTTGGCATTTTGGTGAATCCTTCACTCCAAACCTTAAGCCCTCATTCATACATACGCTCCCTCCAATATAAATTGAACTTGGGCATATTATCCTACAAAATCTAATGGGTTGTAGCTAAAGGTTTTAGATTTTGGGGGTAAGGGTTGCATTTTCTTTAATGGGGGTGTTTCTGAATATTGGAGTGGTTGTGTGTGAAAGTCTATATGAGTTATTTATTTATTTTTGGATGTTGTTCTAGTTGTTTAAGGATTTGGAAAGCACACTTGTAAATGCACTAAATGGAGTGCAATGGAAGAGTTTGATCCATGTAATCGACCATAACTAATTTGAGATTGAGACTTTGGTGAAGGTTGATGTTGGGGTTATAAGGAATGTTATGGATGATCAATAACAAACTTTTTTTTTTTTGATCAGCTTAGTAGTTTACTAAATTTGTGAACTGGATTTAGGCAATTGATTGGTTGTCATGATCCTAATTTTGTAAACAGTGAGATTTCTAATGTGGGGGCGAGAGAAAAATATGTTTGATTTTCAAGATTTGACTACGTGTTCTTTACAATAGTAAATACGGTCGGTGTAGTGCATAGGTATCAAAGACGGACACATGGTGATATAGATTTATCTTTTCGTGTTGAAAATCAAAGGTAGTGAAGACTGAAGAGTTGATGGACCCTTTGCCTTTGCGTTTAAAATTGGTCTGTTGCATATGTAATTGGAACTTGGTGAAATTTTGATAGAACACTGATATTGATTGATTGAATTGAGAGAAACAACAACAATCACAAACACAAAAGTAATTCAGATAAGAGTCTTAAAACTCTCTCAAAGGAGTTTCCAATTACAATTCAATTTTCAAGATGCCCAATCTCACTAACTCCTTATTTATAGTGTTGCTTCTAACTAACTCATAATGACTCTCTCTATATGAGATTCTATCATTACTCCCCTCTTAAACATCCACCGTGTCCTCAAGGTGGAAAAAAAAAATGAATAGTCGGACATAGATCCAAGAACATGGCGAAGCAAAGTTGCCAAGAAAACAATGTAACACACAATATCTGCCAATGAGGTTTCATCAAACAGCTGTTGTGCGCTGCCACCAATTTCGTCAAAAGCATAGAAAAACCAGCCAGGGTGTGCATATTGGAGAGGTAACCATGCTAGGATCCAGATCCACCTTGTGGCCTGCCGCTGAGCAAAAGTTGACAGATGATTCGCCATCAAGAAGAGGGGCAAGTACACTGAACCACCTGCCAACAAGGTGCTTCAGAACCACCAATTGTTCAAGGACATTGCAACAAACACTTCATATGCAACCAACATATAGTCATATTGCACAAACATGCCGTTAAAAACACCCACAATGTGAGGGAAACCACAATCGTGTGATGTAAACAATGGAGAAATAAATGATAGTCCAAAATCCACACACAATCAATAATGAAGGTCAAAGGGATGGACCTGAGCATCATTGCACCAATCCAATCCAATCCAAAAAGAAATGCAGTGTCATAGCAACAACTCATCCACTGTATGGTCCAGTAACTAGGAGGGGTGTGTATTGATCAAGGAACATCTAAAGGCAGCGCCGCATAAAACAACTCTTCCTGGGTGCAGATAGGTGAACAAGGAAATAAAACTTCAACCATGAATTGCACACACATAACTGTTGCCACCAGTTGCGTACACAACCTTATGCATTGTGGCACACAGGAGAGATCAAGGGTTAGCAACATCTCCCAACCATGTGCCCATGACTCTAAATCCTTTCGAGGCACCCAAAGATGTGCACTGACTAGCAAGGTAGTGTCCACAATAAGTTCAGTGGGGTTGAGACCATTGCACAACCAACAAAGGGGACAAGAAAAACATAAGGCAGGAGACAAAACAACATGGGTTAGATATTCCTCGAATGATGTGTTTTTTAAGGAGACTAACCAGTTTAAATGTTTGAAGAAATGTGCAGGTTGAGAAGCATCAAGGGGGGCAATGTAACCCACCCCAAAGTGAGATGTATACGTAGAAGGAAAATGAGAACACCTAACCTCATGCGTTGTCAAGGCTCCTATCATCAAATTTCCTCGAGATGTGCATAGAACCAGAAGACCAATCTTCTTCCCCAAACAGCATGACCAGCTGACCAGGATTAAGAGAAGTCTCGATTGTGGAGGGGGAACATCAGGTCGAAAATGAATAACACCAACAAAGGAGATGGGGGCGGTGGCCAAGGAGGTGGCATCATCGTGTAGTGAGCGTTCTTAAGTAGAGGGAGGTCTTGCAACCCTAAAACTGTGCCTCCTTAAGAGTGCAGATCTGTTGAACAGAGGTGCGATGAAGTCAGATCTGGCCATGCGGAGACTATTCAAACATCAGATTCATTAAGATGAAGCCGGATCAGGTGAATGTTTAAGGTTTGTGTGAGAGGAGGTGGTGGATCTATTGGATGTGGCGGAGGTGACAGAGCTTGAATCGATAAAGATGTGGTTAGCCAACACTCTGCGATCTGTCTCAATTGCTCTCTGCACTCTTTGCGAGATTGCACATCCACGTCGGGGACACTGCTCCACTTCAGATCTGACTTGGAAACCTCTTCAATGGCCTTTGAAACTTGAAATCTAATTTTATGTGGTGTAGATTGACAGTGGATGGATTTGCAAATGTTGGCTTATTCTTTTCTTGATCTAATTTGTCAAGCTTAAGATTAGATGGAATAGCAGTCTCAGCTGCACTCATTTGCACACAATTGGTGACCGACGACACATTCATGGCTGATAAGTGATCAAGCATCGACAAAATTTTGTCCAGACCCCTTACTACCTTGTTTGCTACAGATCTGGAATTCATTCTTGATACAATGCTCATATACCACTGATACAACACTGATATTGATTGATTGAATTGAGATAAACAACAACAATCACAAACACAAAAGTAACCTAGAGAAGAGTCTAAAAACTCTCTAAACCCAATAACTCAAGGAGTACTCAATTACAATTCAATTTTCAAGATGCACAATCTTACCAACTCCTTCCCATTTATTAGGGTTGGGCAGCGGTTTTCGAAAAACCGCCCAAATCGTCCAAACCGACCAAACCACGCCGGTTTGGTCTGGTTTTTAAAGCTCGCGGTTTGGTCGCGGTTTGGAAAATGACCAAACCGCAGAATCGCGCGGTTTAACCAAACCGAGGGTGTTTTAGTAAATAACCACCAAAACCCTAAAAGGCTCAAACAAAACAAAAAAAAAAACAAAAAATCTCTCATTACTCTCCTCCCTATCGCCGCTCACTCTCTCCGCACCTCTCTGGACACTCTCTCCGCCATCTCCTCCCTCCCGCCGCTCACTCTCTCCGCACCTCTCTGGAATCTGGATCTCTCACCTCTCTGGAATCTGGATCTCTCTCCTCCCTCTCCTCCCTCCCGCCGCTCACTCTCTCCGCCCTCTCCTCCCTCCCGCCGCTCACTCTTCGTCGAATTCATCGGTATCGTCTTCTTCTTCGTCGTCCAAGTCCAAGTCCTTTAATGAAATATATTTTCTATATCAAGGAATTGTTCGGTGTCTTTTTCACTTCCACCTCTCGATTTACTTCTTGTTGGTTTTTTTTTTTTTTTTTTTTTTTTTTTTTTTTTTCACATCTCCGCTATTTCAGCTCCTAGACAATACAATTAGGAACGAGATTGATGGTTCATCTTCAGTGGTAAGTGTAAGTGTATGCTCAAACCATGTATTTCTGATGCATTACAATGATTAAGCTCCAAAATCCCATTTTTGCTTGCTGTTTTTTTTTTGCTTGTTTTTTTTTGCTGTTTTTTTTTTTTAAAATAAAGTGCATGAAAAGTTGAAAACCGCGAAACCAAACCGCTCAAACCGCGGTTCGGTTTGGTTCGGTTTTCAACTTTCGCGGTTTGGTGGTGGTTTGAAAAATCACCAAACCGCAGACCCTCAGTTTGGTCGCGGTTTGCCCACCCCTACCATTTATAGTGTTTACTTCTAACTAACTCTAAATGACTCTCTTTATGGGATTCTATAAAATTTCTTCATGAGGAAAACTGATTGACTTACGATATTTATTGGCTCCTGCAACTACGTGATTGGAAAAATGTGTCACGGTAGGGGGGAAATGAATAGAAATTATTTTTAAGGGTGTGACAAGCACTGATAGAAGTGGGCTTTTTGAATGTTTTCTTTGACTACCCGGGGACTCTTTTTTGGGTCAAAACAACCACAATGAAAATTTAGCAAATTAAATTTGTATGTCAGAGGACAATTAATTTGGGACTGAGGCTATGTTGTTGTTGTTGTTGTTGTTGTTGTTGTTGTTGTTGTTGTTGTTGTTGTCAGAGGACAATTCCTCTTGTTGTTGATGTGTTGTAATATTAAAGTAATAGATTGAAGGAGGCTCATCTTCTCGTAATGTATGATATTAATATATTATGCTTCTTATTGTATTCATAATTGCTGGGTTTCAAGTTTCAATGATTTAATTGAGGAAGAATTTAATTTGTTGCTGGTCAAGGTTAAGATGGCCACTTTGAGAAACCTGAAAATCAAAACTGGAACTTGCAAGCGTGTTCTCAAGGAGCTGCATTCTTATGAGAAAGAGGTCGAAAAGGAAGCCGCAAAAACTGCTGACATGAAGGAAAAAGGAGCCGACCATTATGATCTCAAGCAGCAGGTATAAATGGTTTGTCATTGTTCTCTAATATGCTCCACAAGCTTTTGAATACGATGATATTGTTATTGTTAGTTGTGTGATTAAAATTCTTTCAATCTAAGGTGCTTTCATACTAGTAAGGTATTCTAACAGACTTGCTGTTTCTGCCTTGCATTGTAAGAACAGGTTCCCGAAAAACTTTTAGAATATTATTCAAGCTGGGTTTTGTTGTTGCCTTGTTGGAAATGAAGCGCTACTCAGGCTATATTTATTTATTCAATTATTTTTATATATTTTTTGCGGATCACTTGCTGATTGCTGTCAATGGCGTGAGTTATTGACTTGACACTCAGCAGTGAAGCCCATTACGAAAAGGAGTTAATTGATTGACAGCGTTGTTCTTGGGGAGTGGGGAGATGCATGCTATGATCTACTACATGCTGATTGCTTGCATCTGTGTTAGATACAATTTTTCATCTGATGTCTGCTTTGTCTTTTAAATTTTGAAATTGATTTATCATATTCTACTTTATGCTTACATCTCTATAAGATAGCAAATAGTCACCTAAACATCTATTTTATCTTCTAATTTATGCATTAATGATGCACTTCACTCGTCTGCCAGAATAACAAGACTGACAAATGAAGATGTCTGAGGTGACATGTTTTAGAAATATCCCGATGTAAATCGTGAAGTGAAATCGACTTCTAAATCACTCACCACAAAGTTTATATTAATTGTTTCCTATTGTAAATGCAACTAAATTTGCTTTTTTTTTTTGGGAATCAGGAGAATGTCTTGGCTGAGTCAAGGATGATGATTCCTGATTGCCGTAAACGTCTCGAAACTTCACTTGCTGATATAAAGGGAACTCTGGTAATATATCATTAACGACATCAAAAATATTCTCATCAGTCCATGTTATTTGTGGATAATACACTACTTGGAAGTCATCAAATCCAATGCTTTTGGACTTCATCTCAATGACTTCAGTCCCATTAGATCTTTAGGTTGAAACCAAGCTGCCCCCAGTATGACAGTTTCTAACATCCCCTGTTAAGGGCTATGTCAACTGCTTCCAACCGACTTAACATGGCGAATTTTTTTCTTCCTTATTTTTCTCATTTTCCATTTACTGGTTTCCATTTTCAGGCGGAGTTAGAGAAGGGAAATCGGGAGGAAGTTCCAGAGATTGTTGAAGCTCGAAGCATCATAACTGAAGTGGAGACTTTCTTCCAAACAACAGAAGCTTAGGTGGGTCTTATTATGACTCTCAGCTAATATCTTCAATTTCTGGTTAGTAGATGTGGATCTTGAGCTTTGCCTTTCTTTGTCAATGTGTTTTAATTTGCGCTGCACAATGATATATGGCCTATAATGGTTGTTGGACTTGAAAACTTTTAGAATTTCAATCCCATGATGACGTTCTGATCCAATTTATAGCTCCAATTCGCTGATAGACCGTTGCCGAAGGAACTTTTGTTGCAACGATCTTACCCTATGCTATATCGCCGATATGTTGTTTGATTTGAGCGATTATGAATTGATGAAAAATCATTACCAAAGAGAATTGATGCTTGTAGAATGTAGATCCTCCCTCTATCAATTTATTTTGATGAATGCTTTGACATCATATTATCTGCCCAAGCTCAATGACGTTAGGTAACACTACCAACGCAAATGATAATATTCAGGATGAAACGTTCCTTAAAATCTTCCATTTTGAAATTCGAATTGCAACTATGTTTTTTTTTTGAAGATAGAAATCTCATTAATCATCATTTATGACTCTACTAGCCCAAACATATAATCAATTGTTTTATTGGAAATACATTGATTCGCTAATCATCTTTGTTCAAAAGAATATCCAATTTCGTGAATTTGGTTGTGAATGCGACTATTATATTGAAACAATATGATAATCATGAACCGTTCTCTACAAACATTCGAAACATATGACAATATACTGACACTACTAGAACCCCATAATGACGAATAAAACTTCCAACGAGAGAAGAAAGCACTACTAGAACAACATAATGATGAATAAAACTTTCAATAAGAGAAGAAATCGTAAGACTTCCAACAAGTGAAGACAATCATAACTTCCAATAAAGGCTCTGTTTGGTTTCGTCTTTTTTTTTTTTTTTTTTTTTTTTTTTTCTTCTTTTTTGGTTTACACGGTTTTTTCTTTTAGCATATGCTTGATGATGTGGATAAGTGCTTATATGAAAAGTAAAAGCATGTAGGGAGGTGCTTTTCGAAATCACAGTGATTTTGATAGTTTTAGTTGCAACATCAGTGCCACGTCAACTAATCGCAAAAAACATAAAATAGAACCAAACGATACAAAAGCCACCAGCAATAAACAATGAAAAAAGCTGAACCAAACGGAATGAAAAATCTTAGTGAAAAGTATCAATCCAACAACCACATAGATCTACGAACAAAAGATGAGAGAGATGTACCACAACAAGAATGAAACTGATTTTTACCGTTCATGAGAAGATGTGATTAGAATCGCCACTGATTAAAAGAGAAGATCAACGGGTGGTTCAAGATGTATAAAAATAAGAAATAATCAAAGAAATAATTTTAGGGTTTGGAGCTGCCCCTTTTCTCGATGCACTTTTTCATACTCGAAGGCTTCTTGTTTAAGTGAAGACTTTGAAGTGAGATTATGTTATACCATAGAATTGATCGGGCTTTAATTTAACAAATTTTCTTTGTCTGCAATATGAATTTACTTAATTTAAATTAAACAAAGTCATTTGGAAAAAAAAAAAAGATGTTGAGATTAAAGGGTTTGTGACCCTTTAGCTAGAGCGGCAATAGCAGGGGAGCGACGATAAGAAGACTTGGTTGCTAAGGGTATTAGTGATGGAAATTAAATTGACGTTTAGTGACAGGATTTCCTCTCGTTTAAGGCTTTTACTTGTAGTGAAATTTATATTGTTATTAATTAATATAGAAGGGCTTTTTTCTCTTTGACCATGTAGATAAAATATACTTCTGTTATTAGTTTTGATACCCGTGATATACGCTGCAGTTTTGATGAATGCGTATTGGCGACTATATATGCTGACTAGTATTTCTGACGGATTATATAGTCGTGATTAATTCATACCTAATCCGTGTACAGATTTTACACAATCCTGAAACCACTTCTAGAAGCTTCTGAAAAACATATTGTTGGGAATGAGTAGTGAAATTATTTCTACTCTCATTTGGTTTTAAACCTAGTTTCATTATTTGAGAGCATGATTGTTTAGATGTAAATCTGTATATAGAAGTCTCAAGATTTTAGTTGTGTCATGCCATGAGAGATGAGATGGTTAATTTGCTCAGCTAAGTAAAAACTCTTCATCATGTATTAATTGTTAAACAATGTCAGGTAACAATTGCTTATAATTAGTAGGTCATGATAACCAAACATACATACAACAATAACAAACAATAACAAAGAGGAAGAAGAAGAGTGAAGGGAAGACTAGTACAACAAAATATAGCTAGTCTTAGTTAATATATGCTCATATTTATTCACTTAACAAAGCCAAACAGGCGAACTAGGAGGCACAAATAATCATGGCGTTCGTGACGATCGATCTGTCGAATGTTGAATAAACATTCACTTGTAAGTTCTTATATATAATTAACATATTCCGCCGCCCGCAAGTGAGCAAAGAACAGTAGAGTCAATGCTAGCTTGAGCTTGTACGCCTACAAGCATTTTGCGGGCTTGACCGACATTATTAATCTCCTTCTCAGCAACACTTTTTGCTTCCTCTGCATCATACACGCCAAAAAAGAAGCAAATTTTTAGAATTAACTAAAATGGGGAAGTTTTTATGCTTGCCAACATAAAAATTTAAGGATAGTCCTACAACGACATACTTTTGCTACAAAGTTATTGAGGTCCCTTAGACATACATTGGTATTAATGTATGTGCACATCTCATGCAAAATTCAAGGGACCACAACAACCTTGCAGCTTAAGAATGTCACCCAAACATTTTTCTAAAGAAACTAAAATGATTGGGTGACTTTGTTTTAAACGCCCGGACGGTGTTTATTGATGTTTTTGTGCACATAAATCGACCTTAAAGCTAAAGAATGTCACCCAAACATTTTGTTTTTATATATGAATCTTCCTCGAGGTATGAGTCGCACTATCTCAAGACTGATCGCGTGGTCGATGCATTAAAGTGACACCAACTTTGATACATCTTATACTTATGCTTCGTTCGAGACGATTCGATGATCTATATATTTTCAATATATATTTATATATTTAAAAACATATAACTATATATATCGTGTATTATTCACCAATAAACTCATTGGACGTGCCTACAAGTATCCTTGAGTGTGCACATTCGTGCCACGACTCCCTCGTCACACTTGGTGTCCTAGTAAATCATTGTTAATTAGGTATTTTTTTGTTTTATAGGCTTGTGTATAATTTCCTTATAATACAACAACCTATATTTAAATTTAATTAACAATCCATACAAACACCAAACGTCATGCAAACGTTAAATTATTAAGGGGTTGATTGTGAAACATTAGAGTTCAAAGCCACTTAACCAACCTAAAATTAGTTAAATTAAACTTTTTAGGACACCTCAGAAGCTTTGATAGGACTTACAGTGTAGCATCCCCTAATCTGATTAGGGCAATACCCGGCCTGAAACCCTAATTAAGCCAATATTACCTTACCGGACTTAACTAGAGCTAGCAGCCTTACCTCTTCACCTGATAAGCACTGCTGTATATCGACTATCGAAATAAAATAATTAATTTACACAGTGGAAATTTAAAACCTCTTTCGATAATCAAAATATGATATATATAGTATTAAAACAAAATCGGAATAAGCCTCGGTTATATAAATCACCCATCCCATGTGACATTACAAATTTGTAATTCAATACAAATATATAAGACCAGAGGAAATCATTAAATCGAAGAGAAGTTCAAGAACCCTACAACTTCTCCATCCTGTAGTTGTAACGCTCGTCGGATCTACCTGTAATGCTAATTGGGATGAGCGCTCCAACTTGCTCAATAAATAGGGATTCACACTAAGTATCAACATTCCATATAATAATCAAGAATATAATGCAATAACAACAAGCACCAATGATATCTAACAAGAATATGGAAATCATATAAATCAATACATAAACGGATGCGAGGCAAATGTCTTGGATTTCTACACTGTGATCCCCTTGTTTTAATTTATAAAACTAGGGTTGATTACCCATCAGCGCAATTAATGCGATTGCTAAACCAATACATCGCGTTCATGTGCTCTCTAGCCCATCCATTAATGCCCAATGATGCTATCCTAAGCCTCCTAGTGTGTATGTAATCCATACGACCAACTTATCGAATTGAGCAGGAGTTATATATAAGCCAGGAAAGGAACCCATTTCCTATAAACCTATTCTCAAAACTAGGAATTATAGCATGGTCACATTACACACCATTTTCCGTTTATTGAAACCCGTCACAGTGTACATAATCCCCCATTCCATTCCAACAACTACATGAGTTATATATACTAAATAGCCATGCAATATTGATAAATAAGTGAATCCGTACTTACCTCGGGTTAAGTCTCCGTCCAAATTTCCTAACTTTTCAGTCCTCTCATGTTTTCTTGATGTTCCTCAACCTATCACCAATCATTTAGGATCAATATATGTTCATTATACTACTTTTAGAACCCCTAGACCAGTCCCTAAGTCCCCTGGAAATAATTCATAAAACACAACACCATTGCTAGTTTCAGGGGTTTAGTAGCGCACTACCTGACATGGATAGCGCGCTACCCATGTCAGTTCATCCTCCCCAGTACACATAGCGCGCTATGGCGAGTGCCTAGCGCGCTATGCGCACTAGGTCTGTAATAACAGCCTAACTATGCTCGTCCAATTCAATCCAAATCACCTCCAAACAGTCAAAATCCATCAAAACAAATTGAGAATAACCTCTAGTGAGGTGATGGACTATAATTGATCAACCAACAACAAGAATTACTGAATTCCTAGCATCACCATGATAGCAAACTCATGAAATGAGAGGAAAAACAAGTCATGGTATTTAGATTACAATAGGCAAATCAGTCCAAATAACTAGAATTGAATGAAAAAAATAGGAATAAAATGTAAATAAATATCTCAATCAATTTACTTACAACCCACACAAATTTTCTAGCTATTCTGGCCTCTCGACACCTCAAAACTTATATCCGAACTCCCGATACTCTTCCCTAGGTTCCTGATATTATGTAACAGGTTTTTGAGTGTGTTTAGACCTTTAGTTAGGGTATTAGACTTATTTAGATTTTTTGAGTTTAATTTAGGAAATTCAGATTTTTGGGATGCCATAGCACCTTGTGCGATAGCATGCTAATGACCTCATTAACGCACTCTTTAGTGCGCTATACGAAGTTAGGCATTAGCTGATCACTTCTAGCGCGCTATGCGCTGGAAAACCCATAATTCTGTGCTTAAAAACTTTTGAGTTCTCTCCTCACATATGCCACTCCAACACATTGTGATCTCTTTACTACACCTCTAAAGACCCAAGATACCCATCAAAATCATTTACAACAGCCATACATTAATTTTATCACAAATTCATCCAATTAAACTAAATAACTACTGTAAGAGAATTACCAAGTTGATGAACACCTAGCTTGATCAACACCTCCTACACCAAACCCGTAAGATTCCTTCACAAACCTTGCTGAACTTCTTCTCCAGTAAGGTTTCTTAACTCCTAAGCTTTGAAAATGAAATGGTTTGGTTGCATGAGTTGATCATTTTAATCTTATATATTTAAATAAAATTGATTTATAGCTATTGATGCTAATATACATACGTATCTCGAGATTAATCTAATGACCTACAATTTGACACAACTTTCACTAACTCTCCACTATCTCCATCTAGCTAATACAACTTGTAACTTAATTGCTTTTTAGATGTGTCAACATGCATCTCGAGAATTATCACAAGGCTACTATTTTTACTTGCTAACTTATGTACATTTAATATAAAATCATCTATAGCCACATTAATGCTATTATTTAAGCTACACTAAGCCTAAATAAACTTATCACATCACTCTCTACCTCGGTCCCATGTCGACATCATCTCTAAGCGCGTCCCCACACATGTCTCGACACTTAAACATAAGTAGGATTGACTTAGTAGTCTACACATATATAATACACTAGGCATACATCATAACAAATCTAACACATACCTCGACCACCTTTCCTCGGTCACGACACCTATCTTGATGCGGGTCCCACATCACGGGCCACTGATTCTGATTAAGGAATTAAACTCGGATTTGGAATTTGGGCCGTGACAGGACGATACTCAGCCTTAGTACTCGACCGAGCAACAAATTGTTGTTTCTTACTCCATGAAATAAGTGAATGATCTAGAAAAAATATAAACCAGCTGAGGAACTCGACCAGTCATATCACCAAACCAATTTGTATCAGAAAACGCATGGATTGTCATGGGGGATGAACTGAAAAAATGCATTCCGCGAAGTAAAATTCCCTTGTTATAATTAAGAATATGAACGACAACTTTATAATGAGTAATGCAAGGAGCAACCAGGAGTTGACATAATATAAACAAAATGAGCTATGTCAGGTTAAGTGAAAGTAAGATGGACTAAGTTGCCTACCAACTAATGGTATAAAGTAGGATCATCCAAAAGTATGCCATCAATAGGTGTGAGTCAAACATTGTATTCCATTGGAGTAGAAACAACCTTGCTATCTGAGATACCGACTCGAGACAATAAATAAGAGGTATACTTGAATTGAGATAAATAATATCCAAAAGTGGAGTTTGAAACTTATAGACCAAGAACGTAAGAAAGTTGTCCAAGATCTTTCATCTCAAATTGCTGACTGAGATATTATTTGAGATCTAAAATACTAACACAATCATCACTACTAATGATCATATCATCAACATAGAGTAACAATAGTACATATCCACAATCAATTTTGCGATCAAACAATGCATTATCATGCGGGCTAGAGATGAAGCCAAACTAATGAATAATTTGCAAACCAAGCATAAGGGGCTTGTTTCAAACCATACAATTCTTTCTTCAGTTTACAAACACTATTTGGAGGATGATCATATCTAGGAGGGGGTTGCATATAAACTCCTTCAGAGAGGTGACTGTTAAGAAATGCATTTTCACATCCATTTGAAATAAATGCCATTTCTTTATAACTGCAATAACCACAAGACTGAGAACAAAAGTCAATTGAGCCACAAGAGCAAATTTCTTTTCATAGTTAATTCCGTGCTCCTGAGTAAATCCTTTGGCAACTAGTTATGCCTTGTATCGTTCAACTGTGCAACTAGCAATAGTTTTGATTTTATACAACCACTTGTAGCTAATCGAAGTTTTGCCAAGAGGAAGTGGAACTAAGTCCCAAGTTTATGTTATCTCCAAAGCTTGTAATTCATCATCCATACCTTTTTGCCACAAAGGATTTGTTCGAGCTTTTCTGTAAGTGTTAGGCACATAAAGTGATGAAATTATAGAATTCACATAGGGACGCTTAAGATTAGGAAGACTGTGACGACCCGTTTCTCAAAACAAGGCATCGCCTGACCTAATCCCATCATCAAGCCTTAATCCTAGCCACGTAGGACTTAACAATGTATTAGTTGGCATTTTCTCTTATTCACCTCATATTAATGTTCAGGATAAGTGTTTCTCATTTCTTGTTAGTTGTGTTTTTCAGAGTTAATTAAAACTTTTTATTATCTTAATATTATCAGCGTAAGACTTAATAAAACTGCGGAAGCATTATAAAGACACATACTATAGAAACCGGGTAAAAAGACGATCACATGTAAGTTAAACAATATAATACATGCATCTATCGGGGAGTTTAGTCTCTTACCTTAATATACAACCCAAAAAGTATGTAAAGATGTAAATAATAAATATACAAAATTATCACCTATAAAGTAGCAAAAACCACTCGCTGAGGGCTCAGAGGTAGTCGACGATTTTCTCTTTGCCGGCCTGCTACTCGACGGATCAGCACTTACTATCACAAACTAGACGGTGAATACATTAAATAAATGTAATTCTTGAAGCTACTTATCCACATTTCCAAAATATACAAAGAATGGTAACTGAAACTGGCCTGAAAATCTGACTTGTGCTACATGTCAGGTCAGGGTCGTGTGTGGGACCTACTCGTCGTGATTCAGATCGGAATTGATGCGAAATAGGGTCAAGTTAAGGTTTAGATGCGGTGTACCCGTGTTTCGGAGTTCAATGACATTCTCGGGATCTAATTCAGACACAAATCGAGGAAAAACATATATAAGAAATATATATATATATATATATATATATATATGTAAAGAATCGGATAAGAGAGGAGAGAGAGAAGAGAGAGGAGAGAGAGAGAGAGAGAGAGAGAGAGAGAGAGAGAGAGAGAGAGAGAGAGAGAGAGAGAGAGAGAGATGAGCTGCATTCGGCGACGGTGATGGTGGTTCCTGGTGCAACAGCAGTGTGGAGAGCCGGCAAGGGGCGGCAGCAGCTTCGCGGACAGCAGTGCGACTCGCGGCTATGCGGAGGCCGCGAACGAGTGGCACGATACTTGTGAGGTAGCGACGGCACAACAGCTCCGGAGGAATCGAGTTGGCGAAGGTGGCGTACGGCGAGCAGCAGCAGCAGACGGGATGGCGCGCGCGCGAAGAAGAGGCCGCGAGGTCGAGCTACGAGCGAGAGTGGCTCGGCTCGGCGCAAGCGGCGAATCGAAAGAAGAGCGCGACATGACGTTAGCACCTGCGAGGCAGCCGGCAAGGGACGGTAGCGGCGGACGACATTGCAGCGGCGTGGCGCAGACATAGGAGCTGGCCGGCGACGGTGCATCAACGACGACTGCGGCAGTGGCGCGGCGTCGGCTCGGCAGCGGCAACGACGCGATGAACGGCGTGGAGCAACGACGCGGTGGCGCGTTGCCGGACTGATCGATCCCCGACGAGACAACAACCGTGGACAAAGCATCGTGACTTCGACGAAGCTGGACGACGCGATGGATTCAAATGGATTTTAAAGGCCATGGTGAGGTTTACTTCACCTAATTTGGTTGTGATTTGAATGATTTAAGTAATTTAACCCTAAATGGTATTAATGGACACCAGGGACTTAAGAGTCGGTGTCGGGTGTGCAGATCGAGGCGTGAGCGAGACGTTTTGAGGACGACTTGAATTGTTCGCCGAAAATGTAAGTAAACCAGCTAGGAAATTGTACAATCATTTCATTTTACTCTGTTGGATATTGTTGTTCATTGCTTTGATATCTATCATTGAAAGTGCTATTGTGTGGAGTGGTCCATTGGCAAGTGAGTCATGGTACTGTTTATTTGTGATATGATCTCTTATCTCATAGTTTCAAGGGTTAGGGCTGGGAGGCAGGTGTCTCGTCCTAAACCCGAGTCTGTTGGGCTTTTGTCGCAACTCAACGACCTTTTGGTCGGGACTCCTTGTTGTTTATTTTGTTTGTATTACAGGCCCTCATTTATCGATTGATTGAATTGTTTATAGTTTGTATATTTGTGCGTTCTCTGCTCCTTTCTTTCTACTTGCATGAATTCGACTGCTTTGGTTATTTCAAAATGTTGTATATATGTCCTACTGGATTTACTTACCTGGGCTCGTCATTCTCGTGTTTGACTGAGTGCAGAGTCGCAGACGAGTAGCAAAAAGGAAGGCTCCATAACTAGGTGATTCTTTTGTTGTTTTAAAAACACTGAGATTTTGGGCATGTATATCTTGTATTTACTCTCCTCTGACGATGATATACTTATGCAGGGTTCCACAATTAGGTTGCCTAACTCTTTTACATTATTGTTGAGTTATTTAATTAATTGCTTCCGCTAAATTGTAAAACTTGAAAATATTAATAACTCAACTTAAAACTTTTGAATTTACTAATAATGATGGATTCGAAGGCCGACTAGGTCTGTGTTGACCTTGCGAGACTGACTCGAGGGTCCGCGTGAGCTTAGGTCGGGTGGGGCCCAATTTGTGGGAAATTGGGGCCGTCACAGAAACATACAATAGCCATGAAGAAAAAAAAGCTAAAAGGAAAGTATGCAAGCAGTTACTAAGCTACTACAAAGAAATGATAGACAGAGGAATCACGCAAATCTAGGTTTGACCAATCGACATCCCTATGGAATCTAACCCTGTGTGTCGCGCTTATAACATTAGCTGTGTAGAGCGCTGACATCCCTAGGGAATCTTACCCCATGAGCTGCACCACTCATGATTTAAGCAAGACATCAGTTGTGAGGAGTGCCTACATCTCCAGGAAATCTAACTGTAAGTATTGTGCAACTCGAAAAGTCAAAGTACCTACAAAGGTGGGCTACCCTAGTTATGCATATCGAGGAGTTCAAGTTGTAAATTATACAAACAAATATCACACAACAAACATATTGACATAAGTATGTACATACAACAATAAGAGAGTAAAACAAATCATAACATACTCTTTAGAAGACAATTCATTAGCTCAGAGATCAACACTATTAAAGGAATCCAATCATTGAACGAAGTCAAGGCAATGAATGGCATGCGACAAGTCATTACATAATAATTATAGCCAAAAGTAATCATAGACACGAAAGTATATACATGACATCACATTAGGAATATAAAATTAGCAATAAAACGATCCAAATGGATGTGTTTTAATATTGAAATTGAAATGAAATGGAGAGAAATGCCGTAACAAGTTTGCTTACCTCAAATGAACGCAATTCATAGCCTGTTCCAGCTCTTGACCACTCCAAATTCGCATTCCACACCCTGTAAGTCTTATCTAAGCTTCTGAGGTGTCCTAAAAAGTTTAATTTAACTTGTTTTAGGGTGGTTAAGTGGCTTTAAATTTTAATATTTCACAATCAGCCCCTTAATAATTTGTTTATGTTGAAGTCTAATTTAATAAATAAATACATTTTTGGTACAACAACTTATGAGTTGATTTCAATTACCAAGACTTTAAAATTATATATTGTAGTCTAAAGAGTAGTTTTTAGATCTATGTCTTAGCTTTCAGAACTATAAGGTTTGCGCAATTTCGATAAGAAACAAGAGAGGTATATAGACTTTACCATAATGAGTCAACAATTTTATATTTTGACCACCAACTTTGTAAAATTCATTTCTCCTAAACCATAGCTTCAAAAATCATGATTTTTTCTACTGAAGCCTATAAACATATTCTAGAATGTCATACTAAAAAGATGAGCTCAATCCAATAAGAAATAAGGGCGTTATGCTCAAAACAACAAGTAATTAACAAAACTGTGAACCAAGGAATTTCAGATTACCAAAGTTGTAGAAGATTTTTAGACATGAAAAATTCAAATTTCAATATCTTTCAGTAGGCAAAAGTTGTTCCCCTTTGAGTTAGCCTTCAAATCCCACTAGAATGAGTCCATTTTAATTTAAAATGAGGAAGTTATGACCAAATTATAGAGGTTGGTTCAGAATGACAACATGAAGAATTCCAGTTTTTGTTTCAAGAATATATGCAAATTTTGAAAAATCTTAACTTACTAACCAAGTTAAGAACTTCTTAATAGTTGGAGTAGTGGTTTTTCGCGAGGAATCAAAATCTACAAACCAATTTTGAAAAGAAAGTCATTTGGTCTATGAAAATACCCAAAAATCAAAATTGATTTCAAAAACCCAATTGGCAAAAAAATAAAATAAACATGAATTTGAAGATGAGGACTTGAGGCTTTAAATTGAGGTTCTGAACTTAATCTTAATGGCTTAAAATTGATCACCTTGATATCAAAAAATAACTAACCGAACATTTTGAAACTAATGCCCATGTTGTAGAGACCCCAATTCATAAAATTTGGTTATATAGAAGTAAGTGAGCTAACCTAGGTTCTTAGCTTTCCAAATAATTGAAGTCGACCTCCAACCTCAATTCTCCCATGGCTTTCTCAAAAATCCAACACTTGAAGTTCTCTCAATTTTTTGTGTGTTTTGCATGAAAGTTTTGGAGAAGAAACCTATTTATATGGTTGTCCATTTATGCTTCATCACATCCATTTATGTAGTCTCAATCTCATGTTTCTAGAATGATTAAATGGTCCTCTATTTTTCCTAACCCCACTAACTTCCATCTTATTGAAACAAATTCCCAACTCAAATCTCCTAGGATTCCCTTCTAGTGTGAATCTCGAGGCAAATCTATGACTCATTAATTTTTTCATCTAACTATAGGCATTTGTAATCAATTGATTAAATTAATTTAACTTAAGCACTTTTATATATATGGTTAGTGTAATTAGTCATATAATCAATACATTTATGGACCCATTAACTCCTGACTACCTAAAATCCAGGGCCCTGACCTCTGCACGCATCCTGAGGCAAATGCATGTGTGCAATATTTTATTTAAACTTTAAGCCTTATAATTGATTTGATCTTAACCATAGGCCAAGTAAATAAGTGACTTAACCTCCTTAATATTTAATGTCAAATTAGAGACTAACCATATCATTCTCTACTCGGTCCCATGCTCGTACGCATATTAAGGCATTACTCTACTAGCACACTGAATCAACGAATAAATAAACTAATTAAACGTTCGTGTATAGTGTACACACATACAACACATTAGACATCCATTTCATTAAAAAATAATATATTTCTTGATTTTTGTGCTAAATGCTGGGCCGCATACCCGTTCTCGGGCCATATCACAGGTCGGTGACACTGATTAGGGACTAGTTTGCTGTTAATAAATTTTTGGGCCATTATAAAGACAGACAATATAAGGTGCAAGATGTGATGGTACCTTGATTTCATGATATGATGGCTAGATAGACTCAGGTAATGTTGACTGACTAAACTCAAGTAGAATAGGTGGACTGGACGCAATTAAAGAAACAAGAACGTGACTAGCAAAATCTTCAGATTGGACAATATCCTCTTCAAGGATAAGTGGGCGTTCAACAAAATCATCAATACCTGAAAGAGATTGAGAGGAAGTATTTAAATCACCAATATCATGAAAGATGTCAATGGACGAATTGGTGAAGTATGAGTTCGATGGAAAGATAAAAACATTTTATGTTCCCAAAATGCAACATGCCTTGATATTTGATGCATTTAGATATGGGATCCAAACATCGATACCCTTTATGTTCAATTTCATACCCCAAGAAACAACACAATCGAGCACGAGGTTCAATTTTGAACGTTCTTTAGGCTAAAGGAAAACAAAACAGGCAGAGCCAAAAACTCGAATAAGGTTGTACTCAGGATTGTGTCGATAGAGTCATTTATAGGGAGATTAATTATTGATAATCCAAGAAGGAAACCGATTTACTGTATAGACAATAGTTAGAGCAATTTCTCCTTAAAAACATTTAGGACATGAAGTAGAGATAAGAAGAGATCTTGTAGTGTCAAGAATGTGCATGCGTTCTCGTTCAACTCTTCCATTTTGGGCAGATGCAGCTGGACACGATTGATGAAAAATTGTGTCGTTCATAGATAAGAAGGAGAAAATGATAAGTCCTTATATTCCATGACATTATCAGTTCAAAAAACTTTAATCACCTTTGAAAACTTAGTTTTGACCATTTAAGAAAATTTAATGTATACATCATGTAACTCATATTTCCTTTGTATGAGATATATCTAGGTAAAATGGGAAAAGTCATCAACAAAAATAACAAAATTCTTAAAATCCCGCTCATTGTTAGGATTTGGGAAGGTCCCCATATCATAATGAATAAGATCAAATACAAAAGATGACTTAAAATCACTAAAAGTGAAATGAAGAGCTTGATCTTTGACCAAATTACAAGACACACAATCAACATGCTCTTGTAAAACATAACCCAACAAACTATTACAAATCAAATTGTTCAAATGTTGAAAAGATACATGATCTAAACGTGAGGGCCAAGTACCATATGTGATAGTTACACCATAAAAGAGTGACTTGAAGACAATCGAAGAGACACGAGTTCAAATAATTTTCCTTCTTTACGTCCTATCCTAAAAATTTGACCGGTATTTGGATATTGCACATTACAACCATGAGAAGAGAAGTGAACATCGAGACCAATATCACATAATTGGCTAACAAAAACAAAATTAAGTGACAACTTAGGAATGAGACCAAGTATTTATAATGTCTAAGTAGGAGTTAATATCGTTCCTAAATGACTGATTAGTAAGGCAGAGTCATCATGAGAGACATACTGTTTATGTGAAAATAAAGATGATTGTGAGGTCATATGATTGCAACACATAAAATCAAGATAACAATTAGAAGTACATGGAGAGACAAATAATGCGTAAGATTTAGGATTACCAGACTGAAGGGAGACTAATACTTGTTAGAAGGCATTAATAAGGTATGATTAAAGAAGTAGCTTTGTAGGATTGTGTGCAAGAACTACTTGTGGCAACAACGGAGGATCGACTAGGAGAGGGACCAGAATTTAACTTGGACTTTAGTTTGCGACATTTAACCCTCAAGTGTTCACGATTTTGATAGAAACTGCAAACTTTATCTCTTGACTGAGACCTCTTAGAACTCTTCTTCGGACTTTGTGACTTCCAATGGCATAGTTGATTACAATAATGACACGTGTTCGTGCCTGAAAAAGATGACTTGTTGAAGGTTGATTCAAAATTAGATTTGAATTAGTCGATAAATATTTCAGTTATTGTTAAGATTTTTCTCCTTATTTTTCTATTTTAGTTAGTCAAAGTTAGGAGCAAAATATCTGGTTGTAGTTGAGTAATTTCAGCTTTTAGTTAATTGTAAGCCTATAATAGGCACTACCAATTCAGAAATTGAATGGGTGAAGCAAAATAAAATTCTCTGTTGGTTTATTCTTTTCTTCTTTTCTATCTTCACTTCAAAACCACAACATGGTATCAGAGCTCCTTTTCTTAAGGGGCCTGTGTGAATTACAACCTTGAGTTACAACCAGACTTACAACCAGAATTACAATCTTTTTTAGCAATGGATCCAGCAGTTTTCTCCACTCAACTTGCACCTCCAATTTTCGATGGAACAAGCTATCAGGTGTGGGCTGTTAAAATGGAAGCTTATCTTGATGGAAACGACTTGTGGGAGGCCATTGAACATGAATATGAAGTTTCTCCTCTTCCAAATAATCCAACAGTGGCTCAAATGAAACTTCACAAGGAGAGGAGACAAAGAAAATCAAAAGCCAAAGCAAGCTTGTTTGCAGCTGTCACATCCACCATCTTCACCAGAATCATGATGATGAAAACAACACATGAAATTTGGAATTTCTTGAAGGGAGAATATGAAGGAGATGAAAGAATCAAAGGCATGCAGATGATAAACTTGATTCGAGAATTCGAAATGCAGAAAATGAAGGAATTGGAAACGATCAAGGATTACTCTGATAGACTTCTTGCCATAGCCAATAAAGTAAGACTCCTTGGTACCAACTTTGATGATTCCAGAATAGTTCGAAAAATTCTAGTCACGGTACCCGACAAATTTGAAATAACTATTTCCTCTTTGGAAAATACTAAGGATGTGTCAAAGATTAGTTTGGCAGAATTATTGAATGTTTTGCAGGCTCAAGAACAAAGAAAGATGATACAAGAGGAAGGTACTATAGAAGGTGCTTTTCTAGTAAAGACAAAAAATTATGGAGGAGAGAAATACATGAAGCACAACAACATTAAAGAATCATATCCACCTTGCCCACATTGCAAAAAGACAAATCATCCACAAAGAAGATGTTGGTGGAGGCCTGATGTCAAGTGTAGGAAATGCGGACAGATTGGGCATATGGAAAAGATTTGCAAATACAAGAAGAAGGAAAAATTGCAGCAGTGCAAAATCAAGAGGAAGAATTATTTTGATAATTATGCTTACCCAATTTTGAATCAAGGAGGAGTGTTGAAGGTCGATTCAAAATTAGATTTGAATTAGTCAATAAATATTTCAGTTATTGTTAAGATTTTTCTCCTTATTTTTCTGTTTTAGTTAATCAAAGTTAAGAGCAAAATATCTGGTTGTAGTTGAGTAATTCCAGCTTTTAGTTAATTGTAAGCCTATAATAGGCACTACCAATTCAGAAATTGAATAGGTGAAGCAAAATAGAATTCTCTGTTGGTTTATTCTTTTCTTCTTTTCTATCTTCACTTCAAATCACAACATGACTGACCAAAATTAGTGGCAAGAACTATGTAAGTTGAACGTACTAGCTGTAAGGTTTTCAATAGTTTCTTCAGAGTGAAGCTCGACAATAATAGTTTTGCAACCTGGGAAATGGGTCTAGATGAAGCAATGATCCCCAAACTGGCTTAACTTTTGATATCAGGGCCATTAAAAGTTACATCACATGTATTTATTCCCTATATTGTATAAACAATAAGGAGTCTCCATTGTAGAGAAATCTGGGCTCAAAAAATAAAAACGATCCCTAATAACCTACATTTGAGATAGAAAGTCTGAAATATTCTAACTCGCTTCTCGCTTCAAATTGTGTAATTTCCCCATTAATTGGAATTGTTGAGCAATGTCAGACGTAGAGTATTTGTTCCACAATAAGTCTCAAACTTCTTTGACTGTCTGAAAATAACTAAAATGCACTTTAATGGAAGGATGCATGTGTTCCGTATCCCTGTCGAAATTTGATGATTCTTAGTATCTGAGTCTTCAAGGCATTCGCCAAACTTATCGTCAATTTCATTCTCCTTCCTTGTAGATATTTTATTATCGTTAGTCATATATCTCTAGAGTTTCCTACCTCAAAGGAAACTTGAAATTTCTTGCTCCCATGAGACATAGTTAGTGCCGTAAAAAGGTGGATATTAGTTTAACAATGTCAATTTTCTTGATATTATTGACAAACAAAATGAAAACTAACCACACGACTTTATGTGTACGAGGCATGGGCTTATGTGTACTTGAAATGAAGCATGAGCTTATGTGTACCAAACAGTACCAGACATGAGGCAGGGACTTATGTGTACCAAGCAATAGGTGAGCTTCCATGAACGATCGCAGGATCATGAAGGGATACGATGCGAACAAAAAGGCAGGGGGTTTTTGGTGACTTGCATATATAAGGCAATGTGATATGTAGAGATAAATATGAATGGGCAGGCTGATGTGAGGATGGGCAGGTTGATGCATAAGGCATACACTTGCAAACATGAGTGCTCACTGGCGGGGACCACATGGGCAGGGGAGAGTGAACAACAGGTTGGAGATGCGCATGCTCGCATAGATGCAACGTTCATAGGAAGAAAGGTAACCCATGTAAGGGCTTTGATACCATGAGAACTTCAATAGAGCACTGTTATTAAATAATTTGAATCTATAGTGTGGTACCTTATTTATAGAGTAGTACAAGGCAAGTATACATGGAAACTTGTGTGCTACAAGGAAACAATTGATTTACATAATCAGTGGGAAAAAAATGGTGACAAATCTCGTGAATTGTCTGTTATAGTTGTTAGGTTTTGGGAAAAATCCCAAATTGTTTATTCTAGGACCAATAAGGTCAATATATACAGTGACAAGAGTATATGGGTCAAGTGGGCCTAACCCATTAACACACATATATACATTAACACCTCTCCTCAAACTCAAGGCGAATAATTTTTTTTGAGTTTGGACAAAAAAAACATGTTGCTCCCTCGTTTGTGATTTGGTGAAGAAGTCAACAATCTGGAGCTCAGAGGATAAGAAGTGAAGATCTATTGTCTTATGATGACAATGAAAATGAGTGAAAGAAGTATCAACATCAATGTGTTTAGTTAACTCATGTTTCACTTGGATTAGAAGCGATCTGAATAGCACTAGTATTGTCACTGTAACGACCCAAATTAATTAAACTAGTATTAGCGGAGATTAACGATCGTAATTTGAGCGTTACGTGGATAAATCGAGGAAATATGTTATTTATGGATGGTGGTTGTGTATATTTGGTGTTTAAAAATTATTATTATTATATTGCATTGCATGTGTGTATGTTGCCATAGAAACAAGTTTGTATGACGGGTGTTCGCCTCAAAAGGTGTGTCTACGTGGGTGTCGAATAGGAGAACTACGCGTACACTAGAAAACTAGTATAATCCATATCAGGATGACTAGTTAATCAATTAAAATTGGTAATGTGACCATATGTCAAGTAAAATTCAATTAAAATAATAGGCTATGACGTACCTCGAATTGCGCGTCGAGACGCGGGGCATTGAGTGCCGGGTAGTCGAGGGTTAGTGGGAGCACAAAATTTGTCAATTTGGTGAATAAAAACACTAACAATACATATTATAATGTGCTTAAGGTAATGTAATTGAATCAAATAAATCAATGCCTATAGCTTGGTTATTTAAATTAGAAACCATGAGATTGTCCTAGAGACAAGTGTTGACACATCTAGGAACTATGTGAGTAGCAGATTAGTGTCACTTTGATTCGGTTAGTGGGAGTTAGTGGGATACATGTCAAGGTGCGGATCATTAGATGAGCTTCGTGATACGTAAATACAAGGAAATCAATTGCTATGAATCAATATTACTTTAATATAAAAGATCAACACATGCAAGGAAAACATTTTCATTTTCAACTTATGAATCAAGATAACTTGCAGGAGAAGAAGGAGGTTGATGGAGAGAAGGAATCCATGGAGATTGGTAAGAATTTCTCAAGCTAGGTGGTACATCAACTAGGTACACATCTATTTACGTTAGATTGAAATCATTTATGGTTTTTGGCTAATTCTAGAGGGTAGATGTTTGAATTTTCGCAATTGGTTTATATATTTGGATTCTTCATTTGAAGTTGATAATCCAGCTATATTGAAGTTTTTAATTTGGATTTGAAATCATAAATATATGAATTTTCGAAGTTGTAAGACCAAAACTAGAATTCTGCATGTTATATTAGGAATTAGCCTATGTAATTTGGTCATAATTTGCACATTTTAGATCCAAGTCGACCCAAACTGGTAGCATTTGAAAGCTCACTCAAAGGGTAACAACTTTGCTTAGCTGGAGATGCTGCAATTCAATTGTTTTCATGTCTAAAACTGCTCTACAATTAGTTGTTGGAATTTAGAAGAAAAGTTTTGAAACTAAACTTGTTAAAGACATAACTCCCTAACTACTTATCCAAATGAGCTAATCTTTTAGTATGTTGTATTTGGACATGTTTGCTGCCTTGTGACAAAAAATCACCTTTTTGGAAATATATATTGGGAGGAATAGATTTTCTAAATTTGTCGGTCGGATCAGGTTCCAATTACAGCTATGCTTAGTAGAATCATGACAGCTCTTTCATTTTAAATCAAAATTCTGCAAACTAAAACTTTTTAGAAAGCTAAAGTAAAGACCGAAGATCTTTTTATTGGTGGAGGATCTCGAGTTTTAGACCATCTCATGCCTAAAAATGCGTTGTAACATAAGACTGAAATTGAGACTTAATTTAGTATTTAGGGCTGATTTGGGAAGATCAATTTCAAGCATATTCAACCAATTTGAATACATAATAAACACACTTAACTGAATTCAGGTACTTAGGGGATTGTAGCTCAGGTATCAAGGAGCTTGTCGGGTCTGATTCGGGTGTCCAGGGGAGTCGGAGCACGTTTTGAGGTGCGTAAACCCATTAGAATGCCTCACAGAATTCATGATTTGGTTTATCGACTTCGTTTTTCATATATGACTGCTGGTGGGCACACATGAGATTTTCGCTCCTATTTCAGTGTGCATATATATTAGTTGTGGTTAAATCACATGCACGGGTTACTTGTGGTAGTGCTCGTGTCAATGGTAGTAGAATAAATCTACGACTGTCGGGAGGGATTAAGGTGGTCCTGATGTGTAACAGCATCGGGAAGCGACCATGTCGTTTACTGAAGTTAGGGTTTAGCCACTGTAAGCCTGTAAGTATATATGTGGTTCATATTCGATTTATCGATTACTGGATGGTGTAATCAAGGCTTTCTCGTGATTATACGGATGTTTATTTATTAATGCTTTATTTCCAAACTGGTTTAATTGATATGTGCTATTTATTTATTTCACGCTACTATTTTTGCTTGTTGTGTGATGTTTGCATTCATAGGAATATGATATACTATTGTCAGGTGTTATATTCGCATGTCTCGTAGTTTATCAGTTTTATTTCATGAATATTGTGTGGACTTCTCTTGGGATTTTACTCACTGGTCTCGTCACTGTATTTGTTGGGTGACTGAGTGCAGATCCTTCGACTAGTAAGGGCAAGGGCAAGGTGGTACTAAACGACTACCTCTGAGATTGTGGGGCCAACTAGTATGTGATATCAATATGTATTTATTTTACTTTTTTTTGGGTTTTGGGGACCATAGAACATTGATTATATGTATATGGAACTTCTTTTATACTTAACTCGCATTGACATATACATGGTATCTTTTGCCGGGTTTTCTACTATTTAGGATTGTTAAATACTATATAACTTACTCGAATTAAGACTTATGTTGTAAAATTTCATTATAACTTGATAAATTGATTAATTGGCTAATGAAATCATTAATGATTATATTGAAATTAATTAGCTAAGTTAGGAATAAATAGAAAAGTGTAAGTAGCTAGGCAGGTCGTGGAACGTCAATGATAAACAGGCCATGAAGTAGTAAGTCTTGGTGACGTGGGATGCGACGTGGCGGGTAGTAAGGCAGCTTGGAATTTAGGGCCGCCACAGTTTGGTATCAGAGCGATGTTTCGAGGAAGCCTTGGGAGTAGTTTAAATGAAAGAAAATAAAACTGAAACAACTAAACCTTAGATGTGGAAACCCGATGATCCTGACTTAGAATCTTAGGTGAGAAGCAGACTTGAGATAGGTAGTGATAGGTTTATGTGGATGTTATATTTTGTTATATATAGGATATACATCTATTAATTAAAAGGGATTTGAATGGTTTGCAAAGCTCACCATCAATTGCACTTAATCGAGCACAATGAAAAAGTTTGATCCATGTAAATAGAAAATTTGGGACTGAGGCTATGTTGTTGTTGTTGTTATTGTTGTTGTTGTTGTTGTTGTTGTTGTTGTTGTTGTTGTTGTTGTTGTTGTTGTTGTTGTTGTTGTTGTTGTTGTTGTTGTTGTTGTTGTTGTTGTATAGGATATACATCTATATATATCGAGGTTGATTTAGAGCATGCTTCACGATGCAGGTCATGGACGGACAGTCTGGTACACCTCGTGAGACTGGATAGACTAGCGATGCGGCTAGGGATTTCCTTGTTGTGGCGAGTGTGGAAAATTGACCATCGGCTCAAGAGACTTAAGTGGCCGAGGTATTACGGTTGTTAGGGATCAAACCTCTCCACTGACGACACTTGTTACGGCGGTTGCAACATCCCAAGACTCAGGAGTAGTTACAACACGTACAAGGAAAGACGTCGCCCTAGTTGTTCCCAGACACCAGTGGAGAGAGTAGCTACGGACATAGGCAGAGATAGCTACATCTATTGTTGTTCCACTAGAGACGCCAACTCCTACGCCTTCACCCACGACTAGAAAGCATACGACTGCTACTACGTAAATATTTGTTTTGGCCCTAGAGGCTAAGATATTGAGGGAGTTCTTCAAGTTCCAGTCAAGTTTCTTCTACCGAGGCCGTGACCCTGAGGCGGCAGGGAAGTGGATAGTGTCTCATCTGCCAAGTTTCTTCTACATAGCTCGGGTATCGGAGAGCTTGTCGGATCGAATTCGGGTGTTCGGAGGAGTCGGAGCGCGAGTTGAGATGCATAAACCCATTGGAATGCCTAACAAAATTCATGATTTAGTTTAACGACTTCGCTTTTCATGTATGATTACTGGTGGGTACATATAGGGTTTTCACTCATATTTCAGTGCGTGTATATATTGGTTGTGGCTAAATCACATGCACGTGTTACTTATGATAGTGCTCGTGTTGATGGTAGTAGAATATATCTGTGACCGTCAGGAGGGATTGAGGTGGTCCTAATGTGTAACAGCGTCGGGAAGGGACCATGCCGTTTACGGAAGTTGGGGTTTAGCCACTGTAAGCCTGTAAGTATATATGTGGTTCATATTCAATTTATCAATTATTGGCTGGTGTAGGTTAGGGTTTTCTCGTGATTATACATATGTTTATTTATTAATGCTTTATTTCCAAACTAGTTTAATTGATATATGATGTTTATTTATTTCCCGCAATTGCTTTTGCTTAACGTGTGCTGTTTACATTCATGGGAAAATGACATATTGTTGCCAGGTGTTATATTCGCATGTCTCGTAGTTTATCAGTATTATTTATAAATATTGTGTGGACTTCTCTTAGGATTTTACTCACTAGACTCGTCACTGTATTTGTTGGGTGATTTAGTGCAGATCCTTTAATGAGCAAGGGCAAGGGCAAGGGCAAGCGCAAGGAAGTACTGGGCGACTATCTCTGAGATTATGGAGACAGCGCGTGTGTGATATCTATATGAGTTTATTTTACTTTTGTTGGGTTTTGGGGACCATAGAACACTGATTATATGTATATGAAACTCTTTTTACACTTAACCCGCCTTGATATATACATGGTATCTTTTGCCCGGTTTTCCACCACTTAGGATTGTTAAATCTGTATAACTTACTCAAATTAAGATTTCCGCTTTAAAATTTCATTATAATTTGATACATTGATTAACTGGATAATGAAATCATTAATAATTATATGGAAATTAATTAGCTAAGTTAGGAATAAAGGAAAAAGTGTAAGTAGCCAGGTAGGTCGCAAAATGTCAAGGATAAGCAGGCTATGACATGACAAGGCTTAGTGACGTGGGATGTGACATGATGGGTAGCAAGGCGGCTTGGAATTTGGGGCTGCTACAGTTTGGTATCAGAGCGAGGTTTCGAGAAAGCCTCGGGAGTAGTTTAAAGGAAAAAAAGAATAAAACTAATACAAATAAACCTTAGATGTGGAAACTTGATGATCCCGACTTAGAAGTTTAGTTGGGAAGCAGACTTGAAATGAGTAGTGATAGGTTTATGTACATGTTATATTTTGTTATATATAGGATATACGTCTATATATATCGAGGTTGGTCTAGAGCACGTTTCACGATGCAGATCATGGACATATAGTCTAGTAGGCCTCATGAGATTGGACAGACTAGTGATGCAGCTAGGGATTTCCTTGTTATGGTGAGTGTAGAGGATAGACTGTCGGCTCAGGAGAATCAGATGGCCGAGGTATCACAATTTTTACGGGATCAGACCTCTGCACTGTTGAGGTGCGTAAACCCATTGGAATGCCTCACAGAATTCATGATTTAGTTTATTGACTTCGCTTTTCATGAGTGACTACTAGTGGGCACATATGAGGTTTTCACTACGTCATATTCCCATGAATGTAGGCAACACACGACAATCAAAATCAGTAGCGTGAAATAAATAAACATATACCAGTTAAATGTGCCCAGAAATAAAGCAAGATTAAATAAACAACCGTATAATCATGAGAAAACTCTGACCTAAACCAGTCAGTAATTGATAAAATTAAATAAGAACTACGTATATACTTACAGGCTTATAATGACTAAATCACAACTTCAGTAAATGGCATGGTCCTTTCTCGATGTCGTTACACATCAGGACCACCCTAATCCCTCCCAACGATCGCAAGTATATCCTACAACCGTCGACATGAACACTATTACAAGTAACCTGTCCAAACAATTTAGCCATAACCAATATGTATGCAAACCGAAATAGGAGTAGAAAACCCTATGTGTGCCCACCAGCAGTCACACATGTAATCCAATATTGATAAAACTAATTATATATTTTGTGAGGCATTCTAATGGGTTTATGCACCTCAATCCGTGCTCCGACTTCCTCGAACTCCTAAAGTTCAACCCGACTAAGTCCCCGATACGTGAGCTACGATCCCTTAAGTCCTTGAAGTCCAATCTTATATATTTAGTATGTTTAGAGGTGTTCGGGATATGTATTAAGTCAAAAATCCCAAAACAATCTCTTAAATTCAATTCTTATCTGGCATTAGCGCGCTAATAGTTCTACTTAATGCGCTAGGTGAAGTTAGCGTGAAAGGGGATCTGTCTAGCACACTACTGTTCTTTACTTTGAAAAGCAATTAAGTACCCAAAATCATTAATGTGCTAATCGGTCTAGTTAGCGCGCTAATTACATGTCGTGATAGAATTCTCAACTCGAGAATTCTGTCCCAAATTCCCCAATTAGCTACCTAGACCCCGCAATTGCATTCTCCACTCCAAAGTTACTTCAAAACATCATTTAAATCAAGTAAACATCATCAGTTAGATCAAAATAACCAATTCCATGAAATTACTAACTTCTCCCAAATTCACATAAAGCTCTAATTTCTTAAAAATCAGTTGTAATTCATCACTTGAAATGCTAATAACACTTTTAATTCATCAATATCTTATCAACATCAGTAGCCTAATCCACCATCATCAATTTACATCAATTTCTCATTAAAACAACAAATTTAGCTAAGTTACTAATGTATAATTATTACGTAATTGATGTACCACTTAGCTTGATCAATTGCTCACCAATCTTCCATGAATTCCCCCTTTCTCCAGTAAGTTTAGAAATCAAAATGATTTCATTTGCATGTTATTTGATCAACCTATCTTATATATTAATGTAGGATTTGTTTCTAGCCATTGATCACAATGTACTTGCGTATCTCGAGGTTCATCTAATGACTCATCTCTTAACACTTAGCCCACTAACTCCCACTAACCAAACTCAAGTGACACCAATTAATACTCCCATAGCTCCTAGATATGCCAATGTGTATCTCTAAGAAGTCATATAGTTTCTAATTTAAGAACTAAACTATAAGCCTTGATTTACTTGATTTAGTTAACTTAGCTTAGGCCCATTATAATACATATAGTTAGTGTTTTTAATTCACCATAATGAAAACTTTGTTCCACTAACCCTCGACTACCCGGCACTCGATGCCCTCGCGTCTTGACACGCATTTCGAGGTACACCATAGCCTATTGTTTCTAATTTAATCATTTAGCCTATGGTTTCATTACCCATTTTAAATTGATTGACTAGTCATCCTAACGTGAATTAGTCGATTTTCCTAGTGCACCCGTAGTTCGCTTACTCAATACCCGTGTTGGCATGCCTTTCAAGGCGAAAACCCGTCACACGAACTCGCCCGATAACAACGTACACACATGCGGTGCAATACAATAAAAATAATTTAAAACACCACATATATACACAATCACCATCCATAAATAACATATTTCTTCGATTTTCGTGTTCTAGTCAACCGAGTTGACCAAGTAATGCTCGAATCACGACCATTAATCCTTGAGATTAATGCTAATCCTAATTTAATTAATTTGAGCCGTTACAGTAGGCAAGACTTAGTCTAAGCATGATATGTAAATTGACCAATGAAGCATAGGCTAATCTATTTAAGTCATTAATGTGCCTAAGATGTGTGTAATTAGGCTAAATAAGGAAATTTTTACCTAAGTTAGAAAATTATTAGAAAACCTTATACTAACTTATTAAATTGGCACATGTGTGACACAACAACATGGAAGGAGTTAACAGGAGTCCTTGATGAACCTCGAGATATGTGTGGTAGGGCTTGATTAGGTGAATTAGTATACAAAAGGGACATAACCCATTTTATTGCTCATGGACATACTAACTAGAGCATTTTTGCTCAAAAGACAAGGAAAGCTGGATTTGATCTATTGGAGGAGCTTTGGAGTAAATGAGAGCTAAGAAATCTAGTTAGAAACTAAGGTAACCCAAACCCTCACATCTTCTCCATTCTTTCTCTAATGGTGTCTTGAAGTGCAACCAAAAATGGGGATTTTTGCCAAACGAATTTTTAAGAGATTTATTTGATGATTTTCAGGGTTATTAGATTCAATATAATGAATAAAATGCTTAGGAAATCTTGGCTTTCAAAATGGTTTTTTTTTGGGTATTTTAGTGTTTTTGATGAAATATAGAATACATGCATGTAATGGTGATGAATTTATTGTTCAAATTGGTATTGTTATTATTGTTGTTGCAATTGTTGTTGCAATTGTTGTTGATGAAAAAGAAAAAGGATTGGAAAAGAAAATAAATAAATAAATAAATAAATAAAAAGAATTGCAAAATCTTCTATGCACAAGGAGACTACCAGGGGGTCTCGCACGCACGCACGACGTCGGGCCTGGGGTCTCGCACGCATGCACGACTTCGGCTCAGGCCCGACCCAGTTGGGTTGAGCCAAGCCAAGTTCAGGTAGGCCCAACCCCCATTAATAAATTAAAAACTAATTTAATTTAAAATTAAATATAAAATGAATATAATAAATTATAAAAATATATAAAATAAATAAAAATTACAAAAAACATCCAAAAAATCATAAAAATATGAGAAATTGGGAAAAAGGTATAAAATCGGGTTTCAAGGCTTTTTTTGGACATTTGGCACCCTAGTATAAGAATAATATTCTAATTTTTGTTATCATAATATAAAATTAATTAATATGATTATAAATTATTTTAAATTGGTATATAGGAAAGTGGGGGCTTAGGGAAGCTTAGGGGATCGGCGGACTGGTATTTCAAGGTACGAACAAGTGGCTAGGACCAGGTTTTATCATATTTTGGTAAGTAAACCCCACAAGAAAAACAATTAGTATTTACTTACTATTTTATTTCATTATACCACATAAGTATGCCGGTTTGGATGTGTTTGACTACTCCATTCCTATGTGTGTCTGTATATGGTCGACGAGATTGTATGACCCATCACTGACTCTCATGTGATTAGCGATCCAATTGTTGATTACTTTGCGAGCCAATGATTTGAGAGATGGTGTCGTGGGGAGTTGACTCCGACACAGATTCTTATTTGTGGTGAGAGTTATAAACTCCCAACCAACAGAGTTTCTCATTAACCTTGGACCGGTGGCGAGGAGTCATTTCATCATCAGAGACTCCTCGGTTCAGTGTCATTAGTCCCAGAGTTCGACATATATATACCACACTCGCATTCGACATTTATTGTTTTTTTAACGACTAATATTCATGCTATTATCCATTTTCAGTGCATTTCTTACTGACTAGCATGATTTGTAGCCATTTTATTTACATTCTTATAAAATGCAACTTCCTTTCTTTTGGGGATTACTCATCATCGACTTTTTGAATGGATGACTGAGTGCAAATCCTATGACGAGCTAGGGGAAGGCCACGCTTGGCGACTTCATCTAATCATTGAAAGCCTTCGCTAGCCCATCTCATAGACGTTTGTATATATTATGTTACCGCTTTTGGGTATATTTATGGAGACTCGATACACTGATTCATGTATATTGATCCTATTGTGCATTTTATTGCCTTACATGTACATGGTATCCTTTTGATGGGTTTTCCACTACGTAGGATTTGTTAATAAAGTGAAATTTCCGTTATTATTATTTGCTTTATATAAAATGAAAGACTTCCACTGTTATTGATAACTTAAACTAAATAACTCACATATTTAGTCGAAAAGACCAAGGACAACTAAACAACTTATCAAATAAGTTAAGTGAGATAAATGAATAGACTAACTAAACCAAATTAAGAGCATATTTTCATAAAAAACTGGATAATTAAATTAGTTAGGCTAATTGAAAAGGTTAAGTACTTGTCAGGAGATGTCATGAACATGCATGTAGATGACGAGGCATGACCTAGTAACGCATTCGGCGACAAAGTGGGGCCCAGATTGCCTTGAGATTTGGGGCCACCACATTTCACAAGTTAGAAAGAATATTTTTTTCAACTTTAGTGGATAGTGAGAAGTGTTAACTAGAATACAAATATATAGAGAGTCATATAGATTCCATAGGAAATAGAGTCGAGAATATATAGTGGGAAAATATGAGAATGTCTATAGGAAATGGAACAGGGAATCAAAAGTAAATGAAAATATATATAATAAAGAAAAAATAATTATGATGAAGTAAAAGAAAAAATGAGAGATGAAAAAGGTGGATGTTCTTAAACTCTTCGAGGAAAAGATTTAGCTCGAATGCTTGAAGCTATGGTTGAGTGCAATATTTCTTAATCTTACAAGTTTTAAACAATATATTCATCGGTATCTTGGTAAAACTCATATTAGTTTTGATTGTGGTGCTATTATCAAGTATTTTCTAAAATTAAGATTAATCTAGTAGTTTTTATGTTTTGAGATTATATACTAGTCATCGTAAGCTTGGTGCTTGTTAGTGGAAATTGAGAAAACCTATATCATATATTGGCCTTGTTAATGAACTTTAAAGTTCATAGGGGTGTTGCGTTGGGTGTAGAGTTATCATTAAGGGATGGTTTGTTTTGTCTAAACCATTCTATTTTACAATAATTTTCATTTGCTTGTGGGTAATATGATTCCATTTGAAGATTAATTGTATTTCAATCTTCTATTATTCAAAGTTAAGATGAATTAGATTGAAATTGGTTTATAAGGAATGAAAAGAGATAATGATTAAAAGTATTCCTTTGCTCGAGACAACAAAGTGTTGAGTTTGAAGGTATTTGACAAGTCAATAATTAGACATGTTATATAGTGTAATTTAAGTTGATTTTGGATATAAATGATAATATTACACTTGATATTCTCTTGATATTCTCTTATTTTTGTGATTTCATGATTTAGTTAGGAAAAATGAAGGAATGAAAGAAAAAAGAGGAAGAAGATCAAAACAATCAACTGGAATAGAGGTCCAACAATTTCTCAGCGATACAGAAATACAATGGAAATCGCCACCAAAATCGACAATAGAAAAGAGCCAGTGAATCATTAGCGAATTGAGAAATACACTAGAAATCATCAGATGAATCGTGGGAGCATAGAGAGCTAAATTCAGTGATTAACTAAGTGATTTGTGTACGTAATGGAATTGCTGACAAATCGTGGAGGTTGGCGACGAGTTTTTAGATAAGAATAACGAGTTTTAGTTTATCTATGATATGTACACTCAAGGAAACTAAATATAGGATCTTAAGGCTTCGAAATTATTCTCTCAACTCTCTTTTTGAGACCTTTATTAGTTTTTATTAGTTTTAAAGTTTTCGGTTTTTAGGTTTTAGTTCATTGCTCATTAGTTATGGAGACTTTTTGGAGACTCAATAGAGGTATTTTACATTAATGTCTTTTATTTATTTATTGCAATATTTGTTATTAATTTGTGTGAATAGTTTATTATTCTAAGTAATACTCTGGACATGATTGTAAATCGTTCATTAATTTAGTTATGATATGGAATTTATGTGTTTAATGCTTTAAACTAATCACACACATCAATCACGATTTTAATAAATTTTATTTGCATATTACAACTAATAATTCTTTGTATTGAGTGCATAGTGCTTAATATATTTCTTAATATAGAGTATCTAAATTTATGTCTTTGATTATCGACAACAATTATAGAAGTAGTAACTATGATTAATCTATAGGGCTATATTACCCGAGTAGATGTTCTAGGTGATAGTATTCTAGATTATTTATTAGTTAGCATATTCTGGTTAATAATTGATTAAGATTAGGTATGACTTTTATTAAGTGTTAATGCTAGAGTAATTTTACTTTATTGCATTTTATTCAATGAGTAGATTTACAATGATAAGGATATAACTTATTTCTAGTGAATATAGGAAAGTTGATAGTTTGCTAAAGGATATCAGCCTATTGTGATTAGAATTTAATGATTTAGGATCATTATATAAATATGATGATTGATTGTGACTACGCTTTAATGAAAATGTCTAGATATGATGGTTTACATATCATTGTCTAGGATGTATTGTTTAGATATTTAATTTGTATATATTGATTTATTGATTGTTCATTTTAATTGCATTAGATTAGTTTATTGAGTTTAAATTGTTTTTAGTTTAATTATTTTAATTAATTGATTGCTTGTTTTTATATTGATCGTGTTTAGTTCCTGTTCAATTAGATTAGTTAAATTAAAGTAAATTAAATCCAATAAAACTTTAGGGCAGCTTCAATTCTTAAGAGATTTGAAAAATCCATGTGGAGACAATATCTCATTTACCACTACTATAAATAAGAATAATACGTAAAACTATTGTGCACGTTCGACACGTGTAAATTTTTGGTGTCGTTACCGGGTATTTTTAAAATAATCTCTTGGAAACCTTCATGTTGAATGCATATAATATGGCAGAAGAAGCAGAAGAATTAATTTTTAGGCAATCTGATAGGAATGTCACGGATTATGAACCTATGTGTATAACTTTTACAATTAAATTTCCAAAATTCGATTTGAAGTTCGAATTCATGTTAAAAACCTAAGGATATAGATATAGATTATGTTAAATTAAAAGTTTTTCCTTCTATATTAGAAGGCCAAGCATTAGATTGGTTATTTTACCTCCCTCAAAATCTCATAACCAATTGGTCAGAGATGCTACAAGTCTTCCTTGATTAATATGTCTCAACATGACAAATTAATTTATATAGACAAAAAATTAGTAATACTAGAATGGAAATTACTATTGATGAATTTTGGGGTACATATCGAAGACTGATTTCTTTATGTCCGTCTTTACTAAAAAAAACACCAACTTTAGCAAGAGAAGCTATAAATAAAATGGCTAAACAATCTAAGTAATATGGTGAGAAGAGTGAATTAATCAAGAAAAATCTAAGTGAAAAAATAAAAGGACATATAGGACACCACACAATAAGATAGATGAGTTAAAAGCCATGGCTGAGTTATTACTAAAAGATAGATCAAGCAAGGTAAAACTGTGTTTTCTACAATGAATTAAGTCATTGTAATGATGAATGCCCTTTAAGACAACAAATAAAAATAGAAGAAGCTAATGCTATGATGAACCTATATGATGGATTCGTTGATCTCACTTATAACTTTAATAGTTATACAAATTACTCACAGCGAAATATAACTAATTGTATTAACAATCGGGGTTATCAAAAGTATAAAACATTGATTAATTAAGAAATAGAGAAAGATCAAATAACTCAAACATTACAAAATGATATGACTGAGTTGAAAAATTAATTAAGTCAAATGGCAACATAAATGAGTGAATTTATAAATTAAGGAAAACTATAATCTCAACCTTACCCTACTTTATACGAAAAAGCACTAGCCATAACATTAAGAAGTGGTAAATAGACATATGAATATAAAATGCCAATCCAATAGTTTTTAGAAAAGAAATAGAAGAAAAATTAGAGAACGAAAAGGGCGATGAACCTGATAAAGACATACCAATTAATATAAAACCACCATTCCTTCATCGTTTAGAAGATAATAGAAATGCTAAGAAATTAGAGGAAGAAAAATGAATCTTTGATACATTAAAGAAAGTAGTAGTTAATATATGTTTGTTTGAAGTCATTCAAAATGTACCCAACTATCAGAAATTTATAAAAATTTATGCACTAATACCATTAAGACTAATGAAAAGTGAGTCTAGGAGAACACGTCTCAGCACTTATTCAAAAGAAATTACCTCCTAAATGTTTTAACTATAAAATGTTTTTCGTTCCATATACGATTGAAAATATAAGAATCTCAAAAGCATCATGTAATCTTGGAGCCTCCATAAATGTTATGCCTTTATCTATTTATTTGCAAATGAAAATCATTTAGAAGAAATTGGTATAATGGTACAATCAGCAGCTAGATCCACTGTTAAATCGGTAGGCTTATTAGAAGATGTACTGGTCAGGTTTAATGATTTCGCCTTCCCAGTAGGTTTTTATGTTTTAGATATGAAAGAAGATAACTTCTCAAATAGAACTTTTCTAAATTTAGTAAGACCATTTTTAAAAAACAACAAAAGCAAAGATTGATGTTTCAAATGGAATATTAACAAAGGAAGTAAACGACGATACAATGAATTTTAATATGTATGACACGATGAAATACCCAATGGATGTTTCTTCTTTTTGCATAGTAGGTATGATAAATCAATTAATAGAAAAATCTATTAGAAAATATAAAACAGATAAATTAGAGTCGGTACTAAACGATTTAGAAGAGAATGTCGATCAAGATGAGGAAACAAAAGAGATAATAAGTACTTTAGAATCATACAAATAAACTACCAAAAATTACTTTTTACGAGGATTTATCTAGATCTCATTCAAAACTCTTATCTTCTATAGTTAAAACCACAAAATTAGATCTAAAAACTTTATCGGATCATTTGAAATATATTTATCTAGGGGACTATAATAAATTACCAGTAAGATGTTTTAATGAATAGAAAAGTTTAAAAGAAGATAGATTAATAAATGCACTAAAATAATTTAAAGGGATAGGATGGACCATAACTGATATTAAAAGAATAAATCTGACTACTTGTATGCATATGATAAATCTATAAACTGATAAAAAAGCTTTTAGACAAGCTCAACGTAAATTAAACCCGCCTATGATGGATGTTGTAAAAGCTGAAATATTAAAATTATTAAATGCAAGAATGATATTTCCAATAGCTGATAGCAATTGGGTAAGCCCAGTCTAAGTAGTTCCTAAAAAATAGGAATTATAATAATAATAAATGAACATTGAGAGTTAGGACCATCTAGAATCCAAAATGGTTGGAGGTTATGCATAAATTATAGGAAGTTGAATGCCTCAACTAGGAAGGACCATTACCCACTCCCATTTATAGATCAGATGTTAAAAAACTAGCTCGAAAAACCAATTACTATTGTCTAAATGGATGTTCAAGATTCATCAAATACCTGTAATGCCAAAAAATCAAGAAAAAGTAAATTTTACTTGCCTCTTTTGTACATTTGCTTATACACATATGCCTTTTGGTTTATGTAATGCATCTGCAACTTTTCAAAGATATATGGTTAGTATTTTCTCTGATTATGTGAAACTTTTTATTGAAGTCTTAATGGATGATTTTACAGTTTATGGTAATATTTTCGATGAATGTTTAGTTAATTTAACTAAAATGCTTAAGAGATGCATAGAAAAGAATTTAGTGTTAAATTATGAAAAATATCATTTCATGGTAGATCAAGGACTTATATTAGGACATATATGTCATTTCATGGTAGATCAAAATCTTATATTAGGACATATAATGTCACATAAAGGAATAAAGGTAGATCTAGCGAAAACTCAAGTAATCAAAACGTTACCTTACCCCACTACAGTGAGAGAAATACGTTCATTTCTAGGCCATGCTGGATTTTATAGAAGATTTGTGAAACATTTTTCTTAAATAACACAAACTTTATGCAAAATTCTACGAAAAAGACGTTCCTTTAGAATTTGCCAATGATTGCAAAATAGTGTTTGATCAATTAAATGATTACTTAACAACCACACATGTGATTAAATCATTAGATTGGCCGTTACCTTTTGACATAATGCGTAATGCAAGTAACTATGCAATTGAAGCGTTTTTAGGTAAAAAAAGTAGGAAAAGATTCTCATGATATATATTATGCTTCTAGGACACTAGACCCAGACTGACAGAACTATACCACTACTGAAAAGAAACTTTTAGCGGTAGTATTTGCCTTCGAAAAATCTAGACCTTATTTATTAGGAAGAAAAGTGACAGTTTATTCAGATCATGACAAAACAAGATGCTAAACCAAAACTAATAAGATAGATATTAGTTCTATTGGAATTCGACCTTACTATAAAAGATAAGAAAAAAGTCAAAAATCTAGTAGCAGATCATTAGATCATTAAAGTATGTTAGAAAATGGAGAATCACCTACCATTAAGGGACAAATTCTTGGATGAATATTTGTATAGTATAAAGACTGATAGCCCATGGTATACTAATATAATTAATTATCTTACCACCAATAGGTTATCACCTTATTTGACTAGAGCTCAAAAGAATAAAATTGAAAAGGATTCTAAACACTATTTATGGGATGATCCCTATATATGGAAATTTTGCACTGACCGAATAATTAGGAGATGTATACAATAACAACATAGCCTCAGTCCCAAATTAACTACATGGATCAAACTTTTCCATTGTGCTCGATTAAGTGCAATTGATGGTGAGCTTTTCAAACTATTCAAATCCTTCCTAATTAATCCATCCCATGTTAGCTTTGGCCTGCCCCTACCTCGTAGAATTTCTACAATTTCTATGGAGTCAAGTTTTCTAGTTGGGGCATTTGTAGGTCATCTTTGCAGGTGACCAAACCACCACAACCGCACTTCCCTAATCTTTGTATCAATTGGTGCTACTCCTACTTGTCTTTGAATTTCTATATTTCTTATTCTGTCTTTACGAGTTTTACCACACATCCACCTAAGCATCCTTATTTCTGCTATGTTCCTTTTATGTAATTGTTGTTGTTTTGCCATCCAACATTCACTTCCATAGAGCATAACTGACCTAATTGTGGTCCTATAAAATTTTCCTTTTAACTTAGTATGAGTATTTCGATTACAAATCACCATGTTACACTCCACCGTTTCTTCTATCCAGCTTCAATTCTATGTGTTATATCATTCTCAATGTTACCATCATTTTGTATGATTAATCCTAGGTATCTAAAGTGGTTTACCTTAGGAACTTCTACTTCTCCTAATTTTACCACTCCATCGTCTCGATGTCTAGTATTTTTAAACTCACAATGCATGTATTCGGTTTTCATCCTACTCAACTTAAAGCCTTTAGATTCTAATGTATTCATCCAGAGTTATAATTTCCTATTCACTCAATCTTTTGTTTCATCTAATAAGACAATATCATCCGCAAATAGCATACACTATGGTATATCCTCTTTAATATGTCTAGTTAGTTCATCCATAACCAAAGTAAATAGATATAGGCTTAAAGCCGATCCTTGATGTAGTCCTATCGTAATGAGAAATTCTTTTGTAGCTCTTCCAAATGTCTTTATACTTGTTACTGCTCCATCATACATATCCTTAATAATATCTATGTATCTAGCATGCACTTTTTTTTCTTTCTAGAACCAACCAAAGAACATCTCTAGGGACCTTATCATATACTTTTTCTAAATCTACGAATACCATATAAAGATCTTTTTTATTTTCTCTATATTTTTCTAACAATCATCTTACAAGGAAAATCGCCTCCATAGTTGACCTCCCAAGCATAAAGCCAAATTGGTTCTCTGATATTATTGTTTCTCTCCTTAGTCTATTGTCAATTATCCTCCCCCAAAGTTTCATAGTGTGACTCATAAGTTTAATTCCCCGGTAGTTTGAGCAACTTCGAATGTCTCCTTTGTTTTGAAGATTGACACGTGCGTGCTTATTCTCCAATCCATTGACATCCATTTTGGTTTTAAAATTTTATTTAAAAGTTTGTTAACCAAGTCAATCCAATTTCTCCTAAGCATTTCCAAACCTCTATGGGTATTTCATCTGGGCCACATGCTTTCCCTATTTTCATTCTTTTTAATGTCTCTTTAACTTCTACAATCCTAATATTGCGTGTATAGTTTACATTTTTTTTAATATGGGTTTTCATCTATTATAGTATCAACTTGGTCATCATTAAATAAACTATGGAAGTAACTTCTCCATCTCCCCTTAATATCATCCTCGTGCGTTAAGACATTTTAATTTTAGTCCTTAATGCATCTTACATGACTTAGGTCTTATTTATTTTTATATCTTAATTTGGCTAGCCTATATATATTTTTCGCCATCTCTATTACCTAACCTTTTATATAGATCTTCCATGAAATTTGTTTTAGCTTGAGTAACTACTTTTTTAGCTTGTTTTCTAGCTTCTCTATATTGATTGTACACATATTCATCTTGACACTTAGGTATTTTCCTATACATCTATCTTTTAATCTTAATTGCTCGTTGGACATCCTCGTTCCACCACCATGTTTCCTTCTTTGGTGGTCCCAAGCCTTTAGATATACCTAATACATTTGCTCCCACTCTCCTTATGCAGCTACTCATTTCTAGCCATATTGTATTAGTATCTAAGTCAAGATTCCAAACATTTTCCTTTAGTAATTTTTCTCTGAACTTTACTTGTTTACTATGTCTTAGGTTCCACCACTTTATTCTAGGGTCGCTAACTCTTTTATTCATATTATGTCGTGGTGTTAGCTTAATATCAAGTACTACTAACTTGTGTTGGGTAGTAAGTGCTTCACCAGGTATTACTTTGCAGTCTCTACATATCTTTCTATCTATTTTTCTTGTTAAAAGAAAATCTATTTGACTCTTGTTATGACCACTACTAAAAGTAATTATATGCGACTCCCTCTTCCTAAAACTAGTATTTGCTAAGACAAGATCGTATGCTGAAGAAAATTCTAAGATTGATTCTCTTTCTTCATTTCTATTACCATAACCAAAACCTCCATGAACTCTCTCAAACCCATTGTTACTCGCCCCGACATGCCCATTTAAATCTCCTCTAATAAAATATTTTTCATCTAATGGTATACTTTGCATAAATACATCCATATCATCCCAAAACTTGCGTTTGATGCTCTCGCTGAATCCTACTTGTGGTGCATAGGCGCTAAGTATATCAATTTTTTCGTCTCCAATAATTAATTCAACTAGAATCAATCTATCCCCCACTCTTTTAATCTCTAACCTTATCCTTATAATCATTATCCACCACAATTCCTACTAATTAGGAGATGTATACCACAGATGAAAATACAATCAATTATATCAGATTGCCGTACTTATTCCTGTGGAGGACATTTTGGTCAACGTAGAATTGCTCATAAAATCTTAGATTCCATATTCTTTGGGCCCACTCTTTTTCATAATTGTTTCCTTTATACAAAATCTTTTCCAAATTGCCAACGAACTGGAAACCTAGGACATAGAAATTAAATGCCTTTACTTCCTATTCTTTTTTGTGAAGTGTTTGATATTTGGGGTAAAGATTTTAGAGGACTTTTTCACCATTGAATTGTTATGTTCATATTTTACTTGCTGTAGATTATGTGTCTAAGTGGGTAGAAGCAAAAGCTACTAAAACTAATGATTAAAAAATGGTGATTAATTTCTTTAGATCAAAGATTTTTATGATTTTTGGAGCACTTAGAGCTTTTATTAGTAATAGAGGTTCACATTTTTATAACCGAGTAGTTGCTAATCTACTCGCTAAGTACGACATCACACATAGGACATCTACTGCATATAACCTATAAACTAGTGGATAAGCTAAAACTTCAAATTGAGAAATTAAGTCAATACTACAAAAAAAATAGTTAGTCCAACATGTAAGTATTGGAGTCTTAGATTAAAAGATGCATTTTGGGCATATAAAAGAACATTTCAGAAACCCATAAGTATGACACCTTATAAGTTAGTATTTGAAAAAGCATTTCATTTACTTGTAGAACTAGAACATAAAGCCTATTGGGCGATAAAAGCATGTAACATGAATTATAAAGAAATAGTAAAGCAATGAAAGTTGAGTATTCAAGAATTAGAACTTTGGAATGACGCTTATGAAAATGCATCAATTTATAAAGATAAACGAAAGCATTTCATGAAAAGAAATTAGTTCGTAAAAATTTTCAAGTAGAAGATAAAGTCCTACTTTTTTGTTCAAGACTTAAATTATTTCCTAAAAAACTCTGTTCAAGATGAATAAGATCTTTTATGGTTGTGACTTTATTGCCTAATGGTGCCGTAGAAATAGAAAGCTTTGAAACAGGAAAAAATATTTAAAGCAAACGGTTATAGGTTAAAACATATGAAGATTTCGTTGAACAAGATATGGAGATCATCAATCTCGTGCTTGAGAAACAAAGTCTGCAACATAATGAAAATAAGTTCGATGTGTACATTAATGAGAGTGAAACCATTAAGAATGAAACAATTACACTATAGATGTATAAAAAACCATGCAATAAGAAGAAGAAATCAAAGAAGCAACAACCCGAAGAGCCAAAACCTAAAGTGCAATGGCATGCAGGGAAGCAACTGGCGGAAGAAAAATTTAATGATAAGCAACTAAAGCTTCAAGATATAGGACATCTGATTGAAATTTAAAAAGATGATCTAGGAAAACTCTTCCTTCGCGTCATGATCAATGAAGTTAGTTTTCCTAGTGTTCTACTTGACATATGAGCTGATATGAATATCTTATCGGAACAATGGTGCATAAAAGGCTAAGTTGAAGAATAGTTTTATACCACATGTTTTGTTAACAAAACAAATGTTGATAAGCTCTTTCAAGTAGGAATGTCGATGAATGTGTCAGTGCAAGTAGGACGGTTCAAGTATCTCACCAACTTCTTGGTGGTACCACAGATTGAAAAGGATGATGTGATATTGATGATACAAGCTTTTCTCAAAAAGGTTGGATCTATTCTCGATGTGGAATAACGTATAGCTATGTTTAGGATTGGAAATGATTATATGCTTCTTCAAGATGGTAACGAGATGGATAATTACATCAATGACAACAATAATGGCGATAACTATGAAAGGGAGAATTACTATTGTGATAATTACCTTGAATGACATTATGCGAATGCTAAAAATGATAAAGAAGTTGAAGAGGTCAAGAATAATGAAGAATCGGTTGATGGTCAGTTTGACTCACTTAAGCTATACAACGAGTGATCTCATCTATCAAGTCAAGCCAATGACTATAAATAAAAGCACTATATGGGAGGTAGCTCATACTCTATTTTCACTTTTGGTTTTAATATTAAGATTAGAAGGTTTTTTTATATTCTCTCAACTTTTGACTCTTATAGTGAGAATATTTTAGGAATACAATTCCGGAATAATTTCATATGAAGGGCTCATCGAGCCAATATCTTTCCATATTAGTAGATTTAGGGCAATTAGAATATTTATTTTCTCTCTCATTTTGACTTTCTTTTAGTATATTTCCAATTAATAGGGGGATGATCGAATTGTTTTTCAATTGAGCTATATTTGTTTTTAATTATTTTAAATAATAAATTGGTTAGTTAGTAGTATAATATTTCCTAGTTACAAATCAAAATTTCTTTTTAAAATATTTTTGGTTGGATACTAATCAATTCTACTTTAAATATGATGAACATGTGTGAAAAATAAGTAAAATATTTGATGTATTAGAAAATAGTAGGAATTGATCAGTGATTTCTCTGCGATACCAAATAACACTGAAAATCGCTGGGTAAATCGACATCAGTTTACATAATTTTTAGTGTAAAAAAAACTCAGCCGAATTATCAGCGAATCAAGTTTATGCTAGGAATTGTTGAGCTAGTTGGTGGACCATCGAGACCAATTTTTAGCGATTTAACTGGTGCTTTTTCAACGAATCCACTTAAACTATGATTTGCTGAGCACAAATTCATGTTTTAAAAACGAGATCCCAAATCGCCAACCCATAAACCCTTTCACACCTAAAACCCTTGCATGCATTCGATTGATTGATCGATTTTATCTAGATTCAACCGTTTCAAGCTTGAATTATAGTTTTTACGAGTGTATCCCACCTTTTTTAGGAGTGGTTCATCCATAGAAATTTCAAAATCAAGTTCATACAACCAAGTTAGGGTTTAGGTAGACGTTTTTCCAATTGAAGCTTGGAGAGGTAGTCTACGGAGCTAATATAACATACTACTTAAGGGATTCACTTTCAAGAAGCTAATAAATCGATACTCTAACATCCTTTTTATTTCGATGTTTTGAACAAAATAGGTTTTGACAATATTTTCGACGAATGTGTTTTTGAATTTTTATTACAAAATTATTTTTGAAAATGGGTTTATATATAAAATCTCAATTTGAATATGGGCTTTCAAATGAATTTGGGGGTTTCTAGGAATATGTTGATAAAATTATTTTAAATGTACTATTTTCAACTTTTTCGAGATTCAATGATAAAAACCTTTTCACAAACTTGTTTTCTTTACCTTGATAGTCAGAAATATCCAAATACAGGAATTCAATTTACATATTTCATTAAGTTGAGTATTTCTATGGCGGGAAAAGGTAGAGGAAGAGGTAGGAGTAGTAAGCAAGATAAAGGAAGGGGTAGTCCAAGCAAAACCCAAAAAACAATATGCAGGCCACCTAATGAATATTATACCTATCGGGGTTAGTAATAGAGAACCTAGACCTAGGAAGGCTGAGCTAAGAGAACAATCTCTATTGTCATCTGATGAAGAATAATATTTTAAGAATCTAGATCTTAGTCATTTAGTGCCTTATGACTAGACCTGATCACTGGGCTGGTAAGCACCAAGCCCGGCCCGAAGCTGATTAATATGGGCCTGACTTGGGCCTTGAAAACCTCATTAGGGCTTGGCCTAGCTTAAGTCCGTGAAGGCCTGTTATTTTGTGGGTCATGCATGGGTTTGCACTAATCAGCCTAAGGCCAGCCGGGCCTGCCCGTATAGACTTGTGTCCAAAATGAAGAAATATGTATATATATCTTTAAAAAGTGAGGAAGTAAATGTTTGAACCCAGGTTGCCCAAATGCTACACTAAAGTCTTAACCAATGTGTTAATCCTTTGTTCTTGTCATCTAACTACATATATATATATATATTTATAATAATATGTTCTAGTTCACTAATCAATTTTCAAAACGTTTTTTTTGTTAATACTTTGAAAATTAATAAATTATAATTTATACTTTATCAATCAATCTTATATTTGATTTATTAAAACAACTAATGAAATTGTAGTTTTTTCTTACTATCAAAAGTTATGGTAAAGCCCATTTAGGCCTATCCTAAGTCCGACCCATAATAGGCTTTGGCAGCTTGGGCAAGCCAGAATAGGGCTTTAAAAAAGCCCGCTTAGGCCCAGCCTGAGTCCACTTAAGCCCGCCTGATGATCATGTCTACTTATGGCCTTTTTTGTTTATGAAACCTAGAACTCAAAGAGGTACTATAGTGATAAGAAGAGGGTGATAATTCTTGAAAGAGGATTCAATATTCAAAATGTGAGCAAGTATGATGATAAGATTGTGAGCATTATCATAAATATAGGATGGGATAATTTTCTGAGAGATTGCGAGTAGAAGAGAAAGAGGTTGTTCAAGAACTATGCGACAATTTTATGCAATTGGTCATGTTAGTAAGGTACGAGATAAAGTAGTAGTGAAAGGGAAGAAAATTGATATTCCACATATGAGGTTGAATAGATTTTTTGGTCTACCACAAAACAAATAAAAGACAGAGGAGTATTTCCTGAATGTCATTGATGTCGATAAGGAACCCTATCCATATGAGATAATCTAAGACATTATAAAGCTACCTCCGGGAAAGGGATTGACGCTTGATAGTGAAAGACACCCGAAATTTATTGAAACCATCAATTTTAGGAGAAGTACGAATGGTTGGAGTTATATTATAGATGCATCTTTTTATCCAACTAAGAAACACTTTAAAGTTAAGAACCCTAGAGCTGCTTTATTCTACCATATATTGATGAAGAAAGGTTATATTAATATTGGGAAGACTATACATGATTCTACAGAGTTTCCAATGCAGGCTAATAAGAAAGAAGGACTACCATTCTCAATTTTTGTCACTTAATTATGTAGACAAGTAGGGGTGAGTTTCGATATTGATTTCAATGTATTGCCTAAGAAAATAATAAATGATGTGGGAGTACAAAGAATGAAGAAGGTAGTTAAATACAATGACTCAAAGGATGCAAGAGAATCATTTAATGTGATAAATGTGAGAGAAGCAAGAAGGTAGGGCAACACTGAAACTAGAAGGAAAACCAAAGAAGACGGATGGAAAGCATCAAGATTGATAGCTAGAGTGAACATTGTGATTGTTGATACGAGTTTGGCACCATTTTTGTCACAGCCTAGGATGAGAGGGTTTTTTGAACCATATTTTCTTCACTTATGTGTAGACAAACAAATATTCACTAGAATGAAGAAATGATAGCAGCAAACAAGAGTCTTTTACAATGTTATCATTTTATGTCTGAAAGAAGGCATGACAATTGCTTGCAAGATTCAAGGATAAGTGTCGACATTTCATCTTTGTAGTTGCAATTTCCAAATGAGACTTACAACCCAACTGATAGTTATGTTTCACAACCTTCTACAGGAATGGATGAAGATGATGAAGATATCGATGAATTTACTTCTAGACACTGCCATGTATAGTTTATTTTCTCTTGTATGAAATCAATGAATGGTTAAATGTGTTACACTTGATTAAATCTTTGCTTATAAATGAAATATGTTCCATTTGCATTCCATTAATTTGAAGTTTGAAGAAATTCAATATTTGCCTATTTAATTATGTTTTTATCATTTCACATATCTATTCGTTTATGCTTCGTAAGGTATATTTTTGTTGAAACCTAACTTAATTTTTAAAGCTTGAGGACAAGGTTTGAAATGATTTTGGGGGTATTTTAGGTGAAGTATAACAAGCATAACAAAGAAAGCAATGAAAGAAATGAATAGTAGAAGATTAGTTCATAATTGAAGCAAAAAGTTTAAAATTTTTGATCTAATATTCAAGTGAGTTAATTAGATTTTTAAAATTTCTTCCAAATTCAAGCAAGTATGAATTTCATTTTACTTTATTTTTAGTTAGGAAAAGAATGAAAATGAATATATATAATAGATTTTTGAATAGAAGTAACATTTTAATTACCTATGAATTCTATGACAGAAAGAATCAATTGTTTACCCTTTTTTATTAACTTTACTAGTTGATGTATGCACTGGAATGATTGCCTTGTGTTAGTCACGAGAATGGGTAGAAGATCCAAACAATAGAGCAAGATGAACAAGACATATCTCTAAGAATCTTGTAATACAAAAGCTATTAATTAAGTATTTTTTATAATATATATACATATATAGAAAATTATTATGCCGCAATTGAAAGAAGAAATGGGTTAGAAACTGGTGAATTTCTATGTGGTGGTGTGCCAAATATAAAAGTTATTTAATCATCTAATTTCAAATTAAGACCCAGTTCAGACCCACGTGGACGTCACAGATTAGTCTAGGGTACACCTACCAATGTGCAATTTATAATACTATATTTGTGAGATTCTTGTTTATTATGGTTGTTTTACTATGAATTATAACATTACGACTAGTGTACCGTTGATTATCGTGTTTTATATGAGTTACGAATGCGGTGAATATCGCATCGAGATACGTGCGACATAGGTACATGAATGAAATGGCTTAGACAAACTTATTAATGGCAAACAATAATAATCAAAGCTAAGTAATCTTAACCAAGCTTGAAAAATAGATTAAAATATTAATAGGCTAAGAATGGACCCGACACGCCTTATGATGCTCGATGGCTCCAGGTACGTGAGTAGGCAAGACTTAGTCTATGTATGATATGTAAATTGACGAAGAAAGCATATGCTAAGCTATTTAAGTCATTAATATGCATACGATGTGTAATTAGGCTAAATAATGAAATTTTGACCTAAGTAAGAGAATTATTAGAAAACCTTAAATTGACTTATTAAATTGACACATGTGTGACACACCAACATGGCTGGAGTTAATAAGAGTCCTTGATGAACCTCGAGATACGTGTGTTAAGACTTGATTGGGTGAATTATTATACAAAAGGGACTTAGCCCATTTATTGCTCCTGGACATGCAAACTAGAACGTTCTTGCTCAAAAGACAAGGAGGGCTGGATTTGATCTATTAGAGGAGCTTTGGAGCAAATGAAAGCTAAGGAATCTAGTTAGAAACTAAGATAACCAAAACCCTTAAATCTTCACCATTTTTGCTCTAATTGTGTCTTGAAGTGCAACCAAAAATGGGGTTTTTGCCAAACGAATTTTTAAGAGACTTATTTGATGATTTCCAGGGTTATTAGACTCAATATAATGAATAAAATGGTTAGTACATCTTGGCTTTCAAAATGGTTTTTAGGTATTTTAGTGTTTTTGATGAAATATAGAATGCATGCATGTTGATGACTTGAATTGATGATGGTGATGAATTTGTGGTTGAAATTGGAGTTGTTAATGTTGTTGTAGCAATTGTTGTTTAATGAAAAAGAAAAAGAAAAAAATAAATAAATAAAAAGAAGAAAACATGGGGAAAACTGCAAATTCTTCTCTGCCCTAGGAGATGACCAGGAGGTCTCGCACGCGCACACGCCACAGGCCTAGGCTCGGACCACTTGGCCAAAATCGGGCCCATCCGGATAGGGCCCAGTTCAAGTGGGCCCAACCTCCATTAATTAATTAAAAATTAATTTAATTTAAAATTAAATACAAAAATATAATAAATTATATATATAAATAAATATTACATATAAATCTAAAGAAACCATAAAAATATAAGAAATTGGAAAAAAGTATAAAATTGAGTTTCTGGAATTTTTTGGGCATTTGGCACATTGTGTAACCTAAAAAAGGTGGCACAACTAAAAATTAGAGTAAAATTATAATTTTTGTTCTCACAATATAAAATCAATTAATGTGATTATAAATTATTTAAAATTGGTATGTAGGATACTCGGGAGCTTGGGAAGCTTTTGGAACCGATGGACGGGTACTTAGGAGTACGAGCGAGCGGCTAAGAGCAAGTCTTTATCGCATTTTGATAAAAAAACCCACTAGAAAATACTTAGCATTTACTTATTGTTTTATTTCTTTATACCACTTAATCATCCCAGTTGAATTTGTTTGACTACTCCACTCCCCTATATATTTGTCTATGATTGACGTGATGATATGACCCCTTACTGGCTCTCTCATTATTAGAGATTCGATTGTTGATACGGTTCTTGTCATGCTCTAGGCTACACGTAAGAATTACTCTGCGAGTGATGATTTGAGAGATGGTGTCGGAACGAGTTAACTTCGACACAGATTCCTCTCCTTTGAGGTAGTTGGTCGGGAGTTTAACAGAGTTCCTAATTAACCTTGGAGCGGTGGCTGGGAGTCACTTCTTCACCAGAGTTTCCTCGGTCTAGTGCTATTAGTCTAAGAGTTTGACAGATATATACCACACTCGCGTTCGACATTTATTGCTTTCTTAGTGACTCATCTTCATGCTATTATCCCTTTTCAGTGTATTTCTTATTGACTAGCATGATTTGTAGCCATTTTATTTACATTCTTAATAAATGCAACTTGCGTTTCTTTTGGGGATTTACTTAATGGACTCGTCATCAACTTTTTGCTTGGATGACTGAGTGCAGATCCTACGATGAGCCGAGGGAATGTCGCACTTACTGATTTCATCTGGTCATTGAGAGCCTTGGCTAGCCAATCTCGTAGGTGTTTGTATAAATCTTGTTATAGCTTTTGGGTATATTTTTGGAGACTTGATATACCGATTCGAGTATATTGATTCTATTGTACATTTTGTTGCTTTATATGTACATGGTATCCTTTTGATGGGTTTTCTACTACTAAGTGTTTGTTAATAAAGTAGAATTTTTGTTATTTATTATTCAATTTATCTAAATTGAAAGACTTCCACTATTATTGATAACTTACACTAAATAACTCACATGTTTGAAAAGACCAAGGACAACTAAATAATTTATCAAATAAGTAAAGTGAGATAAAGGAATAGACTAACTAAACTAAATTAAGAACATGTTTTCATAAAACACTGGATAATTGGAATAGTTAGGCTAATTGAAAAAGTAAAGTACTTATCATGAGTCGTCATGGATAAGCGTGCAGATAACGAGGCATGACCTAGTGATGTTCAGCGGTAAGGCGAGGCCTAGATTTCCTTGAGATTTGGGGCCGCCACATTCTATAAGTTAGAAAGAATACTTTCTTCAACTTTAGTGGATAGTGAGAAATGCTAACAAGAGTACAAATATATAGAAAGCCTTATAGATTCCATAGGAAATGGAGCAGAAAACCTATAATGGAAAAAATGTGAGAATGTCCATAGGAAATGAAATAGGGAATCAAAAGTAAATGAAAAATATACAATAAAGAAAAAGATAATTAGGATTAACTAGAAGAAAAAATGAGAGATGAAAAATGTGGATGTTCTTAAACTCTTTAAAGAAAAGATTTACCTCGAATGGTTGAAGCTAGAGTTAAGTGAAGTATTTCTTAATCTAACACATATTAAATGATATATTCATTGTTATCTTGGAAAAACTCCTATTAACTTTGATTTTGGTGCTATTATAAAATATTTTCTACAATTAAGATTAATCTAGTGGTTTTTGTGCTTTTATATTCTATACTAGTCATCGTAAGCTTAATGCTTGTCAGTGGAAATTGAGAAATCCTATATCATGTACTGGCCTTGGTAATGAACATTAAAGTTCTAAGGGGTGTCGAGTTGGGCGGTTGAGTTATTATTAAGGGATGGTTCATTTTGTCTAAATCATTCTATTTTATTATAACTTTCCTTTACTTGTGGGTAATATGATTCCATTTGAAAATTACTTCTATTTAAAACTTCTATTATTTAAAGTTAAGAAATTAGATTGAAATCACTTTGTAAAGAATGAAAAAAGAATATGATTAAGAGTAGTCCTTTGCTCGGGATAACAAAGTGCTGAATTTGAGAGTATTTGACAAGTCAATAATTAGATATATTGTATAGTGTAATTTAAGTTGATTTTAGATATAAATGATGGTATTACACCAGGTATTCTCTTGTTTTTGTGATTTTATGACTTAATTAGGAAAAATGAGGAAATGAAAGAAAAAGAGGAAGAAGATCAAAACAATAAACTGTAGTAGAGGTTAAGCGATTTCTCAGTGATAGAGGAATACATTTGAAATCATCACCAAAATCGACAGCAAAAAAGAACGTGCGAATCATCAACGAATTGGGAAATACACTAGAAATCGCTAGATGAATCGGTGGAGTACAAAGAGCTAAATCTAGTGATTAACTCAAATATTTGGGTACATAATGGAATCATTGACAAATCACTGAGGTTGGTGACGAGTTTTTAGATAAGAACAAGGAATTTGAGTTTATCTATTATATGTATACTTATGGAAATTATATATAGGACGTTAAGGCTTCGAAATTACTCTCTCTCTCATCTCTTTTTTTGAGACCTTTATTAGTTTTAAAGTTTTCAGTTTTCAGGTTTTAGTTCATTGTTCCTTACTTTTGGAGACTTTTGGAGATTCAATAGAGGTATTTTATATTAATGTGTTTTATTTATTTATTTATCGCAATGTTTATTATTAATATGTATGAGTAGTTTATTATTCTAAACATTACTTTGGACATGATTGTAAACCGTTCATTAATTTAGTCATGATATTAAATTTATGTGTTTAATACTTTAAGCCTATCACACACGTCAATCACAGTTTTAATAAGTTGTTTTTGCGTATTACAACTAATGATTCTTTGTATCGAATGCATAGTAGCCAATATGTTTCTTATTATAGATGATCTAAATCTATGTCCATGATTATTGACAACAATTATAGAAATAGTAACTAGAATTAATTTATAGGGCTATATTACCCAAGTGGATATTTTAGGTAATTGTGTTCTAGATTATTTATTAATTAATGTATTTTGATTAATATTTGATTTTGATTAGGTATGACTTTTATTAAGTGCTAATGCTATCGTATTTCTAGTTTATTACATTTTATCCAATAAGTAGATTTACAATGATAAGGATATGACTTATTTCCATTAAATATAAGAAAGTCGATAGTTTGCCAAAGGCTATCAACCTATTGTGATTAGAGTTCAATGATTTATGATCATTATATAAATATGATGATTCATTATGACTACGCTTTAATGAAATTGTCCATATATGACGGTTTACATATCATTGTCTAAGATGTATTGTTTAGATATTTAATTTATATTGATTTATTGATTGTTTGTTTTAATTGCATTAAATTACTATATTGAATTTAAATTGTTTTTGTTTAATTATTCTAATTAATTGATTGATTGTTTTTATATCGATAGTGTTTAATTCCCATTTTAATTAGATTAGTTAAATTAAAGTAAATTAAATAAAATAAAACTTTAGGGTAGCCTTAATTCTTAAGAGATTTGTGAAATCCACGTGGAGACGATATCTCATTTACCACACAAATAATAGAAAAATATGGAAAACAAATGTGCACGCTCAACAAGTGTCAATTACTTTTTACTTCTTATATTCACTATCTTTTTTATGATGGTGGGTGCAGATCCATCAAGTGGCAGACTAGGTAAGGAGAAGATCATTGATTACCTTTCAGCCAGTGGAGTGTTGCTACCTCTGATTTTGTAGGTTTTGACTTTTGTTGTATAGATTATATGAATGTCTTTTATATACTTTTGGGGTTATATATTTTGATTTGAAAGATAATTTTTTGACTAGACCTTTGCTGGCTATATTGTTATCATTGTTCTATCATAAATCAACATGCGATTATTTGTTTCCTGGTTTCCACATATTTAAGATTTATATTAATGCCTTCCGCTAGTTTGTTAAGACTTATGCTGAATAGTCCTTGAGTTTCTAAAATTCTAATTAGCTCTCAATTAGTATTAAATATGAGAACAATGAAATGCTTATTTAAAATGTAACCAATGAGGCGAAAAGATTGGAAAGACTGACTTATACGTTGTTAAGTCCAACGTGGCCGAATTAGGTCGTTAGTGCTTCTCTCAATTAGATTTCAACGTAGGTTCAAGTAAAAGGAATTAAAGCCCTAAGAATAAAAACTCACCACTATTCTTCTAGGTTTAACTCTAAATAATTCAAAGCATGCATATTTTAGGGGGTAAACCAATTGTGTTGTTGATCTTAGTAAAAATAAGCTTTCAAATTCAAATCTCACCAACAAATTAAAAAGTTAAACTTTGATTTTGCAAAAAAAAAAATTATTAAGTGTCAACTGTATTAGAATTTTTCATGAAAATGCATTGACTTGGGTACTTAATTTGTCCAAATCTTGGGTTTAAACTGAAGTGTTATTTCTAATTTGAGTTAATTATGAGTCATTTGGGACAAATCGACTCATAATGAGCGAGAATCTCTTGATTTGGATCTAGATTTGGTGTTGATGTTGTTCTTAATTTTTGGTCTTGATATGATAGAGAAGATGATGAATGGTGACTATGATCACAAGATTATGATCAAAAGGTATGTGGTCACTCATGTCTGATGATCATAAGAATTGGGTTGTTAGGGATGTGAACACATGAGCTGTGTGTTGGAGATTTGATTCAAAATCTGTTAGAGGAAATCTCAGATACATCTTATTGTAGGTAGTTATGATCATAATAGCTAACAAGTAGGAGTTGCTTTTTATTAGTCAAAGTAGATAATGACTAGTTGCTAATTTATTTCAATTTCTTGTTACTCATTATATGAATTTAAATGACATGTGTTTGGGTTGAGAGGTATGAAGAATAGAGAATAAAAAAAACTATATTTGGGTTTTCTTCTTCACAACTTTGTTTTCTTTAATTCATTGCAAAGTCTCTCTAACATTATGGTATCAAAGCCTCTTGCTTTTATACCTTAGACCATCTCTCACGGCATCAAATAACAATACTCTTAGTGTGACCTAACCCTTCATTTCAATTTTAAGGGTGATCACTATGAGTTTTGGAGCATTAAAATGAAGACACTATTCAAGTCACAAGAGCTATGAGACTTGGCGAAAAATGGCTGCAATACTAAAAATGAAGAGACTAGATTGAAAGAGAACAAGAAAAAATATGCAAAGGCCTTATTCTTCATCCAACATGGTGTCCATGAATCGATTTTCTCAAAAATTGTTACAGCCTTAACAACAAAGGAGGCCTGGACAATTTTGCAAGTGACATTTCATGGGACATCCTCAGTTATCACAGTTAAGTTGCAGACTCTTAACCGTGAATTTCAAAATTTGCAAATGAAGAATTGTGAATGAGTGCAAGAATACTTGACAAAAATAGCAGGCATTGTCAATCAAATATGATCTTAAAGAGAAGAGCTTCCAGATAAGGTTGTTGTGACCAATGTTTTAAGGAGTTTACCTACTAAATTCGATCATGTTGTTGTAGCCATCGAGGAGTCTACAAATTTTTCAATTTATTCTTTTGATAAGATGATGTGCTCACTCCAATCTCATGAATCTAGAATCAACAAAACAGATGACAAGATTGAAGAAAATGCATTTCAAGTCAGAGGAGAAGGGTCGGTTTCATTTGACCAAGGAAGAGTCAGAGCAAGACCTCAAGGGCGAAACTTCAGTCGTGGCAGAGGATGGAGTAGAGGGTATCAGAAAAGATTCAGCAATAATAAAGGCAAGATCCAATGTTATAACTACAATAAGTTTGGGCATGTGAAAGCTGATTGTTGGTTCAATGAAGACAATCAAGCTAACTTTGTAGAAAAAGATGATTATGGGAGAAAATTGTTTATGGCACAATGTGATGTTACTGATATGCAAGGTGATGTATGGTTTGTCGACAGCAGGTGTTCGAATCATATGACTGGTGGTAAGGCTTTCTTTAAACAACTTGATGAAACTCACATGAAAGTTATTAAATTAGGTGATGAGCAAGAAATACAAGTTGAAGGGAAAGGTATTGTGGTCATTAAAACCGGCTAAGGTAAAACAAAATTATTACACGATGTTCATTTTGTTCCTAACTTGGCACATAACTTACAAAATGTAGGCCAACTCATGAAAAGTGGGTATACAATTAAATTTAATGAAGGAACTTGTGTCATTACTAACAAGCAATTAGTTCATATGATTGCTAATGTTTTAATGGTCAAAAAAAGGATGTTTCCACTTAAGGTTTCTTCTGTAGATGATTTTTCATTATTTGCAGGTGAGAAAATTGATGCCAAGTTGTGGCACATTCGCTACGGACATTTAAACGTGAATGGATTACAGTTATTAGAGCGCAAAGGCATGGTGCATGGACAACCAAAAATCCAATCTATTCATTTGTGCGAGCATGCATCTATGAAAAGCAAACAAGGAAGTCATTTCCAAGCATGAGTGCATGAAGAGCAACAACATGTCTTGAACTCATTCAAGCCAACTTATGTGGCCCTATAAGTATACCGTCATTCAAAGGAAACTACTATTTTCTAATGTTCACTGATGATTTTAGTAGAATGAGCTGGATATATATATATATATCTTGAAACTGAAATCTGAAACATTTGAGAATTTCAAGAAACTCAAGGCATTAGTTGAGAAGTAGAGTAGTACAAGCATCAAAACGCTTCACACAGATAAAGGTGGTGAATTTCTTTTAAAAGAATTCAATCATTTTTGCGAAGAGATTGACATCAAAAGAGAGTTGATAGCACCATATACCCCAGAGCAGAATGGCATAGCAGCGCACAAAAATAGAACTGTGATTGAGATGGCAAGAAGCTTGCTGAAAGGTAAAGATCTTTCAACCTCGTGTTGGGCAAAAGTGGTTGCAACAGTTGTATATTACTTAAATCTTTCTCTAACGAAGGCTATTCAGAATTGTACCCCCTACGAGGCATGGAGAGGAATTACACCCATTGTGAGTCATTTAAAAGTTTTTGGTAGTATTGCTTATATCTTAGCAAATTCTTATATTCGCCAAAAACTAGATGAGAAATCTGTAAAATGCATATTTGTTGGCTATTGTTATGAGTCTAAAGCATATAAATTGTACAATCCTATTAGAGCCAAAATAATTATAAGCATAAATGTAATTTTTGATGAGGAAGCAAGCTGGAAGTGGAGTACAGACATAAGTCATGACAAGGAAGATCCACGACACATGTCCTTACTTGAGGACACAAATTTGAACTCACCTCGAATTCAGTCTATTTTAGTTACTCTTTCAACATCCACTCCGAGTGGGGACAGTCCAACAACTCCAGCAAGTGCATCAACTTCTACACAAAGTGGGTGTAGTCTAATAACTTCACCAAACATCATCTCTCAGAATAGCAATTCCAGTTCACAAATTGTTTCATCAATTAATGAAACACCACCAACAAAATTTAGATCCTTGCAAGAAATAAATGAAGCGGATGACTTTGCCTTATTTATCTCTGACCCCACAACGTATGCAGAGGTGGCGGATCAAGACGAACGGAGAGAAGTAATGAAAGAAGAGCTCAAATCTATACAAAAGAATGCAACTTATGAATTGGCGGATTTGCAAGCAGTAAGAATGTGATTGCCTTAAAATGGATATTTAAAACAAAATCTCATGCAGATGGTTGTGTTTGACATCACAAGGCTCAATTGGTAGCCAAAGGATATTCTCAATAACAAGGCATTGATTTTGAGGAAACATTCTCTCATGTGGCTTAATTTGAAATAGTAAGATTATTTTTATTCTTAGCAGCTCAGCTCAAATGGAAAGTCTATTAATTTGATGTGAAATTGACATTTTTGAATGGTGATCTTGAAGAAGAAGTTTATGTTTCTCAACCAGAATGATTCCTAATTAGCGGGAGCGAGGAAAAGGTGTACAAACTAAAGAAAGCACTATATGGTTTAAAGCAAGCACCGATAACATGGTACACAAAAATCGATTCATATTTTCATCAAAATGGTTTTATTATGAGCGAAAATGAGCCTATATTTATATAAAGAAACACAATGTTGTAGATTTCTTTATTCTTTGTTTATATGTAGATGATCTAATCTACATGGGCTCAAATTCAACCTTAGTAGAAAAGTCCAAAACTAATATAATGAATAGCTTTGAGATGACAGATTTGGTACTGCCGCACTATTTTCTTAGTCTTGAAATATTGCAAGATGAAGTTGGAGCGTTCATTCATCAAAAAAACTATGGAAAGGATCTCCAAAACAAATTTAATATGTCCAAATGCAATATGGTGTCCACTCCCATGAATATTAGTAAGAAGTTGCAACTGGAAGATGGTGCAGAAAGAGCCATTCAAAAGCCTTTTGGAATTTTAGTTGGAGGTTTGATCTATTAACACACACAAGACCTAACATTTCTTCTCAATAGGAGTTGTGTCAAGATTCATGAGAAATCCATCATAAATATATTATGGAGCAACAAAGAGGATATTGAGGTATGTTGCAAGCACCTTGAATTATGGAATTTGGTATACTCATTCAATTAATTTTAAATTGATTAGTTTCACTGATAGTGATTAGGCAAGCTCATTAGATGATAGAAGAAGCACCTCTTGTAATGTGTTTCGGCCTTGATCAGGTGCAGTTACATGGAACTTAAAGAAATAAGCAACTGCAACATTTTCAACAGCAGAGGTAGAGTATGTGGCAGCTTCTACGGTAGCTTGTCAATGCATTTGGCTTAGAAGAATGTTATTGGATTTACATCAAATTCAAGAAAAGGGTCTGAGCTTTATTGCGATAGTAAATAGGGAATTGCAATGTCGAAGAATCCTGCATTTCATGGTAAAACAAAGCACATTGAGCTGAGACTTCATTTTATTCAAAAATTGATCAATAAAGGAGGTTTAACCATAAAGTTTTTTCACACTAAAGTCCAAGTTGTAGACATATTTACTCACTATCAAGTAAGAGACATGCTTATCTTAGAAGCTTACTTAGGGTATGTGATTATGAATCAAGGGGGAGTGTTGGAGATTTGATTCAAAATCTGTTAGAGGAAACCTCTTGATACATCTTATTATATGATCGTAATAGCTAGTAAGTAGGAGTTGCTTTTTATTAGTTCGTTAGTCAAAGTAAATAACAACTAGTTGCTAATTTATCTCAATTTCTTGTTACTCATAATAACTAGTAAGCCTTTAAAATGACATGTGTTTAGGTTTACTTTTTCACAACTTTGTTTTCTTTAATTCATTGCAAAGTCTCTCTAACATTGTGATCACAAGGGACATGATCATACCAACATTCGGCACTCCCAGTGCCCCATCCAACATCCTAGCATTTGGTTCGGTTCTCTCAACACCCACCAATTAAGCGCCTAAACCAGAAGCATCATGGTTATATAAAATACTTGAAGCAGCACATTGGGAGCTTCCAGCGCCCACTGAACACCAATAACAAAAAACATTAAATTTGGAGTCTAGCCTGGCGCCTCATCAGGCACTTTCATCGCCCACTGCGGAATGCTTTGGGAAATATGATTTTTAGGGTATTTTATGTAATTTTTTGACTAAATTAACTTTGGGTTATTAATAGGACATAAGTTTAGGGTTAGGTTTATCTTTTGCTTGAGAAGAAAACTTAAAAGAAACTGTGTTTGATTTGATTCATGTCAAACTAAGTTCGTTAGATCTAAGCCGGAGGTGGATCGAACGAAGTTAATTTGCGTGTAAGACAGTATGAGATCTAGCTATCTAATTTCATTTATTGTTTCTTAATTTACTGTATTCTATGTGCTTTGGTATTGATTGATTTCATGGTTTAGGTTTACATTCCTTATATGGGTCCTTCCACGATTCTCGATGGAAGCCCTATAGCTAGCCAGTGAGTTGACTTCATACGGAATAGTGTATGATATGAAACCTCACGACTAGTGGTGATTGATATTGCCGATTAATTCATACCATTTTGGAACTAGTCAAGTACCTTAGGGATCTAGAGGATAAATCAGACATGCTCATGATCTGATTATTTATCTAGGCATATTGTACTTGTACGCTGATTAGGGGAATAATTAATAGAGATCTGATTAATTATCTAGGAGGTCAAATGCGTATTTGACTCTATATCTATTCTAAGACATTATAATTGATATTATTATCTTGCCAATTGATGGATGATAGTTTATGAATAGAATATGTTTATTGTGTTGTTCACTTATGTACATGGTACCCTATATATACACATGTCTAGAATAAAAGAAAGGAAAGTATAAGCACAAAAGGAACCTACGAGATATACGGGATACTAATTTCCTTAACTACTAGATATAATATTTAGTCTCCTTAATAGCTAGATGCAATATTTAGTTTTCTTAACACCCTCCCTCAAACTCAAGATGGGTTCGTAGAAATCAACTTGAGTTTGTCAACCAAAGCATGAAAGCGACCCGAGAAATGAGCTTTAGTGAAGATATCAGTCGTTTGATTGGAGGATGAGACAGAAGAAAGCTGAAGACTACCCAGAACCAAGTGTTGACGGACGAAGTGACAATCATTCTCAATATGTTTGATCTCTCATGAAAAACATCATTGTGCACAATTTGAATTGCACTTTAATTATCACATTGCAGAATGGTAGCAGAAGCATGTGTAACCCCCATATCTTCAAGTAACCAATGAATCCAAAGTAGTTCAAAGGTAGCATCAACAAGAGCCCGATACTCAAATTTTGTGCTAAAGCGAGATGTGACTATTTGTTTCTTGCTTTGCCAGGATATTAATGAGTTGCCCAAGAAGAAATAATAACCAGTAGTAGAACGTCAGTCGGTAGGATCACCAGCCCAATCTTCATCCGAGTAACCAGATAATACCAAGGGAGAGTTGATAGAGAAGTGGAGACCATGAAACAAGGTGCCTTTTACATATCGAAGGATGTGGAGAACAACAGTGAAGTGAGCAGTACTAGGAGCTAACATGAACTGACTGACAACATGAACAGCATAAACTGTCTGGATAGCTAACAGCGAGATAAACCAAACTACCCATAAGCTGGCGATATAGGGGAGGATCTGAAAGAAGTGTACTATCTGATGGAGTCAGCTTGACATTCGTGTCCAATGGAGTGGATGCAACAATAGTATCAGAAATCATAGAGCGAGAGATCAAACCAGAGGCATATTTTGCTTGTGAAAGATATTATCCATCAGGAGTAGAGGTAACTTCGAGACCAAGAAAGTAGCTTAAGTTACCTAATTCCTTCATCTCAAAGTGACTCTTGAGATAATGTTGTAAGTTAGAAATCCCAGTGGAGTCGTCCCTGGTGATGATCATGTCATTAACATAAAGTAGTAAAAGAACCATGCCCTTGTCAGTTCATCGAGTGAACAAGGCAGAATCATGAGGACTCGACTGAAAACTAAATTGTGTAATAGTGGAAGTGAACTTGGCAAACGAGGCATGAGGAGCTTGTTTAAGGTCATATAATGCACGACGGAGGAGACAAACTTGTTTTGGAGAATGAGAGTGGCCAGAGGTGGGCACATATAGATTTCTTTGGCAATACCACCATTTAGAAAAGCATCTTTAACATCCATTTGGAACAAGGGCCAATGTCGGACATATGCCACAACAAGCAAACTTCGTAAAGGTCGAGTGGGCTACAGGAGCAAACTTTTCTTCATAGTCAATGTCATATTCCTGTGTGTAGCTTTTAGCGACCAAACGAGCCTTATACTGCTCAATAGAGTCATTAGAGCGAGTTTTTATCTTGTAAATCCATTTGCATCTAGTTGGAGTCTTGCCAGAAGGCAGATCCACTAAGTCCCAAGTATGAGTCTTCTCTAATGCACACAGTTCTTCTGACATTGCTTGCAGCCAAAGGGGGTTAGAACTAGCATCTCGATAGGAGGAAGGCTCATGTAAAAAAGAAATAACAGAGAAACAATGATAATCTTTGAGGTAAGAGGAGGGTTCAATTACCCGTTCAGAACGATGAGGGGGAAAAGGAGCAGGAACAGGAGTATTAGAGGGGCAGATTCATTAACGATGGGTGCTGGAATGTGATCATGATCATTGAGCTCATATAGAGTACCCGCAACAGAAGATGAGAATAGCTCGATAGACGAGTTAGTGAAAAATGGTTGAGTACATGATAAAGAACTGTCGAACTTACATAGGGCAGAAAACATCGTATTTCCCCGAAAAATAACATGTTCGGAGATGCGTAATCGCCGAGAACAGGGTTCCAACACCTATCGCCCTTATGTTCAATTCCATACCCGGGAAAAAAATAAAGACAAGCACGCGGTTCAAGTTTGGTATGTTCAGGGGGGTTAAGAAGAACGAAACATGCACAACAAAAAACTCGAATATTAGAATAGTCCGGTGGTGTACCATATAATCGATCAAAAGGAGAGATGTTCTTTAACACTGGTGTGGGGAGTCGATTAATGGTATGGACACAATTTAAAGTGGCTTCACCCAAAACTTTTCAGGACAAGATGTAGAGAGAAGTCGGGCACGTACAGAATCTAGGACATTTCGATGTTTCCTTTCGGCTCTACCATGTTGTTAAGAGGTGTACAGGCAGGAACATTGAACAATGGTACCTTGCAGTTTAAGAAACTGAAAAAAGACAGAATCACGGTATTCTAAAGCATTGTCAGTACAAAGAATTTTGATTGTACATGCAAATTGAGTTTTAATCATGTTACCAAAATCAATGTAAGTTTAAGGTATTTCAAATCGATGTTTTAGAAAATATATCCTGTTAAACCTTGAATAATCATCAATGAACAGTATAAAATAGCAATAACCATTCACAATTGAAGTAGGCGCAGGACCCCAAACATCAGAATGAACTAATCCAAACAAAAAATTATTGATGGACTCGTTAAGACAGAAATAAGAAACAAGTTGTTTTGCCAACTAACAATGCACACAATCAAAACACTCGAATTTAGAAATACCAAATGAGCTGCTGGAAATAAGAGTACAGAGTTTACTGGCTGACGTATGGCCAAGACGAAGGTGCCACTGATAGAGTAACGGGGTGGAAATTGCAGCAGAAATCTATTTGACAGCAGGCATATGAAGTGACGTAAGCTCAAATAATCATCCCACTTTGATTCCCGTTCCCAGAATCTGATACGTTTGAATGTCATGTACTTGACAGCCAGTGGGAGAAAATAAAACAGTCAAGCCTTGGTCACATAATTGATCGACAAAAATTAAGTTTAGAGTGAGGTAAGGAATATAATGGGTGTCGGGGAGATTCAAATTGTGGTTGGGCACGATTCCTGAGTGGGTAACAGACATGGAGCTACTGTTTTTAGTTTGAATTCTCAAAGAATACAGAGAAGGACTACTATTTGAAAAGAGAGATAGATTTGGTGTCGTATGATTACAACACCCAGAATCAAAGAACTAATGGTTACTTGAGGTTTCAGATAGGGCAGTGGGTTGGGTAGGTATCACTTGTTTGATGATTGCTCCCAAATCACTTATAGAAAACATCGGAGAGGAATGTGACCCATAAAAGACAACAACAACAATAGAAGAACTAGTGTTAGAGACAGATGCAGACTTACTTGTGCCTTTGGGACGATATTGTTTATTTGGGCAGTTCTGCACTATGTGACCACGTTCAAGACAGTATCGACACTCAATTGTAGGATAATTAACAAAGTAATGGCCTGTTTTTTGCAGTTCTTACAAGGGTGGGATGGATTTAGCCCATGATTAAGTAGTTGTGAGGGCCACTTCTGACGAAGGGGCAGAGTTGACCAAGCCAAACTGAGTTTCCTCAAACAAAATTTCTTTTACAGCTGCGTCAAGAGAAGGTAGTGGACCGCGATGCAGGAGGGCCATACAGACTGATTCTTATTCAGGGCAAAGAGCCATGAGAACTTGGATGAGATGAAGGTGGTCTTTGCTAATTTTGACCTGTTGTAACTGGTTCTAAATTGGTTGAATGAGTGCTAAGAATTCATTGATGGACTGACCAACTTCTTGTTTCAAACTATTCAAAGTGGTGAACAATTGATAATAGGGTGCCAAACCAGAGGTTTTGTATCTAACAAACAAAAAATCCCAAATTTCTTTAGTCGTCCCAAAATCAACAAACTGAATATGAATAGAGGGAATATATGTGTTACAGAACTAGGTGATGATCCGATGATTCTTACTGTCTCAGTCGTCAAGTCGGTAAAAAAATTTGGCTTGTGTCTCCGAGTCATCCTCTTATGGTTTTAGTCTCCCGTAACGATTCGCCAAAGTTTTCGACCAAAAAAAACTTTTAATCCGTTGGGACCAAAGTGAGTAATTTGTACTATCAAGAATCATGGAGATAGGCTATGAGACTTCACTTTTCTCCTTTGAATAGGGAACTTGTCAGATTGTTGGCTGACTAATTTGGTGCGTAGGTGACTAATGAGCAGGCAAGCGACAGGTGTACAAAGCCGCAAACGATGTGACTCGTGCGCAAAGACGATGCGCGTATCTGGTGTGCAAGATGCGAAAGCAGCGCGAATGGATCTGTGTTCGGTGGCGGCGTGCAGGTTTGGTGTCCAGCGACGGATCTAGTGTGGGTGTGCAGCGGTGGGTATGATGTCCAACGGCGGCAGCGGGGGGTCTAGTGTGGATATGTAGCGGCGGATGTGCAGCGGTGGATGTGCAGCGGTGGAGCAGGGGGGTATAATACATGTATTCGGTTTTCGTCCTACTCAACTTAAAGCTTTTAGATTCTAATGTATTCCTCTAGAGTTCTAATTTCCTATTCACTCCATCTTTAGTTTCATCCACTAAGACAATATCATCTGCAAATAGCATACGCCATCGATCGTTATGAACGCCATGATTATTTGTGCCTTCTAGTTTGTCTGTTTGGCTTTGTTAAGTGAATAAATATGAGAGCTTTAATTCCCTATCAATTCCCTGTCATCTACATAGTAAATAATAATGCATGAAACTGAAAAGGTTCTCACTAATTAGATCTTATTGTAAAAGATTAAGCAATATATGGTATTTAACCAATTAGAAGGAGTAGGGATAATTTTTTTACCAAAAAGTACTACAATTTAAAAGAATCTTTATATAAATAAGTCATAGGAGAGAGAAATTAAGTCAAGAAGCTACCTCCTATGACCATTCTAATTTTCTATTTTTCTCACTTTTTTGTTTTTTTTTTTTTTTTTTTTTTTTTTTTTTAATTTTCTGCTATTTATTTATTTCTACTATATCATACAACACACCAACCCCCACGATTATAACAGCGCATTCGTGAAATTTATAGAGAGAATAGAACTTGCAGTACACTGGATTCTATGTATCTACTAATGATTTCGAGTTGAACGTGTTCATTCTATTCATCCATTCATTGATAAGATAACCATAATTAATTATTAATAGATGCACACATAATACAAAGCACCAACCTTTATTAACTAAAACAAAGATTAAGTAAGATCTAAGCCAAGAAGCATGGAAAGGCCATCGTACACACACCAAACCTAAAGCTCACAACCTCTCAAACTCGTATGCTAGAGTTCATCTTAATTAGCTATATGTTAGCCGATCAATAAACTCATTCAATAAGGAAAAAATTATACTTACATTTTAACGTTTTTTTAAAAACTATGGGTATCCCTACCCTTTGGGTGCGACTATTATATAGGGTCAAGTCAATCCCACCTAAGACATTTGACCAGGATACACCACCAATAATTTTTCATTATAACACTTTTCGCTATTTAAAAATTAACATATTTTTAAGGGTGTAAAATAATTTAATAAACCTTATATTGTATAGTTTCAATAACACCTGCGTGGAGCTTTGGAAACGATTAGTTGATATATATACACGTGGGACCAAATGGAGACAATGAAGAATTGATGTTACTTTGTTCTAGTTAGGATCCACATAATTGGTTTTTTCAAGGTGAAAAATCGATTACAACCTTTGTTCCAAGATATTGCAGAACTTGTCAAAAAAATCGCTCTTTACTAGTTCAACAAGCTCATATTGATCCACAAATTCATCGCTTGATATTGCAAAACTTTCAAATGAAACCCCTAATAAGTTATAACTAGACGGATCATTGTGACGATCTGAATTAATTATGTTAGGCAACTAATATCATATTACTATTGTTAATGTATATGTGTGTATTAACGTTAAGCCCACTTGACCCATGTACTCTTGTAATTGTATATATTGACCTTATTGGTCCTAGAATAAACAACTTGGTGTTTTTCCCAAAACTTAACATGTTATCAGAGATTTAAGGTTTCTTTTCTTCCGTCTCCTTCCTCATTTGGTTGTCCAAGTTCATATTCCCAATGGAGCTCTGCTTACGCTTGCTGCTTACACCTTTTTTCAATTTCTTGGTTCTTCTCTCATTAGTGTACATTAACTGATTTTCAACTTCTTGGTTATTCTGTGTACATTGACCGATTGCAATGTAGTGAAGAAAAAACTAATTCTGACATCACTACTTTTATAGGCTTTTGTCTTTTATCCTTTTAAGCATGGATTGAAGAGACATTGCTTTTGTCTTTTATGCATTTAAGGATTGGTTCAAGAGACTTTAGTTTCGTTATTATGCTTTTAAGCATGAATTGCAGAAGGTTTGAGAAATTGGCCTACACAAAAGAATTGCACACTAGATTGCGTATATTAGATGACACGACAATTTTTTTTTATTATGAAGTCATAGAGAGTCGAAATTGAGTGCCTTTTTTGCATTGGAATCATGATAGAGCGCTCTACATAGTGATAGATGCCTCGTCTGCATTTATCTGCTTGAGCATACATTTGTAACACTTGATTTGATTGTATTGGTGCTTATGGCTTCTGGTACGTCTCTCGATTTTCTATCCGCCTCTAATGTTAAGGTGAATGGGCATAACTATAAGTAGTGGTCTTCCATCATCTGAATGATTCTTGATGGGATGTGTCTTTGGGACCATGTTACTGGCATTTCCACTAAACCAACTGGTAAAAAGGTTGCTGAAGAGGTACTTGATGTAAACATCAAGAATTAAAACTGAAAAACTCATCTTTTCTTCTCATCAAAACTTAACGAGAAAGAAAGTGAGTCATGTATATATATATATGAATTTCATCTTACAACTGTCATGTACACATGTCTCTCTTACATTGAACAAACCTTTAACCAACTTAACAACTTCTAACAACCTAAACTGACTTTCCCTCCTATACAACCATACTAATCAATTACACATTCTAACTTCAATGGTTTGTGCTAACATCCCCCCTCAAACGAAGGGGGAGTAACACTACACCAAGTTTGTCTCTCAAGTAGCAAAACCTTGAAGTAGATAAAGCTTTAGTGAAACAATCAGCAACTTGATCATGAGAAGGAACATACTGAACAGCCAAGAAACCTTTTAAAACCTGATCCCGTATGTAATGAACATCAATTTCGATATGCTTTGTTCGGGAATGAAACACTGGATTCCTTGCCAATGCAGTGGCACTCATGTTATCACACCATACCACTGGAGTGCGACGAAGAGGGAAGTGAAGTTCTGATAATAGAGATTTTAACCAAGTTATCTCAGAAGCAACATGAGCAAGTGCTCTATACTCAGACTCTGTACTAGATCTTGCCACAACACCTTGCTTTTTAGACTGCCAGGATACTAGATTACATCCAAAGTATACGACATAACCAAAGAATGGATTTACTGGTCTTCAATTGATGATGCCCAATCAGCATCTGAATAACCAGTAAGCAAGAATGAAGATCCTGGTTTGAAGCATAATCCATACTGAATTGTTCCTTTCAAGTACCTTAAAACTCTTTTTAAGGCTTGCCAATGTGAGGTGGAAGGAGATTGCTGATATTGGCTGAGCTTGTTTACAATGTAGGCAATATCAGGACGAGTATTAACAACATATTGAAGACCTCCTAATATGCTTCTATAAAGAGTAGGATCAGTGAACAAAGTGGCAGAGACATCAGGCATCACTTTTGTAATAACTGCAGGTGTATCAACAGGTTTGGTATTGATCATGCCTGCCTTCTTCAGTAACTCAGACACATAGCTGGATTGATTCAAATAGAGACCAGAGTTATCTCTATGAACTTCAAATCCCAGAAACATATTGAGATCACCAATGTCTTTCAAAGCAAATTTCTGATTCAATTGATCAATGAAAGATTGAATCAGATCATTGTTATTGCCAGTGATAATTATATCATCGACATACACTAGAACATACAGAGTAGTGCTTTGATGATGTAAAATGAATAATGAAGTATCAGATATAGCATTGTGGAAACCCCAGGAGAGTAACTGAGACTTTAACTTGTCAAACTAAGCTCGAGGTGCTTGTCTCAAACCATACAGTGCCTTATGAAGATGACAGACCATATTAGGATGATTTGGATGCACAAACCCTTCAGGTTGATTGGTGAATACTTCTTCACTAAGATGACCATTTAGAAAGGCATTATTGATGTCAATTTGTCTCAGATTCCATCCAAGAGTAACAGCAATGGAAAAAATGACTCGAAGAGTAGAAGCTTTAACCACTGGACTGTAAGTTTCCGAGAAATCAATGCCAGGTACTTGCTTGAATCCTTTAGCTACCAATCTTGCTTTGTATCTATTCACTGTACCATCTGAATTCTTCTTGATTGTAAAGATCCACTTGTTACCTACTATATTTTGATTATTAGTAGGTGAAACAAGTGACCAAGTTCCATTTTGAACCAAAGCTTGATACTCCTTGTCCATTGCTTCTTTCCAATGAGGAATGGAAATAGCCTGTTTAACTGATTTAGGAACTTCTTCATCTAAAATAGAAGATGTAGTAGAAACAAACACCTTCTTTTGAATAATTCCAGCTTTAGCTCTTGTGATCATTGAATGAGTATTAATAGGAACATTATCTGTGGTATTAATTTGATCAGATGAATTAGTAGTAACCTCTGGTGATGTTTGAGATGGTACATTCACATTCTGTTCTGTAGAACTTGAATTGGATGGACTAGGCACAGCTTCTGCTTCTGATGAAGAGTATACAGGTATGGATATTAAAGGTCCAGTAGAACCAGTATCTGGAGGTAATGTCTTGGAAGTAAACATCAACTGATATGGAAACTCATCTTCATTGAATAGGACATGTCTGGTAATATATAGTCTACCAGCAGAATTCATACACTTATATCCCTTATGAATAGAGCTATATCCTAAAAATATGCACCTCTCAGATCTATATTGATATTTATGAGCATTGTATGGTCTTGTATATGGATAGCAAGAGCATCCAAACACCTTCAAAATCATGTAATCAGGAGGAACATTATAAAGCAGCTGATATGGAGAGGATCCTTGCAATACTCTTGTAGGTAATCTGTTGATCAGAAAAGTAGCAGCTTCACAAGCATCATACCAGAATTTATAAGGCAATCCAGCCTGAGCAAGAAGAGTTAGACTTGTTTCAACTACATGTCTATGCTTTCTTTCAACTCTACCATTCTGTTCATGAGTATATGGACATGGATGTTGAAAGAAGATGCCTTGTTCCTCCAAAAACACTCTGAAACTTCTAAATTCACCACCCCAATCAGATTGGAAACATTTAATCTTGGCATTAAATTGATTTTCAACTCTAGATTTGAACACTTTGAAGGCTTGAAGTGCATCAGATTTATTCTTTAAAGGAAAAATCCATGTAAACCTTGACCAATCATCAACAAATACAATGTAGTAATTGAAACCATTATGAGAAGTAACTGGAGAAGGGCCCCATAAATCTGAATGAATGAGATCTAGTACATTTTTACATCTTGAACTCGACTGTGAGAATGGTAAAGCATGATGTTTTCCCAAAGGACAGACATTACAAAACTCAGTAGAGGAGCATGGTAGATGAAGATGAGATCGCATCACTTGTTGTAAAGTTTGAACAATGGGGATGTCCTGAGACGAAAATGCCACAGAGATGACATTGATTTTGTGGATGCCCAGTATGCTTGTGTGAAGTTTGAGTGTTTCTGCTGTGATAGAATTGGATTACTGGCAAACTGGTAAAGTCCATCTCTAAGAACTCCCTTAAGTAAGATCTCCTTAGTTGAAGAATCCTTCACCAAACAATCCTTATTAGTAAACTCAATAACAACATTGTTGTCCTTAACCAATTGAGATATACTAATAAGATTCTTTCTTATGTTTGGTACACATAAAGTATTTGAAAATTGTAGTCTAGGATCAGCAGAGGTAATATTTGCATTGCCTATATACTTAATAGGAATAGAATTACCATTGCCAACAATCAAAGAATCATTACCTTGATAAGGTGAGACATGATTCATTTGAGAAGTATCTTGAGTAACATGTGCAGTGGCACCACTATCGAATACCAGGAGGTATCATTTGCGAGAATTTGGTGATTCAAACACGTAACTGCAACTGAGAACCGAAGTATAGCTCGAATTGTTTCCACCGAACTCGTGTGCCAAGAAAATGTGCACTTGGTTGTGTTCCCTGAAAATGACCTCCTCCTCTAAAATTCTGATTTCCATGAATACCATTGAACTGATTTCCATTTGAATTACTAGCTTGTGTTCCCATGTAGTTCATATCTCACTGTAATAGCAAAATGCAGCAGAATGTCCAACTTTGTTACATATCTGACATGTTGGTCTGTTATTGTTTGGAAATCTAAAACCTCCTCTTCCTCGAAATCGACCACTGCGACCTCTATTGTTATTATTGAAATATCTTCCACCATTACCTCCTTGTTTCTGAAAATTATTATTCCAACCATTGGTTGATCCACCTTGTTTAGTTTCAGCAGAATTTACTTGATTTGAGCCTTGAATAGTCATAGAATTTACTCCAGAAATCAACTGTAACTGACCAAGTTTGGCTTCAAAACTAAGTAAACATGATTGTAATTCAGTCCATTTTAGATCTACCTGTCTTTCCAATACAGTTGTAATTGGAAGATATTCTCCATCTAATCCAGAAAGTATACAAGAAATGAGTTCTGCAACTGAGAAATGCTCTCCAGCAGTAGCTATGTTATCAGCGAATTCTTTCATCTTTCTAAGGTAATCACTCATCTTGGTAGATCCTTTTCTTGTAGTTCTAACAGCAGTTCTGTTGAACTGAATCTGTGCTCGATTGTGTGCACCACAAAATTCTTCAATAGATTTCACAGTCATTAGCTGTGTATGTTCTTCCATCCTTAGCAACCACTGATGTTGCAATGTGAGGTTCCAATGTACACAAAAGCCAGGCATACAACATTCTATCACGAGAATGCCAAACTTGATATTCAAGATTTGGTTCTCCTTGATCATTCAACATTAGAGGAACTTCAATTGTTCCAAACAAGATTCCATCTAATCTACATCCTTCAATTGCAGGTACTATAATGGATTTCCACAACAAAAAATTGCTATCATTCAACTTGATCGACACAATTTGGTTAAGAGAATTACCGAAAGGTGTCATCATTGATGTATGGTTTGCAGAGGAACTGGATACATTTGGAGAAGAGAGACCTGAAGCATCCATGGTGATATCTGAATTTGCAGCTCCAGAGTATCAGCAATGGTGAATCTCCACTAAGAACCACTGTGATGTTGATGATTCCTTAAGAACCACAAATCACTAAAAGTGGCTCTGATACCATGTAAACATCAAGAATTAAAACTGAAAAACTCATCATTTCTTCTTATCAAAACTTAACGAGAAAGAAAGTGAGTCATGTATATATATATATATGAATTTCATCTTACAACTGTCATGTACACATGTCTCTCTTACATTGAACAAACCTTTAACCAACTTAACAACTTCTAACAACCTAAACTGACTTTCCCTCCTATACAACCATACTAATCAATTACACATTCTAACTTCAATGGTTTGTGCTAACACTTGAGAAATGGCAAGGTAATGAGGCTCGTGCAAAGGGCATTCTTTGTCAGAGTATTGATATTTCCATTCGAATGGACATATGTGAATTTTCTTTGGTAAAGGAGATTTGGGAGCACTTGCAGCGCTGATATGTTCCTAGCAGGCCACTATTACTTACTTCAGCATCTTTTGACCCTTCAACAGCATGACTCCTTTGTTGAAAAGTTCTATGGTCAGTTTCTTGCAATTTGACGCCAAATGTGCTCCATGATTTCATCTCCTTATTAGACTTGTGATCATTGTATGGATTAGCATACGTGGGAGAACCGACAATGACTCTTTATGTACATGATGTGTCTTCGTCCTGAGTTTGAGTGTATTAGGTTTCAACTTCTTGGTAGTCCTAATTTTCCGAACATAGAAAAGGCACTTACGACACTTCTTGTCGAGGAGGAGCGTCTTCATTTTCCGGCTACATCTACCCAGACACATCTACGTTACAGTAATTTAACAGCTCGATAGTCCATTTCTTCTTTTAGTCTATTTCCTAGTCCACTTGTGAGTTCCCAACTTGTTTCTACTACATCACATCCTCATGAATCTAAGTTAAGAAAAGATGTTCAGTGTCACTATTGTAAGAAGTCCGGTCATATGAGGAAAGAATCTCCTAATCTTCAATCACGAGGTGGCACTATTTCAGTTTCAATAGCTCCTAGTGCACCACCTCTGGTATTGGTTTCGAATCCGTCTTCTTAGGAATAGTTCAGGGCACTTATACAGCAGTTAGCTCAGTCTTATATTGCTTCCTCTTCATTTGGTCGAACTTAACACACGATCTCATACATCAAAGGAAATATAAAAACACATATTGCAATGCCATTTAGGCTATTTAGATATAAACATCGCAAATTAATAATTCAGCACACAAAAATAACCATTTACCTAGCTCCAAATGCGCATAAGCCTAACTGTGGGTCCCATGAGTGTTTGAGATGTCGGCTACGTCTCCATCCACGTCATTATTAACGGTGAATTAAATTCAAGCCGTTACATTATAAGTCTTTCACTTCTATAGTTGAAAATCAAAATTTTACAACTATTAAGATTTTTCGTTCTGACTTTGGTGTTGAGTACTTATCCAACGCATTCCATCAATTTTTATCTGACTAAGGTACTTTTCCTCAACTTTCATGTCTAGACACTCATGCTCAAAATGGTATTATAGAACGCAAGCATCGTCACATTATTGAGACTACGCGGACTCTTCTCATTGCTTCTAATGTTCCACCACACTTTTGGGCCGAGGCAGTATCCACTTTTATCTATTTTATTAATCTTCAACCTTCTTCAATTCTTCAAGGGATTTTTCCGGGTGAATGCTTATTTTTCTTCCCCTTGCTATGATCATCTTTGTGCCTTTTGTTGTGTTTGTTATGTTTTTCTTCCATCTCATGAACGCCCTAAGTTCTCCTCTCAATCTGTTGAGTGCGTCTTTCTTGGTTATAGTCTTGAGCATAAGGGTTATCGTTGTTATGATCCTTCCACTCGTCGGGTGCCCATTTCTCGTGATGTCTTTTTTGTTAAGGATCGTCTTTTTTATAACTCTCATACCTTATCTCCCGTTGAAGTTGTGTCTTTTTTTCTTCAAACCATCGAGTCATCAGTTCCGATCAACTCTGTTCCTACACCTGCTAGGTCTCCTAATTCTCGTTTTCCTTATCATTATTCCCGACGCTCTCGTGTACTTGTAGATGATCAACATGTTTCTGATGATTTACAACCTCTCCCTGCCCCAACTATCAATGATGATGTTCATGATGAGGATTCTTCCGCATCACTCTCACAGTCTCCCACTATTTCACGGTATGATCTTCGTAACCGTAGTACTATTCATCCTCCTGCTCATTTTGGTCTTGTTGTTGCTCATGATATTCAGGAGCCTATCACTTATTAGGAAGTCAAAGAGGTACTTGAGTAGCACTTGGCTATGATTAAATAGCTTTCCACCCTCGAGTGCACAAGTACATGGGATGTTCCTTTGCCAGATCATGTTGTTCTTATCACTATAAATGGGTCTTTAAGGTGAAGGCTCGCTCTAATGGGTCTATTGAGCGTTATAAGGCTCGATTGGTTGCTTGTTGATTTCAGCAAGAACATGGTCGTGATTATTATGAGACGCTTGCTATAGTGGCTCACATGACCACCGTTCTTACACTCATTGTTGTGGCTGTTGTTCGTCGATGGACTATTTCGCAGCTAGATATGAAGAATGCTTTTCTTCATGGTGATCTACAAGATGAGGATTATATGAAACCTCTACTGGACTTCTCTTGTCCAACTGGTCATGTTTGTCGTCTACGCCGTGCTCATTATATACTAAAACAAGCCCCTCGTGCTTGATTTGAGTGTTTTAGCTCAATTATTCTACATGCTGATTTTGTCGTTAGTCAGCATGACCCAGCTATGTTTGTTCACACTTCTTCACGAGGCTAGAATATTTTATTTCTATATGTAGATTACATTATTATTACTAGTGATGATCCATCTTATATCGACTTTGTGAAGCAACGTCTCAGTGAGCAGTTTATGATGTCTGATCTTAGACCTCTTCGATATTTTTTAGGCATTGAGGTCACTTCTACAAATGATGGGTTTTATTTATCACAACAGCGATACACTCTTGATTTGCGTTCTCGTTTAAGTCTCACTGATGCTAAGACTGTTTGCTACTCCCATTGAGCTTCATATCTAGCTACGACCCACTGATGGTACATATCTTTCTGATCCTTCTCGGGTACATGCAACTTGTTGGTAGTCTTATCTACCTCATAACTACTCGACTAGATTTATCATACGTTGTTCATGTGCTCAGCCAGTTTTCCATTGCTCCTACTTCTTTTCACTATGCTTATCTTCTTTGTGTATTGCAATATCTACGGGGGACATCTTCTCGGAGCTTATTTTTCTCTCGTGATAGTACTCTGCAACTGCAGGCATATTCAGATTCCACGTAGGCTAATGATCCTGTTGATCGACGATCAATCATTGGTTATTGTATCTTCTTTGGTACTTCTCTTATTGCATGGGAATCTAAGAAACAAACTGTTGTTTCTTGTTCCAGTGCTGAGGCTGAATTATGTGCTCTCGCCTCTATAACTGTTGAGATTATCTAGCTTTGTTGGCTTCTTACTGACTTTGGTGTTGTGATGCGTGAGCCTACTTCATTATTTTGTGACTGTGGTGGCCCTAAATTCTAGGCCACCTTGCTACCTGTCACATCGCATCCCACGTCACCAAGCCTTGCCAAGTCATGTTCCGTTTATCCTTCACGTTTCGCGACCTACCTGGCTACTTACACTTTTCCATTTATTCCTAACTTAGCTAATTAATTCCCATATAATTATTAATGATTTTATTAGCCACTTAATCAATTTATCAAGTTATAATGAGATTTTACAACAAAAGTATTAATTTAAGTAAGTTATACCGTATACAACAATCATAAGTAGTGGAAAAGCTGATAAAAGATACCATGTATATATCAAGGCGAGTTAAGTATAACAAAAGTTCCATATACATGTAATCAGTGTTCTATGGTCCCCAAGACCCAACAAAATTAAAATAAATACATACTGATATCACACACAAGCTGGCTCTACAATCTTAGTGGTAGTTGCCCAGTACCTCCTTGCCCTTGCCCTTGCTCGTCGAAGGATCTACACTCAGTCACCCAACAAATACAGTGACGAGTCCAGTGAGTAAAGTCACAAGAGAAGTCCACACAATATTCATGAAATAAAATTGAGAAACTACGAGACATGCGAATATAACACCTGACAACAATATTTCATATTCCCATGAATGTAAACAACACACGATAAGTAAAAGCAGTAGTGTGAAATAAATAAACAACGTATACCAATTAAACTAGTTATGAAATAAAGCATTAATCAATAAACATTTGTATAATCACGAGAAAACTCTAACCTACACCAGCCAGTAATCGATAAATCGAATAGGAACCACGTATATACTTATAGGCTTACAGTGGCTAAACCCTAACTTCCGTAAATGGCATGGTCCCTTTCCGGTGCTGTTACACATCAGGACCACCCTAATCCATCCTGATAGTCGTAAATATATTCTACTGCCATCGACACGAGCACTATCACAAGTAACCCATGCATGTAATTTAACCATAACCAATATATATGCACACTGAAATAGGAATAAAACCCCATTTGTGCCCACCAGCAGTCACACATGAAAATCGAAGTCGATAAACCAAATCATGAATTATGTGAGGCATTCTAACGGGTTTACGCACCTCAAAACACGTTTCGACTCATTCAGACACCCAATCCGACCCGACAAGCTCTTTGATACCCGAGCTACGGTCCCCTAAGTCCCTGAAGTTAGTTAAGTGTGTTTATTATGTATTCAAATTGGTTGAATATGTTCCAAATTGATTTTCCCAAATGATCCCTAAAGACTAAGTTAAGTCTCAATTTCATTCTTATGTTACAACACATTTTTAGGCATGAAATGGTCTAAATCGCGAAATCCTCTACTAATACAAAGATTTTTGGTCTCTATATTAGCTTTTCGAAAAGGTTTAGTCTGCAAAATTTCGATTTAAAATAAAAGAGATATCTTAATTCTACGAAACATAGCTCTAATTAGAACATAATCCCACCAACGAACTTAAAAAATCTATTCATCCCAATATAAATTTCTAAAAAAAATGATTTTTGGTCACAAGGCAACATACATTTCCAAATACAATATACCAAGAGATCAGCTCATTTGGATAAGTAGTTAGGGAGTTATGCCTTTAACAAATTTAGTTTCAAAACTTTTCTTCTGAATTCCAACACCTACTTTTAGAGCACTTTTGGACATGAAAATAATTGAATTACAATCACGATTTGGATCTAAAATGAGCAAGTTATGACCAAATTTTATAGACTAATTCCTAATATAACATGTAGAATTCTAGTTTTGGTCTTACAACTTCAAAAACTCATATCTTTATGATTTCAATTCCAAATTAAGAACTTCAATATAGTTGGATTATCAGCTTCAAATGAGGAATCCATATATATAAATCAATTGCAAATATTCAATCATCTACCTTTTGGAATTAGCCAAAAATGAGAAATAATTTCAGTATGACATAAATAGATGTGTACCTAGTTGATGTACCACCTAGCTTGAGAAATTCTCGCCAGTCTCCCATGGATTCCTTCTTTCCATCAACCTCCTTCTTCTCCAACTAGTTCTCTTGATTGATATGTTCAAAATAAAAATGGTTTCCTTGCATGTGTTGATCTTATATACTAAGGTAATATTAATTCATAGCCATTAATCTCCATGTATTTACGTATCTCGAAGCTCATCTAATGATCCAAATCTTGACATGTATCCCATTAACTCCCACTAACCCAATCAAAGTGACACTAATTTGCTACTCACATGGTTTCTAGATGTGTCAACACATATCTCTAGTATAATCTCAAGGTTTCTAATTTAAATAACCAAACTATATGGATTGATTTATTTTTTTTAATTACATTAGCTTAGGCCCATTATAATATGTATAGTTAGTGTTTTTATTCACCAAATCGACAAATTTTGTGATCCTACTAACCCTCGATTACTCGGCACTCGATGCCACGCATCTCGACACGCACTTCGAGGTACGTCATAGCCTATTGTTTTAATTGAATTTTACTTGGCCTATGGTCACATTACCCATTTTAATTGATTAACTAGTCATCATAACATGAATTAGACTAGTTTCCCCAATGTACCAGTAGTTCGCCTATCCGACACCCGTATTGACACGCCTTTCGAGGTGAACACCCATCACACAAATTCGCCTGATAGCAACATACACACATATAAAACATCAATAAACACTGTTCGGGTGTTTAAAACAAAGTCACCCAATCATTTTAATTTCTTTAGAAAAATATTTGGGTGACATTCTTTAGCTTACACAAACTCGCCTGATAGCAACATTCACTCATAAAAAACATTAATAAACACCGTTCGGGTTGCAAGGTTGTTGTGGTCCCTTGAATTTTGCCTGAGATGTGCACATACACTAATACCAATGTATGTCTAAGGGACCTCAATAACTTTGTAGCAAAAGTATGTCGTTGTTGGACCATCCTTAAATTTTTATGTTGGCAAGCATAAAAACTTCCCCATTTTAGTTAATTCTAAAAATTTGCTTCTTCTTTTTTTTGGCGTGTATGATGCAGAGGACGCAAAAAGTGTTGCTGAGAAGGAGATTAATAAAGTCGGTCAAGCCCGCAAAATGCTTGTAGGTGTACAAGCTCAAGCTAGCACTGACTCTACTGTTCTTTGCTCACTTGCGGGCGGCGGAATATGTTAATTATATATAAGAACTTACAAGTGAATGTTTATTCAACATTCAACTGATCGATCGTCATGAACGCCATGATTATTTGTGCCTTTTAGTTCGTCTGTTTGGCTTTGTTAAGTGAATAAATATGAGCATATATATTTGTGCATGTGTTATATATGCTCATTCACTTGTGTCTCAATAAGAGCTAGCAGTTCATCAAGAGTGATGAAATTAACTAAAGACTAGCTATATTTTGTTGTACTAGTCTTCCCTTCCCTTCACTTTTTATTATTATTATTATTATATACATATGTATGTGTGTATGTTGTCTCGTCTTTTGCATGATTGATGATTAATTTACAACATTATATTTATATACAATTGAATGAGAGCTTTAATTCCCTGTTAGCTATATATATAATTATGCATGTAAAATATGTACGCATACATATTGTCAAATTAAATATAACCACATCTGCTATGATTATTTGAATCCTCTAGATGGGGTTGAGGATAAGTTTGAATGGTAAAATTTGGTTATCATGACCTACTAATTATAAGCAATTGCTACCTGACATAGTTTAACAATTAATACATGATGAAGAGTTTTTACTTAGCTGAGCAAATTAACCATCTCATCTCTCATGGCATGACAGAATTAAAATCTCGAGACTTCTATATACAGATTTACATCTAAACAATCATGCTCTCAAATAATGAAACTAGGTTTAAAACCAAATGAGAGTAGAAATAATTTCACTACTCATTCCCAACAATATGTTTTTCAGAAGCTTCTAGAAGTGGTTTCAGGATTGTATAAAATCTTTACATGGATTAGGTATGAATTAATCACGACTATATAATCCGTCAGAAACACCATGTGAGCATATATAGTTTCCAATACGCATTCATCAAAACTGCAGCGTATATCACGGGTATCAAAACTAATAGCAAAGAGAAAAAAGCCCTTCTATATTAATTAATAACAATATGAATTTCACTACAAGTAAAAGCCTTGAACGAGAGAAAATCCTGTCACTAAACGTCAATTTAATTTCCGTCACTAATACCCTTAGCAACCAAGTCTTATTGTCGCTCCCCTGCTATTGCCACTCTAGCTAAAGGGTCACAAACCCTTTAATCTCAATATCTTTTTTTTTTTTTTGAAATCCAGACATTCTCATTTAATTCCTTGACTTTGTTGATTTTTTTCCCTAATGACTTTGTTTAATTTAAATTAAGTAAATTCATATTGCAGACAAAGAAAATTTGTTAAATTAAAGCCCGATCAATTTTATGGTATAACATAGTTTCACTTCAAACTCTTTACTTAAACAAGAAGCCTTCGAGTATGAAAAAATGCATCGAGAAAAGGGGCAGCTCCAAACCCTAAAATTATTTCTTTGATTATTTATTTTTTTTATACATCTTGAACCACCCGTTGATCTTCTCTTTGGATCAGTGGCGATTCTAATCACATCTTTTCATGAACGGTAAAGATTGGTTCCATTCTTGTTGTGCTACATCTCTTTCATCTTTTGTTCGTAGATCTATGTGGTTGTTGGATTGATACTTTTCACTAAGATTTTTCATTCCGTTTGGTTCAGCTTTTTTATTGTTTATTGTTGATGTGATACTCAATAAGCAGCTTTTGTACCGTTTGGTTCCATTTTATGTTTTTTGCGATTAGTTGACGTGGCACTGATGTTGCAACTAAAACTATCAAAATCACTATGATTTCGAAAAGCATCTCCCTACATGCTTTTACTTTTCATATAAGCACTTATCCACATCATCAAGCATATGCTAAAAGAAAAAACCGTGTAAACCAAAAAAAAAAAAAAAAAAAAAAAAAAAGACGAAACCAAACAGGGCCTTTGTTGGAAGTTATGATTGTCTTCACTTGTTGGAAGTCTTACGGTTTATTCTCTTATTGAAAGTTTTATTCATCATTATGTGGTTCTAGTAGTGTTTTCTTCTCTTGTTGGAAGTTGTATTAGTCATTATGTGGTTCTAGTAGTGTTAGTATACTGTTACATGTTCCAAATGTTTGTAGAGAACGGTTCTTGATTATCATATTGTTTCGATATAATTGTCGCATTCACAACCAAATTCACGAAATTAGATATTCTTTTGAACAAATATGATTAGCGAATCAATGTACTTACATTATAACAATTGATTATATGTTTGGCTAGTAGAGTCATAATTGATGATTAATTAGATTTCTATCTTCAAAAAAAAAGTCGCACTTCGAATTTTAAAATGGAAGATTTTAAGGAACGTTTCATCCTGAATATTATCATTTGTGTTAGTAGTGTTAGCTAACATCATTGAGCTTAGGCAGATAATATGATGTCGAGGCATTCATCAAAATAAATTGATAGAGGGAGGATCTACATTCTAAAAGCATCAATTCCCTTTAGTAATGATTCTTTCATCAATTCATAATCGCTCAAATCAAACAACATGTCGCAACAAAAGTTCATTCGGCAACGTTCTATCAGCGAACTGGAGCTATAAATTGGATCACAACGTCTTCATGGGATTGAGATTCTAAAAGTTTTCAAGTCCAACAACTATTATAGGCCATATATCATTGTGCGGCGCAAATTTACGTACATTGACAAAGAAAGGCAAAGCTTAACATCCACATCTAATAACCAGAAAATTCTGTTAGAATACCTTACTAGTATGAAAACACCTTAGATTGAAAGAATTTTAATCATCATAACTAACAATAACAATATCATTGTATTCAAAAGCTTGTGGAGCATATTAGAGAACAATGACAAACCATTTATACCTGCTGCTTGAGATCATAAGGTGTGCTTATGATTGATATATATATATATATATAGATTGAATGAAAAAATAGAAATAAAATGTAAATAAATAACGAAAGTGAGTTTGGCAATAGATCTACACAGTTCATATCTGATGGTTCTTAGTACGCTTATAATGGTGCTACATCACATGTTACACCAGATTCTTCACGGATGAGTGGTTGTGCTCCTTACCAAGGTAATATTGCTTTAATAGTTGGAAATATAAATGCTTTACCTATTAAATATGTTGGTACTACAAATATTAAGTCTACAAATAATAGACTTTAGTTTCACAATATATTGTGTGTTCTAAGCATAAAGAAAAATCTTTTAAGTATATCTCAACTAGCTAGAGATAATAATGTTGTGGTTGAGTTTACTAACAAACATTGTTTGGTAAAGGATTCTTAAACTAATGAAATGTTGTTATTTAGAGTACTACATGACGGACTCTACATCTTCTCTAAATCTTCTTCATTGTTACGAGTTTCACTGTCAATAAGACAACATCATAAAGCTTTGTGGTGTCAACAAAGCCATCATCCTTTATCTGACATTTGAGGTTAGGACATCCAGCTACACAAACCTTCCAGCAGATTATGAGATCTAATCTACATAATCTAGTTGAATTTTGTTATGTATGTTGATTGGGTAAACATCATGCCCTTCCATTTGGAACATTCGATTTTTGTTGCAAGTCTGTATTAGAATTGATACATACTGATCTATGGGGGCCTTAACATGTATCTTCTAATGGTGGATTCCATTACTATATTACATTTGTAGATGATTGTACAATATTTACTTGGATTCATCCTATGAAATACAAATTTGAAGCTTCGAATATATTCAAGTTGTTCAAATTACTAGTTGAGAATCAATTCTTTACTAAAATAAAGAAGGTACAATCTAACTAGGGAGGTGAATATCGAGTTTTCAAATCATTTTTGGAGGAAAACGATATTTTGTTTCAACATCCTTGTCCTTATATACATGAACAGAATGGAAGAGCAGAAAGGAAACACAGATAGATTGTAGAAACCAATCTAACTCTTCTTGCTCAAGCACAATTACCAGTTTCATTTTGGTGGGATGCTTGTGAGGCGGCAGTATTTCTGATAAACAGATTACCAACGAGTGTATTGTAGGGTATTTCACCATATGAAAAGCTATATGGGGTTTGCCCTGATTACATGATGCTGAAAGTATTTGGCTGTGCTTTTTTCCCATACACAAGGCCATTTAGTTCTCATAAATACAAGTATAGGTATGCAAAATGCCTATTTTTAAGATATAGTTTAGTACATAAGGGTTATAAATGCTTGAATTCAGCTGGGTGGTTGTGTATTTCAAGACATGTGTTGTTTAATGAGAAATAGTATCCTTATACATCTTTTTCTCTTCAAAACAATATGTTTATGCACCTACTACATATGTTGGTCCTATGGTTCCTTTACATTTTCTTATACCATATTCTGGAGCATTTACTACTAACAGTCCTTTTCCACCAGCTACTTTTACATCTAATTCCATGTTTGGCAGTAGCTACCTCACCTCCTTCACCTACTCCTACACTTGAAGTCTTACCAACTATTCTTGAGCCACTGTTTGATGTATCTGTTGATGTTACTCAACCTCCTCCTCCACACAATATACATTTAATGGTCACAAGGGCGAAAAATGGATTGTCAAACTAAAAGTTTTTCATGTGTCTACAACTATTGAAGATATTCCTAAATCTGCAAGTCAATCCTTATCTATTCCACACTAGAAAGATGATATGCAAAAGGAATATCGGGCACTAATTTAGAATGATATTTGGTGCTTGGTTCTTGCTTCTCCAAATCAAAATATTGTGGGTAACAAATGAATTTTTACAATCAAGAGAAATTATGATGGGATTATTAACAGATACAGAATAATACCAAATGATTTAAGCAGGTACCTGGAGTAGATTTTGATGGAACATGCAGTCTTGTGGTTAACAATCAGAGTCATCTTCTCTATTGCTGTTTAATATGGTAGGCCAATTAGACAAGTTGACATTAATAATGCTTTTCTAAATGGTCATTTGAAGGATGAGGTTTACACTACAAGGAAAATGAAATTTAGAAACGGAATTAGCAACGAAAATAAGTTCCGTTGCTAAAAAATTTAGTTAGAGACGGAATTGAGACGGACTAATTCAGAGACGGAATTGAGACGAATCAGAGACGAAAATGGAAACGAAAATAGAGACGAAATTAAATTCCGTCTCTAAAAAATGGCGCCAACATTCCCACCAAAATTTTCATTTTTTACAATTGTCCATTAGTCTCGAGATTTGTGTGTGCCTATTTCCGTGCCCTTCTCGCGTTCCTCAACTCTCTTTCGATCCTCTTCACCAAGCCGTGCTACTCTCTTTCGATCCTCTTCACCAAGCCGTGCCCTACTCGCACTCCTCTACTATCTGATTCATCGTCGTCCTCGCGCCTCTGCTCCGTCGTCGTCCTCACGCCTCTGCTGTCATCCTCGCACCTTTGTTCCGTCGTCTTCCTCACACCTCTGCTCCCTGGTCGTCCAAACGCCTCTGCTCCGTCGTCGTCCTCGCCCTCGCGCCTTTGCTCCCTAGTCGTCCTAGCACTCCTTTGCTCCCTGGTAGCGCTGCCCTGCTCTGGTCGTCGTCGCGTTGTTATGCTCCAGTCGTGCTCTTTTTCAGTCCGCGCCTCTGCTCCTTTCGGCTCTCACATCGTGCTCTCATTCAGTCCCCTCTTCGACCTCTCTGCTATCTCATTGTGCTCTCATTCAGTCCGCGCCTCGCTGTGTTTCATTGGTGAGTTCTCCCTCTTTCCTCTCAAAATATTGCTTTTTGGTTAATTTGCAGTGAGATGTTTTGTTTGCTTTTACAATGATTTATGATTTTTACTCGGGCGTGAGATTTTATTGTTTCATGTATTTAGTTGTTTTTATGCTTCTTTATTATACACAAGTTGTTTTGGTGAGTAACAATTCGATTACAATGTTGCCAAAAGAAGCTCGATTGAGAAACCTATAAGTTAAATCCAAATCCCTCCTTGATGAGGGGCCCAATTAACATGTTTGTGTATTGAAGTTCTTGCATGCGTATTCCAGAGGTCCTAAAATGAAATTCAGAATCATTTATTGATCACTTGTAAGGTACTTTTGTTTTATGTGTCGACTCTTTCTTTATAGTGATGGATCAGAGAAATTAAACATGTTGGAAATTCTATGTGATTAGGCATACGTATGTTTCTTAATTTCAACAATTTGATATGTGTAATTACTTTCAACTTGTTCCTTGTGGCCTTCACAACCTAATTCATATCAGTTACATACTTTTTTTTAACAAATAAGTTAGTGAATCAATGCACTTTCATTTGGGCGATTTTTCTATGTTTATTCATATATCAAGTCATTGATGCTTAATGAGATTTCTACCTGCATACTACGACAAAAACATCACATAAAGTGAACCAGTGGGAGTAGTTATTAGATGAGAACTCATTAGCATTGTTGAGGCACGTTTCTAACATTTATAATACTACATATTATTATTTGTACTACATGTATAATCGTACCACATTAATAACATATTATTACTTTTTTTTGGGTGAATGCATATTAATTACTTCTAGTAAATGGGCACGTGCTTCGCATGTAAGGTTCAAATATTTTTTTATAAGGAAAATATGAAAGGCATAAAAATATTTAACTCATAATTCGAGTTTGAGATTGAAAATGGATGTTGCATTTCATTGGTAGATAATTAAAAATGACCATAATAAATAATTTAAGCATAATTATCTAAACAAAGTTAAAAAAAAATGAATGGATTTAATGATCAGATAAAGCACTGGATCAAAGGAGAGGAATTAACCTTGTACATCACACATATGACACCTACTAATTCTCTGATTGTTGGAAAAAAGTAATATCTCTTTTTGCTACTTAAGAAAAAGAACCAAAAACTAAGAAAAAGAAATATATGAAAGCAATTCTTACATACGCAATTAGTTTTTGCAAAACCACTACAATTCCAAAGTTGCTTCTAAATCTTTATTCTTCACCTTTGCACTTCAAACCTCCAAACTTGAAATGCATCTAATGGAAGATCGCACATATGATAGATCACGTTGCGTTTTTTAAAAGAGAGAGGAAGGGCTGTGTTTTTAAAGAAGAAAGTCGTTTTCAGTTAATCTAAATCCATAGAAGTTACAAAGAGAGGAAACAAGAATGGAGGGGAGAGAGAAACGTAGAGGGTAGTTATCAAATAAAGAAGTCGAGAAGATTAAGTAATATTCAAATATAATTTGTCTACCTAAAACACCCTCATACTCTAACTACCATTTAATTTTGAAACCAATATGAAAAAACAAATTAAGGTCAATATAGGCAATATTGCAAAGTTTTATTTAATAGAATCCTAGGGAGGATTGCTATTAGATATAGTATAGATAACCACTTCTCTTCAATTTTTTTTTTCTAGTGTAATGTGTTTGTGAAGGTAATGAGACAAAAAGTTGGGTTTCTAAGGTTGTGTTGATTTCATCTTGTTAATTTTCTTCAATGGGTAATTTTAAATTTGGATGATATGGGTTATTTTTATGCTTGACATGCTGATTGTTTTGGTTGGGTTCGCTATCTCTTGGCTTTTGCTACTGTTATTTTCGCAGCTCATAAAGATCTATGGTGGGATTTTTTAAGGGTGCTTCGTTAGCTATGGTGGGATTGTTGATGGGTGTCTTGTTTTTTGCCACATTTTTTCATGTTTTTCCCACTATATTTGATTCACTTGTGTGTATATGCATGTGTGTAGAGAAAGGTACCAATAGAGTAGGTATAGATGAATCGTACCTATAATTATATAATTTCTACTTCTAGTTAGGATTCAAAAAACTAGGATTACTCTTTTAGTTAATGTTGCTATTTCACATAAAATTTCTAGAGAATTGAATAAACCTATAACCTTAAGGAGGTACGAGTGAACAAGTAGTAGGAGCTTTGATACTATGTGGTATTTGTATGCCTCTTAGGGTAAGGGAGTTTCTTGGAGAATGTTTTATGTGTTACTTCATATAGAGCTATGTAATTTGGGCTTTGGTAGATTTTTATCATGATTGCTAATGATAGGTTTGCATAAAAAAGAAAAAAAAACAATCGAAAGGTCTGCCAATTGGGCCTGTCTGTGATGTTTTTGATCTTACAATGCTAAGAACACAGTGTACTGGCTATTGCCATTTGTAGAGAGCAATCAGATTGATACTAGTTTCGAAACTTGATGTTAAAAATGTTCTCTTGCTTGTGAAGTGCTTGACTTTTTGAAGTATTGGGATATAACTACAAATAATGTGTTGTGTTCCAAAGGGGCAACTATTTTGAGGCTACCTTTTATATTATCAATTAGTTATGAATCTCTTGTTGGAGTGATATTGAACTACTCTGAAGCTCTCACTGTCAATTTTTTTGTTGGTCCTAGGTTGTTTAGGAGATTGCTATATGATTGTTTCACTAATTGATGTGTTTTATTCATAGTTTTTGTTTTATTGGACTGTAGCCTGTTGAGGCAAAATTTAATAATGCAATTGCAATGCTTAATATTTGGTTGATTTTGGTATGAAGTAAAGACCTTGCTAATGGTTTTTAACTCTACATTTTTTGCTCGTTTATCAATTCTCGGCCTATAGGCTTGTAACTTAAATCATTAGGTATGATTTAGTCACACGTGGGAGTAGCTATTGATTTTTCTGCTATAATATTCATGTGTACTGTGTTGTCTTTTTTCTTGAGCGACGAGTAAGCGCTGTCCAATTCATGGCCACATATTCTCATTTTAAAAGCTGATTTCACGATTATTATTGGTTCATTGCATAACATTATTGTTACTTCTTTCAGGAAACCTGATGATCATGGGATATCATCGTGGGGATGGAACTTGAGTGGTCGACATTCTACATATCATGCTTTATTTCCAAGGGCATGGACTATTTATGATGGTACTATTTTCCTTGTTGCTGTCCTACAATGAATTACATTGTTAATTTTAGCTTATACCTTTGGTTTTCTATTTGAATACAAACAAAGAACGCGTGAACGCCACTTTGGCAACAGCTGAGTTGTAGTGCTTTTGTATTCGCTACGTTACTTGGACCTTGGAATGAAGTAAATAATCTACCTTGCCATTACAACTAAGCTTAGCTTCATCGTGTCCTTACAAATCCTTATTTATATTTTGTTAATTTTTACACAAAGCTTCCAATTCACTTTTTTTGATGTTTCAGCTCTATTACTTTCCTCTGTAAGTGCATGTTCTTTATTCTTCTGTTGTGGCCTTATTTGACTTATTATGTTCTCTTCTAATTTTTGCTAGACCTACAGACACAAGTGCTTTGTTTTCATTATTTGCTCTATAATACTGCAAATTCTCAACGTATTATGTTCTCTTCTAATTTTTGCTCAATATTGTGGATCTTTATACTTTTTGTATTCCCTTTGTTTTCACCTTATGTAGTTTTGTGATCATTAGACATTTTTAATGAAATGATTCAAATTTTCCTTTTGCTGGCATGTTGTCGTGCTTTAGCAAAGCTTTTTGTTCATGTAGTTAGGTAGGTTCTCAGATTCCCCCTTCTGATAAATTGTGTTAGTTGGACACACAAGTAGCCATGTACCGTCGGAAATTATAGTAAAATATACTATTTTCTTTTGCACTGTAAATGGAGATAGTTTTTTTACAGTTTCGTTTTTTTATCATGAGTTTGATCTATTTTGCAATATTTGCAGAGTGTGGCCCTATCAGTAGGTGACTGGTTCTCCAATCGAGTGGGAGTTAGTGCCATTGATTGCCCATATCCCTTTGACAATACCTGCCATAATCTGGTTTTCAAGTGAGAGATGAGGAATTTAAAGCATATCATGTAACTTTTATAGTTGTTTACATGACTTTTAGATTGATAATTCTTTCTGAGTATATTTAGAGGATTGTAAGTTTTTTTTGTGGTTGTTGAACAATAGGATTGGTGGTTTTTGTGAATACTTAGAAATTTGGAGCATTTATTATACTTGACAATTTTTCGTGGATATATAAATCTTTTTCAAATTTTGAATTTTACATTTTTTTCTCTCATTTGAATATTTGTTGATATATATTGTCGATGTCTGAATGTCAAATTTTGCTTTTTTGGGGGATGTTAGCACCCCCGAGGAGTTGTTGGAGGGGGTGCAGGCGATGGAGTAGGTCATATGGTTGTATTTTCAAGTTATAGGTTGGAGAACCAATTGGATTGAGTTTTTGTTTGAAAACTAAACAAAAAGGAAAATTAGAGACGGATTAGCAACTGAATTCAGAGATTTCGCTGCTATTCCGTCTCTAATTCTCGAGGAATAGATGCATGAATCAGCAACGGATCAGAGACGGAATTATTATATTCCGTCTCAGATCCGTTGCTAATCAGAGACGGATCAGAGATGGAAAGCAATAATCCCGTCTTTGATCCGTTTCTGATTAGAGATGGAATCTATAATTTCGTCTTTGATCCGTTTCTGATTAGCAACGGATCAGAGACGAAATTATTGCTTTCCGTCTCTGATCCGTCTCTGATTAGCAACGGATCAGAGAGGGAAAGCAATTACAATCGTACCATTTAGAAAAATTTCCATTTCTGTTCCGTCTCTGTTCCGTTTCTGAATTCCGTTTCTAATTCGTGTCTAATCAGAAACGGAATCATATTTCCATTGCTGATTGAATCAGTGTCGACGATTTTAGAGACGGAATTCATTCCGTCTCTGTTTCGTTGCAGATTTCAATTAGAGACGGAATTTATACAAGTCAGAGACGAAAATTTCCGTTTCTGATCTGTTGTTTTTTGTAGTGTTTATATTAATAAGCCAGAGGGCTTTATTGAAGATAACACTTCTAGGATGGTTTGTTGTTTTCAAAAGCCATTATATGGATTACGACAAGCTCCAAAAGCTTGTTTTAATGAATCGAGACATAAGTTTGTTGAATGGGGATTTCACAATGCAATTTCAGATACATTAATGTTTACCCTTCAAATAAATGGCTCTCTACTTTACGTGTTAGTCTATGTAAATGATATTATCATTACAAGAAACAATTCTCAGTTAATTCAATTCTTTATCAGTAAGTTACACAATGTGTTTGCCTTGAAAAACATTGGTAATCTTAACATGTTTCTTGGCTTTGATGTTCATAGTGATTCATCAAGTTTATTTCTCACCCAATATTGCTATATTGACTCTTTACTTCTGAAAGCTGACATGTCTTCGCAAAACTTTGTTGATACCTCTGCTACACTAAGGAAATGTGTTCCCTCTGATCATGATCCTCATTTCCATGACCAGACTTTGTATTGCTGCATTTTGGGTGGCATATAATATGTTAGTAACACTCATCCAGATATATCATATATTGTGAATAGGCTGAGTCAATCTCAACAAGCTCCAACTACATCCCATTGGCGAGCTCTTAAGCGTATCCTCATATATCTCAAAGGCGCCATTCACTGTGGTCTTGTTTTCAAATCAGGTTCTCAGTTAATTCTCACATGATACTCGATGTTGATTAGGCATCCTCTATTGATGATTGTAAGTGTGTAGCAAGTTATGCGGTTTATTTTGGTGGAGATTTGGTGTCATGGCTATCGAAGTAGCAGTATTGTAGCGATCGAGATCTAGCACTCGAGTCGAATACCGGCACTTGCTCGGGCTACTTCGAGATCACTTGGTTGAGGTCTTTACTCTCTGAATTTTGTTTTCCTCTTCAACATCAACCTATGGTATGGTGCGACAACATGAGTGTAATAGCATTAGCAAGGAATCCAGTGTTTCATGCCAGAACCAAACATATTGAGATAAATGTCAATTGCATACGAGATCAGGTCCTTAAGAAGTTATTATCTATTCATTATGTGCCTTCTCATAACCAAATCACATATTGTTTTACAAAGGCCTTGTCATTCTCTAGATTCTGCTATCTAAGGGACAAACTCGGTGTCACCATACTCCCCCTTCGTTTGAGGAGGGACGTAAGTCAAAACCATTAATTAGATGAAATTAGCATTGCTAAGTACATTACTATGTTGTATGGTTTACATCTCAGTGTCAGTGTGAATGAGCTAACTGAACATTCTAGAGTAGACACGTGTACCACTCATGTAATTTCATTCTATCTATAAAATAACTCTCACTCCCTAACAGAAGTTAGTTAGAGAGTTGAGATGATGCATTCTTAATTTCTCTTTGTCGATATTCCTAAATAAGAAAAAGAGGAAAAACTTGGAAAGTACTGAGTTTTTTTTATCAAAATGAAAAGGCGCTAGGGCTGATATCAAGTGGATTTCAACATAGGTGTCTTCAAGTCAAAGGAATTAAAACCTTAAGAATAAAAACTCACCAATGTTCTGGTAGCGGTTCAACTCTAAATAATTCAAAACATGCATGTTTTAGGGCGGTAAACTAATTGTGTTGTTGATCTTAGTAAGAATGAGCTTTCGAACTTAGATTTCACCAACTCGGATTTCACCAACAAATTAAAAGGTTAAACCTTGATTTTGCAAAAGTTATTGAGTGTCAACTATTATTAGGATTTTTCATGAAAATGCATTTGACTTGGGCACTTAATTTATCCAAATATTTCCTAACAAACTAAAACAGAAACTTCAAATTTTTATCCTTCTTAAACCTTACAATGCAAGCAACGTACACCACATGTCTCGCTGTTGGATCTTCATCAATCCCTATGACACATTTTTCGAGGCCGATATCATGGACATTTCATGCAGGCACATTAATCTCCACACACCTTGCCACACCGGGCCAACTCCTCTACGCACTAATTAGCGCACTCACGTTTAAAGTATATGCCGCCACTATTCTGTCCGTTACATCATCACTCGTGTTCTTCAGATTAATTTACAAATGTACAACAGTTTTTACTTTATATGAGCAAAATGAGGGCCGTTTTTTTTTCTCAATCTAGGCAATAACGCTTATTGAGAACGCGTTATCAACATGTGTACATTTTTTTGCTGACGTGGACACGTGAATAGCGCCTTTTGAGAAGGCGCTATCCACGTGTCCTATCCACGTCAGCGCATGGGTTTAGGGTGGCTGACGTGGATGTAACCAGAACGAATAACGCCTTCGCAAAAGGCGCTATTCGTTCTGGACAAGGCCACGTGGATCCACGTGGACATGGGTAACACAGATAGTGCCTTAGCAGAAGGCGCTATTTGTGTTTATCCCCTTCTTCCTCGCGCGATAGGGACGCAGAGAATCTCTGCGTCTCTGTCCTGTCGCGCGAGGAAGAAGACACACCCGTGACGACTAGTGTGTAGGCGTCATGGGTGTGTTGTAGGGGGGGGGGGGGTGGGTCGGGTATATAAGGAGGGGAGGGGCAGAGGCCGAGTAGCATGAGAAGGTGTGGCTGGTGTTGGCGAGAGAGAGGAGTCGAGGGAGTTGACGGTGAGGGAATTGGGCAGAGAGTAGCAACAATGAAGAAGGAGGATAGGGAGTTGATGGAGCGGCGGAGAGTCCCGAGCAGCAAGGTGGCTTGAGGCGATGGCAGAGAGATCGACCAGCAGAGGTAGGTGAGGTGGTGTGCGCGGAGCTGAGGTTAGTCAGTTAGGTAATTAAGTTTTAAGTTTGTTTAAGTGAGTTAGGTAATTAAGTTTGTTTAAGTTAATTACGTATGTTTAAGTTAGGTTAGTCAAATAATTAAGTTTGTTTAAGTTAGTTTAGTTTAGTTTAGTTTAGTGAGAGTGTTTAGGTAGTTGAGGTAATTATGTTTGTTTAAGTTAGTTTACTTAATTAAGTTTAGTTAATTAAGTTTTGTTTAATTTAGTTTCAAGCTCATTTAGACTTTGAATTCGTTGCGATCCACTTAAAAACACTTGAACATATCTACGATTTTTGGGTTTTATATTTTGGATATGTATACGTTTTATTAGGTACTTTTAGGTTACGTTTGGTTCACATAGTTTGGTTGATTTATTTAGACTAGGTTACGTTAGTTAATTTACTTACTTGAGGTTAGTTTTCATTTATTATTTGGGTACATGTTCGCTACGGTTACTTGGCTTACGTAACTGTAATGAATGTTCTAAACAAACGAAAATACAATGTCATTGCTGGAATATTACGTTGCGGTCGAAAAGCGGAGGAAACAAGTAAGTTCATTCATTTAGTATTTTCATAATAATTTATTTAGGTGAGGTTATGATTTGCATGATATATAGGGACATTCCTATTTTGTTTATGAAGAACGGTTCATATGTTTATTTATTGAACGTTATTACACAGAAAATGACAGTGCGAAAGAATGAGTATGCTCTGTAGTTGCGCTATTATTGCGATCTTCTACATCAAAAAGTTCGATTGCGCTATATAACCGCATGATTGTCAACTATTTCCCGTACAAATTTTGTGCATTTGTCTGTAACATTTTTACATCCAAATTCCCAAACTATTAATTACTACGTTAGTTTTGTTTTGTTTTGTTTTGTTTAGGTTAGGTTTTTTAATTTGCTTAGTTATGTAATTAATAGTTTTATAACCTTTTTTTTAGTTGTACTGCAATGGATCCAGGACCTTCAGATCCATCACTGTTGCAACTCCAATCTACACACAGATCAACGCGAACCTAGAGGGGCGAGGTAACATGTTTTTCCTCAATACGTCATATTTACACCAGCAGTGTATCAAAAACATACTTTAATACATTTTCAATTACAAGGTGTACGAAACAATGTGCGTACATCGAAGACTTGGGGTCGTTGATCGAACGATGCAGTATCATTCTAGGATGATCCCATTTCTTCGTTCCAGTGGGTTTTATGGGATATCTCAGGTAGCATTTTTCAGCCTCGATTGGGCTTTGATTATTGCGTTTGTAGAGAGATGGCGTCCTGAGACGCATACATTTCATATGCATTGTGGGGAGTGCACCATTACACTCCAAGACGTGCAGGTACAGCTTGGATTGCCTATCGAAGGTATGCCTGTGACGGGAACGACGGACGCAGACTATGTTGATGTCTGCGAGAGGCTACTTGGACGAACTCCTGGTCGAGATGACGTCGTTGGTTGTAAACTTAAGGTCGATTGGCTTGAGCGTAGCGTTCCAACAATAGATGATGAAAGCGATGAAGAGTCGGTCCAACGTTACGTTCGATCGTACATACTGCAAATCATCGGTGGTTGTCTTTTCGCCGACAAGTCCAATCGATTTGTACATTTGATGTTCCTACCTTTGCTGGAGGATTTCCAAGTTGCAGGACAATATAGTTGGGGGAGTGCGTGTTTGGCTTATTTATACAGGGAGTTGTGTCGCGGATCTCGTGCAGGGGCACATGAGGTTGCTGGCGCCTCAATTCTTGTACAACTGTGGGCATGGGACAGATTTCCATTCATAGCACCGTGGCGTCTTCGTGTATCTAGAGCTCAACAGCGAACGGTGGATGGCCAAAATATGCTTATGGAAGTTCCACTCAGACACAGGTATTAAAGTCGATTTGTCATTACTTTTCAAATAATTCTTGTCCATGTTCATTTATCATAACTTATTGTTTCCTACACAGATGGCTCGATGCATTTTCGGTTTCACAAAATGCGACGCAGGTCGTATCGGCATACCGTGAGGCATGAGGATGATGTGGTGTGGCAACCATATAATGAACTCATGGGGTCTCTTCCCGAGTACTGTACAAATGGTCACTGCAGTTGGCTCTCGACGTGTCCCCTTATTTGTTTCCACATTGTGGAGTGGCATCGACCAAAAAGAGTCATGAGACAATTTGGCATGGTACAAGTAGTGCCACCTAATTGTGCTTACGACGCCCAACTGCACCGCATCGAATTGCGAGGACATCATCATGAAAATTGGGTGACTTTTCACGCAAGCTACATAAACATGTGGGAAAATCGTAGGGGCACGACGGCGACAGCGGCACTGAATGAAGGGCATGAACATTGAGACTACATGACGTGGTATCGATCGGTCACTAGGAGATTCATAGGACACGACGGGGCGTTATGCGACTACTCGGTAATCTTCTAACTCTTAATTTTCTTCGAACATTTAATATTTTATATTTCATGATTTGATCTCCTAATTTTTGTATATCAGCGTAACTTGGTGCATCGACTTAGGCGTGTGTTTATTGAGGATGGGTACGAGCAAGGTCTTGCTGCCCTTGATGAAGGGATTAAAATCTTGGACGAAGATGAAAGACAAAGGTCTAATCTTTCGCATGACGGAATTGACGTCCAACAAGACATAGATGAGGATAATGAACAAGAAGATGAAGAAGACGATCAGGGCGAACCAAACATAAAGGTGAGAAGAAGACGTACATGACCAGAGACTGTGCGGGAACGCACCAGACGTCCTCGTCCACCGCGTCCATCTACTCGGGACCGAGATTGCTTTGCAGAGAGTAGCGAGACGTTCTCCTCCGGCACGTTCATCTCGTTCGAGAGTGAGTAGAACAGAGAATGTTGGCGAGAGTAGTCATTCTTCTCATGGGTACATTCCTGCATCTTCCACACCCCAACCAGAACCTCTAATGTTTATACCCAGGCCGCCGAGCGTGAATCTTCTTCCTTACCATTTTGATCCTTACGCACCTGGGCCTTCGTCTTCATATGTGGACCATGGAATGCCTCATCATCAAACGTATCCATCACTGCCTCCATACATGCCTAGTCCATATACTCCTACTCCATATAATTACAATATGGCGTATAGTGGACACCCTTCATTCATGAACTTGTTGACCATGCCGCAGCCTCATGTTCCATTCCCCCAACCCCATGCAGGAAGCCAATATTTCGGGCTGGTTCCACCTCCAATTTTTGGTAGCATCAGTAGCAGAGGTGAGTCGAGTCAAGAACCAGAGGAAACGCATTAATCTACTCGAAGTGATTCATCGCAAGACCAGCTACCTCAACAAGCTCAACCGGATGTACAAACACATCGTCCAACTAGACAAAGAGTACGTCCGTCGCGGACCAGCGGCAGCGGAGGACAGATCGGCGAGTCCGGTTGGTGATGGGGCGGTGACAGACAGATCGGCGAGTTGCGTTTGTGAGGTTGGCGCTGACGTGGCGCTGACGTAGCATAGGTTCGTACAGATAGCGCCTTTTGAAAAGGCGCTATCTGTACATGTGGCCTCCATGTCAGCGCCATGTCAGCGCCGCCTCACAAACACAAGTTTGGCTCAATAACGCCTTCTCAAAAGGCGTTATTGAATGAGGTGATGTGGCGCTGACGTGGCGGTGAGGTGGCGACCACATGTACAGATAGCGCATTTTCAAAAGGCGCTATCTGTACAAACCCTGCCACGTAGACGCATCGTCACCGCAAACAAAAAAAACATTCCACTAAGTAACGCCTTTTGAGAAGGCGTTATTGCCTACTTCCGTGATAAAAAAAAACTCCCAATTTTGTGAAAAAATTTGTATAACAGCCCTAGTGTTGGAAAAACCCCTGTTCTTCACATGTAGGCCCCGCCAAGGTTACCTCGGGATGTGTGCAAGCGTGGTTTTCGGCGTAGAACAAATTCAGGCATACTCATTTTGCGTAGTTTTTTGTGCCGAATTCAACTGCACACTCCATTAAACCTGAAAATAATAAATAAAGACAATTAGATTAATATTTTGGAGACTTAATCATATAAAATATATAAATACCCTAAATCATACTGCACTATTAACGACTTTTGATTAACTTGTTGAAAAGGTAATTATTGGCTGAAGATCAAGTTATTCATCATGTCTTGTATAGCCTTCTCTTTATGCCAAGTCCAAAGATTCCTCAACATAAAGAGAGGTCAATACAATTTGCTTCATGTTAAACAAAATTCATTGCATCTAAGCCGGAGGTGCATCGAACAAAGTTAATTGGCGAGTAAGACATAGTGAGCTTTATCTAATTTCATTTATGTTTTCTTAGTTGATTGTGTTCTATTTTCTTAAGTATTAGTTGATTTCATGGCTTAAGCTTACATTCGTTGTTGTAAGGACCTTTCCATGATTCTAGGTGGAAAACCTAGCCAATGAGTTGACTTCTTACGAAATATTGTATAAAACCTTATGACTAGTGACGATTTAATTTGCACCGTTTTTGGGATTGGTCAAGTATCTTAGGGATCTAGCAGGATAAATCAAACACGCTCGTGATCCAGTCGTCTAGCTAGGCGTAATGTCTTCATGAAGCTCAAGGCGGTTATTGTATTAAACCCTGTGGCGCGTGTCTATGGTGTTGCACTGAGTAGAGGAATAGTCAAAAGTTGTATTGTACCCTAGCTCTATCGACATTTGGAAGGCGAGGTTTGGCTCTATAGCTATTCTAAGACACTATAATTGGGTTGATTTTTGGCACCATCAACATGTGATCAAATATTCAAAATATATGATTTGGTACCAACACCATATATAGCTCTATTATTAGTTTGGCATGTCCATCTTTGTACAAGGTTGGAGAATTAGACCATATAGAATTAGACCATATATATACTAGCTAGCCACGATTGATCCAGGCAGGCATTTTATATACATATAAAATAATTGCATTTGTATGCATATAATGGAACTTCTAGAAATAATAATGTACGTAGCGTTCGGTCTCAATCTTTTTTTCTTGCCACGTCTATTTCACATTCGAAGATCAAATAATAAATTAATACATCTATGTTTATTCTTCTTCATAATTTAGAAATATATATAGACGTGAACTCCACTACACATGCATGAATGCAACATTATTTGATTAGTTTTGTCTATAAATAGATGGTTAATCGGCCTACTTCCCCACATCGATCTCATCTCTCACTTTCCAAAACATTTTAAGTTGTGTAATAAGAAACTCTATCTCCTCGATCAATGGCTTCATCTCCTCAAAAGGTTCTTCTGATTTTGAGTGCTCTGTTACTTGCCTTTCTTGTACTTTCTACCAATGCAGATGCCCTGCCAGACAATGCCATTCCCATTTTGAAGGAAGAGGAAACAAGTAAGTCCAATTAAGTTTTGGAAAGTGTCTCGCTTTAGACACCGAGAATTAAATGGACCTTGTTGTTGTGCATTAAATACACATTGATTTATGTGCACAAAAACATCAATCAACACCAGGTCACATTCTTTAGCTACAAAGTTGTTGTGGTCCCTTGAATTTTGCATGAGATGTGCACATACATTAATACTAATGTATGTCGAACCTCAATAACGTTGTAGCAAAAGTGTGTCGCTCTACGACCATCCTTAAATTTTTATGTTGGAAAGCATAAAAATTTCCCATTTTAGTCAATTCTACAAATTTGCTATTTTTTTGTATGATGCAGAGGAAGCAAAAAGTGTTGCTGAGAAGGAGATTAATAATGTCGGTCAAGCCCGCAAAATGCTTATAGGTGTAGAAGCTCAACCTACCATTGAATCTAGTGTTCTTTGCTCACTTGTGGGCGGCGGTATATGTTAAATTGTTAATTATATATAAGAACGTACAAGTGAATGTTTATTCAACATTCGACTGATCGATCGTCATGAACGCCATGATTATTTGTGCCTTCTAGTTCATCTGCTTGGCTTTGCTTAGTGAATAAATATGAGCATATACATTTGTGCATGTGTTATATATGCTCATTCAATTGTGTCTCAATAAGAGCTAGCAGTTCATAAAGAGTGATGAAATTAATTAAGACTAGCTAGCTAGCTCCCATATTTTGTTGTACTAGTCTTCCCTTCCCCCACTTCATTTTATATATATGTATATTGTATCGTCGTTTGCATGATTGATGATTAATTTACAACATTATATTTATATACAATTGAATGAGAGCTTTAATTCCCTGTCAATTCCGTCATCTACATAGTAAATAATTAAGCATGAAACTGAAAAGTTCGGCGAAATTTTTTTACCAAAAAGTACTACAATTGAATAGAATCTCTATACAAATAAGTTAGAGGAGAGAGAAATTAAGTTAAGAAGCTACCACATCTGACCATTTCAATTTTCTATTTTTCAGCTTGTTTTTTGCTTTTAAAAAAAATTAATTTATGCTATTTATTTATTTCTATTATATCATACAACACACCAACCCCCACGATTATAACAGCGCATTCGTGAAATTTATAGAGGAAATAGAACTTGCGGTACACTGGATTCTATGTATCTGCTCATGATTTCGAGTTGAACATGTTCATTATATTCATCCAATCGTTGATAAGATAACCATAATTAATTATTAATAGATGCACACATAATACAAAGCACCAACCTTTTTTAACTAAAACAAAGATTAAGTAAGATCTAAGCTAAGAAGCGTGGAAAGGCCATCGTACACACACCAAACCTAAAGCTCACAACCTCTCAGACGCGTACGCTAGAGTTCATCTTAATTAGCTATATGTTATTCGATAAGGAAAAAAAATATACTTGCATTTTAACGCTTTTTTAAAAACTATGGATATCCCCACCCTCTGGGTGCGACTATTATAAAGGGTCAAGTTAGTCCCACCTAAGACATTGACCAGGATAAATCACCAATAAGTTTTTATTATGACCTTTTTCGCTATTTAAAAATTAACATATTTTTAAGGGTGTAAAATAATTTAATAAACCTTATATTGTATAATTTCAATAACACCTGCGTGGAGCTTAGGGAAACGACTAGTTGATATATATATATATCATATATATATAAGCACGAATACCAAGTTTTTGAGTGGTAATGAAATTTACTTCTTTGTCCATATATATCTATCATATTTACTTCTTTCCCCATATATATCTATGATATATATAAAAGCAACTATATATCTATCATATATATCTATCTATATACGCTACCTCTTCAACATCTTGAACACTGGCTCTTCAAATCGATCAACAACTCAGCGACTCTCCTACCTCTTCAAATTGATCAACAACTCAACTAATCAACGACTTTCCTTCCTCTTCAAATCATTCATTCCCTGCTTTCCTTCATCGACTCATTCGTTGCTTTCGTTTGCTCTTCGATTCAAATGTGAGTTAATCCACATTTCTTCTCCAATTTTTATTTTTATTTTTTAGGAGAGGTTCGATTCAAAGGTGAGTTAATCATTTGGTCTATATGGTTCAATTTGATTCATGGTTTTTGAAAGAAACTTGGGTCTAATCCACCCTTGATTCAATGTTGAATTTAACACCAAAAGCCCTCTTTCATCTGGTCTATATGGTTCAATTTTAAAAATAATTTACTTCATGACAAGGAGCATCCACCTTTTTTGCAACTGTACTTTTATGATACTGATCATGAAGTGCAAAACCGAATGTATTGCTCTGATGGGATATATATGGGCAAAGAAGTAACGACGATGGAGCGTGGTGTGTGGGCCATAGCATGGTGGCGTACCCTATAAGAGCTCGAGAATGAGGCCCTGGTGCATGTAAACTCAAGTGCAAACAATGAAGGAAACGACGATGGAACTACCAACAAAGGCGGCGCCACTAACGGGCGCTAGTAGAGGATGTCCAAGATCCACAAAAATTTCCTTCTGAAGCTGATTCTGCCCATCAATAGTGCAAGAACAAGTCATCAAGCGAGTGATTTAAGGGATTCACTAGTTAGAGGACGGAGATAATGGGAAAGAATCTATAGCTGTTAACAAACAAAAAGGCAAAGGCAAACAATTAGTTACAGATGAACAAGACCCGCAAACACAAGGCCAACCCAATGCCGTACAAAAGGAAACGTGCGACCCCTCCGAATGACCCACTAATACTAAAAATACAGGGAGTCGCACCTCCCACAGTGCACTCGGAGCCCACATTTGATCGGGGCTTTACTGAGTCCACTTAACAGAGAACCTCCAACTCACTAAAGGTGGGCCCACCATTGAATCCAACGCATGCAACAGACTATTAAAAGGGAATACGAAGAGACTTAGGGCTACCCTCCCTGAGAATGTAGAGGTCAACTTGGCCCAAATGAACCAGAGCCCTCCGGTAGTATCCCTGATTGTCGACACACTACAAGGAAAATGAAATTTAGAAACGGGATTAGCAACGGAATTAAGTTCCGTTGCTAAAAAAAGTAGTTAGAGACAGAATTGAGACGGACTAATTCATAGACGGAATTGAAACAGAATTAGAGACGGAAATAGAGACAAAATTTAATTCCGTCTCTAAAAAATGGCGCCAACATTCCCACCAAAACTTTGTTTTCTTATAACCGTTCATCAAATCTCGAGATTTGTGCGTGCTTGGATCAAGGCTCCTCCCCCCCAAATCCCCAAATCCCACAAGTTCGGTCTAGGTCTCTGCTCTTCGATCGTCTCGTCTCGCCCGTCTCCTCTTCGATCGTCTCGTCTGTCTCTGCTCTTCGATCGTCTCGTCTCTCTGTCTCTCGCCGGTCACTGCCCCCCAAATCCCCAACCCCCAATAAGTCTCTCGTCTCGGTCTCTTGCTCTCAACTCTCTCTCTCTCGTCTCTCCCGTCTCTTGCTCAACCAGTCACTCTGGTCTCTCTGGTCTCTCCGTCTCTCTCCGGTCACCGCCCCCCAAATCGCCAACCCCCAACAAGTCGATCGTCTCCGTCATTGGCTCTCAACTCTCTCTCTCTGGTCTCTCTGTCTCTTGCTCGGTCACGGCTCTCCGTTCTTTCTCCGGTCACAGCCCATCGCACACAGCTCTCTTCTGTCACCGGTGACCGATCTCTCATCGGTCATCTTCGCTCACCGCTCTCTCTTTTTCATTGCTCTCTGCTCTCTGGTCGCTCTGGGCTTACCGCTCCGCTCTCTGCTCGTCAAGGTAACAATGAAAAAAAAAAATTTGTAACACCCTAATTATCTTCAAATTGTATATGCTCACATTTTCATGTTGGTTTGGCTATCATGTGCATTTGTTGGTGTTCTTCACTTGATCTATTAAGTTACTGTTGTGTATTTTGTTTGGTTTAGAAGTTTTTGTTCTGCTATTCTCTTGCATGCTTGGTTATATTGTGGTTATGCTTGTTCTACCGAGTAACACTGAAATGTGAACTGCATTTCTCTGTTGTGATCTGGGTTTTGTAGTTATGTTCATTTTGCCATGTTTTAGTTGTTGCAATGCTACTTATGAGTGACAAAGTTTTCCCTAATTGGATTTGTACAAGTTTTTACCAGTTTATATATATGGTTTAGGGTTTTATATTAAAGCTTATAACTACAAGACTTTAATTAGCTTTAAATCAAATTAATTCACATTGGTATATTAACACATTTATATATATGATTTAGGGTTTAGGGTTTTAGGGTTTGTGTTCTTATGGTGGTTATTGTTGGTGTTGTTTGTGTGCTTACTGCTACTTCCACTGTTAAATTCACCTTCCTTACCAATTTCTATCTATTACAGGACCTTGAGAGTACTTAAGTTCTTGCTGTTGGGAGAGTCATAGCTGACTTGTACAACATTGATTTAGTTTCCTTTACTTTAGAGCTTCCTCAGTCATTTACGGTAAGTAATCATAATTGTTCATGGCATCATAGACTTGGTCATCCTTCAGCTGTTGTAACTAAAAAGTTAATTCCATTGATTCTAGGTCATGTTCCTATTAGTTCAGATTTTGATACTATGTAGGAATAAGATTGATTGAAACAAAAAACCATTTTTGGTGCATTGGGTTTCTATGTGATTACCTTGTTTTCTTAATTTTTTGAAGATTGGTCTTACATTATTAAGTTGGTTTGATTTGATTTGAAATGTAGATCGTTTAGCTGAGTTTGTTTGCAATTGTGCACAAATTTAGATGTCATGCTAGAGATAGGTGCTGCAAATTGTTTAGGGAGCCTTGGTTGCCATTAAGCAACAAGCATTCACTGGTTTTCGAGCTGCCAATACTGAAAATTGTGTTATATTTTATTTCTTAATTTACATTATTTGATATTGTTATGCCACATTTTTTCATGTTTTGCCCACTATATTTGATTCACTTGTGTGTATATGCATGTGTGTAGAGAAAGCTACCAATAGAGTAGGTATAGATGAATAGTACCTATAATTATATAATTTCTACTACTTGGTAGGGTTAAAAAAACTAGGATTACTCTTTCAGTTAATGTTGCTATTTCAAATAAAATTTCAAGAGAATTGAATAAACCTATAACCTTAAGGAGGTACGAGTGAACAAGTAGTAGGAGCTTTGATACTATGTGGTGTTTGTATGCCTCTTATAACTTATGATTTATTTATTTTTTTGAACTCCTTGTTGCTTTTATTTTTACGACCAATTATCATACTCTGTTTGGTATCAGTCATGTACCGAGCTAGGTATTAAGAAAGTTGTTTCCAACCCCCTTTATTCAATGGCTAGAAGCAAAGCTTTTTGCTCATGTAGTTAGGTAGGTCCTCAGATTCCCCCTTCTAATAAATTGTGTTAGTTGGACACACAAGTAGCCATGTATCGTCGGAAATTATGAAACTAGTTGACTAATTTAATTGCACAATTACAATAGGACTGTCGTCTACAAGCCGAGACTGGATGTACAACCGTCTCGACAACGGCTTCGTTCGAATTGAATTCGCGGCGAAGGTTAAAGAATTCATGTCATTTGCTAAGCAACATTGTCCTACATACCAAAGTGAAAGGAAGATTTGATGTAACGGCCCGAAAATTTGACTTGTGCCACATGTCAAGTCAAGGTCGTATGTGGGACCCACTCGTCGAAATACGAATGTCCGAATCCAATTTGAAATGAAAATGCTAATTATGCGAGGAATTCGGTGAGCCGAAACATGAAGGAGGACGCGCCTCGAGTCGCGTGCCGGCGTGTGACCGAAATAGTGGCTCTATGTGGTGTTAAAATATACATTGGATATGCCTCGTTATGCGTGTAGCATGATTTTTGAGATTTTGAAATGAAGCGAATTGGTGCCTCGAGATGCGCTGCTCGGTTGTTGATGTTGCATCGAGATTCGTGTTGAAAAAAGAAAGAGAAATATATATATATATATAATAGGGATATAAAGATAAAGAGGATAAGATCAAAGAAAAAAAAAAGAGAAGAAAAAAAGAGATAAGGAGAGACTGATCGTGAGGAAGAGCGAGGAAGGAAAGAGAGGGAAGAGGAGAGGAGGAGACCGGCGGGTCGAGCGGCTCCGGTGAGGGCGAGCCGGAGGCGGCGCGCGAAGGCGATCCCGACAATGCGAGTGCGGCAAGAAGCGACGCGAGCTAGCGAGGTAGCATCGGCGCAAGCAGAAGAAGCGGTGATCACGCGAGAGCAAAGAACAGCGCAAGGCGGCGGTGGCGGTCACATCGGGCTAGCGGCGGCGCAGCGTGCGTGGCGCGGACTGGCCAAGCAGCCGCGATGAGCAGCAGAATGCGGCCGATGCGCAGCAGCACAGAAAGCGCAGACGAACGAACCATCGCAGACGGATAGGATGCGGACGGCCGGCACGGCGCGCGCGCGCAGGCAGCGCAGCCGCCAGCATAGGACGCGGCGACCGTAGTGGCGGCGCCGCGAAGCAATGCGGCGACGGCACGACGAACGGCGCGGTGGCGTGTTGTCGACCGGTCGGTTGCACGGTTTCGACGAAATCGCGACGACGCAAATGAGGTGAGGTTTATTTCGCCTAATGTTAGTGGGATTTGAATGATTTTAATAAAGTAGTCTAAAAATGTCTAAATGGACACCAGGGACTAGGAGTCGGGTGTCGGGTGCGCAAATCGAGACGCGGGCGCCGTTTTGATGTTCGCAATTTCTCGAGGTAAGTAAACCAGCTAGGGACCTATACGGTATTTCATGTTTATCCATTGACTGTTGTTATTTACTGTTTTGTGATAACTTATTGTTGTTCACTGCAAAATTATGCCCAACTATGCCCATATGTGTAGTTCGCTGGGGTTAACTCGCTCGCACACACATATGGGGGAAACATAGAAGATGTATATGTCTTTCAGAGTAATTGGGGAGGCATATACATCTACATTGGGAGTGAAAGTACTATGCCCATATGTGTAGTTCGCTGGGGTTAACTCGCTCGCACACACATATGGGGAAAACATAGAAGATGTATATGTCTTTCAGAGTAATTGGGGAGGCATATACATCTATATTGGGAGTGAAAATACTATGCCCATATGTGTAGTTCGCTTGGGGTTAACTCGCTCGCACGCACATATGGGGGAAACATAGAAGATGTATATGTCTTTCGAGTAATTGGGGAGACATATACATCTACCTTGGGAGTATCACTCATTGATGGATTGTTTACAGGTCTTGTATATTCATGCGTGTTTATTTCTTTCGTTCTATTTGCATGAATTTGACTGCTTTGGATATCATGAACTGTTGCTTTGGATATTGTGAAATGTCGTATATATGTCCTACTGGATTTACTTACCTGGGCTCGTCATTCTTATGTTTGACTGAGTGCAGCGCCGCGGACGAGTAGCGAAGGGAAGGCTTCATAGCTAGGTGATTTTTTGTATAATTTGTATTTTTACTCTCCTCTGATGATATTGACTGGGTTCCACAATTAGGTTGCCTAACTCCCTGAATTTTTTTGTTGAGTTATTTAATTTATTAGTTGCTTCCGCTAAAATTGTAAAACTCGAAAAACATTAATAACAAAACTGTACAACTGTAAATGTTGAATGTACTGATAATGATGGGTTGTAAAACTGACTAGGCCTGCGTTGACCTTGCGAGACTGGCTCGGGGGTCCACGTAGGTTTAGGCCGGGCGGGGCCCAATTTGTAAAAAATTGGGGCCGTCACATTTGATGTCCGTGCAATTATAAGAAATGTCGACTTGTACCGTACCTGGACGTCGAAATGGCTGAGTACCACATTTGTAGGTATGGATTTGTTTCGGGATATCACTGTTGGTACGAACATGGTGAGAACGGAGATGAAGGCCCGCAAAACTTTTACCAAATGGATAACCATATTGATGATGCTGATGTGGGACGAGACGATCCGACTACTTACCGCGAGAAGCTACACAACGTGGCAGGTCCAAGTTTGAATTGGAATCACGTGGAAGAATCACCAAACCCCCAAGCACGCCAACTATATGACGTGATAGAGGCTAGTAGCAACAATTGTGGCCGGGTTGCGAAACCATGACAATGTTGTCCGCAATGGCAAGATTACTTACGATCAAGTCAGAACATCATATATCTGAACGAGGGTATAATGAAATCGTAAAATTCATGAAGGATTGTTTGCCAAATGACAATTCATTGGTTGAAAATTTTTATGCCACTAAAAGACTAATGCGAGGTCTAGGTCTACCTGTTGAGAAAATAGATTATTGTGAGGACCAATGTATGATTTATTGGGGAGTGGACTCTGAGTTGACATCATGTAAATTGTGTGGGAAATCACGCTACATTGCACAGCGACGAGGTCGTGGCCAAAACACCAAAAAACGCCCTTGCAAAAAAATGTACTACTTCTAGGGGTGGCAATTCGTATCGGCGAGTCGTAAACGTGTCGTGTCGTAAACGTGTCGTGTCCCATATAATGCAAACCCATTACATGACATGTTTATTAATCGTGTTAATCGTTTTCGTGTCTAAGTGGGTCGTGTGTTAAACATGTCGTGTAATCGTGTCACCCACTTATTAAATATTGTATTTAAAAATTTTATTTTATTTAAACTTTTATAATTAAGTTACTATTTTTTAAAAATATATCTAAATGACTAAATTCAAAAAAACATACTAAATAACCAATAAAATATAATGTGGTTGTATATAGTCGTTAGTTTTACTTTACTTTTTCATTCAAGTTTTTATTACTCTTAAAAATAAAGCAAAAATGACTCGTAATAATAACATAAACAAAATTATAAGAATCATCTAAAAAAATATCTAAATTTTACTTTGGCGAAAAAGTTTTATTTTTTCTTAATAAATAATTATTAATAAAATTTAAAACATAAATAATATATTAAAAGTAAAATGAATATTTCCTCTCAAATATAAAATAAAATATGATAAAAGATGTCTATAAATAAAATAAATAAATCATGCTATTAACATGCATTCAAATAGGTGAATTTTGTATCAATCTATTTATTATACAATATTTATTATTTATACATTATTCTTTAGCCGTGTTAAGCGAGTCATAAACGAGTTGAGCAAGTTGACATGTTAATGACTCGTTTATTAACCGTGTATAAACGTGTTAACATGTTTATGACCCAGACCCACTTAAGCCAAACCCACGACATGTTTATTACGTGTCGTATCGTGTCGTGTTAATCGTTTCATGACCCAAATTGCCAGCCCTAGGAAGTAGTCTACTTCCCTTTGGGCCCTCGGTTGCAACGATTGTATGCGTCTGAGTCAATGGCAAAACATATGCGATGGCATGGAGAACATTCCTCGCCAGAAGATGTTATGCAACACTGTTATGATTCGATAGCTTGGAGACATTTTAATGATGTCAATAGAGACTTCGCCGCCGAGGTTCGGAATGTTCGTTTAGGATTGTGCACTGATGGTTTTCAAGTATTTGGGATTTCAGGAAAATCGTACTCTTCATGGCCCGTAATATTGACTCCTTACAACCTTCCACCGTCGATGTGCATGAAATCTGAGTTTATGTTCTTAACGGTTATCGTTCCTGGACCGACCAACCAAAAACAGAAAATTGACGTGTTCCTTCAGCCGCTTGTGAAAAAGTTGCAAGATTTATGGAACAATGGGGTGATTACATACGACGTGTCCACAAAGACGATTTTTCTCATGCGAGTGGCCCTTTTATGGACTGTTAGTGATTTCCCTGCGTATAGCATGTTGTCCGGTTGGGGCACACACGGTAAGATGGCTTGTCCATATTGTATGGAGGATACAAATGCATTTCAATTGCGAAATGGTGGAAAGACATCGTGGTTCGACTGTCACCGTCGTTTCTTGGCGAAGGCATCACCATTAAGGAAAGACAAAAAAAATTTCCTTAGAGGCAAAATGGTCATAAATGACGATCCGCCCGCTTTGCGTTCTGGTGATGAAATTTTGGCAGAAATTGTATCGTTAGGCTTGATGAAGGTGACAGAAATCGGAGCTGATTCTGTGAATGGGCGGATAGCTAAGAATTCGGGATGGAGAAAAAAAGCATTTTCTGGGACTTGCCGTATTGGAAGACAAACTTGATCCGCCACAATTTAGATGTCATGCACATCGAAAAAATTGTTTTTGACAACATATTCAACACTATTATGTGTGTACCGGGCAAGAGTAAGGACAATGCGAAAGCGAGACAAGATATTCGTGAATATTGTCACCGACCTTCTATACACATTGATTCGGCAACAAATACTTACATCCTTGGATGCTATGCTCTTGATACATCAAAAAATCAAAAATTGTGCGAGTTGTTTGAAAAGTTGTGTTTTCGTGATGGTTCTTCATAAGTAATGTGTCTTATTACTTTTCTAACTTTTTGTGAATAGGCTCAGAATTCTATCATAGACGAGACGCTGGTTGATCTTTCGGTTGGTCCTAGTAGATCTTGTACTGTCTACCCTGGTTACCTAGTGAATGGGTATAAGTTCCACTCCGCAACATATGACGTTAATAGATCGACGCAGAGCAGCGGTGTTTTGGTGAAGGGTTCTAACTGCGCCAATGTTTCCCATAACTATTATGGAGTACTGCAAGAGGTTGTGGAGATTGAATATACCGGCCTCAAGCGTGTGGACTTGTTTAAGTGTGAATGGTATGACCCTACACCGAATCATGGTGTGAGCACTCACCCAACACTTCAATTGGTAGAGGTTCATCGAAGTCAATGATGTAACAACTACGAGCCATTTGTCCTTGTAATGCAAGCCACTTAAGTCTACTACCTTTCGTACCCTTCTATGAGGAACAACCGACAAGAATGGCTAGCAGTTTGTCGCTGTCAACCAAAATTCGCTGACGAGGAAACGAGCAAAGACGATAATGACCAGGGCTCGGCAGAGATTGCATTCCAAGATAGGATGCCCACCACATGCGTAGTCGACGATGCAATTCAGGATATCAACAATCTGGATGATCCAAATAGGACTCGAGTCATTGTTGAAGCGGGTCCAAGCGAAGAAGTCAATGACTTCATTGTTGATAGTGGAGATGATTCAGAAGAAGAATCATTAACTTCTACTAATGAGAGTGAATTTGAAACGAATGATAGCGAGTAATGTATGTCTATGTTATGTGAGGCCACGATCGATGTTAATTTTCTATACCTTTCTTATATGAAGTGTAACTTCTCGACGGTGCTTGGCAAAGAGCAACCAATCTTTTCACATAAATTGGCCTCTCAAATTACCTTGTTTGTCTTCTTATATTTTGAGCTATGTTTAACCCTTTCTTGCTCAATGGGTAGATAAGGGGGAATATTTACAGAAAAGGGAGAAAGGTTATCTTATTTCGAAAGATATTTTGCTTACCCTAAATTTGTTTTGTGAGATCCAACCATTTGTTATATTTTTAATTTGCTCATCCTTTCCATAGCACACTTTTGAAAGGTTAATGATTGATGTTGGAGGTTATTTTTTATATAGCTTCTGGCAAAACTACGTCCAAAAGCTATTACAATGTAGTCCCATTGGAGAAGGCCCAAATTGGCAATAAATATTTAATTTGTTGCTTGATCTTTTATAGGTCTAATCCTTTTTCCATCAATTAGAGATTAAACATTATGATATATATACATGCATACTTTTGACGATATATTTCTTAATTTCCTTTTATCAGCATGGATCATGTGTTCTTAATTCCCATCAATTAGAGTTCATTACTTTTTTTTGTATGCATATGTTCTCTAAACTTTTATTGGTATTTTGTTAGGTTTCATGGCGGGCAGTGATCACCCCCCACGTCGAGGGATACCTTTAGGGGGACATCGTCTAGTCTTAAGAGGTGCAGCACAGACCTCTGGAACCGAAATACCGACTGGGCTTCATGGTCAGGCCACACGAGGGGGTCAAAGAGGTTGTGGTGGTCGAGGTCGTGGATCGATTCCTGTATTATCGATTTCGACTTCTCGTTCTCTCGAGCACGAGTTACATTCAGTGTCACGTTCGCCTTCCATACCTTCCGCGTCGCCTGTACCATCAACCTCGTCATCAAGGACTATACCAAATTGCCTGTTGCTGTCACCGTCGCCGACATCAAGACATGATACTCCTGTACCGACGAGGCCTGCACCCCCAGCCACCGCATCACCGGCAGCATCCCCATCTTACGACGGAAGAGCAGGCTTGCGGGTGACAGTCCCTCCGCGGGCACCTCAGAGGACAGGGACCGAGCCCCCTCGCGTGCATCGAATCCTGATCACACTTATTGCAAATGATACGTAAGTTTGTATTTGATTCATATATGTACTTCTAAATATCTATGTAAATTATTAAAAAAGTTGTTAAGATGTTATGCATTTTCATGAAACACAGGGAGTTGCATCCTTCTCATTCTTGTGCATGGAGGATGACAAAAGTTTTCAAAAGATGGATGATTCCAGAAGGGAATTGTTGGAAGTCAGTACCGACTCATCATAAAGACCACTATTGGCGCCAATGGAAGGTACGCAGGACTAATAAATGTTTGAGGATTTATACTAGTTTTTCAATGTCTCATAACAATTGCAATCGCCATTTTGTAGGTATATTTTAGATGGGATGACTTGATTCCCGAGGATCTCATTCGTGCGGCATACGGCACGCATGCAGGCACAAGGTACACCGCATTGATGCACAAGTTAAAGAAGAATCGTGTTCAGCCAGTTTATGTTACAGATGAGGCATGGAGAAGATACTTAGAGTACTGGGAGAGCGAGGACTTCCTTGCCAAGTCTAAGCAAGCGACAACGAATAGGAACACTGAGGTCGAAGGACCTAGGACTGAACCCTCGAAGCACGGTGGTGGTTCGGTGTCTTTTGTGACTACCAATGAAAGATTGATAAGTGTTTTTACACTCTAGTTTATTTTTTACATTTATACACTTGTTCACTACGCAATTGATTTGTGTTTGGCGAATATGAGTTCGCTGACGGTCCAACTAATAGACATAATTATGCTGAATTTATAACCGGTCCTGTATGCAGACTAATTCATCCGAGACGCCACCTACCATGAATGAATTGTATTTGCATCTACACACCGTGAATCACGACGGGATGACATTCATCGATACTAGATCTGAGCGGTTCTACGTAAGTATACAAATGAAATGTTAAATAGTATTAAGTTTACTTTAAAGCATATCATGTAAGTTGTTTATTGTTGATCCATGCAGGATAGGCTCCAGAGGAGACGTCTGGAGCTGACCCAGGCTACACCAGACCAACCGGTGGATGATGAGGCGGTGTACCTCAATGTGGTGGGTGAGTGTCCCAAAGGACGTGTCTACGGTCTCGGGTCTTTAGGGAGAAAGAAGAGGAAATATGCAGATCCTGGTGCTAGCACATCCCAGATGCCGAAGATGGTGCCACGTGCAGAGTTTGATATCGTTGCCGATCAATTACGAAAGGTTATGGCGTTTATGCATCAGCAATTCGGGATGACCATGGATGGAGCAGGCCTATCTCAGCCACAACCACCACAACCACCACCACCACCACCACCACCACCACCACCACCACCACCACCACCACCACCACTACCTCCTGACCAGCGACAACCGCCGCAAATAGATCCCGCCGATCCACCACAACAAGGGGACAATGTTGAGCGAGAGGCGCAAGAGTGGCGTAATTATGATGATCACCTTGGTGATACATAGGTATTTTTCTTTTTGTTTGTGTAACTTTTGAGATTATACTGCAGATGTCGCATTCGCTTGTCTGAGTATGAAGGTGATAAAATAAGAGTTCTCCCCTGTCACCATGAATACCATATGATATGTGTTGATAAATGCTATATATGAGGCCTGGCAGCTGATGCAGGGGTATGCCCGCTTTGCCGTGGAGATGTTTGTGAAGGTGTATCCAAAAGTTTGGTTTTCAGCTCATGAAAATCCCCTAAGGAATACTTGTACATATATGCATATATGAGGCCTGACAGCTGATGCACTTTACAACTCGTCTGGTTGTATATTTGTTATTGTGTTATTCTGTATTATGCTGTCGATTTATCTAGTTCATTTTCTTTTCCATTCGTTGAATTTATTTGGAAGTTTCTTTGGAAGTTCCTTTTGGAAATTTTTTGACCCTTCTTATCAGCCTAGCCCTGGATTGCCTTCAACACATCATCAAAGGGTGGCTTGTTCTTTCAGGGATCAAACTCTTCTAGTTATTTCAGATACGTCTGTCATCCTTAAATCAACTAAAACATGATGGTAATATGTCAACTCTTATTTCCCAGTTGGAGATTGAGCATCTCTATGGTTTATCTAGTGGTTTTATTGCTTTTGAGCTCTTATGTTATTTTGTAGTTTTGTTTACTTCACTTTGTTAGTTAACACTTTTATGAAATAAATATGCAGCAATGAGCAGGCTGCAGGAACTGGCACTTTCTCTTGCGCATAAGTGCTTGTCATTTGACTTTGTGGGAACATCTTTAGATGAGAGTTCAGAAGAGTTTGGTACTGTACAGATATTTGAAAAAAATAAAAAATGATACTGCATTTCTATCTATCACATATTCACGTTGCTTTATTTATTGTTAATAAATTTATGATAACATCTTAACGCAGTATTTTTCAATTGATTTCTCTTGGAAATGTTCACGCTTCTCAGTCATGTGTAGGTACCGTCTGCTTGGAGGCCAGTTCTGGAAGATCCTTCAAACCTTCAAATCTTTTTTTACTACTATGCAATCGCATTTTCACTTATCTCAAGGGAGGTTAGATCAGTCTCATATTTTGTATTAAAGTTTCTCAATTAATTCTTTTTTTTAATTCACTCGATTCACTTCATCAAACCTTCTCACTTCTATGACAAATTGAAGTCTTACTAAATTCGGTTGTTGGTCATCCGAGACTTGGCCTTATTTATCTTCCCGCCCTTTTTTTACCCCATTATTGTTAACATTGTAAGAATTGTGATAAAATAAAAAATAAGAGGAAAATAAATTCTTAACTGTATAGACTTAATACCTTTTCCATTGAATCATTCATTTGAAATTTATTTCATATAAGAACCTTGCTTCTCAAGCTGTTTCCTTTATTCATTGACCGACGAAAGCTAGTTTCTATGTTAAGATAAAAATCTATTCTCCTTGTTATTGTTGGCGAATAGAATGTAATGTTAATGTATAATGCTTGTTTATTTGCATGATTATCCGAGCTTACCTTCAATTATTAATATCAACCTGCAATCTGTGGATGGTATGGCGTGCACTGAATGTATTTTTCTCAGGTAATGCTATTAAAAACTTCTGTAATCATCAAAGTACTTGTCAAGCATTTTCTGAATTGATTGATCAAACAGCTTTGTTCATGGATTCCAAAATCTTTCTGGGTTCTAGTGTATACAAGGCCATGGTTTGTCCTATCACTTGAAAAATCATTCAGATAAAGAATTAGTTAGGGATTGGATTGGCTCTTTCTTAAGTGGATGTATTACTCTTTTATGTCCTACCTTCATCAATAATATATTACTACAGTTTGGTAGATCGTATGAAGATTATTTGCCTTTTGTGAGTTTCCCTACATCAATTTTTCTTATGGTACAAAGGTATCTATGATTTCTTATCTTTGTTATTGAAGGCTTTGGAGTGATTGGTATGATTAGCTGATGTAAGGCGTTCTCTGTTCGCAAACAATGTTCAGCTTTTAAAGTTTATGGCCAAGGTTTGGTGTCTTTTTGTCTTTGCTATATCATTATTTCATGATTATCCTTTTCGTTGCTCCATGGGTGTTATTGATCCACATTATATCCAAGTGAAGTGAGCCGTCATAAATCTTTTTAATGAGAAGCTTAAAAGAACTACTTTACATCATTGAAGTACGAAGAAGAGTCATTTGCTTAAAAGAACTGCTTTAGTTGATGCAATATTTATTTTTGCTTCTAATTTTATTAACATATTTATGGAATTCAGGCCTTGCTAATCATGATAATTACCATGAGTAATGTTGTTTGCTTGGGCGCTTCAAAGCTAATTACCATGTACTAAAATTTTCAGCATTTAATAAGTACGAATAGCTCGTTTGATGTTAGAATAAAGCTAAATGCATTTGTGTTTTTCTCTTACATTTTTTCTATCTAAATACAATGTATATGCCTTGTTTAGTAGAAAATGAAATCCTTACAGTATCCATTCATATGGTTGAGTCTAAGATGGACATGTGAAAATGTAATTTGGTATTTCTCAATGGTATTGCTGCTCATGGTTGGGACATCCTTCTCTTGTTAGGCCATTGGGCATACTTTCCTTTGACCTATATATGATCCTTAATATATCAAATCCATGTGATTTTGTGGGATTTGTGTATTTGGTATTCGTGCTTGATTTCTTTTATGGGATTTATGTATTTGGTTATTTGGATCACACTGGTTTTAGAGTTGTAACATATTGATCTTGCTAGATTTTTAGCTTAACTGTAGTGAAGGAATTGTGACTTTATTTGATGGATTTTTAGTTTAACTGCAGTGAAGGAGCTGTTGGGGTCAATGGATCTCATGGGTTCAGAAATCTTGCTGGTTCAGTTGTTCATCTGCTCGGCTTAGGTGGAGATGCAATTACATCAGCAGAGGCTAATATATTTTCGGTTTGATTCTATAGTTCTATGGGTTGGTGATGTGGTGAGGTGGTTTGAGATTCTCGTAACCTTGTGACTTGATTTCTATTCAGGAATTGTGCAATTTGGTACTTGGGCATACAGAGGACCATGCTTCAATCAACTCAGGGATATAACTAGCTTAGATGCATCAAGTTATGGCTATTCCCATATTGGCTCTCTAAGGGAAATGTTCCTTAGATCGTTTACAGTTGATGTTTCTGGATTAGATAAGACAAGTATTATCAAGCATTTAAGGGAAATAACCAGTGCACGGATAAAAAAAGTCAAGTCTGCTTTGGTTAATTGCAATTGGGACATCAGTTAGTATGCAAAATTTTTCTTTTTCTGTTGCTTTGTCAGAATTTCTGGTTGTAATTCATTAATTGTGTACAGTATTGGGTGCTACTCAATGCAGAGGCTGCACATAAAGACCTGAGGAAAAGAGGTGTAGTGTTAGCTTGAAAAAGTCATCGAGAACTGCTGCCGAAGGTTTACGGGCATTAGTTAAGAATGATGAAAAAAAAGGTGTGGTGTTTGCTTTGTTAATGTTATCTTAACTCTGTTTGTTGTGCTGCTCCTTGTCTTCTTACCCTTGTTCATAAGGATCTCTACCTAATAATGCTAGTAGCAAATCTGATCGTCTGAAACTTGCACCTAGAAGTTGAATCAAATTAATCATCCAGTAGATAAATATGTGGTCTTCCTTGCCAGTCTGCAATTAATGGAATTAACGAGACGTTGTAGCAGTTGATTGTCTTAACACAAAAGTCTATTTGTGTAATTGCGGGTGCTGAGGCAATGCTTGCTGATCTTGGTCAATTTTCTGTTCGATCGATTCAGGTATTTACTATGCATTTGCCTTTACAGTTCTGATTTTTTTTAATTGCTAACAATCAATGGTTGTAGTACATTATAAACTATATAATGTCAGCTATGTCATCTTATTCAATATTTTGTTACGGCTGTAGATTGTTTTTGGTAGAAACTAGAAACGCAGTGGAATTATTTGACACTATTGATCTCGAGCGTGCTCAGTCTGGTATATTTTAATAACAAGTCAAAGATTGTGCATAATTATTCAATCTCACTTTCACTATAAAAACTCATTTTATTTGTTGTTGTTGTTGTTGATGTAGAGCGTGACCGAGTTGCAAGATGGATCGGCATTATTCATAACAGTAGCAAAATACTTATCCCCATCGCGCCATGATATCGATCAGGTAGGAAATACGACTGATGTGCAGCGCACGACTGACATGCTAACTTCAACTAGAGGATTATCCTCGAAAGACAACAAAGGAACCTCTTCTTCACTTGAAGCTGATTCTTGTATCATGGTAGCGGAGCTTGAGTTGGAGATGCAAGAATCAAAGGGATCTGCTTCGTGAAAACAAGTAATCATATGCATAATTCTTTTCTTTTCAAAGTTATCAATTAGTCGCTGATGTATGTGTGTATATTTATATGTAAATTGCATTATGCGATGGGGAATTCCCCAACACAATGATCAGTTGATGAGGAAAAATGTTATACTCAAAGAGCATTCTTATCTTAATCAAAATGTAGACGTGCAAAGTTATTGAAATGTTAGTTGAAACCCAAACAATTGAACAAGATTGATGGCCGTAATTAGCATTTTTGAGTAAATTATGTAACTTGCACACTTTATCATCCGTTGTGGTTACATAATTCTAATAGTTTGATGCCTTCTCACCTTAATGCTACTATTATATTGTTAACGAAATATTGTTGATCCATGCTGGCTAAGCACCAAAGGAGACGTAAGGAGCTGACCCAGACTACACCAGACCAGCCGCTGGATAATGAGGCGGTGTACTACAAGGTGGCGAGTGACTGTCCCAAAGGATGTGTCTACAGTCTCAGGTCGTTATGGAGAAAGAAGAGAAGATACGTAGATCCTAATGCTAGCACATCCCAGGTGCTAGCACAACGAGGAATGAGCAACTTTATGATACTTAGGTATTTTTATGGTTGTTGTAATACAATGAGAATTGTAGTTTTTTTATGGATACTTAGGTATATTAAACATTTATTATACTTGACTACGTTTCGTGAATATATAAATCTTTTTTAAGGTCGAATTTTATGTTTTTTCTCAATTGAATATTTGTTGTTGATATATATTGTTGATTTGTGCATGTATATCACATTCTGCTTTTTTGGGGGATGTTAGCATCCCCAAGGAGTTGTTTGAGGGGGCGCACGCGATGGAGCAGGTCCTATGGTTGTATTTTCAAGTTTAGAGGTTATGGAGAACCAATTGGATTAAGCTTAGGTTTGAAAACTAAAAAAAGCGGAATTGAGACGGATTAGCAACGAAATTCAAAGATTCTGTCTCTAATTTTCGATGAATCAGCAACGGATTAGAGACGGAATGCATGAATTCCGTCTCTAATCCGTGGCAGATCAGAGACGGAACAAAGACGGAATACATTAATTCCGTCTCTGATCCGTTGCTAATAAGAGACGGAACAGAGACAGAATGCATGAACAATTGTACCATTTAGAAAAATTTCCATTTCTGTTCCGTCTCTTTTCTGTTTCTAAATTCCGTCTCTAATCCGTCTCCAATCAGAAACGGAATCACAATTCCGTTGCTGATTGAATCAGCGTCGACGATTTTAGAGACGGAATAAATTTCGTCTCTGTTCCGTTGCATATTAGGATTAGAGACGGAATTTATGCAAATCAGAGACAAAAATTTCTGTTTCTGATCTGCTATTTTTTTGTAGTGGTCACAGCTCCGCTCCTCCCTGATCAGCTGCCACTCCTCCGTGCTCCCCTGCCGCGGACCTCCATGCTCTGTTCCGCGCTCCCCTGCCGCAGGTCCGCTCTCCTCCTTGCTCAGCTGCTCGTCCTCCTTCCTCCGCCGCTGCTACCTCCTCTGCGTTTCTGCGTCTGGTGCCGCTGCTCCCTCCTTGGCTGCCGCTGCTCACTCCTTCCTCCCGTTCTGGTCTATCTCCACCGAACTCCTCCCCGTCTATATAGATGCGCTCGAATTGCCTTGCATGCTCACTGGATTACTATCCCATGACCCCTACGCCCCCTACCCCTGTATCCCTGCCGAAACCGACGCAGAGAATATTCTCTGCGTCGGTTTCGGGAAGGAGACGATGGGGGTGCGCAGATAATGCCTTTTGAGAAGGCGCTATCAGCGCACCCCCCGAAATGTGTCCACGTGGATCCACGTGGACACATGCCAAATCAATAGCGCCTTCTCTGAAGGCGCTATTGCTTTGGGACCGCCACGCGGATCCATGCGGATCCTCGTGGATCCATGTGAGCACCCTAAACCCATGCTGTCCAAGTGGACACCAATAGCGCCTTCTCCGAAGGCGCTATTTGTGCTTCTCATCCACGTGGCCAGCCACGTCAGCAATAACGCCTTCTCATTAGGCGAGATTGCTTAGCGTGGGGAAAAAAAAATTTCCACCCGTACTTACCTCTTTTAAAGTAAAAACTATACTACTTTGGTAAAAAATTATACTTGCATTTTAACGTTTTTTTTTTAAACTATGGGTATCCCTACCCTCTGGGTGCGACTATTATATAGGGTCAAGTTTCTCCCACCTAAGACATTGACCAGGATAAATCACCAATAAGTTTTTATTATGACATTTTTCGCTATTTAAAAATTAACATATTTTTAAGGGTGTAAAATAATTTAATAAACCTTATATTGTATAATTTCAATAACACCTGCGTGGAGCTTAAGGAAACGACTAGTTGATATATATATCTATCATATATATATAAGCACGAATACCAAGTTTTTGAGTGGTAATGAAATTTACTTCTTTGTCCATATATATCTATCATATTTACTTTTTTCCCCATATATATCTATGATATATATAAAAGCAACTATATATCTATCATATATATCTATCTATATACGCTACCTCTTCAACATTTTGAACACTTCCTCTTCAAATCGATCAACAACTCAGCGACTCTCCTACCTCATCAAATTGATCAACAACTCAACTAATCAATGACTTTCCTTCCTCTTCAAATCAATCATTCTTTGCTTTCCTTCATCAACTCATTCGTTGCTTTCCTTTGCTCTTCGATTCAAATGTGAGTTAATCCACCCTTCTTCTCCAATTTTTATTTTTATTTTTTAGGAGAGGTTCGATTCAAAGGTGAGTTAATCATTTGGTCTATATGGTTCAATTTGATTCATGGTTTTTGAAAGAAACTTGGGTCTAATCCACCCTTGATTCAATGTTGAATTTAACACCAAAACCCTATTTCATCTGGTCTATATGGTTCAATTTTATAAATAATTTACTTCATGACAAGGAGCATCCACCTTTTTTGCAACTGTACTTTTATGATATTGATCATGAAGTGCAAAATCGAATGTATTGCTCTGATGGGATATATATGGGCAAAGAAGTAACGACGATGGAGCGTGGTGTGTGGGCCATAGCATGGTGGCGTACCCTGTAAGAGCTCGAGAATGAGGCCCTGGTGCATGTAAACTCGAGTGCAAACAATGAAGGAAACGACGATGGAACGACCAACAAAGGCGGCACCACCAACGGGCGCTAGTAGAGGATGTCCAAGACCCACAAAAATTTCCTTCTGAAGCTGATTCTACCCACCAACAGTGCAAGAACAAGTCATCAAGCGAGCAATTTAAGGGATTCACTAGTTAGAGGACGGAGATAATGGGAAAGAATCTGCTCGTCAAGGTAACAATCAAAATTTTTTTTTGTAACACCCTAATTCTCTTCAAATTGTATCTACTCACATTTTCATGTTGGTTTGGCTATCATGTGCATTTGAAGTTACTATTGTGTATTTCCTTTGGTTTAGAAGTTTTTGTTTTGCTCTTCTCTTGCATGCTTGGTTGTTTTGTCGTTATGCTTGTTCTACCGAGTAACAATGAAATGTGAACTGCATTTCTCTGTTGTGATATGGGTTTTGTAGTTATGTTCATTTTTCCATGTTTTAGTTGTTGCAATGCTACTTGTGAATGACAGAGTTTTCCCTAATTGGATTTGTACAAGTTTTTACCTGTTTATATATATGGTTTAGGGCTTTAGATTAAAGCTTATAACTACAAGACTTTAATTATCTTTAAATCAAATTAATTCACAACGGTATATTAACACTTTTATATATATGGTTTAGGGTTTAGGGTTTTAGGGTTTGCGTTCTTATGGTGGTTATTGTTAGTGTTGTTTGTGTGCTTACTGCTACTTCCACTGTTAAATTCACCTTCCTTACCAATTTCTATCTATTACAGGACCTTGAGAGTACTTAAGTTCTTGCTGTTGGGAGAGTCATAACTGACTTTAACATCATTGATTTAGTTTCCTTTACTTTAGAGCTTCCTCAGTCAGTTACGGTAAGTAATCAAAATTCATCATGGCATCATAGACTTGGTCATCCTTCGGCTGTTGTAACTAAAAAGTTAATTCCATTGATTCTAGGTCATGTTCCTATTAGTTCAGATTTTGATACTATGTAGGAATAAGATTGATTGAAACAAAAAACCATTTTTGGTGCATTGGGTTTCTATGTGATTACCTTGTTTTCTTAATTTTTTGAAGATTGGTCTTACATTATTAAGTTGGTTTGATTTGATTTGAAATGTAGATCGTTTAGCTGAGTTTGTTTGCAACTGCGCACAAATTTAGATGTCGTGCTAGAGATAGGTGCTGCAAATTGTTTAGGGAGCTTTGGTTGCCATTAAGCAACAAGCATTCACTGGTTTTCGAGCTGCCAATACTGAAAATTGAGTTATATTTTATTTCTTAATTTACATTATTTTTTATTGTTATGCCACATTTTTTCATGTTTTGCCCACTATATTTGATTCACTTGTGTGTATATGCATGTGTGTAGAGAATGCTACCAATAGAGTAGGTATATATGAATAGTACCTATAATTATATAATTTCTACTACTAGGTAGGGTTAAAAAAACTAGGATTACTCTTTCAGTTAATGTTGCTATTTCAAATAAAATTTCAAGAGAATTGAATAAACATATAACCTTAAGGAGGTACGAATGAACAAGTAGTAGGAGCTTTGATACTATGTGGTATTTGTATGCCTCTTATAACTTATGATTTATTTATTTTTTTGAACTCCTTGTTGCTTTTATTTTTACGATCAATTATCATACTATGTTTGGTATCAGTCATGTGCCGTGCTAGATATTAAGAAAGTTGTTTCCAACCCCCTTTATTCAAAGGCTAGAAGCAAAGCTTTTTGCTCATGTAGTTAGGTAGGTCCTCAGATTCCCCCTTCTAATAAATTATGTTAGTTGGACACACAAGTAGCCATGTATCGTCGGAAATTATGAAACTGGTTGACTAATTTAATTGCACAATTACAATAGGAATGTCGTCTACAAGCCGAGACTGGATGTACAACTGTCTCGACAATGGCTTCGTTCGAATTGAATTCGCGGTGAAGGTTAAAGAATTCATATCATTTGCTAAGCAACATTGTCCTACATACCAAAGTGAAAGGAAGATTAGATGTCCGTGCAATTATAAGAAATGTCGACTTGTACCGTACTTGGACGTCGAAACGGTTGAGTACCACATATGTAGGTATGGATTTGTTTCGGGATATCGCTGTTGGTACGAACATGGTGAGAACGGAGATGAAGGCCCGCAAAACTTTTACCAAATGGATAACCATATTGATGATGCTGATGTGGGAGGAGACGATCTGACAACTTACCGCGAGATGTTACACAACGTGGCAGGTCCAAGTTTCAATTGGAATCAAGTGGAAGAATCACCAAACCCCCAAGCGCGCCAACTATATGACATGATAGAGGGTAGTAGCGAACATTTGTGGCCCAGTTGCATAACCATGACAACTTTGTCCGCAATGGCAAGATTACTTGCAATCAAGTCAAAACATCTATATCTGAACGAGGGTATAATGAAATCATAAAATTCATGAAAGATTGTTTGCCAAATGACAATTCATTGGTTGAAAATATTTATGCCACGAAAAGACTAATACGAGGTCTAGGTCTACCTGTTGAGAAAATAGATTGTTGTGAGGACTAATGTATGATTTTTTGGGGAGTGGACTTTGAGTTGACATCAAGTAAATTGTGTGGGAAATCACGCTACATTGCACAGCGACGAGGTCGTGGCCGGACACCAAAAAACGCCCTTGCAAAAAAATGTACTACTTCCCTTTGGGCCCTCGGTTGCAACGATTGTATGCGTCTGAGTCAACGGCAAAACATATGCGATGGCATGGAGAACATTCCTCTCCAGAAGATGTTATGCAACACTGTTATGATTCGATAGCTTGGAGACATTTTAATGATGTCAATAGAGACTTCGCCGCCGAGGTTCAGAATGTTGGTTTAGGATTGTGCACTGATGGTTTTCAATTATTTGGGATTTCAGGAAAATCGTACTCTTCATGGCCCGTAATATTGACTCCTTACAAGCTTCCACCGTCGATGTGCATGAAATCTGAGTTTATGTTCTTAACGGTTATCGTTCCTGGACCAACCAACCAAAAATAGAAAATCGACGTGTTCCTTCAGCCACTTGTGAAAGAGTTGCAAGGTTTATGGAACAATGGGGTGATTACATACGACGTGTCCACAAAGACGAATTTTCTCATGCGAGTGGCCCTTTTATGGACTGTTAGTGATTTCCCTGCGTATAGCATGTTGTCTGGTTGGGGCACACACAGTAAGATGGCTTGTCCATATTGTATGGAGGATACAAATGCATTTCAATTACGAAATGGTGGAAAGACATCGTGGTTCGACTGTCACCGTCATTTCTTGGCGAAGGCATCACCATTTAGGAAAGACAAAAAAAATTTCCTTAGAGGCAAAATGGTCATAAATGACGATTCGCCCGCTTTGCGTTCTGGTGATGAAATTTTGGCAGAAATTGTATCCTTAGGCTTGATGAAGGTGACAGAAATCGGAGCTGATTCTGTGAATGGGCGGATAGCTAAGAATTCGGGATGGAGAAGAAAAAGCATTTTCTGGGACTTGCCGTATTAGAAGACAAACTTGATCCACCACAACTTAGATGTCATGCACATCGAAAAAAATGTTTTTGACAACATATTCAACACTATTATGTGTGTACCGGGCAAGAGTAAGGACAATGCGAAAGCGAGATAAGATATTCGTGAATATTGTCACCGACCTTCTCTACACATTGATTCGACAACAAATACTTACATCCTCGGATGCTATGCTCTTGATACATCAAAAAAACAAAAAATGTGCGAGTGGGTTGAAAAGTGTTGTTTTCCTGATGGTTATGCTTCGAATCTAGGTCGATGTGTGGATCCAAAGAAAATGCAAATGTTCGGCTTGAAGAGTCATGATTGTCATATTTTCATGCAACGGTTGATACCAATTGCATTCAGAGAACTCCTCCCAAACCCGGTTTGGGTTGCAATTAGCGAACTAAGCCTTTTTTTTCAATCTCTAACTGGGAAAATTGTCAGTCTCAAAGATATGGAGGTCTTAGAGTCTGAAATACCAAAAATCATTTGCAAGTTGGAGAAAATATTCCCTCCAGGATTGTTCGACTCTATGGAACACCTACCAATCCACTTGGCCTATGAGGCCCGTCTGGCCGGTCCCGTTCAATTTCGATGGATGTATCCATTTGAGAAGTAATATCTTGAGCCCTTGAATTATTTTCCCATTCAATAAGTTTTAAATCAACATTTCCTATACTCCGACAGGTACCTTAAACATTTGAAAAACAATGTTCGGAATAAAGCGAAGGTAGAGGGCTCCATGCGTAATGCTTATTTGGTCGAATAAGTCACATCTTTTTGTTCTTACTACTTCGAAGATCACGTCTTTGCGTTGCATGACAAAGTGCAACGAAACGACGATGGTGGTCTCGGGCCCACACCGCATTTTGTGGGCAATTTCTCAATTTTCTCTTATCCTAGTCGACCCATGGGCAAGTCGAAGGAGCGGTACTTAACAGAGCAGGAGTATAATGCCGCACATTCGTACATACTCTCAATTATCTAAAGATCGCTCCTTACATCCAGTACGTCAGTCACTTTCATTCAATAATGCAGTACATTCATTATTCATCTTTTACTAAGACATCTTATGTACATGTTCGTTTCTTCTAGGATCTTCGTCGATGAAATCACTCAAGCAATGGGGGAGTCGGAAGTTGATAGTAGTCTAGAGCACAAATTTCCCATATGGTTTCAAACATATGTAAAGTTATTTCTATTGTAGGTTATAGCTTCATAAATTTCTTTCATAAGTAATATGTCTTATTAATTTTCTATTTTTTGTGAATAGGCTTGGAATTCTATCATAGACGAGACGCTCGTTGATCTTTCGGTTGGTCCTAATCGATCTTGTACTATCTACCCTGGTTACCTAGTGAATGGGTATAAGTTCCACTCCGCAACATATGACGTTAATAGATCGACGCAGAGCAGCGGTGTTTTGGTGAAGGGTCATAACTACGCCGATGTTTCCCATAACTATTATGGAGTACTGTAAGAGGTTGTGGAGATTGAATATACCGGCCTCAAGCGTATGGTCTTATTTAAGTGTGAATGGTATGACCCTACACCGAATCATGGTGTGAGGACTCACCCAACACTTCAATTGGTAGAGGTTCATCGAAGTCGACGATATAACAACTACGAGCCATTTGTCCTTGCAATGCAAGCCATTCAAGTGTACTACCTTTCATACCCTTATATGACGAACGATCGACAAGAATGGCTAGCAGTTTGTTGCTGTCAACCAAAATTCACTGACGAGGAAACGAGCAAAGACGATAATGACCAGGGCTCGGCGGAGATTGCATTCCAAGATGGGATGCCCACCACGTGCGTAGTCGGCGATGCAATTCAGGATATCAACAATCTGGATGATCCAAATAGGACTCGAGTCATTATTGAAGCGGGTCCAAGTGAAGAAATCAATGACTTCATTGTTGATAATGGAGATGATTCAGAAGAAGAATCATCAACTTCTACTCATGAGAGTGAATTTGAAACGGATGATAGCGAGTAATGTATGTCTATGTTATGTGAGGTCGCGATCGATGTTACGTAAATTTTTCTATACCTTTCTTATATGGAGTGTAACTTCTCGACGGTGCTTGGCAAAGAGCAACCAATCTTTTCACATAAATTGGCCTCTCAATTGTTTGTCTTCTTATATTTTGTGAGATCCAACCATTTGTTATATTTTTAATTTGCTCATCCTTTCCATATCACACTTTTGAAGTTTCAAGGTTAATGATTGATGTTGGAGGTTATTTTTTTTATATAGCTTCTGGCAAAACTACGTCAAAAAGCTATTACAATAGTCCCATTGGAGAAGGCCCAAATTGGCAACAAATATTTAATTTGTTGCTTGATCTTTTATAGGTCTAATCCTTTTTCCATCAATTAGAGATTAAACATTATGATATATAGACATGCATACTTTTGACGATATATTTCTTAATTTCCTTTTATCAGCATGGATCATGTGTTCTTAATTCCCATCAATTAGAGTTCATTACTTTTTTTTTGTATCCATATGTTTTCTAAACTTTTATTGGTATTTTGTTAGGTGTCATGGCGGGCAGTGATCACCCCCCACGTCGAGGGATACCTTTAGGGGGACATCGTCCAGTCTTGAGAGGTGCAGCACAGACCTTTGGAACCGAAATACCGGGGTCAAAGAGGTCGTGGCGGTCGAGGTCGTGGATGGATTCCTGTATTATCGATTCCGACTTCTCGTTCTCTCGAGCACGAGTTACATTCAGCGTCACGTTCGCCTTCCATACCGTCTGCGTCGCCTGTACCATCAACCTCGCATCAATGACTATATCAAATTGCCTGTTGCAGTCACCATCGCCGACATCGAGACATGACACTCCTGTACCGACGAGGCCTGCACCCCCAACCACAGCATCACTGACCGACAAGGCCTGCACCCCCAGCCACAGCATCACTGACATCATCCCCATCTTACGAAGGCAGAGCAGGCTTGCAGGTGACAGGCCCTCTGCGGGCACCTCAAAGGACAGGGACCGAGCCCCCTCGCGTGCAGCGGATCCCTATCACACTGATTACAAATGATACGTAAGTTTGTATCTGATTCGAATATGTACTTCTAAATATCTATGTAAATTATTAAAAAAGTTGTTAAGATGTTATGCATTTTCATGAAACACAGGGAGTTGCATCCTTCTCATTCTTGTGCACGGAGGATGACAAAAGTTTTCAAAAGATGGATGATTGCATAAGGGTATTGTTGGAAGTCGGTACCGACTCATCATAAAGACCACTACAGGCGCCAATGGAAGGTACGCATGACTAACAAATGTCTGAGGATTTATACTAGTTTTTCAATGTCTCGTAACAATTGCAATCGCCATTTTGTAGGTATATTTTAGATGGGATGACGCGATTCCCGAGGATCTCATTTGTGCGGCATACGACACGCATGCAGGCACAAGGTACATGGCATTGATGCACAAGTTAAAGAAGAATCATGTTCAGCCAGTTTATGTTACAGATGAGGCATGGAGAAGATACTTAGAGTACTGGGAGAGCGAGGACTTCCTTGCCAAGTCTACGCAAGCGTCAACGAATAGGAACACTGAGGTCGAAGGACCTAGGACTGGACCCTCGAAGCACGGTGGTGGTTCGGTGTCTTTTGTGACTACCAATGAAAGATTGGTAAGTTTTTTTTACACTCTAGTTTATTTTTCACATTTGTACACTTGTTCACTAAGCAATTCATTTGTGTTTGGCGAATATGAGTTCGCCGACGGTCTAACTAATAGACATATTTATGCTGAATTTATAACCGGTCCTGTATGCAGACTAATTCATCCGAGACGCCACCTACCGTGAATGAATTGTATTTGCATCTACACACCGTAAATCACGACGGGATGACATTCATCGATACTAGATCAGAGCGGTACAACGTAAGTATACAAATGAAATGTAAATAGTATTAAGTTTACTTTAAAGCATATCATGTAAGTTGTTTATTGTTGATCCATGCAGGATAGGCTCCAGAGGAGACGTTTGGAGCTGACCCAGGCTACACCGGACCAACCGGTGGATGATGAGGCGGTGTACCTCAATGTGGCGGGTGAGTGTCCCAAAGGGCGTGTCTACAGTCTCGGGTCTTTAAGGAGAAATAAGAAGAGATATGCAGATCTTGGTGCTAGCACATCCCAGAAGCAGGAGATGGTGCCACGTGCAGAGTTCGATATCGTTGCCGATCAATTACGAAAGGTTATGGCTTTTATGCATCATCAATTCAGGATGACCATGGACGGAGCAGGCCTATCTCAGCCACAGCCACCACCACCACCACTACCACCACCACCGTATCCTGACCAGCAACAACCGCCGCAAATAGATTCCGCCGATCCACCACAACAAGGGGACAATGTTGAGCGAGAGGCGCAAAAGTGGCGTAATTATGATGAGCACCTTGGTGATACATACGTATTTTCCTTTTAGTTTGTGTAACTTTTGAGATTATACTGCAGTTGTTACATTCGCTTGTCTAAGTATGAAGGTGATAAAATAAGAGTTCTCCCCTGTCACCATGAATACCATATGATATGTGTTGATAAATGCTATATATTTTCTGATCTCTGGTGTGCAGGGGTATGCCCGCTTTGCAGTGGAGATGTTTGTGAAGGTGTAGCCGAAAGTTCGGTTTTTAGCTCATGAAAAACCCCTAAGGAATACATGTACATATATGCATATATAAGGCCTGACAGCCAATGCGCTTTACAACTCGTCTGGTTGTATATTTGTTATTGTGTTATTCCGTATTCTGCTGTCGATTTATCTAGTTCATTTTCTTTTTCATTCGTTGAATTTATTTGGAAGTTTATTTGGAAATTCCTTTTGTAAATTTTTAGACCCTTCTTATCAGCCTAACCCTGGATTGCCTTCAATACATCATCGAAGGGTGGCTTGTTCTTTCAAGGATGAAGCTCTATTCTAGTTATTTCAGATATGTCTGTCATCATTAAATCAACTAAAAACTAATGGTAATATGTCAACACTTATTTCCCAGTCGAAAATTGAGCATCTCTATGGTTTATCTAATGGTTTTATTGCTTTTGAGCTCTTATGTTATTTTGTAGTTTTGTTTACTTCACTTTGTTAGTTAACACTTTTATGAAATAAATATGCAAATGAAATTTCATAGAACTGCACTTTCTCTTGCGCATAAGTGCTTATCATTTGACTTTGTGGGAACATCTTTAGATGAGAGTTCAGAAGAGTTTGGTACTGTACAGATATTTTAAAAAAAAATGATACTGCATTTCTTTCTATCACATATTCACGTTGCTTTATTTATTGTTAATAAATTCATGATAACATCTTAACGCAATATTTTTCACTTGATTTCTCTTGGAAATGTTCACGCTACTCAGTCATGTGTAGGTACCGTCTGCTTGGAGGCCAGTTCTGGAGGATCCTTCAAACCTGCAAATCTTTTTTTACTACTATGCAATCACATTTTCACTTATCTCAAGGGAGGATAGATCGGTCTCATATTTTGTATTAAAGTTTCTCAATTATTTCTTTTTTTTTTAATTCACTCGATTCAATTCATCAAACATTCTTACTTCTATGACAAATTGAAGTCTTACTAAATTCGGATGTTGGTCTTCCGAGACTTGGCCTTATTTCTCTTCCTGCCCTTTTTTACCCCATTATTGTTAACATTGTAAGAATTGTGATAAAATAAAAAATAAGAGGAAAATAAATTCCTAACTGCATAGACTTAATACCTTTTCCATTGAATCATTCATCTGAAATTTATTTCATATAAGAACCTGGCTTCACAAGCTGTTTCCTTTATTCATTGACCAAAAAAAGCTAGTTTCTATGTTAAGATAAAAATCTATTCTCCTTATTATTGTTGGCGAATAGAATGTAATGTTAATGTATAATGCTTGTTTATTTGCATGATTATCCGAGCTTACCTTCAATTATTAATATCAACCTGCAATCTGTGGATGGTATGGCGTGCACTGAATGTATTTTTCTCATGTAATGCTATTAAAAACTTCTGTAATCATCAAAGTTCTTGTCAACCATTTTCTGAATTGATTGATCAAACAGCTTTAGTTCATGGATTCCAAAATCTTTCTGGGTTCTAGTGTATTCAAGGCCATGGTTTGTCCTATCACTTGAAAAATCATTCAGATAAAGAATTAGTTAGGGATTGGATTGGCTATTTCTTAAGAGGATGTATTACTCTTTTATGTCCTACCTTCATCAATAATATATTACTACAGTTTGGTAGATCGTATGAAGATTATTTGCCTTTTGTGAGTTTCCCTACATCAATTTTTCTTATGGTACAAATGTATCTATGATTTCTTATCTTTGTTATTGAAGGCTTTGGAGTGATTGGTATGATTAGCTGACGTAAGGCGTTCTCTGTTCGCAAACGATGTTCAACTTTCAAAGTTTATGGCCAAGGTTTGGTGTTTTTTTGTCTTTGCTATATCATTATTTCATGATTATCCTTTTCGTTGCTCCATGGGTGTTATTGATCCACATTATATCCAAGTGAAGTGAGCCGTCATAAATCTTTTTAATGAGAAGCTTAAAAGAACTGCTTTACATCATTGAAGTATGAAGAAGAGTCATTTGCTTAAAAGAACTACTTTAGTTGATGCAATATTTATTTTTGCTTCTAATTTTATTAACATATTTATGGAATTCAGGCCTTGCTGATCATGATAATTACCATGAGTAATGTCGTTTGCTTGGGCGCTTAAAAGCTAATTACCATGTAGTAAACTTTTCTGCATTTAATAAGTACAAATAGCTCGTTTGATGTTAGAATAAAGCTAAATGCATTTCTGTTTTTCTCTTACCTTTTTTCTATCTAAATACAATGTATATACCTTGTTTAGTAGAAAATGAAATCATTACAGTATCCATTCATATGGATGAGTCTAAGATGGACATGTGAAAATGTAATTTGGTATTTCTCGATGGTATTGCTGCTCATGGTTGGGACATCCTTCTCTTATTAGGCCATTGGCCATACTTTCCTTTGACCTATATATGATCCTTAATATATCAAATCCATGTGATTTTGTGGGATTTGTGTATTTGGTATTCGTACTTGATTTCTGTTATGGGATTTGTGTATTTGGTTATTTGGATCACACTGGTTTTAGAGTTGTAACATATTGATCTTTCTAGATTTTTAGCTTAACTGTAGTGAAGGATTTGTGACTTTATTTGATGGATTTTTAGTTTAACTGCAGTGAAGGAGCTGTTGCGGTCAATGGATCTCATTGGTTCAGAAATCTTGCTGGTTCAGTTGTTCATCTGCTCGGCTTAGTTGGAGATGCAATTACATCAGCAGAGGCTAATATATTTTCGGTTTGATTCTATAGTTCTAGTGGTTGGTGATGCGGTGAGGTGGTTTGAGATTCTCGTAACCTTGTGACTTGATTTCTATTCAGGAATTATGCAATTTGGTACTTGGGCATACAGAGGACCATGCTTCAATGAACTCAGGGTAATAACTAGCTTAGATGCATCAAGTTATGGCTATTCCCATATTGGCTCTCTAAGGAAAATGTTCCTTAGATCGTTTACAGTTGATGTTTCTGGATTAGATAAGACAAGTACTATCAAGCATTTAAGGGAAAGAACCAGTGCACCGATAAAAGAAGTCAAGTCTGCTTTGGTTAATTGCAATTGGGACATCGGTTAGTATGCAAAATTCTTCTTTTTTCGTTGCTTTATCAGAATTTTTGGTTGTAATTCATTAATTGTGTACAGTATTGGGTGCTACTCAATGCAGAGGCTGCATAGAAAGACCTGAGGAAAAGAGGTGTGGTGTTAGCTTGAAAAAGTCATCGAGAACTGCTAGTGAGGGTTTACGCGCATTAGTTAAGAATGACAAGGAAAAGAGGTGAGGTGTTTGCTTTGTTAATGTTATCTTCACTCTGTTTGTTGTGCTGCTCCTTGTTTTCTTACCCTTGTTCATAAGGATCTCTACCTAATAATGCTAGTAGCAAATCTAATCGTCTGAAACTTGCACCTAGAAGTTGAATCAAATTAATCATCCAGTGGATAAATATGTGTTCTTCCTTGCCAGTCTGCAAAAGTTCACAGGATCCACTCTTCCCCTTGCAATTAATGGAATTAATGAGACGTTGTAGCAGTTGATTGTCTTAACACAAAAGTCTATTTGTGTGATTGCAGGTGTTGAGGCAATGTTTGCTGATCTTGGTCATTTTTTCGCGATCGATTCGTATTTACTATGCATTTGCCTTTACAGTTCTGATTTTTTTAATTGCTAACAATCAATGGTTGTAGTACATTATAAACTATATAATGTCAGCTATGTCATCTTATTCAATCTTTTGTTACGGCTGTAGATTGTTTTTGGTAGAAACTAGAAACGCAGTGGAATTATTTGACACTACTGATCTCGAGCGTGCTCAGTTTGGTATATTTTAATCACAAGTCAAAGACTGAGAATAATTATTCAATCTCACTTTCACTATAAAAACTCATTTTATTTGCCGTTGTTGTTGATGTAGAGTGCGACCGAGTTGCAAGATGGATCGACATTATTCATAACAGTAGCGAAATACTTATCCCCATCACGCAATGATATCGATCAGGTAGGAATTACGCCTGATGTGCAGTGCACGACTGACATGCTAACTTCAACTAGAGGATTATCCTCGAAAGACAACAAAGGATCCTCTTCTTCACTTGAAGCTGATTCTTGTATCGTGGTAGCGGAGCATGAGTTGGAGATGCAAGAATCAAAGGGATCTGCTTCGTGAAAACAAGTAATCATTTGCATAATTCTTTTCTTTTCAAAGTTATCAATTAGTCGCTAATGTATGTGTGTATATTTATATGTAAATTGCATTCTGCGATGGGGAATTCCCCAACACAATGATCAGTTGATGAGGAAAAATGTTATACTCAAAAACATTCTTATCTTAATCAAAATGTAGATGGGCAAACTTATTGTAATAGCGGTAGAAACCCAAACAATTGAACATGATTGATGGCAATAATTAGCATTTTTGAGTAAATTATGTAACTTGCACACTTTATCATCCGTTGTGGTAACATAATTTGAATATTTTGCTGCCGTCTCACCTTAATGCTACTATTATATTGTTAACAAAATATTGTTGATCCATGCAGTCTAAGCACCAAAGGAGACGTCAGGAGCTGACCCAGACTACACCAGACCAGCCGCAGGATGATGAGGCGGTGTACTACAAGGTGGCGGGTGACTATCCCAAAGGATGTGTCTACAGTCTCAGGTCGTTATGGAGAAAGAAGAGAAGATACGTAGATCTTAATGCTAGCACATCCCAGGTGCTAGAACAAAGAGGAATGAGCAACTTTATGATACTTAGGTATTTTTATGGTTGTTGTAAAACAATGAGAATTGTAGTTTTTTTATGGATACTAAGGTATATTAAACATTTACTATACTTGACTACGTTTCGTTAATATATAAATCTTTTTTAAGGTCGAATTTTATGTTTTTTCTCAATTGAATTTTTGTTGTTGATATATATTGTTTATTTGTGTATGTATGTCAAATTCTGCTTTTTTGGGGGATTTTAGCATCCCAAGGAATTGGTGGAGAGGGTGCAGGCGATGGAGCAGGTCATATGGTTGTATTTTCAAGTTTAGAGGTTATGGAGAACCAATAGGATTAAGCTTAGGTTTGAAAACTAAAAAAAGCGGAATTGACACGGATTAGCTACGGAATTCATAGATTCTGTTGCTATTCCGTCTCTAATTTTCGATGAATCAGCAACGGATCAGAGACGGAATGCATGAATTCTGTCTCTGATGCGTGGCTGATCAGAGACGGAATACATTAATTCCGTCTCTGATCCGTTGCTAATCAGAGACAGAACAAAGACGGAATTCACGCATTCCATCTTTGTTCCGTCTCTGATTAGCAACGGATCAGAGACGGAATGCATGAACAATTGTACCATCTAGAAAAATTTCCATTTCTTTTCCGTCTCTGTTCTGTTTCTAAATTCCGTCTCTAATCCGTTTCTAATCAGAAACGAAATCACAATTCCGTTGCTGATTGAATCAGCGTCGACGATTTTAGAGACGGAATAAATTCTGTCTTTGTTCCGTTGCATATTAGGATTAGAGACGAAATTTATGCAAATCAGAGACGGAAATTTTCGTTTCGGATCTGCTTTTTTTTTGTAGTGGTCACGGCTCCGCTCCTCCCTAATCAGCTGCCACTCCTCCGTGCTCCCCTGCCGCGGACCTCCCTGCTCTGCTCCGCGCTCCCCTGCCGCAGGTCCGCTCTCCTCCTTGCTCAGCTGCTCGTCCTCTTTCCTCCGCCGCTGCTACCTCCTCTGTGTTTCTGCGTCTGGTGCCGCTGCTCCTTCCTTGGCTGCCGCTGCTCACTCCTTCCTCCCATTCTGGTCTATCTACACCGAGCTCCTCCCCGTCTATATAGACGCGCTCGAATTGCCTTGCATGCTCACGGGATTACTATCCCGTGACCCCTACGCCCCCTACCCCTGTATCCCTACCGAAACCGACGCAGAGAATATTCTCTGCGTCGGTTTCGAGAAGAAGACGATGGGGGTGCGCAGATAGTGCCTTTTGAGAAGGCGCTATCAGCGCACCCCCCGAAATGTGTCCACGTGGATCCACGTGGACACATGCCAAATCGATAGCGCCTTCTCCGAAGGCGCTATTGCTTTGGGACCTCCACGCGGATCCACGTGGATCAACGTGAGCACCCTAAACTCATGTTGTCCACGTGGACACCAATAGCGCCTTCTCCGAAGGCGCTATTGGTGCTTCTCATCCACGTGGCCAGCCACGTCAGCAATAACGCCTTCTCATTATGCGAGATCGCTTAGTGTGGGGAAAAAAAAAATTTCCACCCGTACTTACCTCTTTTAAAGTAAAAACTATACTACTTTGGTAAAAAATTCACATGATTTGGTACCAACACCATATATAGCTCTATTATTAGTTTGGCATGTCCATCTTTGTACAAGGTTGGAGAATTAGACCATATAGAATTAGACCATATATATACTAGCTAGCCACGATTAATCCAGCCAGGCATTTTATATACATATAAAATAATTGCATTTGTATGCATATAATGGAACTTCTAGAAATAATAATGTACGAAGCGTTCGGTCTCAATCTTTTTTTCTTGTCACGTCTATTTCACATTCGAAGATCAAATAATAAATTAATACATCTATGTTTATTCTTCTTCATAATTTAGAAATATATATAGACGTGAACGCCACTACACATGCATGAATGCAACATTATTTGATTAGTTTTGTCTATAAATGGATGGTTAATCGGCCTACTTCCCCACATCGATCTCATCTCTCACTTTCCAAAACATTTTAAGTTGTGTAATAAGAAACTCTATCTCCTCGATCAATGGCTTCATCTCCTCAAAAGGTTCTTCTGATTTTGAGTGCTCTGTTACTTGCCTTTCTTGTACTTTCTACCAATGCAGATGCCCTGCCAGACAATGCCATTCCCATTTTGAAGGAAGAGGAAACAATTAAGTCCAATTTTGTTTTGGAAAGTGACTCGCTTTAGACTCCGAGAATTAAATGGACCTTGTTGTTGTGCATTAAATACACATTGATTTATGTGCACAAAAACATCAATCAACACCAGGTCACATTCTTTAGCTACAAAGTTGTTGTGGTCCCTCGAATTTTGCATGAGATGTGTACATACATTAATACTAATGTATGTCGAACCTCAATAACGTTGTAGCAAAAGTGTGTTGCTCTCCGACCATCCTTGAATTTTGCATGAGATGTACACATACATTAATTCAACATTCGACTGATCGATCGTCATGAACGCCATGATTATTTGCGAGCATATACATTTGTGCATGTGTTATATATGCTCATTCAATTGTGTCTCAATAAGAGCTAGCAGTTCATAAAGAGTGATGAAATTAATTAAGACTAGCTAGCTAGCTAGCTCCCATATTTTGTTGTACTAGTCTTCCCTTCCCCCACTTCATTTTATATATATGAATATTGTCTCGTCTTTTGCATGATTGATGATTAATTTACAACATTATATTTATATACAATTGAATGAGAGCTTTAATTCCCTGTCATCTCATGGTAAATAATTATGCATGAAACTGAAAAAGTTCTGCGAAATTTTTTTACCAAAAAGTACTACAATTGAATAGAATCTCTATACAAATAAGTTAGAGGAGAGAGAAATTAAGTTAAGAAGCTACCACATCTGACCATTTCAATTTTCTATTTTTCAGCTTGTTTTTTGCTTTTAAAAAAAATTATGCTATTTATTTATTTCTATTATATCATACAACACACCAACCCCCACGATTATAACAGCTCATTCGTGAAATTTATAGAGGAAATAGAACTTGCGGTACACCGGATTCTATGTATCTGCTCATGATTTCGAGTTGAACGTGTTCATTCTCTTCATCCATTCGTTGATAAGATAACCATAATTAATTATTAATAGATGCACACATAATACAAAGCACCAACCTTTTTTAACTAAAACAAAGATTTAGTAAGATCTAAGCTAAGAAGCGTGGAAAGGCGACACCAAACCTAAAGCTCACAACCACTGAGACGCGTATGCTAGAGTTCATCTTAATTAGCTATATGTTAGCCGATCAATAAACTCATTCGATAGGGAAAAAAATTATACTTGCATTTTAACGTTTTTTTTTAAAACTATGGGTATCCCCACCCTCTGGGTGCGACTATTATATAGGGTCAAGTTAGTCCCACCTAAGACATTGACCAGGATAAATCACCAATAAGTTTTTATTATGTCATTTTTCGATATTTAAAAATTAACATATTTTTAAGGGTGTAAAATAATTTAATAAACCTTATATTGTATAATTTCAATAACACCTGCGTGGAGCTGAGGGAAACGACTAGTTGATATATATATCTATCATATATATATAAGCACGAATACCAAGTTTTTGAGTGGTAATGAAATTTACTTCTTTGTCCATATATATCTATCATATTTACTTCTTTCCCCATATATATCTATGATATATATAAAAGCAACTATATGTCTATCGTATATATCTATCTATATACGCTACCTCTTCAACATCTTGAACACTGCCTCTTCAAATCGATCAACAACTCAGCGACTCTTCTACCTCTTTAAATTGATCAACAACTCAACTAATCAACGACTTTCCTTCCTCTTCAAATCATTCATTCCTTGCTTTCCATCATCGACTCATTCGTTACTTTCGTTTGCTCTTCGATTCAAATGTGAGTTAATCCACCTTTCTTCTCCAATTTTTATTTTTATTTTTTAGGAGAGGTTCGATTCAAAGGTGAGTTAATCATTTGGTCTATATGGTTCAATTTGATTCATAGGTTTTGAAAGAAACTTGGGTCTAATCCACCCTTGATTCAATGTTGAATTTAACACCAAAAGCCCTCTTTCATCTTGTCAATATTGTTCAATTTTATAAATAATTTACTTCATGACAAGGAGCATCCACCTTTTTTGCAACTGTACTTTTATGATACTGATCATGGAGTGCAAAACCGAATGTATAGCTCTGATGGGATATATATGGGCAAAGAAGTAATGACGATGGAGCGTGGTGTGTGGGCCATAGCATGGTGGCGTACCCTGTAAGAGCTCAAGAATGAGGCCCTGGTGCATGTAAACTCGAGTGCAAACAATGAAGGAAACGACGATAGAACGACCAACAAAGGCGGCGCCACCAATGGGCGCTAGTAGAGGATGTCCAAGATCCACAAAAATTTCCTTCTGAAGCTGATTCTGCCCACCAACAGTGCAAGAACAAGTCATCAAGCGAGCAATTTAAGGGATTCACTAGTTAGAGGACGGAGATAATGGGAAAGAATCTATAGCTGTTAGCAAACAAAAAGGCAAAGGCAAACAATTAGTTACAGATGAACAAGACCCGCAAACACAAGGCCAAACCAATGCCATACCCCTCCGAATGACCCACTAATACTAAAAATACAGGGAGTCGCACCTCCCACAGTGGACTCGGAGCCCACATTTGATTTGGGCTTTACTGAGTCCACTTAACAGAGAACTTCTAACTCACTAAAGGTGGGCCCACTACTGAATCCAACGCATGCAACATACTATTAAAAGGGAATACGAAGAGACTTAGGGCTACCCTCCTTGAGAATGTAGAGGTCAACTTGGCCCAAATGAACTAGAGCCCTCCGAAGTATCCCTGATTGTCGACACACTACAAGGAAAATATAATTTAGAAACGGAATTAGCAACGGAATTAAGTTCCGTTGCTAAAAAAAGTAGTTAGAGACGGAATTGAGACGGACTAATTCAGAGACGGAATTGAGACAGATCAGAGACGAAATTAGAGACGAAAATAGAGACGAAATTAAATTCCGTCTCTAAAAAATGGCGCCAACATTCCCACCAAAACTTTATTTTCTTATAACCGTTCATCAAATCTCTAGATTTGTGCGTGCTTGGATCAAGGCCCCTCCCCCCCCCCAAATCCCCAAATCCCACAAGTTAGGTCTCGGTCTCTGCTCTTCGATCGTCTCGTCTGTCTCCTCTTCTATCGTCCCGTCTCGTCTGTCTCCTATTCGATCGTCTCGTCTCTCCATCTCTCTCCGGTCACCGCCCCCCAAATCCCCAACCCCCAACGAGTCTCTCGTCTCGGTCTCTTGCTCTCAACTCTCTCTCTCTCTCTGGTCTCTCTGTCTCTTACTCAACCAGTCACTCTGGTCTCTCTGGTCTCTCCGTCTCTCTCCAGTCACCGCCCCCCAAATCCCCAACCCCCAACAAGTCGATCGTCTTCGTCATCGGCTCTCAACTCTCTCTCTCTGATCTCTCTGTCTCTTGCTGGGTCACGGCTCTCCGTTCTCTCTCAGGTCACCGCCCATCGCTCACCGCTCTCTGCTCTCACCGGTGACTGATCTCTCATCGGTCATCTTCGCTCACCGCTCTCTTTTTTTCATTGCTATGTGCTCTCTGGTCGCTCTGTGCTTACCGCTCCGCTCTCTGCTCGTCAAGGTAACAATCAAATTTTTTTTTTGTAACACTCTAATTCTCTTCAAATTGTATATGCTCACATTTTCATGTTGGTTCGTCTATCATGTGCATTTGTTGGTGTTCTTCACTTGATCTATTAAGTTACTGTTTTGTATTTTGTTTGGTTTAGAATTTTTTGTTCTGCTCTTCTCTTGCATGCTTAGTTGTTTTGTGGTTATGCTTGTTCTACCGAGTAACAATGAAATGTGAACTGCATTTCTCTGTTGTGATCTGGGTTTTGTAGTTATGTTCATTTTGCCATGTTTTAGTTGTTGCAATGCTACTTGTGAATGACAGAGTTTTCCCTAATTGGATTTGTACAAGTTTTTACCTGTTTATATATATGGTTTAGGGTTTTAGATTAAAGCTTTTAACTACAAGACTTTAATTATCTTTAAATCAAATTAATTCACATCGGTATATTAACACTTTTATATATATGGTTTAGAGTTTAAGGTTTTAGGGTTTGTGTTCTTATGGTGGTTATTGTTGGTGTTGTTTGTGTGCTTACTGCTACTTCCACTATTAAATTCACATTCCTTACCAATTTCTATCTATTACAGGACCTTGAGAGTACTTAAGTTCTTGATGTTGGGAGAGTCATAGCATAGCTTGTACATCATTGATTTAGTTTCCTTTACTTTAGAGCTTCCTCACTCAATTACGGTAAGTAATCATAATTGTTCACGGCATCATAGACTTGGTCATCCTTTAGCTGTTGTAACTAAAAAGTTAATTCCATTGATTCTAGGTCATGTTCCTATTAGTTCAGATTTTGATACTATGTAGGAATAAGATTGATTGAAACAAAAACCATTTTTGGTGCATTGGGTTTCTATGTGATTACCTTGTTTTCTTAATTTTTTGAAGATTGGTCTCACATTATTAAGTTGGTTTGATTTGATTTGATATATAGATCGTTTAGCTGAGTTTGTTTGCAACTATGCACAAATTTAGATGTCATGCTAGAGATAGGTGCTGCAAATTGTTTAGGGAGCTTTGGTTGCCATTAAGCAACAAGCATTCATTGGTTTTCGAGCTGCCAATACTGAAAATTGTGTTATATTTTTGTTCTTAATTTACATTATTTGATATTGTTATGCCACATTTTTTCATGTTTTGCCCACTTTATTTGATTCACTTGTATGTATATGCATGTGTGTAGAGAAAGCTACCAATAGAGTAGGTATAGATGAATAGTACCTATAATTATATAATTTCTACTACTAGGTAGGGTTCAAAAAACTAGGATTACTCTTTTAGTTAATGTTGCTATTTCAAATAAAATTTCAACAGAATTGAATAAACCTATAACCTTAAGGAGGTACGAGTGAACAAGTAGTAGGAGCTTTGATATTATGTGGTATTTGTATGCCTCTTATAACTTATGATTTATTTATTTTTTTGAACTCCTTGTTGCTTTTATTTTTACGACCAATTATCATACTCTGTTTGGTATCAGTCATGTACCGAGCTAGGTATTAAGAAAGTTGTTTCCAACCCCCTTTATTCAATGGCTAGAAGCGAAGCTTTTTGCTCATGTAGTTAGGTAGGTCCTCAGATTCCCCATTCTAATAAATTGTGTTAGTTGGAGACACAAGTAGCCATGTATAGTCGAAAACTATGAAACTAGTTGACTAATTTAATTGCTTAATTACAATAGGAATGTCGTCTAAAAACCGAGACTGGATGTACAACCGTCTCGACAACGGCTTCGTTCGAATTGAATTCGCGGCGAAGGTTAAAGAATTCATATCATTTGCTAAGCAACATTGTCCTACATACCAAAGTGAAGGGGAGATTAGACGTACGTGCAATTATAAGAAATGTCGACTTGTACCGTACTTGGACGTCGAAACGGTTGAGTACCACATATGTAGGTATGGATTTGTTTCGGGATATCACTGTTGATACGAACATGGTGAGAACGAAGATGAAGGCCCGCAAAACTTTTACCAAATGGATAACCATATTGATGATGCTGATGTGGGAGGAGACGATCCGACAACTTACCGCGAGATGCTACACAACGTGGCATGTCCAAGTTTCAATTGGAATCACGTGGAAGAATCACCAAACCCCCAAGCACGCCAACTATATGACTCGATAGAGGGTAGTAGCGAACAATTGTGGCCCGGTCGCGAAACCATGACAACATTGTCCGCAATGGCAAGATTACTTGCGATCAAGTCAGAACATCATATATCTGCACGAGGGTATAATGAAATCATAAAATTCATGAAGGATTGTTTTCCAAATGACAATTCATTGGTTGAAAATTTTTATGCCACTAAAAGACTAATGCGAGGTCTAGGTCTACCTGTTGAGAAAATAGATTATTGTGAGGACCAATGTATGATTTATTGGGGAGTGGACTCTGAGTTGACATCATGTAAATTGTATGGGAAATCACGCTATATTGCACAGCGACGAGGTCATGGCAGGAATACCAAAAAACGCCCTTGCAAAAAAATGTACTACTTCCCTTTGGGTCCTCGGTTGCAACGATTGTATGCTTCTGAGTCAACGGCAAAACATATGCGATGGCATAGAGAACATCCCTCGCCAGAAGATGTTATGCAACACTGTTCTGATTCGATAGCTTGGAGACATTTTAATGATGTCAATAGAGACTTCGCCGCCGAGGTTCAGAATGTTCGTTTAGGATTGTGCTCTGATGGTTTTCAATTATTTGGGATTTTAGGAAAATCGTACTCTTCATGGCCCGTAATATTGACTCCTTACAACCTTCCACGGTCAATGTGCATGAAATCTGAGTTTATGTTCTTAACGGTTATCGTTCCTGGACCAACCAACCAAAAATAGAAAATCGACGTGTTCCTTCAGCCGCTTGTGAAAGAGTTGCAAGATTTATGGAACAATGGGGTGATTACATACGACGTGTCCACAAAGACGAATTTTCTCATGCGAGTGGCCCTTTTATGGACTGTTAGTGATTTCCCTGCGTATAGCATGTTGTCTGGTTGGGGCACACACAGTAAGATGGCTTGTCCATATTGTATGGAGGATACAAATGCATTTCAATTACGAAATGGTGGAAAGACATCATGGTTCGACTGTCACCGTCGTTTCTTGGCGAAGGCATCACCATTCAGGAAAGACAAAAAAAATTTCCTTAGAGGCAAAATGGTCATAAATGACGATCCGCCCGCTTTGCATTCTGGTGATGAAATTTTGGCAGAAATTGTATCGTTAGGCTTGATGAAGGTGACAGAAATCAGAGCAGATTCTGTGAATGGCTAAGAATTCAGGATGGAGAAAAAAAATCATTTTCTGAAACTTGCCGTATTGGAAGACAAACTTGATCCGCCACAACTTAGATGTCATGCACATCGAAAAAAATGTTTTTGACAACATATTCAACACTATTATGTGTGTACTGGGCTAGAGTAAGGACAATGCGAAAACGAGACAAGATATTGTTGAATATTGTCACCGACCTTCTCTACACATTGATACGGCGACAAATACTTACATCATTGGATGCTATGCTCTTGATACATCAAAAAAACAAAAATTGTGCGAGTAGGTTGAAACGTTGTGTTTTCCTGATGGTTATGCTTTGAATCTTGGTCGATGTGTGGATCCAAAGAAATTGCGAATGTTCGGCATGAAGAGTCGAAAGTTGATAATAGTCGATGAAATCATTCAAGCAATGGGGGAGTCGGAAGTTGATAGTAGTCTAGAGCACAACTTTCCCATATGGTTTCAAACATATGTAAAGTTATTACTATTGTAGGTTATAGCTTCATAAATTTCATTCATAAGTAATGTGTCTTATTACTTTTCTAATTTTTTGTGAATAGGCTCGGAATTCTATCATAGACGGGACGCTCGTTGATCTTTCGGTTGGTCCTAGTCGATCTTGTACTGTCTACCCTGGTTACCTAGTGAATGGGTATAAGTTCCACTCCGCAACATATGACATTAATAGATCGACGCAGAGCAGTTATGTTTTGGTGAAGGGTTCTAACTACGCTGATGTTTCCCATAACTATTATGGAGTACTGCAAGAGGTTGTGGAGATTGAATATACCGGCCTCAAGCGTGTGGTCTTGTTTAAGTGTGAATGGTATGACCCTACACCGAATCATGGTGTGAGGACTCACCCAACACTTCAATTGGTAGAAGTTCATCGAAGTCGACGATATAACAACTACGAGCCATTTGTCCTTGCAATGCAAGCCACTCAAGTGTACTACCTTTCGTACCCTTCTATGAGGAACGACCGAAAAGAATGGCTAGCAGTTTGTTGTTGTCAACCAAAATTCGCTGACGAGGAAACGAGAAAAAACGATAATGACCAGTGCTCAGCAGAGATTGCATTCCAAGATTCGATGCCCACCACGTGCGTAGTCGGTGATGCAATTCAGAATATCGACAATCTGGAAGATCCAAATAGGACTCGAGTCAAGCGGGTCCAAGTGAAGAAGTTAATGACTTCATAGTTGATAGTGGAGATGATTCAGAAGAAGAATCATTAACTTCTACTCATGAAATTGAATTTGAAACGGATGATAGCGAGTAATGTATGTCTATGTTATGTGAGGTCACGATCGATGTTACGTAAATTTTCTATACCTTTCTTATATGGAGTGTAACTTCTCGACGGTGCTTGGCAAAGAGCAACCAATCTTTTCACATAAATTGGCCTCTCAAATTACCTTGTTTGTCTTCTTATATTTTGAGCTATGTTTTACCCTTTCTTGCTCAATGGGTAGATAAGGGGGAATATTTACAGAAAAGGGAGAAAGGTTATCTTATTTCGAAAGATATTTTCCTTACCCTAAATTTGTTTTGTGAGATCCAACCATTTGTTATATTTTTAATTTGCTCATCCTTTCCATAGCACACTTTTGAAGTTTCCAGGTTAATGATTGATGTTGGAGGTTGTTTTTTATATAGCTTCTGGCAAAACTACGTCAAAAAGCTATTACAATGTAGTCCCAATGGACAAGGCCCATATTGGCAATAAATACTTAGTTTGTTGCTTGATCTTTTATAGGTCTAATCCTTTTTCCATCAATTAGAGATTAAACATTATGATATAAAGACATGCATACTTTTGATGATATATTTCTTAATTTCCTTTTATCAGCATGGATCACGTGTTCTTAATTCCCATCAATTAGAGTTCATAACTTTTTTTTTGTATGCATATGTTCTCTAAACTTTTATTGGTATTTTGTTAGGTTTCATGGCTGGCAGTGATCACCCCCCACGTCGAGGGATACCTTTAGGGGGACATCGTCCAGTCCTAAGAGGTGCAGCACAGACCTCTGGAACTGAAATACCGACTGAGCGTCATGGTCAGGCCACAAGAGGGGTTCAAAGAGGTCGTGGCGGTCGAGGTCGTGGATCGATTCCTGTATTATCGAATCCGACTTCTCGTTCTCTCGAGCACGAGTTACATTCAGTGTCACGTTCGCCTTCCATACCGTCTGCGTCGCCTGTACCATCAACCTCGTCATCAATGACTATACAAAATTGCCTGTTGCAGTCACAATCGCCGACATCGAGACATGACACTCTTGTACCGACGAGGCCTGCACCCCCAGCCACCGCATCACCGGCAGCATCCCCATCTTACGACGGCAGAGCAGGCTTGCAGGTGACAGGCCCTCCGCGGGCACCTCAGAGGACAGGGACCGAGCCCCCTCGCGTGCAGCGGATCCCGATCACACTAATTGCAAATGATACGTAAGTTTGTATTTGATTCATATATGTACTTCTAAATATCAATGTAAATTATTAAAAAAGTTGTTAAGATGTTATGCATTTTCATGAAACACATGGAGTTGCATCCTTCTCATTCTTGTGCACGGAGGATGACAAAAGTTTTCAAAAGATGGATGATTCCAGAAGGGTATTGTTAGAAGTCGGTACCAACTCATCATAAAGACCATTACTGGTGCCAATGGAAGGTACGCAGGACTAATAAATGTCTTAGGATTTATACTAGTTTTTCAATGTCTCGTAACAATTGCAATCGCCATTTTGTAGGTATATTTTAGATGGGATGACGCGATTCCCGAGGATCTCATTCGTGCGACATTTGACACTCATGCAGGCACAAGGTACACCGCATTGATGCACAAGTTAAAGAAGAATCGTGTTCAACTAGTTTATGTTACAGATGAGGCATAGAGAAGATACTTAGAGTACCGGGAGAGCGAGGACTTCCTTGCCAGGTCTACGCAAGAGTCGACGAATAGGAACACTGAGGTCGAAGGACCTGGGACTGGACCCTCGAAGCACGGTGGTGGTTCGGTGTCTTTTGTGACTACCAATGAAAGATTGGTAAGTTTTTTTTACACTCTAGTTTATTTTTTACATTTATACACTTGTTCACTACGCAATTGATTTGTGTTTGGCGAATATGAGTTCGCCGACGGTCCAACTAATTGACATATTTATGTTGAATTTATAACCGGTCTTGTATGCAGACTAATTTATCCAAGACGCCACCTACCGTGAATGAATTGTATTTGCATCTGCACAGCGTAAATCACGACGGGATGACATTCATCGATACTAGATCAGAGCGGTTTTACGTAAGTATAGAAATGAAATGTTAAATAGTATTAAGTTTACTTTAAAGCATATCATGTAGGTTGTTTATTGTTGATCCGTGCAGGATAGGCTCCAGAGGAGACGTCTGGAGTTGACCCAGGCTACACCGGACCAACCGGTGGATGATGAGGCGGTGTACCTCAATGTGGCGGGTGAGTGTCCCAAAGGACGTGTCTATGGTCTCGGGTCTTTAAGGAGAAAAAAGAGGAGATATGCAGATCCTGGTGCTAGTACATCCCAGATGCTGGAGATGGTGCCACGTGCAGAGTTCGATATCATTGCCGATCAATTACGAAAGTTTATGGCGTTTATGCATCAACAATTCGGGATGACCATGGACGGAGCAGGCCTATCTCAGCCATCACCACCACCACCACCTCCTGACCAGCAATAATGACCGCAAATAGATCCCGCCGATCCACCACAACAAGGGGACAATGTTGAGCGAGAGGCGCAAGAGTGGCGTAATTTTGATGAGCACCTTGGTGATACATAGGTATTTTTCTTTTTGTTTGTGTAACTTTTGATATTATACTGTAGATGTTACATTCGCTTGTCTGAGTATGAAGGTGATAAAATAAGAGTTCTCCCCTGTCACCATGAATATCATATGATATGTGTTAATAAATGCTATATATTTTCTGATCTTTAGTGTGCAGGGGTATGCCCGCTTTGCCGTGGAGATGTTTGTGAAGGTGTAGATGAAAGTTCGATTTTCAGCTCATGAAAAACCCCTAAGGAATACTTGTACATATATGCATATATGAGGCCAGACAGCCGATGCACTTTACAACTCGTCTGGTTGTATATTAGTTATTGCGTTATTCCGTATTCTGCTGTCGATTTATCTAGTTCATTTTCTTTTTCATTCATTGAATTTATTTGGAAGTTTCTTTGGAAGTTCCTTTTGGAAATTTTTTTACCCTTCTTATCAGCCTAGCCCTGGATTGCCTTCAACACATCATCGAAGGGTGGCTTGTTCTTTCAGGGATCAAGCTCTATTCTAGTTATTTCAGATATGTCTGTCATCATTAAATCAACTAAAAACTGATGGTAATATGTCAACTCTTATTTCCCAGTTGGAGATTGAGCATCTCTATTGTTTATCTAGTTGTTTTATTGCTTTTGAGCTCTTATGTTATTTTGTAGTTTTGTTTACTTCACTTTGTTAGTTAACACCTTTATGAAATAAATATGCAGCAATGAGCGGGCTGCAGGAACTGGCACTTTCTCTTGCGCATAAGTGCTTGTCATTTGACTTTGTGGGAACATCTTTAGATGGGAGTTCAGAAGAGTTTGGTACTGTACATATATTTAAAAAAAAATAAAAAAATTGATACTGCATTTCTCAATTAATTCTTTTTTTTTAATTCACTCGATTCACTTCATCAAACCTTCTCACTTCTATGACAGATTGAAGTCTTACTAAATTCGGTTGTCGGTCTTCCGAGGCTTGGCCTTATTTCTCTTCCTGCCCTTTTTACCCCATTATTGTTAACATTGTAAGAATTGTGATAAAATAAAAAATAAGAGGAAAATGAATTCTTAACTGCATAGACTTAATACCTTTTTCATTGAATCATTCATCTGAAATTTATTTCAGATAAGAACCTGGCTTAACAAGTTGTTTCCTTTATTCATTGACCGAAAAAAGCTAGTTTCTATGTTAAGATAAAAATCTATTCTCCTTATTATTGTTGGCGAATAGAATGTAATATTAATGTATAATGCTTGTTTATTTGCATGATTATCCGAGCTTACCTTCAATTATTAATATCAACCTGCAATCTGTGGATGGTATGGCGTGCACTGAATGTATTTTTCTCATGTAATGCTATTAAAATATTATGTAATCATCAAAGTACTTGCCAAGCATTTTCTGATTTGATTGATCAAACAGCTTTGTTCATGGATTCCAAAATCTTTCTGGGTTCTAGTGTATACAAGGCCATAGTTTGTCCTATCACTTGAAAAATCATTCAGATACATAATTAGTTAGGGATTGGATTGGCTCTTTCTTAAGAGGATGTATTACTCTTTTATGTCCTACCTTCATCAATAATATATTACTACAGTTTGGTAGATCATAGGAAGATTATTTGCCTTTTGTGAGTTTGCCTACATCAATTTTTCTTATGGTACAAAGGTATCTATGATTTCTTATCTTTGTTATTGAAGGCTTTGGAGTGATTGGTACGATTAGCTGCTGTAAGGCGTTCTCTGTTCGCAAACGATGTTCAGCGTTCAAAGTTTATTGCCAAGGTTTGGTGTCTTTTTGTCTTTGCTATATCATTATTTCATGATTATCCTTTTCGTTGCTCCATTGGTTTTATTGATCCACATTATATCTAAGTGAAGTGAGCCATCATAATTTTTTTTAATGAGAAGCTTAAAAGAACTGCTTTACATCATTGAAGTATGAAGAAGAGTCATTTGCTTAAAAGAACTACTTTCGTTGATGCAATATTTATTTTTGTTTCTAATTTTATTAACATATTTATGGAATTTAGGCCTTGCTGATCATGATAATTACCATAAGTAATGTCGTTTGCTTGGGCGCTTAAAAGCTAATTACCATGTAGTAAACTTTTCTGCATTTAATAAGTACAAATAGCTCGTTTGATGTTAGAATAAAGCTAAATGCATTTATGTTTTTCTCTTACCTTTTTTCTATCTAAATACAACATATATGCCTTGTTTAGTAGAAAATGAAATCATTACAGTATCCATTCATATGGCTGAGTCTAAGATGGACTTGTGAAAATGTAATTTGGTATTTCTCAATGGTATTGCTGCTCATGGTTGGGACATCCTTCTCTTATTAGGCCATTGGCCATACTTTCCTTTGACCTATATATGATCCTTAATATATCAAATCCATGTGATTTTGTGGGATTTGTGTATTTGGTATTCGTGCTTGATTTCTGTTATGGGATTTGTGTATTTGGTTATTTGGATCACACTGGTTTTAGAGTTGTAACATATTGATCTTGCTAGATTTTTAGCTTAACTGTAGTGAAGGAGTTGTGACTTTATTTGATGGATTTTTAGCTTAACTGCAGAGAAGGAACTATAGGGGTCAATGGATCTTATGGGTTCAGAAATCTTGCTGGTTCAGTTGTTCATCTGCTCGGCTTAGTTGGAGATGCAATTACATCAGCAGAGGCTAATATATTTCCGGTTTGATTCTATAGTTCTATGGGTTGGTGATGTGGTGAAGTGGTTTGAGATTCTCGTAACCTTGTGAATTGATTTCTATTCAGGAATTGTGCAATTTGGTACTTGGGCATACAGAGGACCATGCTTCAATGAACTCAGGGAAATAACTAGCTTAGATGCATCAAGTTATGGCTATTCCCATATTGGCTCTCTAAGGAAAATGTTCCTTAGATCGTTTACAGTCGATGTTTCTGGATTAGATAAGACAAGTATTATCAAGCATTTAAGGGAAAGAACCAGTGCACCGATAAAAGAAGTCAAGTCTGCTTTGGTTAATTGCAATTGGGACATCGGTTAGTATGCAAAATTCTTATTTTTTCGTTGCTTTGTCAAAATTTCTGGTTGTAATTCATTAATTGTGTACAATATTCGGTGCTACTCAATGTAGAGGCTGCACAGAAAGACCTGAGGAAGAGAGGTGTGGTGTTAGCTTGAAAAAGTCATCGAGAACTGCTGCTGAGGGTTTACGCGCATTAGTTAAGAATGACAAAGAAAAGAGGTGTGGTGTTTGCTTTGTTAATGTTATCTTAACTCTGTTTGCTGTGCTGCTCCTTGTCTTCTTACTCTTGTTCATAAGGATCTCTACTTAATAATGCTAGTAGCAAATCTGATCGTCTGAAACTTGCACCTAGAAGTTGAATCAACTTAATCATCCAGTGGATAAATATGTGGTATTCCTTGCCAGTCTGCAAAAGTTCACAGGATCCACTCTTCCCCTTGCAATTAATGGAATTAATGAGACGTTGTAGCAGTTGATTGTCTTAACACAAAAGTCTATTTGTGTGATTGCAGGTGCTGAGGCAATGTTTGCTGATCTTGGTCATTTTTTTGTGCGATCGATTCAGGTATTTACTATGCATTTGCCTTTACAGTTCTGATTTTTTTAATTGCTAACAATCAATGGTTGTAGTACATTATAAACTATATAATGTCAGCTATGTCATCTTATTCAATCTTTTGTTACGGCTGTAGATTGTTTTTGGTAGAAACTAGAAACGCAGTGGAATTATTTGACACTTCTGATCTCGAGCGTGCTCAGTCTGGTATATTTTAATCACAAGTCAAAGACTGAGCATAATTATTCAATCTCACTTTCACAATAAAAACTCATTTTATTTGTTGTTGTTGTTGATGTAGAGCGTGACCGAGTTGCAAGATGGATCGACATTATTCATAACAGTTGCAAAATACTTATCCCCATCGCGTCATGATATCGATCAGGTAGGAATTACTCCTGATGTGCAGTGCACGACTGACATGCTAACTTCAACTAGAGGATTATCCTCGAAAGACAACAAAGGAACCTTTTCTTCACTTGAAGCTGATTCTTGTATCATGGTAGCGGAGCATGAGTTGGAGATGCAAGAATCAAAGGGATCTGCTTCGTGAAAACAAGTAATCATATGCATAATTCTTTTCTTTTCAAAATTATCAATTAGTTGCTGATGTATGTGTGTATATTTATATGTAAATTGCATTCTGCGATGGGGAATTCCCTAACACAATGATCAGTCGATGAGGAAAAAGGTTATACTCAAAAACATTCTTATCTTAATCAAAATGTAGACGGGCAAAGTTATTGTAATGGTAGTAGAAACCCAAACAATTGAATATGATTGATGGCACTAATTAGCATTTTTGAGTAAATTATGTAACTTGCACACTTTATCATCCGTTGTGGTAACATAATTTGAATATTTTGCTGCCTTCTCACCTTAATGCTACTATTATATTAATAACAAAATATTGTTGATCCATGCAGGCTAAGCACCAAAAGAGACGTCAGGAGCTGACTCAGACTACACCGGACCAACCGTTGTATGATGAGGCGGTGTACTACAAGGTGGCGGGTGACTGTCCCAAAGGATGTGTCTACAGTCCCAGGTCGTTACGGAGAAAGAAGAGAAGATATGTAGATCCTGATGCTAGCACATCCCAGGTGCTAGCACAACGAGGAATGAGCAACTTTATGATACTTAGGTATTTTTATGGTTGTTGTAAAACAATGAGAATTGTAGTTTTTTTATGGATACTTAGGTATATTAAACATTTATTATACTTGACTACGTTTCGTGAATATATAAATTTTTTTAAGGTTGAATTTTATGTTTTTTCTCAATTGAATATTTGTTGTTGATATATATTGTTGATTTGTGTATGTATGTCAAATTCTATTTTTTGGGGGGATGTTAGCTTCCTCAAGGAGTTGATCGAGGGGGTGCAGGCGATGGAGCAGGTCCTATGGTTGTATTTTCAAGTTTAGAGGTTATGGAGAACCAATTGGATTAAGCTTAGGTTTGAAAACTAAAAAAAACAAGAATTAAGACGGATTACCAGCAGAATTCATAGATTCCGTTGCTATTCCGTCTCTAATATTCGATGAATTTACAACGGATCAGAGACGAAATGCATGAATACTGTCTCTGATCCGTGGCTGATCAGAGACGGAACAGAGACGTAATACATTAATTTCGTCTATGATCCGTTGGTAATCAGAGACGGAACATAGACAAAATTCATGCATTCCGTCTCTGATCCGTTGCTAATCAGAGACGGATCAGAGTCGGATCGCATGAATTCGACTGATCGATCGTCATGAACGCCATGATTAACTGTGCCTTCTAGTTCATCTGTTTGGCTTTGCTTAGTGAATAACTATGAGCATATACATTTGTGCATGTGTTATATATGCTCATTTAATTCTGTCTCAATAAGAGCTAGCAGTTCATAAAGAGTGATGAAATTAATTAAGACTAGCAAGCTAGCTAGCTCCCATATTTTGTTGTACTAATCTTCCCTTCCCCCACTTCATTTTATATATATGTATATTGTCTCGTCTTTTGCATGATTGATGATTAATTTACAACATTATATTTATATACAATTGATTGAGAGCTTTAATTCCCTGTCAATTCCCTGTCATCTACATAGTAAATAATTATGCATGAAACTGAAAAAGTTCTGCGAAATTTTTACCAAAAAGTACTACAATTGAATAGAATCTCTATGCAACTAAGTTAGAGGAGAGAGAAATTAAGTTAAGAAGCTACGACATCTGACCATTTCAATTTTCTATTTTTCTGCTTGTTTTTTGCTCTTAAAAAAAATAATTTATGCTATTTATTTATTTCTATTATATCATACGACACCAACCCCCACGATTATAACAGCGCATTCGTGAAATTTATAGAGGAAATAGAACTTGCGGTTCACTGGATTCTATGTATCAGCTCATGATTTCGAGTTGAATGTGTTCATTCTATTCATCCATTCGTTGATAAGATAACCATAATTAATTATTAATAGATGCACAAATAATACAAAGCACCAACCTTTTTTAACTAAAACAAAGATTAAGTAAGATCTAAGCTAAGAAGCGTGGAAAGGCCATCGTACACACACCAAACCTAAAGCTCACAACCTCTCAGACGCGTATGCTAGAGTTCATCTTAATTAGCCATATGTCAGCCGATCAATAAACTCATTCGATAGGGAAAAAACTTATAATTGCATTTTAACGCTTTTTTTTAAAACTATGGGTATCACCCTTGCAAAGCTCACCATCAATTGCACTTAATCGAGCATAATGGAAAAGTTTGATCCATGTAGCCGACCCCAGTTAATTTGGGACTGAGGCTATGTTGTTGTTGTTGTTGTTGTTGGGTATCCCTACCCTCTGGGTGCGACTATTATATAGGGTCAAGTTAGTCCCACATAAGACATTGACTAGGATAAATCACCAATAAGTTTTTATTATGACATTTTTCGCTATTTAAAAATTAACATATTTTTAAGGGTGTAAAATAATTTAATAAACATTATATTGTATAATTTCAATAACACCTGCGTGGAGCTTAGGGAAACGACTAGTTGATATATATATCTATCATATATATATAAGCACGAATACCAAGTTTTTGAGTGGTAATGAAATTTACTTCTATGTCCATATATATCTATCATATTTACTTATTTCCCCATATATATCTATGATATATATAAAAGCAACTATATATCTATCATATATATCTATCTATATACGCTACGTCTTCAACATCTTGAACACTGCCTCTTCAAATCGATCAACAACTCAGCGACTCTCCTACCTCTTCAAATTGATCAACAACTCAACTAATCAACGACTTTCCTTCCTCTTCAAATCATTCATTCCCTGCTTTCCTTCATCAACTCATTCGTTGCTTTCTTTTGCTCTTCGATTCAAATGTGAGTTAATCCACCTTTCTTCTCTAATTTTTATTTTTATTTTTTAGGAGAGATTCGATTCAAATGTGAGTTAATCATTTGGTCTATATGGTTCAATTTGATTCATGGTTTTTGAAAGAAACTTGGGTCTAATCCACCCTTGATTCAATGTTGAATTTAACACCAAAAGCCCTCTTTCATCTGGCCTATATGGTTCAATTTCATAAATAATTTATTTCATGACAAGCAACATCAACCTTTTTTGCAACTATACTCTTACGATATTGATCATGAAGTGCAAAATCGAATGTATTGCTCTTATGGGATATATATGGGCAAAGAAGTAACGACGATGGAGCGTGGTGTGTGGGCCATAGCATAGTGGCGTACCCTGTAAGAGCTCGAGAATGAGGCCCTGGTACATGTAAACTCGAGTGCAAGCAATGAAGGAAACGACGATGGAACGACCAACAAAGGCGGCGCCACCAACGGGCGCTAGTAGAGGATGTCCAAGATCCACAAAAATTTCCTTCTGAAGCTGATTCTGCCCACCAACAATGCAAGAACAAGTCATCAAGTGAGCAATTTAAGGGATTCACTAGTTAGAGGACGGAGATAATGGGAAAGAATCTATAGCTGTTAACAAACAAAAAGGCAAAAGCAAACAATTAGTTACAGATGAACAAGACCCGCAAACACAAGGCCAACCCAATGCCGTACAAAAGGAAACGTGCGACCCCTCCGAATGACCCACTGATACTAAAAATACAGGGAGTCGAACCTCCCACAGTGGACTCGGAGCCCTCATTTGATTTAGGCTTTACAGAGTCCACTTAACAGAGAACCTCTAACTCACTAAAGGTGGGCCCACCATTGAATCCAACGCATGCAACAAACTATTAAAAAGGAATACGAAGAGACTTAGGGCTACCCTCCCTGAGAATGTAGAAGTCAACTTAGCCCAAATGAACCAGAGCCCTCCGATAGTATCCCTGATTGTCGCCACACTACAAGGAAAATGAAATTTAGAAACGGAATTAGCAACGGAATTAAGTTCCGTAGGTAAATAAAGTAGTTAGAGACGGAATTGAGACGGACTAATTCAGAGACGGAATTGAGACGGATCAGAGACGAAATCAGTGACGAAAATAGAGGCGAAATTAGATTTCGTCTCTAAAAAATGGCGCCAAATTTCCCACCAAAACTTTGTTTTCTTATAACCGTTCATCAAATCTTGAGATTTGTGCGTGCTTGGATCAAGGGCCCCCCTCCCAAATCCACAAGTTAGGTCTCGGTCTCTGCTCTTCGATCGTCTCGTCTGTCTCCTCTTCGATCGTCACGTCTCTTCTATCTCCTATTCAATCGTCTCGTATGTCTCTGCTCTTCAATCGTCTCGTCTACCCGTCTCACTCTGGTCACCGCCCCCCAAATCCCCAACCCCCAACAAGTCTCTCGTCTCGGTCTCTTGCTCTCAACTCTCTCTCTCTGGTCTCCCCGTCTCTTGCTCAACCAGTCACTCTGTCTCTCTAGTCTCTCCGTCTCTCTCCGGTCACCGCCCCCCAAATCCCCAACCCCCAACAAGTCGATCGTCTGCGTCATCAGCTATAAACTCTCTCTCTCTTGTCTCTCTGTCTCTTGCTCGGTCACGGCTCTCCGTTCTCTCTCCAGTCACCGCCCATCGCTCACCGCTCTCTGCTCTCATCGATCATCTTCGCTCACCGTTCTCTCTCTTTTTCATTGCTCTCTACCCCCCTCTGGTCGCTCTGTGCTTACCGCTTTGCTCTCTGTTCGTCAAGGTAACAATAAAAAAAAAAATTGTAACACCCTAATTCTCTTCAAATTGTATCTGCTCACATTTTCATGTTGGTTTGGCTATCATGTGCATTTGTTGGTGTTCTTCACTTGATCTATCAAGTTACTGTTGTGTATTTTGTTTGGTTTAGAAGTTTGTGTTCTGCTATTCTCTTGCATGCTTAGTTGTTTTGTCGTTATGCTTGTTCTACCGAGTAACAATGAAATTTGAATTGCATTTCTCTATTGTGATATGGGTTTTGTAGTTATGTTCATTTTGCCATGTTTTAGTTGTTGCAATGCTACTTGTGAATGACAGAGTTTTCCCTAATTGGATTTGTACATGTTTTTACCTATTTATATGTATGGTTTAGGGTTTTACATTAAAGCTTATAACTACAAGACTTTAATTATCTTTAAATCAAATTAATTTACATTGCACTTTTATATATATGGTTTGTGTTCTTATGGTGGTTATTGTTTGTGTTGTTTGTGTGCTTACTGCTACTTCCACTGTTAAATTCACCTTCCTTACCAATTTCTATCTATTACAGGACCTTGAGAGTACTTAAGTTCTTGTTGTTGGGAGAGTCATAGCTGACTTGTACATCATTGATTTAGTTTCCTTTACTTTAGAGCTTCCTCAGTCATTTACGGTAAGTAATCATAATTGTTCATGGCATCATAGACTTGGTCATCCTTCAGCTGTTGTAAATAAAAAGTTAATTTCATTGATTCTAGGTCATGTTCCTATTAGTTCTGATTTTGATACTATGTAGGAATAAGATTGATTGAAACAAAAAACCATTTTTGGTGCATTGGGTTTTATGTGATTACCTTGTTTTCTTAATTTTTTGAAGATTGGTCTTACATTATTAAGTTGGTTTGATTTGATTTGAAATGTAGATCGTTTAGCTGAGTTTGTTTGCAACTGTGCACAAATTCTGATGTCATGCTAGAGATAGGTGCTGCAAATTGTTTAGGGAGCTTTGGTTGCCATTAAGCAACAAGCATTCACTAGATTTCGAGCTGCCAATACTGAAAATTGTGTTATATTTTATTTCTTAATTTACATTATTTGATATTGTTATGCCTCATTTTTTCATGTTTTGCCCACTATATTTGATTCACTTGTGTGTATAAACATATAACCTTAAGGAGGTACGAGTGAACAAGTAGTAGGAGCTTTGATACTATGTGGTATTTGTATGCCTCTTATAACTTATGATTTATTTATTTTTTTGAACTCCTTGTTGCTTTTATTTTTGCGACCAATTATCATACTCTGTTTGGTATCAGTCATGTACCAAGCTAGGTATTAAGAAAGTTGTTTCCAACCCCCTTTATTCAATGCCTAGAAGAGAAGCTTTTTGCTCATGTAGTTAGGTAGGTCCTCAGATTCCCCATTCTAATAAATTGTGTTAGTTGGACACACAAGTAGCCATGTATCGTTGGAAATTATGAAACTAGTTCACTAATTTAATTGCACAATTACAATAGGAATGTCGTCTACAAGCCGAGACTGGATGTACAACCGTCTCGACAACGGCTTCGTTCGAATTGAATTCGTGGCGAAGGTTAAAGAATTCATATCATTTACTAAGCAACATTGTCCTACATACCAAAGTGAAAGGAAGATTAGATGTCCGTGCAATTATAAGAAATGTCGACTTGTACCGTACCTGGACGTCGAAACGGTTGAGTACCACATATGTAGGTATGGATTTGTTTCGGGATATCACTGTTGGTACGAACATGGTGAGAACGGAGATGAAGGCCCGCAAAACTTTTACCAAATGGATAACCATATTGATATGCTGATGTGGGAGGAGACGATCCGACAACTTACATGAGATGCTACACAACGTGGCAGGTCCAAGTTTCAATTGGAATCACGTGGAAGAATCACCAAACCCCCAAGCACGCCAACTATATGACATGATAGAGGGTAGTAGCGAACAATTGTGGCCCGCTTGCAAAACCATGACAACGTTGTCCGCAATGGCAAGATTACTTACGATCAAGTCAGAACATCATATATCTGAACGAGGGTATAATGAAATCATAAAATTCATGAAGGATTGTTTGCCAAACGACAATTCATTGGTTGAATGTTTTTATGCCACTAAAAGACTAATGCGAGGTCTAGGTCTACCTATTGAGAAAATAGATTGTTGTAAGGACCAATGTATTATTTATTGGGGAGTGGACTCTTAGTTGACATCATGTAAATTGGGTGGAAAATCACGCTACACTGCACAGCGACGAGGTCGTGGCCGGGACACCAAAAAATGCCCTTGCAAAAAAATGTACTACTTCCCTTTGGGCCCTCGGTTGCACGATTGTATGCGTCTGAGTCAACGGCAAAACATATGCGATGGCATGGAGAACATTCCTCGCCAGAAGATGTTATGCAACACTGTTATGATTCGATAGCTTGGAGACATTTTAATGATGTCAATAGAGACTTCGCCGCCGAGGTTCGGAATGTTCGTTTAGGATCGTGCACTGATGGTTTTCAATTATTTGGGATTTCAGGAAAATCGTACTCTTCATGGCCCGTAATATTGACTCCTAACAACCTTCCACCGTCGATGTGCATGAAATCTGAGTTTATGTTCTTAACGGTTATCGTTCCTGGACCGACCAACCAAAAATAGAAAATCGACGTGTTCCTTCAGCCGCTTGTGAAAGAGTTGCAAGATTTATGGAACAATGGGGTGATTACATACGACGTGTCCACAAAGATGAATTTTCTAATGCGAGTGGCCCTTTTATGGACTGTTAGTGATTTCCCTGCGTATAGCATGTTGTCTGGTTGGGGCACACACGGTAAGATGGCTTGTCCATATTGTATGGAGGATACAAATGCATTTCAATTGCGAAATGGTGGAAAGACATCGTGGTTCGACTGTCACCGTCGTTTCTTGGCGAAGGCATCACCATTCAGGAAAGACAAAAAAAAATTCCTTAGAGGCAAAATGGTCATAAATGACGATCTGCCCGCTTTGCGTTCTGGTGATGAAATTTTGCCAGAAATTGTATCGTTAGGCTTGATGAAGGTGACAGAAATCGGAGCTGATTCTGTGAATTGGCGGATAGCTAAGAATTCGGGATGGAGAAAAAAAAAGCATTTTCTGGGACTTGCCGTATTGGAAAAAAAACTTGATCCGCCACAACTTAGATGTCATGCATATCGAAAAAAATGTTTTTGACAACATATTCAACACTATTATGTGTGTACCGGGCAAGAGTAAGGACAATGCGAAAGCGAGAAAAGATATTTGTGAATATTGTCACCGACCTTCTCTACACATTGATTCGGCGACAAATACTTACATCCTTGGATGCTATGCTCTTGATACATCAAAAAAACAAAAATTGTGCGAGTTGGTTGAAAAGTTGTGTTTTCCTGATGGTTATGCTTCGAATCTAGGTCGATGTGTGGATCCAAAGAAATTGCGAATGTTCGGCATGAAGAGTCATTATTGTCATATTTTCATGCAACGGTTGATACCAATTGCATTCAGAGAACTCCTCCCAAACCCGGTTTGGGTTGCAATTAGCGAACTAAGCCTTTTTTTTTCAATCCCTAACTGGGAAAAGTGTCAGTCTCAAAGATATGGAGGTCTTAGTGTCTGAAATACCAAAAATCATTTGCAAGTCGGAGAAAATATTCCCTCCAGGATTCTTCGACTCTATGGAACACCTACCAATCCACTTGGCCTACGAGGCCCGTCTGGCCGGTCCCGTTCAATTTCAATGGATGTATCCATTTGAGAGGTAATATCTTGAGCCCTTGAATTATTTTCCCATTCAATAAGTTTTAAATCAACATTTCCTATACTCCGACAGGTACCTTAAACATTTGAAAAACAATGTTCGGAACAAAGCGAAGGTAGAGGGCTCAATGTGTAATGCTTATTTTTTCGAAGAAGTCACATCCTTTTGTTCTTACTACTTCGAAGATCACGTCTTTACGTTGCATGACAAAGTGCAACGAAACGACGATGGTGGTCTCGGGCCCACACTGCATTTTGTGGGCAATTTCTCAATTTTCACTTATCCTAGTCGACCCATGGGCAAGTCGAAGGAGCGGTACTTAACAGAGCAGGAGTATAATGCCGCACATTCGTACATACTCTCAATTGTCCAGAGATCGCTCCTTACATCCAGTATGTCCGTCACTTTCATTCAATAATGCAGTACATTCATTATTCATCTTTTACTAAGACATCCTATGTACATATTCATTTCTTCTAGGATCTTCGTCGATGAAATCACTCAAGCAATGGGAGAGTCGGTAGTTGATAGTAGTTTAAAGCACAACTTTCCCATATGGTTTCAAACATATGTAAAGTTATTACTATTGTAGGTTATAGCTTCATAATTTTTTTTCATAAGTAATATGTCTTATTACTTTTCTATTTTTTTGTGAATAGGCTCGGAATTCTATCATAGATGAGACACTCGTTGATCTTTCAGTTGGTCCTAGTCGATCTTGTACTGTCTACCCTGGTTACCTAGTGAATGGGTATAAGTTCCACTCTGCAACGTATGACGTCAATAGATCGACGCAGAGCAGCGGTGTTTTGGCGAAGGGTTCTAACTAAGCCGATGTTTCCCATAACTATTATGGAGTACTACAAGAGGTTGTGGAGATTGAATATATCGGCCTCAAGCATGTGGTCTTGTTTAAGTGTGAATGGTATGACCCTACATCGAATCATGGTGTGAGGACTCACCCAACACTTCAATTGGTAGAGGTTCATCGAAGTCAACGATATAACAACTACGAGCCATTTGTCCTTGTAATGCAAGCCACTCAAGTGTACTACCTTTCGTACCCTTCTATGAGGAACGACCGACAAGAATGGCAAGCAGTTTGGTACTGTCAACCAAAATTCGCTGACGAGGAAATGAGCAAAAACGATAATGACCAGGGCTCGGCAGAGATTGCATTCCAAGATAGGATGCCCACCACGTGCGTAGTCGACGATGCAATTCAGGATATCAACAATCTGGATGATCCAAATAGGACTCGAGTCATTATTGAAGCGGGTCCAAGCGAAGAAGTCAATGACTTCATTGTTGATAGTGGAGATGATTCAGAAGAAGAATCATCAACTTCTACTCATGAGAGTGAATTTGAAACGGATGATAGCGAGTAATGTATGTCTATGTTATGTGAGGCCGCGATCGATGTTACGTAAATTTTCTATACCTTTCTTATATGGAGTGTAACTTCTCGACGGTGATTGGCAAAGTGCAACCAATCTTTTCACATAAATTGGCCTCTCAAATTACCTTGTTCGTCTTCTTATATTTTGAGCTATGTTTTACCCTTTCTTGCTCAATGGGTAGATAAGGGGGAATATTTACAGAAAAGGGAGAAATGTTATCTTATTTCGAAAGATATTTTGCTTACCGTAAATTTGTTTTGTGAGATCCAACCATTTGTTTTATTTTTAATTTGCTCATCCTTTCCATAGCACACTTTTGAAGTTTCCAGGTTAATGATTGATGTTGGAGGTTATTTTTTATATAGCTTCTGGCAAAACTACGTCTAAAAGCTATTACAATGTAGTCCCATTGGAGAAGGCCCAAATTGGCAATAAATATTTAATTTGTTGTTTGATCTTTTATAGGTCTAATCATTTTTCCATCAATTAGAGATTAAACATTATGATATATAGACATGCATACTTTTGACGATATATTTCTTAATTTCCTTTTATCAGCATGGATCATGTGTTCTTAATTCCCATCAATTAGAGTTCATTATTTTTTTTTTGTATGCATATGTTCTCTAAACTTTTATTGGTATTTTGTTAGGTTTCATGGCGGGCAGTGATCACCCCCCACGTCGAGGGTACCTTTAGGGGGACATCGTCCAGTCCTAAGAGGTGCAGCACAGACCTCTGGAACCGAAATACCGACTGAGCGTCATGGTCAGGCCACACGAGGGGGTCAAAGAGGTCGTGGCTGTCGAGGTCTTGGATCGATTCTTGTATTATCGATTCCGACTTCTCGTTCTCTAGAGCACGATTTATATTCAGCGTCACGTTCGCCTTCCATACCGTCTGCGTCGCCTGTACCATCAACCTCGTCATCAAGGACTATACCAAATTGCTTGTTGCAGTCACCGTCGCCGACATCGAGATATGACACTCCTGTACCGACGAGGCCTGCACCCCCAGCCACCGCATCACCGACAGCATCCCCATCTTACGATGGGAGAGTAGGCATGCAGGTGACAGGCCCTCCGCGGGCACCTCAGAGGATAGGGACCGAGCCCCCTCGCGTGCAGCGGATCCCGATCACACTGATTGCCAATGATACGTAAGTTTGTATTTGATTCATATATGTACTTCTAAATATATTTGTAAATTATTAAAAAAGTTGTTAAGATGTTATGCATTTTCATGAAACACAGGGAGTTGCATCCTTCTCATTCTTGTGCACGGAGGATGACAAAAGTTTTCAAAAGATGGATGATTCCAGAAGGGTATTATTGGAAGTCGCTACCGACTCATCATAAAGATCACTACTTGCGCCAATGGAAGGTACGCAGGACTAATAAATGTATTAGGATATACACTAGCTTTTCAATGTCTCGTAACAATTGCAGTCGCCATTTTGTAGGTATATTTTAGATGGGATGACGCGATTCCCGAGGATCTCATTCGTGCGGTGTACGACACGCATTCAGGCACAAGGTACACCGCATCGATGCACAAGTTAAAGAAGAATCGTGTTCAACCAGTTTATGTTACGGGCGAGGCATGGAGAAGATACTTAGAGTACTGGGAGAGCGAGGACTTCCTTGCCAGGTCTACGTAAGCGTCAACGAATAGAAACACTGAGGTCGAAGGACCTAGGACTGGACCCTCGAAGCACGGTGGTGGTTCGGTGTCTTTTGTGACTACCAATGAAAGATTGGTAAGTTTTTTTTTACACTCTAGTTTATTTTTTACATTTATACACTTGTTCAATACGCAATTGATTTGTGTTTGGCGAATATGAGTTCGCCGACGGTCCAACTAATAGACATATTTATGCTGAATTTATAACCGGTCCTGTATACAGACTAATTCATCCGAGACGCCACCTACCGTGAATGAATTGTATTTGCATCTACACACGTAAATCACGACGGGATGACATTCATCGATACTAGATCAGAGCGGTTTTACGTAAGTATAGAAATGAAATGTTAAATATTATTAAGTTTACTTTAAAGCATATCATGTAAGTTTTTTATTGTTGATCCATGCAGGATAGGCTCCAGATGAGACGTCAGGAGCTGACCCAGGCTACACCGGACCAACCAGTGGATGATGAGGCGGTGTACCTCAATGTTGTGGGTGAGTGTCCCAAAGGACATGTCTACGGTCTCGGGTCTGTAGGGAGAAAGAAGAGGAGATATGCAAATCCTGGTGCTAGCACATCCCAGATGCCGGAGACGGTGCCACGTGCAGAGTTCGATATCGTTGCCGATCAATTACGAAAGGTTATGGCGTTTATGCATCAGCAATTCGGGATGACGATGGACGGAGCTGGCCTATCTCAGCCACAGCCACCACTACCACCACCACCACCACCTCCTGACAAGCAACAACTGCCGCAAATAGATCCCGCCGATCCACCACAACAAGGGGACAACGTTGAGCGAGAGGCGCAAGAGTGGCGTAATTATGATGAGCACCTTGGTGATACATAGGTATTTTTCTTTTTGTTTGTGTAACTTTTAAGATTATACCGCAGATGTTACATTCGCTTGTCTGAGTATGAAGGTGATAAAATAAGAGTTCTCCCCCGTCACCATGAATACCATATGATATGTGTTGATAAATGCTATATATTTTCTGATCTCTGGTGTGCAGGGGTATGCCCGTTTTACCGTGGAGATGTTTGTGAAGGTGTAGCCGAAAGTTTGGTTTTCAGCTCGTAAAAAACCCCTAAGGAATACTTGTACATATATGCATATATGAGGCCTGGCAGCCGATGCACTTTACAACTCGTCTAGTTGTATATTTGTTATTGTGTTATTCCGTATTCTGCTGTCGATTTATCTAGTTCATTTTCTTTTTCATTCGTTGAATTTATTTGGAAGTTTCTTTGGAAGTTCCTTTTGGAAATTTTTTTGACCCTTCTTATCAGCCTAGCCCTGGATTGCCTTCAACACATCATCGAAGGGTGGCTTGTTCTTTCAGGGATCAAGCTCTATTCTAGTAATTTGAGATATGTCTGTCATCATTAAATCAACTAAAAACTAATGGTAATATGTCAACTCTTATTTCCCAGTCGGAGATTGAGCATCTATATTTGTTTACTTCACTTTGTTAGTTAACACTTTTATGAAATAAATATGCAGCAATGAGCAGGCTGCAGGAACTGGCATTTTCTCTTGCGCATAAGTGCTTGTCATTTGCCTTTGAGGGAACATCTTTAGATGAGAGTTCAGAAGAGTTTGGTACTGTACAGATATTTAAAAATAAAATAAAAAATGATACTCATTTCTATCTATCACATATTCACGTTGCTTTATTTATTGTTTATAAATTTATGATAACATCTTAACGCAGTATTTTTGCACTTGATTTCTCGTGGAAATGTTCACGCTTCTCAATCATGTGTAGGTACCGTCTGCTTGGAGGCCAATTCTGGAGGATCCTTCAAACCTGCAAATCTTTTTTTACTATTATGCGATTGCATTTTCACTTATCTCAAAGGAGGTTAGATCAGTCTCATATTTTGTATTAAAGTTTCTCAATTAATTCTTTTTTTTTTTTAATTCACTCGATTCACTTCATCAAACCTTCTCACTTCTATGACAAATTGAAGTCATACTAAATTCGGTTGTTGGTCTTCCGAGGCTTGGTCTTATTTCTCTTCCTGCCCTTTTTTACCCCATTATTGTTAACATTGTAAGAATTGTGATAAAATAAAAAATAAGAGGAAAATAAATTCTTAACTACATAGACTTAATACCTTTTCCATTGAATCATTCATCCGAAATTTATTTCACATAAGAACCTGGCTTAACAAGTTGTTTCCTTTATTCATTGACCGAAAAAAGCTAGTTTCTACGTTAAGATAAAAATCTATTCTCCTTATTATTGTTGGCGAATAGAATGTAATGTTAATGTATAATTCTTGTTTATTTGCATGATTATCCGAGCTTACCTTCAATTATTAATATAAACCTGCAATCTATGGATGGTATGGTGTGCACTGAATGTATTTTTCTCATGTAATGCTATTAAAAACTTCTGTAATCATCAAAGTACTTGTCAAGCATTTTCTGAATTGATTGATCAAACAACTTTGTTCGTGGATTCCAAAATCTTTCTGGGTTCTAGTGTATACAAGGCCATGGTTTGTCCTATCACTTGAAAAATCATTCAGATAAAGAATTAGTTAAGGATTGGATTGGCTCTTTCTTAAGAGGATGTATTACTATTTTATGTCCTACCTTCATCAATAATATATTACTACAGTTTGGTAGATCGTAGGAAGATTATTTTCCTTTTGTGAGTTTGCCTACATCAATTTTTCTTATGGTATAAAGGTATCTATGATTTCTTATCTTTGTTATTGAAGGCTTTGGAGTGATTGGTACGATTAGCTGCTGAATGGCGTTCTCTGTTCACAAACGATGTTCAGCGTTCAAAGTTTATTGCCAAGGTTTGGTGTCTTTTTGTCTTTGCTACATCATTATTTCATGATTATCCTTTTCGTTGCTCCATTGGTGTTATTGATCCACATTATATCCAAGTGAAGTGAGCCATCATAATTTTTTTTAATGAGAAGCTTAAAAGAACTGCTTTACATCATTGAAGTATGAAGAAGAGTCATTTGCTTAAAAGAACTGATTTAGTTGATGCAATATTTATTTTTGCTTCTAATTTTATTAACACATTTCTGGAATTCAGGCCTTGCTGATCATGATAATTACCATGAGTAATGTCGTTTGCTTGGGCGCTTCAAAGCTAATTACCATGAAGTAAACTTTTCTGCATTTAATAAGTACAAATAGCTCGTTTGATGTTAGAATAAAGCTAAATGCATTTGTGTTTTTCTCTTACCTTTTTTCTATCTAAATACAATGTATATGCCTTGTTTAGTAGAAAATGAAATCATTACAGTATCCATTCATATGGCTGAGTCTAAGATGGAAATCTGAAAATGTAATTTTGTATTTCTCAATGGTATTGCTGCTCATGGTTGGGACATCCTTCTCTTATTAGGCCATTGGCCATACTTTCCTTTGACCTATATATGATCCTTAATATATCAAATCCATGTGATTTTGTGGGATTTGTGTATTTGGTATTCATGCTTGATTTCTGTTATGGGATTTGTGTATTTGGTTATTTGGATCACACTGGTTTTAGAGTTGTAACATGTTGATCTTGCTGCATTTTTAGCTTAACTACAGTGAAGGAGTTGTGACTTTATTTGATGGATTTTTAGTTTAAATGCAGTGAAGGAGCTGTTGGGGTCAATGGATCCCATGGGTTCAGAAATCTTGTTGGTTCAGTTGTTCATCTGCTCGGCTTAGTTGGAGATGCAATTACATCAGCAGAGGCTAATATATTTCCGGTTTGATTCTATAGTTCTATGGGTTGGTGATGTGGTGAGGTGGTTTGAGATTCTCGTAACCTTGTGACTTGATTTCTATTCAGGAATTGTGCAATTCGGTACTTGGGCATACAGAGGACCATGCTTCAATGAACTCAGGGAAATAACTTGCTTAGATGCATCAAGTTATGACTATTCCCATATTGGCTATCTAAGGGAAATGTTCCTTAGATCGTTTACAGTAGATGTTTCTGGATTAGATAAGACAAGTATTATCAAGCATTTAAGGGAATGAACCAGTGGACGGATAAAAAAAAGTCAAGTCTGCTTTGGTTAATTGCAATTGGGACATCGGTTAGTATGCAAAATTTTTCTTTTTTTGTTGCCTTGTCGGAATTTCCGGTTGTGATTCACTAATTGTGTATAGTATTGGGTGCTACTCAATGCAGAGGCTGCACAGAAAGACCTGAGGAAAAGAGGTGTGGTGTTAGCTTGAAAAAGTCATCGAGAACTGCTGCTGAGGGTTTACGCGCATTAGTTAAGAATGACAAGGAAAAGAGGTGTGGTGTTTGCTTTGTTAATGTTATCTTAACTCTGTTTGTTGTGTTGCTCCTTGTCTTCTTATCGTTGTTCATAAGGATCTCTACCTAATAATGCTAGTAGCAAATCTGATCGTCTGAAACTTGCACCTAGAAGTTGAATCAAATTAATCATCCAGTTGATAAATATGTGGTCTTCTTTGCCAGTCTGCAAAAGTTCACAGGATCCACTCTTCCCCTTGCAATTAATGGAATTAATGAGACGTTGTAGCAGTTGATTGTCTTAACACAAAAGTCTATTAGTGTGATTGCAGGTGCTGAAGCAATGTTTGCTGATCTTGGTCATTTTTCTCGTGATCGATTCGGTATTTACTTTGCATTTGCCTTTACAGTTCTGATTTTTTTTAATTGCTAACAATCAATGGTTGTAGTACATTATAAACTATATAATGTCAGCTATGTGATCTTATTCAATCTTTTGTTATGGTTGTAGATTGTTTTTGGTAGAAACTAGAAACGCAGTGGAATTATTTGACACTACTGATCTCGAGCGTGCTCAGTCTGGTATATTTTAATAACAAGTCAAAGATCGAGCATAATTATTCAATCTCACTTTCACTATAAAAACTCATTTTATTTGTTGTTGTTGATGTAGAGCGTGACCGAGTTGCAAGATGGATCGGCATTATTCATAACAGTAGTAAAATACTTATCCCCATCGCGCCATGATATCGATCAGGTAGGAATTACGCCTGATGTGCAGTGCACAACTTACATGCTAACTTCAACTAGAGGATTATCCTCGAAAGACAACAAAAGAACCTCTTCTTCACTTGAAGTTGATTCTTATATCATGGTAGCGGAGCTTTTGTTGGAGATGCAAGAATCAAAGGGATCTGCTTCGTGAAAACAAGTAATCATATGCATAATTCTTTTCTTTTCAAAGTTATCAATTAGTCGCTGATGTATGTGTGTATATTTATATGTAAATTGCATTCTCCGATGGGGAATTCCCCAACACAATGATCAGTTGATGAGGAAAAATGTTATACTCAAAAAACATTCTTATCTTAATCAAAATGTAGACGGGCAAAGTTATTGTAATGGTAGTAGAAACCCAAACAATTGAACATGATTGATGGCACTAATTAGCATTTTTGAGTAAATTATGTAACTTGCACACTTTATCATCTGTTGTGGTAACATAATTTGAATATTTTGATGCCTTCTCACCTTAATGCTACTATTATATTGTTAACAAAATATTGTTGATCCATGCAGGCTAAGCACCAAAGGAGACGTCAGGAGCTGACCCAGACTACACCGGACTAGCCGCTGGATGATGAGGCGGTGTACTACAAGGTGGCGGGTGACTGTCCCAAAGGATGTGTCTACAGTGTCAGGTCGTTATGGAGAAAGAAGAGAAGATACGTAGATCCTGATGCTAGCACATCCCAGGTGCTAGCACAACGAGGAATGAGCAACTTCATGATACTTAGGTATTTTTATGGTTGTTGTAAAACAATGAGAATTGTAGTTTTTTTTTATGGATACTTAGGTATATTAAACATTTATTATACTTGACTACGTTTCATGAATATATAAATCTTTTTTAGGTCGAATTTTATGTTTTTTCTCAATTGAATATTTGTTGTTGATATATATTGTTGATTTGTGCATGTATGTCAAATTCTGCTTTTTTGGGGGATGTTAGCATCCCCAAGGAGTTGTTGGAGGGGTTGCAGGCGATGGAGCAGGTCCTATGGTTGTATTTTCAAGTTTAGAGGTAATGAAGAACCAATTGGATTAAGCTTAGGTTTGAAAACTAAAAAAAGCGGAATTGAGACGGATTAGCAACGGAATTCATAGATTCCGTTGCTATTCCGTCTCTAATTTTCGATGAATCAGCAACGGATCAGAGACGGAACAGAGATGGAATACATTAATTTCGTCTATGATCCGTTGCTAATCAGAGACGGAACAAAGACGAAATTCATGCATTCTGTCTCTGATCCGTTGCTATTGCTTTGCGACCGCCACGCGGATCCACGTGGATCCACGTGAGCACCCTAAACCCATGCTGTCCACGTGGACACCAATAGTGCCTTCTCCGAAGGCTCTATTAGTGCTTCTCATCCACGTGGCCAGCCACGTCAGCAATAATGCCTTCTCATTAGGCGAGATTGCTTAGTGTGGGGAAAAAAAATCTCAACCCGTACTTACCTCTATTAAAGTAAAAACTATACTACTTTGGTAAAAAATTCATATGATTTGGTACCAACACCATATATAGCTCTATTATAAGTTTGGCATGTCCATCTTTGTACAAGGTTGGAGAATTAGACCATATAGAATTAGACCATATATATACTAACTAGCCACGATTGATCCAACAAGGCATTTTATATACATATAAAATAATTGCATTTGTATGCATATAATTGAACTTCTAGATTTAATAATGTACGTAGCATTCGGTCTCAATCTTTTTTTCTTGCCACGTCTATTTCACATTCGAAGATCAAATAATAAATTAATACATCTATGTTTATTCTTCTTCATAATTTAGAAATATATATAGACGTGAACTCCACTACACACGCATGAATGCAACATTATTTGATTAGTTTTGTCTATAAATATATGGTTAATCGGCCTACTTCCCCACATCGATCTCATCTATCACTTTCCAAAACATTTTAAGTTGTGCAATAAGAAACTCTATCTCCTCGATCAATGGCTTCATCTCCTCAAAAGGTTCTTCTGATTTTGAGTGCTCTTTTACTTGCCTTTCTTGTACTTTCGCAATGCAGATGCCCCCTGAGACAATGCCATTCCCATTTTGAAGGAAGAGGAAACAAGTAAGTCCAATTAAGTTTTGGAAAGTGACTCGCTTTAGACACCGAGAATTAAATGGACCTTGTTGTTGTGCATTAAATACATATTGATTTATGTGCACAAAAACATCAATCAACACCAGGTCACATTCTTTAGCTACAAAGTTGTTGTGGTCCCTTGAATTTTGCATGAGATGTGCACATACATTAATACTAATGTATGTCGAACCTCAATAACGTTGTAGCAAAAGTGTGTCGCTCTACGACCATCCTTAAATTTTTATGTTGGAAAGCATAAAAATTTCCCCATTTTAGTTAATTCTACAAATTTGCTATTTTTTGTATGATGCAGAGGAAGCAAAAAGTGTTGCTGAGAAGGAGATTAATAATGTCGGTCAAGCTCGCAAAATGCTTATAGGTGTACAAGCTTGTAGAGTTATCTCATGTACTATAGCTGTTTATGTATGTAGCTGTTTATGTAACTGTTTTATGTACACTGATGTATGTGGTGTAATGTACTACAGGTTTATCTTAGCTTGTTCTAGGCAGTTGTAACTAGGGTGTACAATGTACACCATATTAGTTTGTATATATACAATGTACAATGTAATTTCTATGAGTATTGAATAAGATTGAAAGTTCTTCTTGTTCATCACTGATTCATTGTGTACTGTTACATTGATCAATTTGATCTATTTTGGTCATTGATTCACTGTTAGTGTTTGAATTTGTTCATGGTATCAGAGCAGGTTATATTGTTCTTGATTTGTGTTGTTTCAGGTTGAATTGAGTGTCTGATCATGGCATCTGTTCATGGTTCTTCAAGTTCTTCTACTCGAAATGGAGCAGGGAGAGCTCCTGAAGCAGGTGATCTTGGAATTGAAAGTCCTTATCTTCTTCAAGGTTTCGATCATCCTGGTATGGTACTTGTCTCCAATTCTCTTACTGGTTCAAATTACTTGTCTTGGAGTCGAGCTATGATGATTGCATTAGGTGCAAAAACAAAGATTGGTTTCATCGATGGTAGATGTTTAAAACCAGATTCTGCTGATCCTAATCTGGATCGATGGATCAAAGTGGATTATATGGTCACTTCTTGGATCTTGAATTCTATTTCAAAGGATATTGTTGAAGCTTTCCTTTATACAACTTCTTTTGATCTATGGAATGAATTGAAAGAAAGGTTTGGAGAATGTAATGGTCATCTTTTGTATCAATTGAAACGAGATATTGCTTCTATAAGTCAAGGAGATCTATCACTTTCACTGTATTATACAAAACTTAAGAAACTTTGGGATGAACTGAGCTGTTTAGTCCCTTTACCTGTGTGTGAAAGTGGAGCTTCAGCAGCATTGGCTGTTCTGGAGTGTAATGATAGGCTGATGCAATTTTTGATGGGCTTGAATGATATGTATGATCATATTCGTAATCAAATATTGGTGATGGATCCATTGCCAAGTATAAACAAAGCTTACTCTATGGTTCTTATAGTTGAAAAGCAAAAGGAGGTACATGTTAGCTATTCACCTATGATAGATACAGCCATGATGATGAAAATTACCAAGATGAATTCAGGTGGTTCAACCAGTGTTCATAGGTTTGCTGGAAAAGGAAATCAAAAGAAATTTGTCAATAAAGATGATCTATTTTATGATCATTGTAAGGCAAAAAAGCATACAAAAGAGACTTGTTTCAAACTTCATGGATTTCCAGATTGGTACAAGAAAGACCCTAACAAGAAGCAGATGTCAAATAATTCAAAATCTTTTGTGAATTTGATGGAATCACCCTGGATATACAAGATGCACGATCTCCTCAATTCGAAGATTTTCAGTCTAATATAGCAGCAATGATACAGCAAGGGATTGAGAATTTCATGAAAGGAAAGTCTGTTTCAGCTGAAGGAGCTTTTACACATGTGAATTCAGTTATATATGATTTTACAGTAGCTCATATAAAAGACTTTCTAGTTCTTGTTCCTCTTTTAATTCAGATGCTTGGATTGTGGATAGTGGAGCAACAAATCATATGTGTACTAGCTATGATTTGCTTGCTAATGTCACTGTCTTAGCTAAACCAGTTATGGTTTGTTTACCTGATGGACATACTAAAGAAGTTAATTGCATTGGAGATGTGAAGCTGAGTTCAGACTTAGTTCTTTCTTCCTGTTTACATATAAACACATTCAAGTATAATCTTTTGTCAGTTAGTAAGTTACTCTCCTCTACTAAACTGACAATTGAGTTTTATCCATCGTTTTGTGTTATACATAACATTGAGAGTTCTCAAGTTCTAGCTGTGGGAAGGATGATTGGAGGACTATACGTACTGGATTCCAGTTCCTTTCATAAAGATGTCATTGCTTCATTTGTATCTCCAACAAAATTATCACTAGCTTACTGTAATAATGCTACTGATACTTTTTCATGACACTGTCGATTGGGGCACCCCTCTGTTAATGTAACAAGACAACTTGATTTGTTACTTAACAGTCATTCAAATGTAAGACATAATGTACCTTGTGATGTTTGTCAGATGTCTAAACAATGCAGATTGGTTTTTCCATTGAGCTATATTCAAACTGCTTATCCTTTTCAGTTATTACATATGGATATCTGGGGACCATATAAGCAGTCTTCTATTCAAGGAGCTCATTATTTTTTGACTATTGTGGATGATTTTAGTCGATTCACATGGACATTTTTTATGAAACATAAGTCCTTGACAGGCAACATCATCAAACAGTTTATAGTTTTCATTCAAACTCATTTCAAGGCCTCGATTCAAACCATTAGGACTGATAATGGTACTGAGTTTTGTAATAAAGATTGTCATGCTTTGTTCTCTGGTTTGGGAATTGTTCATCAAAGATCAACACCATATACATCTCAGCAAAATGGTGTGGTTGAAAGAAAGCATAGACATTTGTTGCAAGTTACAAAAGCCTTGATTTTTCAGTCTAATTTGTCCACAAAATTCTAGGGTGATGTTGTTCTTACTGCCACATACATCATAAACAGATTACCTTCTCAGTTATTGAAATGGAAGTCTCCTTATCATCTTTTGTTTGGAAGGATACCAAATTATTCATCTTTGAAAACTTTTGGTTGCTTGTGTTTTGCTACCAATATTTCACCAAGTAAAACCAAGTTGGATTCACGTGCTCTTAAGTGTGTCTTCCTTGGTTATTCTCCTACTCAAAAGGCTTATAGATTGTACAACATGGCCACGCATACATGCTTTGTTTCAAGAGATGTGATTTTCTTTGAAAAATAGTTTCCTTTTCATAAAGATACTGCAAGTTCAAGTTGTCATGTGCCTATCCCTTGTGGTGATAATTCTGATTACTTGAGAGATATTCCAGCTCCTGTTGCTCCTACATCAGCTATTGTACCTCATTCTCAAGAATTACCTGCTGACGAAACATTTTTTGATGTCCCTGAAGCTGTCTCATCTATGCCTACTAATGCTACATTAGTACCTCCTACTAATGATGACTTACATGAAGATGTCCTGCCTCCTACTGCTGTTATTACTAGGAAAAGTACTCGTGCTGTTCACAAGCCTCTTTGGATGAATGATTTTGTTCTAAACAATGTACAAACATCAGTTTTTCCTCCTGCAATGGTTCCTTTGTCTACTGGTACTCCTCCTACATTTCCTTTTATTCATTCTCCAAACATTACTGTTGATTACAAGTGTTTCTTAGCTGTTGTTTCAAACATAAAGGAGCCTACTACTTATATTCAAGCTCAACATGATCCTGTTTGGATATAAGCAATGAATAAGGAATTATAGGCTTTGGAAGCCAATGGTACTTGGAGTCTTACTACCGTACCACCTGGTAAAAAGGCCATTGGTTCTAAGTGGGTTTACAAAGTTAAAGTTCATCCTGATGGTTCCTTGGATAGGTGTAAGGCTCGTTTGGTTGCAAAGGGCTTTAACCAAGTTGAAGGTGTTGATTATACTGATTCCTTTTCTCCTGTTGCCAAGAATGTCACTATTAGAATTGTTTTATCCTTAGCAGCTGCTCGAGATTGGCCTTTACATCAATTAGATGTTAATAATGCCTTCTTACATGGCTATATAGATGAAGATGTTTACATGAAGCCTCCTGATGGTTATAAGTTGGCTTCATCTAATCAAGTCTGCAAACTTCAAAGATCCTTATATGGTTTAAAGCAAGCTTCTCGACAATGGAATCATGAGCTTACATCAAAACTTCAGTCTTTTGGTTTTATTTAGTCTGCTCATGATCCCTGCTTGTTTACTTACAACACAGCTGATCAATTTTTGGTGTTGCTGGTTTATGTTGATGATGTCCTTCTTACTGGTACTTCACTCGAGTTGATTAATCAAGTTAACGCATTTTTACATACATTGTTCACCATCAAGGATCTTGGCCAAGCTCGTTACTTCTTGGGTTTGGAATTGGTTAGATCTTCCTCAGGTCTTTATGTTCATCAACGCAAGTATGTTCTAGATTTACTTAATGATGTCGGTATTACCATGGCTAAACCATCTGCTACTCCACTCCCTCGTGACTGCAAGTTTACTGATGTTGATTCACCTTTGTTCATTGAAGTTGATAGATATAGAAGACTCATTGGTCGTCTTCTTTACCTGGGATTCACTCGTCTTGACATTACTTATGCCATACAGCAATTAAGTCAGTTTGTTCAAGCCCCTACAGAGCAACATTGGTCTGGTGCACTTCATGTTTTACGATATCTTAAGGTACTCCTTCACAGGGTCTGTTTTTCCCTGTTCAAATGGATCTCTCTGTTGTTGCTTACTGTGATTCAGATTGGGCAGCTTGTCCTCTTTCTCGAAAATCTCTTACTGGTTATTGTGTGTTCATTGGAGCTTCTTTGATCTCTTGGAAAACAAAAAAACAAGCTACTGTGTCCAAGTCCTCTGCTGAAGCTGAATATCGTAGTTTGTCTACCACAGTTTGTGAATTACTATGGATTTCTTATATCCTTAAGGACTTAGCTATTCCTACTTCTCTTCCAATACCTCTGTGGTGTGATAATCAAGCTGCAATACATCTATCTGCTAATCCTGTTTTTCATGAACGTGCCAAGCATTTGGAAATTGATTGTCACTTGGTTAGACATCAATTCAAGTCTGGTTTTATTCTTCCAAAGTATATTTCCACTCGATTACAGTTGGCTGATTTGTTTACCAAGTCTTTACCAGCTCCTTTATTCTCTGATTTATTGTCCAAGATGGGTCTATGTGATTGGCATAGACTTCCATCTTGAGGGGGGGATGTAGAGTTATCTCATGTACCAGAGTTGTTTATGTATGTAGCTGTTTATGTAACTGTTTTATGTACACTGATGTATGTGGTGTAATGTACTACAGGTTTATCTTAGCTTGTTTTAGGCAGTTGTAACTGGGGTGTACAATGTACACCATATTAGTTTGTATATATACAATGTACAATGTAATTTCGATGAGTATTGAATAAGATTGAAAGTTCTTCTTGTTCATCACTGATTCATTGTGTACTGTTACATTGATCAATTTGATATGTTTCGGTCATTGATTCACTGTTAGTGTTTGAATTTGTTCAAAGCTCAAGCTAGCATTGACTCTACTGTTCTTTGCTCACTTGCGGGCGGCGGTATATGTTAAATTGTTAATTATATATAAGAACGTACAAGTGAATGTTTATTCAACATTCGACTGATCGATCGTCATGAACGCCATGACTATTTGTGCCTTCTAGTTCATCTGTTTGGCTTTTCTTAGTGAATAAATATGAGCATATACATTTGTGCATGTGTTATATATGCTCATTCAATTGTGTCTCAATAAGAGCTAGCAATTCATAAAGAGTGATGAAATTAATTAAGACTAGCTAGCTAGCTCCCATATTTTGTTGTACTAGTCTTCCCTTCCCCCACTTCATTTTATATATATGTATATTGTATCGTCTTTTGCATGATTGATGATTAATTTACAACATTATATTTATATACAATTGAATGAGAGCTTTAATTCCCTGTCAATTCCGTCATCTACATAGTAAATAATTATGCATGAAACTGAAAAGTTCTGCGAATTTTTTTTACCAAAAAGTACTACAATTGAATAGAATCAATATACAAATAAGTTAGAGGAGAAAGAAATTAAGTTAAGAAGCTACCACATCTGACCATTTCAATTTTCTATTTTTCAGCTGTTTTTTGCTTTTAAAAAAAAATAATTTATGTTATTTATTTATTTCTATTATATCATACAACACACCAACCCCCACGATTATAACAGCGCATTCGTGAAATTTATAGAGGAAATAGAACTTGCGGTACGCTGGATTCTATGTATCTGCTCATGATTTCGAGTTGAACGTGTTCATTCTATTCATCCATTCGTTGATAAGATAACCATAATTAATTATTAATACGTGCACACATAATACAAAGCACCAACCTTTTTTAACTAAAACAAAGATTAAGTAAGATCTAAGCTAAGAAGCGTGGAAAGGCCATAGTACACACACCAAACCTAAAGCTCACAACCTCTCAGACGCGTATGCTAGAGTTCATCTTAATTAGCTATATGTTAGCCGATCAATAAACTCATTCGATAGGGAAAAAAATTATACTTGCATTTTAACGCTTTTTTTTTAGACTATGGGTATCCCTACCCTCTTGCGAAGCTCACCATCAATTGCACTTAATCAAGCACAATGAAAAAGTTTGATCCATGTAGCCGACCCGTGTTAATTTGGGACTGCGGCTATGTTGTTGTTGTTGTTGTTGGGTATCCCTACCCTCTGGGTGCGACTATTATATAGGGTCAAATTAGTCCCACCTAAGACATTGACCAGGATAAATCACCAATAAGTTTTTATTATGACATTTTTCGCTATTTAAAAATTAACATATTTTTAAGGGTGTAAAATAATTTAATAAACCTTATATTGTATAATCTCAATAACACCTGCGTGGAGCTTAGGGAAACGACTAGTTGATATATATATATATATATATATATATCTATCATATATATATAAGCATGAATACCAAGTTTTTGAGTGGTAATGAAATTTACTTCTTTGTCCATATATATCTATCATATTTACTTCTTTCCCCATATATATCTATGATATATATAAAAGCAACTATATATCTATCATATATATTTATCTATATACGCTACCTCTTCAACATCTTGAACACTGCCTCTTCAAATCGATCAACAACTCAGCGACTCTCCTACCTCTTCAAATTGATCAACAACTCAACTAATCAACGACTTTCCTTCCTCTTCAAATCATTCATTCCTTGCTTTCCTTCATCGACTCATTCGTTGCTTTCCTTTGCTCTTCGATTCAAATGTGAGTTAATCCACCTTTCTTCTCCAATTTTTTTTTTTTTTTTAGGAGAGGTTCGATTCAAAGGTGAGTTAATCATTTGGTCTATATGGTTCAATTTGATTCATGGTTTTTGAAAGAAACTTGGGTCTAATCCACCCTTGATTCAATGTTGAATTTAACACCAAAAGCCCTCTTTCATCTGGTCTAAATGGTTCAATTTTATAAATAATTTACTTCATGACAAGGAGCATCCACCTTTTTTGCAACTATACTCTTATGATACTGATCATGAAGTGCAAAATCGAATGTATTGCTTTGATGGGATATATATGGGAAAAGAAGTAACGACGATGGAGCATGGTGTGTGGGCCATAGCATGGTGGCGTACCCTGTAAGAGCTCGAGAATGAGGCCCTGGTGCATGTAAACTCGAGTGCAAACAATGAAGGAAACGACGATAGAATGACCAACAAAGGCGGCGCCACCAACGGGCGCTAGTAGAGGATGTCCTAGATCCACAAAAATTTCCTTCTGAAGCTGATTATGCCCACCAACAGTGCAAGAACAAGTCATCAAGCGAACAATTTAAGAGATTCACTAGTTAGAGGACGGAGATAATGGGAAAGAATCTATAGCTGTTAACAAGCAAAAAGGCAGAGGCAAACAATTAGTTACAGATGAACAAGACCCGGAAACACAAGGCCAACCCAATGTCGTACAAAAGGAAACGTGCGACCCCTCCGAATGACCTACTAATGCTAAAAATACAGTGAGTCGCACCCCCTACAGTGGACTCGGAGTCCACATTTGATTTGGGCTTTACTGAGTCCACTTAACAGAGAACCTCTAACTCACTAAAGGTGGGCCCACCATTGAATCCAACGCATGCAGCAGACTATTAAAAGGGAATACGAAGAGACTTAGGGCTACCCTCCCTGAGAATGTAGAGGTCAACTTGGCCCAAATGAACCAGAGCCCTCCGATAGTGTCCCTGATTGTCGCCACACTACAAGGAAAATGAAATTTAGAAACGAAATTAGCAACAGAATTAAGTTCCATTGCTAAAAAAAGTAGTTTGAGACGGAATTGAGACGGATCGAAGACGAAATTAAATTCCGTCTCTAAAAAATGGCGCCAACATTCCCACCAAAACTTTGTTTTCTTAGAACCGTTCATCAAATCTCGAGATTTGTGCGTGCTTAGATCAAGGCCCCTCCCCCCCCAATCCCCAAATCCCACAAGTTAGGTCTCGGTCTCTGCTCTTCGATCGTCTCGTCTGTCTCCTCTTCGATCGTCTCGTCTCGTCTATGTCCTATTCAATCAACTCGTTTGTCTCTGCTCTTCGATCGTCTTGTCTCTCCATCTCTCTCCGGTAACGGCCCCCCAAATCCCCAACCCCCAACAAGTCTCTCGTCTCGGTCTTTTGCTCTCAACTCTCTCTGTCTGGTCTCTCCGTCTCTTGCTACACCAGTCACTCTGGTCTCTCTGGTCTCTCCGTCTCTCTCCGGTCACCGCCCCCCAAATCCTCAACCCCCAACAAGTGGATCGTCTCCGTCATCAGCTCTAAACTCTCCCTCTGGTCTCTCCGTCTCTTGCTCGATCACGACTCTTCGTTCTCTCTCCGGTCACCGCCCATCGCTCACCGCTCTCTGCTCTCACCGGTGATTGATCTCTCATCGGTCATCTTCGCTCACCGCTCTCTCTCTTTCATTACCCTCTACTCTTTGGTCGCTATGTGCTTACCGCTCCGCTCTCTGCTCGTCAAGGTAACAATCAAAAAAAAAAAATTGTAACACCCTAATTCTCTTCAAATTGTATCTGCTCACATTTTCATGGTTTGGCTATCATGTGCATTTGTTGGTGTTCTTCACTTGATCTATTAAGTTACTGTTGTGTATTTTGTTTGGTTTAGAAGTTTTTGTTCTGCTCTTCTCTTGCATGCTTGGTTGTTTTGTCGTTATGCTTGTTCTACCGAGTAACAATGAAATGTGAACTGCATTTCTCTGTTGTGATATGGGTTTTGTAGTTATGTTCATTTTGCCATGTTTTAGTTGTTGCAATGCTACTTGTGAATGACAGAGTTTTCCCTAATTGGATTTGTACAAGTTTTTACCTATTTATATATATTGTTTAGGGTTTTAGATTAAAGCTTATAACTACAAGACTTTAATTATCTTTAAATCAAATTAATTCACATCGGTATATTAACATTTTTATATATATGGTTTAGGGTTTTGGGTTTTAGGGTTTGTGTTCTTATGGTGGTTATTGTTGGTGTTGTTTGTGTGCTTACTGCTACTTCCACTGTTAAATTCACCTTCCTTACCAATTTCTATCTATTACAGGACCTTGAGAGTACTTAAGTTCTTGCTGTTGGGAGAGTCATAGTTGACTTGTACATCATTGATTTAGTTTCCTTTACTTTAGAGCTTCCTCATTTATTTATGGTAAGTAATCATAATTGTTCATGGCATCATAGACTTGGTCATCCTTTAGCTGTTGTAACTAAAAAGTTAATTCCATTTATTCTAGGTCATGTTCCTATTAGTTCTGATTTTGATACTATGTAGGAATAAGATTGATTGAAACAAAAAACTGTTTTTGGTGCATTGGGTTTCTATGTGATTACCTTGTTTTCTTAATTTTTTGAAGATTGGTCTTACATTATTAAGTTGGTTTGATTTGAGTTGAAATGTAGATCGTTTAGCTGAGTTTGTTTGCAACTGTGCACAAATTTAGATGTCATGCTAGAGATAGGTGCTGCAAATTGCTTAGGGAGCTTTGGTTGCCATTTAGCAACAAGAATTCACTGGTTTTCGAGCTGCCAATACTGAAAATTATGTTATATTTTATTTCTTAATTTACATTATTTGATATTGTTATGCCACCTTTTTTCATGTTTTGCCCACTATATTTGATTCACTTGTGTGTATACGCATGTGTGTAGAGAAAGCTACCAATAGAGTAGGTATAGGTGAATAGTACCTATAATTATATAATTTCTACTACTAGGTAGGGTTCAAAAAACTAGGATTACTCTTTCAGTTAATGTTGCTATTTCAAATAAAATTTCAAGAGAATTGAATAAACCTATAACCTTAAGGAGGTACGAGTGAACAAGTAGTAGGAGCTTTGATACTATGTGGTATTTGTATGCCTCTTATAACTTATGATTTATTTATTTTTTTGAACTCCTTGTTGCTCTTATTTTTACGACCAATTATCATACTTTGTTTGGTATCAGTCATGTACCGAGCTAGGTATTAAGAAAGTTGTTTCCAACCCCCTTTATTCAATGGCTAGAAGCGAAGCTTTTTGCTCATGTAGTTAAGTAGGTCCTCAGATTTCCCCTTCTAATAAATTGTGTTAGTTGGACACACAAGTAGCCATGTATCGTCGGAAATTATGAAATTAGTTGACTAATTTAATTGCACAATTACAATAGGAATGTCGTCTACAAGCTGAGACTGGATGTACAATCGTCTCGACATCGGCTTCGTTCGAATTGAATTCGCGACGAAGGTTAAAGAATTCACATCATTTGCTAAGCAACATTGTTCTACATCCCAAAGTGAAAGGAAGATTAGATGTCCGTGCAATTATAAGAAATGTCGACTTGTACCGTACCTGGACGTCGAAACGGTTGAGTACCACATATGTAGGTATGGATTTGTTTCGGGATATCACTGTTGGTACGAACATGGTGAGAACGGAGATGAAGGCCCGCAAAACTTTTACCAAATGGATAACCATATTGATGATGCTGATGTGGGAGGAGAAGATCCGACAACTTACCGCGAGATGCTACACAAGGTGGCAGGTCCAAGTTTCAATTGGAATCACGTGGAAGAATCACCAAACCCCCAAGCACACCAACTATATGACATGATAGAGGGTAGTAGCGAAAAATTGTGGCCCGGTTGCGAAACCATGACAACGTTGTCCGCAATGGCAAGATTACTTGCGATCAAGTCAGAACATCATATATCTGAACGAGGGTATAATGAAATCATAAAATTCGTGAAGGATTATTTGCCAAATAACAATTCATTGGTTGAAAATTTTTATGCCACTGAAAGACTAATGCGAGGTCTAGGTCTACCTGTTGAGAAAATATATTCTTGTGAGGACCAATGTATGATTTATTGGGGAGTGGACTCTGAGTTGACATCATGTAAATTGTGTGGGAAATCACGCTACATAGCACAGCGACGATGTCGTGGCCAGAACACGAAAAAACGCCCTTGCAAAAAAATGTGCTACTTCCCTTTGGGCCCTCGGTTGCAACGATTGTATGCGTCTGAGTCAACGGCAAAACATATGCGATGGCATGGAGAACATTCCTCGCCAGAAGATGTTATGCAACATTGTTATGATTCGATAGCTTGGAGACATTTTAATGATGTCAATAGAGACTTCGCCGCCGAGGTTCGGAATGTTCGTTTAGGATTGTGCACTGATGGTTTTCAATTATTTGGGATTTCAGGAAAATTGTACTCTTCATGGCTCGTAATATTGACCTCTTACAACCTTCCACCGTCGATGTGCATGAAATCTGAGTTTATGTTCTTAACGGTTATCGTTCCTGGACCGACCAACCAAAAATAGAAAATTGACGTGTTCCTTCAGCCGCTTGTTAAAGAGTTGCAAGATTTATGGAACAATGGGGTGATTACATACGACATGTCCACAAAGACGAATTTTCTCATTTGTGGCCTTTTTATGGACTGTTAGTGATTTCCCTGCGTATAGCATGTTGTCTGGTTGGGGCACACACGGTAAGATGGCTTGTCCATATTGTATGGAGGATACAAATGCATTTCGATTTTGAAATGGTGGAAAGACATCGTGGTTCGATTGTCACCGTCGTTTCTTGACGAAGGCATCACCATTCAGGAAAGACAAAAAAAAATTCCTTAGAGGCAAAATGGTCATAAATGACGATTTGCCCGCTTTGCGTTTTGGTGATGAAATTTTGGCAGAAATTGTATCGTTAGGCTTGATGAAGGTGACAGAAATCAGACCTGATTCTGTGAATTGGCGGATAGCTAAGAATTCGGGATGGAGAAAAAAAAAGCATTTTCTGGGACTTGCCGTATTGGAAGACAAACTTGATCCGCCACAACTTAGATGTCATGCACATCGAAAAAAATGTTTTTGACAACATATTCAACACTATTATGTGTGTACCAGACAAGAGTGAGGACAATGCGAAAGCGAGATAAGATATATGTGAATATTGTCACCGACCTTCTCTACTCATTGATTCGGCGACAAATACTTCCATCCTTGGATGCTATGCTCTTGATACATCAAAAGAATAAAAATTGTGCGAGTGGGTTGAAAAGTTATGTTTTCCTGATGGTTATGCTTCGAATCTAGGTCGATGTGTGGATCCAAAGAAATTGCGAATGTTCGGCATGAAGAGTCATGATTGTCATATTTTCATGCAACGGTTGATACCAATTGCATTCAGAGAACTCCTGCCAAACCCTGTTTGGGTTGCAATTAGCGAACTAAGCCTTTTTTTTCAATCCCTAACTATGAAAAGTGTCAGTTTCAAAGATATGGAGGTCTTAGAGTCTGAAATACCAAAAATCATTTGCAAGTTGGAGAAAATATTCCCTCAAGGATTCTTCGACTCTATGGAACACCTACCAATCCACTTGGCCTACGAGGCCCGTCTGGCCGATCTCGTTCAATTTCGATGGATGTATCCATTTGAAAGGTAATATCTTGAGCCCTTGAATTATTTTTCCATTCAATAAGTTTTAAATCAACATTTCCTATACTCCGACAGGTACCTTAAACATTTGAAAAACAATGTTTGGAACAAAGCGAAGGTAGAGGGCTCCATGTGTAATGCTTATTTGGTCGAAGAAGTCACATCCTTTTGTTCTTACTACTTCGAAGATCACGTCTTTACGTTGCATGACAAAGTGCAACGAAACGACGATGGGGGTCTCGGGCCCACAATCCATTTTGTGGGCAATTTCTCAATTTTCATTTATCCTAGTCGACCCATGGGCAAGTCGAAGGAGCGGTACTTAACAGAGCAGGAGTATAATGCCGCACATTCGTACATACTCTCAATTGTCCAGAGATCGCTCCTTACATCCAGTATGTCCGTCACTTTCATTCAATAATGCAGTACATTCATTACATCCTATGTACATGTTCATTTCTTCTAGGATCTTTGTCGATGAAATCACTCAAGCAATGAGGGAGTCGGAAGTTGATAGTAGTCTAGAGCACAACTTTCCCATATGGTTTCAAACATATGTAAAGTTATTACTATTGTAGGTTATAGCTTCATAAATTTCTTTCATAAGTAATGTGTCTTATTACTTTTCTAATTTTTTGTGAATAGGCTCGGAATTCTATCATAGACAAGACGCTCGTTAATCTTTCTGTTGGTCCTAGTCGATATTGTAATGTCTACCCCGGTTACCTAGTGAATGGGTATAAGTTTCACTCCGTAACATATGACGTTAATAGATCGACGCAGAGCAATGGTGTTTTGGTGAAGGGTTCTAACTACGCCGATGTTTCCCATAACTATTATGTTGTACTGCAAGAGGTTGTGGAGATTTAATATACCGGCCTCGAGCATGCGGTCTTGTTTAAGTGTGAATGGTATGACCCAACACTGAATCATGGTGTGAGGACTCACCCAACACTTCAATTGGTAGAGGTTCATCGAATTCGACGATATAACAACTACGAGCCATTTGTCCTTGCAACGGAAGCCACTCAAGTGTACTACCTTTCGTACCCTTCTATGAGGAATGACCGAGAAGAATGGCTAGCAGTTTGTTGCTGTCAACCAAAATTTACTGACGAGGAAACGAGCAAAGACGATAATGACCAGGGCCCGACAGAGATTGCATTCCAAGATGGGATGCCCACCACGTGCGTAGTCGGCGATGCAATTCAAGATATCAACAATCTGGATGATCCAAATAGGACTCGAGTCATTGTTGAAGCGGGTCCAAGTGAAGATGTCAATGACTTCATTGTTGATAGTGGAGATGATTCAGAAGAAAAATCATCCACTTCTACTCATGAAAGTGAATTTGAAACGGATGATAGCAAGTAATGTATGTCTATGTTATGTGAGGCCGCGATCGATGTTACGTAAATTTTCTATACCTTTCTTATATGAAGTGTAACTTCTCGACGATGCTTGGCAAAGAGCAACCAATCTTTTCACATAAATTGGCCTCTCAAATAACCTTGTTTTTCTTCTTATATTTTGAGCTATGTTTTACCCTTTCTTGCTCATTAGGTAGATGAGGGGGAATATTTACAGAAAAGGGAGAAAGGTTATCTTATTTCGAAAGATATTTTGCTTACCCTAAATTTGTTTTGTGAGATCCAACCATTTGTTATATTTTTAATTTGCTCATCCTTTCCATAGCAAACTTTTGAAGTTTCCAGGTTAATGATTGATGTTGGAGGTTATTTTTTATATAGCTTCTGGCAAAACTACGTCCAAAAAATATTACAATGTAGTCCCATTGGAGAAGGCCCAAATTGGCAATAAATATTTAATTTGTTGCTTGATCTTTTATAGGCCTAATCCTTTTTCCATCAATTAGAGATTAAACATTATGATATATAGAAATGCATACTTTTGACGATATATTAATTTCCTTTTATCAGCATGGATCATGTGTTCTTAATTCCCATCAATTAGAGTTCATTACTTTTTTTTTCGTATGCATATGTTCTCTAAACTTTTATTGGTATTTTGTTAGGTTTCATGGCGGGCAGTGATCACCGCCCACATCGAGGGATACCTTTAGGGGGACATCGTCCAGTCTTAAGAGGTGCAACACAGACCTCTGGAACCGAAATACCGACTGGGCATCATGGTCAGGCCACACGAGGGGGTCAAAGAGTTCGTGGCGGTCAAGGTCGTGGATCAATTCCTGTATTATCGATTCCGACTTCTCGTTCTCTCGAGCACGAGTTACATTCAGCGTCACGTTTGCCTTCCATACCGTCCGTGTCACCTGTACCATCAACCTCGTCATCAAGGACTATACAAAATTGCATGTTGCAGTCACCGTCGCCGACATCGAGACATGACACACTTGTACCGACGAGGCCTGCACCCCCAGCCACCGTATCACCAGCAGCATCCCCATCTTACGACGACAGAGCAGGCTTGCAAGTGACAGGCCCTCCGCGGGCACCTCAAAGGACAGGGACCGAGCCCCCTCGCGTGCGGCAGATCCCGATCACACTGATTGCAAATGATACGTAAGTTTGTATTTGATTCATTTATGTACTTCTAAATATCTATTTAAATTATTAAAAAAGTTGTTAAGATGTTATGCATTTTCATGAAACATAGGGAGTTGCATCCTTCTCATTCTTGTGCACGGAGGATGACAAAAGTTTTCAAAAGATGGATGATTCCATAAAGGAATTGTTGGAAGTCGATACCAACTCATCATAAAGACCACTACTGGCGCCAATGGAAGGTACGCAGGACTAATAAAAGTCTTAGGATTTATACTAGTTTTTCAATGTCTCGTAACAATTGCAATCACCATTTTGTAGGTATATTTTAGATGGGATGACGCGATTCCTGAGGATCTCATTCGTGCGGCGTACGACACGCATGCAGGCACAAGGTACACCGCATTGATGCACAAGTTAAAGAAAAATCATGTTCAGCCAGTTTATGTTACAGATGAGGCATGGAGAAGATACTTAGAGTACTGGGAGAGCGAGGACTTCCTTGCCAGGTCTACGCAAGCGTCAACGAATAAGAACATTGAGGTCGAAGGACCTTGGGCTGGACCCTCGAAGCACGGTGGTGGTTCGGTGTCTTTTGTGACTACCAATTAAAGATTGGTAAGTTTTTTTTACACTCTAGTTTATTTTTTACATTTATACACTTGTTCACTACGCAATTGATTTGTGTTTGGCGAATATGAGTTCGCCGACGGTCCAACTAATAGACATATTTATGCTGAATTTATAACCGGTCCTGTATGCAGACTAATTCATCCGAGACGCCACCTACCGTGAATGAATTGTATTTGCATCTACACACTGTAAATCATGAGGGGATGAAATTCATCGATACTAGATCAGAGCGGTTCTACGTAAATATAGAAATGAAATGTTGAATATCATTAAGTTTACTTTAAAGCATCTCATGTAAGTTGTTTATTGTTGATCCATGCAGGATAGGCTACAGAGGAGACGTCTGGAGCTGACCCAGGCTACACCGGACTAACCGGTGGATGATGAGGCGGTGTACCTCAATGTGGCGGGGTGAGTGTCCCAAAGGACGTGTCTACGGTCTCGGGTCTTTAAGGAGAAAGAAGAGGAGAAATGCAGATCCTGGTGCTAGCACATCCCAGATGCCGGAGATGGTGCCACGTGCAGAGTTTGATATCGTTTCCGATCAATTACGAAAGGTTATGGCGTTTATGCATCAACAATTCGGGATGACCATGGACGGAGCAGGCCTATCTCAGCCACAGCCACCACCACCACCACTACCACCTCCTGACCAGCAACAACCGCCGCAAATAGATCCCGCCGATCCACCACAACTAGGGGAAAATGTTGAGCGAGAGGCGCAAGAGTGGCGTAATTATGATGAGCACCTTGCTGATACATAGTTATTTTTCTTTTTGTTTGTGTAACTTTTGAGATTATACTGCAGATGTTACATTCGCTTGTCTGAGTATGAAGGTGATAAAATAAGAGTTATCCCCAGTCACCATGAATACCATATGATATGTGTTGATAAATGCTATATATTTTTTGATCTCTGGTGTGCAGGGGTATGCCCGCTTTGCCGTGGAGATGTTTGTGAAGGTGTAGCCGAAAGTTCGATTTTCAGCTCATGAAAAACCCCTAAGGAATACTTGTACATATATGCATATATATGGCCTAGCAGCCGATGCACTTTACAACTCGTCTGGTTGTATATTTGTTATTGTGTTATTCCGTATTCTGTTGTCGATTTATCTAGTTCATTTTCTTTTTCATTCGTTAGATTTATTTGGAAGTTTATTTGGAAGTTCCTTTTGGAAATTTTTTGACCTTTTTTATCAGCCTAGCCCTGGATTGCCTTCAACACATCATCGAAGGGTGACTTGTTCTTTCAAGGATCAAGCTCTATTCTAGTTATTTCAGATATGTCTATTATCATTAAATCAACTAAAAACTGATGGTAATATGTCAACTCTTATTTCCCAGTTGGAGATTGAGCATCTCTATGGTTTATCTAGTGGTTTTATTGCTTTTGAGCTCTTATGTTATTTTGTAGTTTTGTTTACTTCACTTTGTTAATTAACACCTTTATGAAATAAATATGCAGTAATGAGCAGTCTGCAGGAACTGACACTTTCTCTTGCGCATAAGTGCTTGTCATTTGACTTTGTGGGAACATCTTTAGATGAGAATTCAGAAGAGTTTGGTACTGTACATATATTTTAAAATAAAATAAAAAATGATACTGCATTTCTATCTATCACATATTCACATTGCTTTATTTATTGTTAATAAATTTATGATAACATCTTAACGCAGTATTTTTCACTTGATTTCTCTTAGAAATGTTCACGCTTCTCAGTCATGTGTAGGTACCGTCTGCTTGGAGGCCAGTTCTGGAGGATCCTTCAAACCTGCAAATCTTTTTTTACTACTATGCAATCGCATTTTCACTTATCTCAAAGGAGGTTAGATCAGTCTCATATTTGGTATTAAAGTTTCTAAATTAATTCTTTTTTTTTAATTCACTCGATTCAGTTCATCAAACCTTCTCACTTCTATGACGAATTGAAGTCTTACTAAATTCGGTTGTTGGTCTTCCGAGGCTTGGCCTTATTTCTCTTCCTGCCCTTTTTTACCCCATTATTGTTAACATTGTAAGAATTGTGATAAAATAAAAAATAAGAGGAAAATAAATTCTTAACTGCATAGACTTAATACCATTTCCATTGAATAATTCATCTGAAATTTATTTCATATAAGAACCTGGCTTCACAAGCTGCTTCCTTTATTCATTAACTGAAAAATGCTAGTTTCTATGTTAAGATAAAAACCTATTCTCCTTATTATTGTTGGCGAATAGAATGTAATGTTAATGTATAATGCTTGTTTATTTGCATGATTATCCGAGCTTACCTTCAATTATTAATATCAACCTGCAATCTGTGGATGGTATGGCGTGCACTGAATGTATTTTTCTCATGTAATGCTATTAAAAACTTCTGTAATCATCAAAGTACTTGCCAAGCATTTTCTAAATTGATTGATCAAACAGCTTTGTTCATGGATTCCAAAATCTTTCTGGGTTCTAGTGTATACAAAGCCATGGTTTGTCCTATCACTTTAAAAATCATTCAGTTAAAGAATTAGTTAGGGATTGGATTGGCTCTTTTTTAAGAGGATATATTACTATTTTATGTCATACCTTCATCAATAATATATTACTACAGTTTGGTAGATCGTAGGAAGATTATTTACCTTTTGTGAGTTTGCCTACATCAATTTTTCTTATGGTACAAAGGTATCTATGATTTCTTATCTTTGTTATTGAAGGCTTTGGAGTGATTGGTACGATTAGCTGATGTAAGGCGTTCTCTGTTCGAAAACGATGTTCAGCGTTCAAAGTTTATGGCCAAGGTTTGGTGTCTTTTTTTCTTTGCTATATCATTATTTCATGATTATCCTTTTCGTTGCTCCATTGGTGTTATTGATCCACATTATATCCAAGTGAAATGAGCCATCATAAATTTTTTTAATGAGAAGCTTAAAAGAACTGCTTTACATCATTGAAGTATGAAGAAGAGTTCTTTTCTTAAAAGAACTGCTTTAGTTGATGTAATATTTATTTTTGCTTCTAATTTTATTAACATATTTCTGGAATTCAGGCCTTGCTGATCATGATAATTACCATGAGTAATGTCGTTTGCTTGGGCGCTTCAAAGCGAATTACCATGTAGTAAACTTTTCTGCATTTAATAAGTACAAATAGCTCGTTTGATGTTAGAATAAAGCATAATGCATTTGTGTTTTTCTCTTACCTTTTTTCTATCTGAATACAATGTATATGCCTTGTTTAGTAGAAAATGAAATCATTACAGTATCCATTCATATGGCTGAGTCTAAGATGGACATAAGAAAATGTAATTTGGTATTTCTCAATGGTATTGCTACTCATGGTTGGGACATCCTTCTCTTATTAGGCCATTGGCCATACTTTCCTTTAACCTATATATGATCCTTAATATATCAAATCCATGTGATTTTATGGGGTTTTTGTATTTGGTATTCGTGCTTGATTTCTGTTATGGGATTTGTGTATTTGGTTATTTGGATCACACAAGTTTTAGAGTTGTAACATATTGATCTTGCTGGATTTTTAGCTTAACTGCAGTGAAGGAGTTGTGACTTTATTTGATGGATTTTTAGCTTAACTGCAGTGAAGGAGCTGTTGGGGTCAATGGATCTCATGGGTTCAGAAATCTTGTTGGTTCAGTTGTTCATCTGCTCGGCTTAGTTGGAGATGCAATTACATCAGCAGAGGCTAATATATTTTCGGTTTGATTCTATAGTTCTACGGGTTGGTGATGTGGTGAGGTGGTTTGAGATTCTCGTAACCTTGTGACTTGATTTCTATTCAGGAATAGTGCAATTTGGTACTTGGGCATATAGAGGACAATGCTTCAATGAACTCAGGGAAATAACTAGCTTAGATGCATCAAGTTATGGCTATTCCCATATTGGCTCTCTAAGGAAAATGTTCCTTAGATCGTTTACAGTTGATGTTTCTGGATTAGATAAGACAAGTATTATCGAGCATTTAAGGGAAAGAACCAGTGCACCGATAAAAGAAGTCAAGTCTGCTTTGGTTAATTGCAATTGGGACATCTGGTTGTAATTCATTAATTGTGTACAGTATTGGTGCTGAGGGTTTACGCGCATTAGTTAAGAATGACAAGGAAAAGAGTTGTGGTGTTTGCTTCGTTAATGTTATCTTAACTCTGTTTGTCGTGCTTCTCCTTGTCTTCTTACCCTTGTTCATAAGGATCTCTACCTAATAATGCTAGTAGCAAATCTGATCATCTGAAACTTGCTCCTAGAAGTTGAATCAAATTAATCATCCAGTAGATAAATATGTGGTCTTCCTTGCCTGTGTGCAAAAGTTCACAGGATTCACTCTTCCCCATGCAATTAATGGAATTAATGAGACATTGTAGCAGTTGATTGTCTTAACACAAAAGTCTATTTGTGTGATTGCAGGTGTTGAGGCAATGTTTGCTGATCTTGGTCGTTTTTCTGTGCGATCGATTCAGGTATTTACTATGCATTTGCCTTTACAGTTCTGATTTTTTTTAATTGCTAACAATCAATGGTTGTAGTACATTATAAACTATCTAATGTCAGTTATGTCATCTTATTCAATCTTTTGTTACGGCTGTAGATTGTTTTTGGTAGAAACTAGAAACGCAGTGGAATTATTTGACACTACTTATTTCGAGCGTGCTTAGTCTGGTATATTTTAATCACAAGTCAAAGACTGAGCATAATTATTCAATCTCACTTTCACTATAAAAACTCATTTTATTTGTTGTTGTTGTTGATGTAGAGCGCGACCGAGTTGCAAGATGGATCGGCATTATTCATAACAGTAGCAAAATACTTATCCCCATCGTGCCATGATATCGATCAGGTAGGAATTACACCTGATGTGCGATGCACGACTGACATGCTAACTTCAACTAGAGGATTATCCTCGAAAGACAACAAAGGATCCTCTTCTTCACTTGAAGCTGATTCTTGTATCATGGTAGCGGAGCATGAGTTGGAGATGCAAGAATCAAAGGGATCTGCTTCGTGAAAACAAGTAATCATATGCATAATTCTTTTCTTTTCAAAGTTATCAATTAGTCGCTGATGTATGTGTGTATATCTATATGTAAATTGCATTCTGCGATGGGGAATTCCCCAACAGAATAATCAGTTGATGAGGAAAAATGTTATACTCAAAAACATTCTTATCTTAATCAAAATGTAGACGGGCAAAGGTATTGTAATGGTAGTAGAAACCCAAACAATTGAACATGATTGATGGCACTAATTAGCATTTTTGAGTAAATTATGTAACTTGCACACTTTATCATCCGTTGTGGTAACATAATTTGAATATTTTGCTGCCTTCCCACCTTAATGCTACTATTATATTGTTAACAAAATATTGTTGATCCATGCAGGCTAAGCACCAAAAGAGACGTCAGGAGCTGACCTAGACTACACCGGACCAGCCTCTGGATGATGAGGCGGTGTACTACAAGGTGGCCGGTGACTGTCCCAAATGATGTGTCTACAGTCTCAGGTAGTTATGGAGAAAGAAGAGAAGATACGTAGATCTTGATGCTAGCACATCCCAGGTGCTAGCACAACGAGGAATGAGCAACTTTATGATACTTAGGTATTTTTAAGGTTGTTGTAAAACAATGAGAATTGTAGTTTTTTTATGGATACTTAGGTATATTAAACATTTATTATACTTGACTACGTTTCGTGAATATATAAATCTTTTTTAAGGTCGAATTTTATGTTTTTTCTTAATTGAATCTTTGTTGTTGATATATATTGTTGATTTGTGTATGTATGTCAAATTATGTTTTTTTGGGGGATGTTAGCTTCCCCAAGGAGTTGTTGGAGGGGGTGCAGGCGATGGAGCAGGTCCTATGGTTGTATTTTCAAGTTTAGAGATTATGGAGAACCAATTGGATTAAGCTTAGGTTTGAAAACTAAAAAAGCGGAATTGAGACGGATTAGCAACGGAATTCATAGATTCTGTTGCTATTACGTCTCTAATTTTCGCTGAATCAACAATGGATCAGAGACGGAATGCATGAATTCCGTCTCTGATCCGTGGCTGATCAGAGACGGAACAGAGACGGAATACATTAATTTCGTCTCTGATCCGTTGCTAATCAGAGACGGAACAGAGACGAAATTTATGCATTCCGTCTCTGATCCGTTGCTAATCAGAGACGGAATAAATTGTTAATTATATTAATAGATGCACACATAATACAAAGCACCAACCTTTTTTAACTAAAACAAAGATTAAGTAAGATCTAAGCTAAGAAGCGTGCAAAGGCCATTGTACACAATCCAAACCAAAAGCTCACAACCTCTCAGACGCGTATGCTAGAGTTCATCTTAATTAGCTATATGTTAGCCGATCAATAAACTCATTCGATAGGGAAAAAAATTATACTTGCATTTTAATGTTTTTTTTTAAACTATGGGTATCCCCACCCTCTGGGTGCGACTATTATATAGGGTCAAGTTAGTCCCACCTAAGACATTGACCAGGATAAATCACCAATAAGTTTTTATTATGACATTTTTCGCTATTTAAAAATTAACATATTTTTAAGGGAGTAAAATAATTTAATAAACCCTATATTGTATAATTTCAATAACACCTGCGTGGAGCTTTAGGAAATGACTAGTCGATATATATATCTATTATATATGTATAAGCAAGAATACCAAGTTTTTGAGTGGTAATGAAATTTACTTCTTTGTCCATATATATCTATCATATTTACTTCTTTCCCCTTATATATCTATAATATATATAAAAACAACTATATATCTGTCATATATATCTATCTATATACGCTACCTCTTCAACATCTTGAACACTGGCTCTTCAAATCGATCAACAACTCAACGACTCTCCTACCTCTTCAAATTGATCAACAACTCAACTAATCAACGACTTTCCTTCCTCTTCAAATCATTCATTCCCTGCTTTCCTTCATCGACTCATTCGTTGCTTTCCTTTGCTCTTCGATTCAAATGTGAGTTAATCCACCTTTCATCTCCAATTTTTATTTTTATTTTTTAGGAGAGGTTCGATTCAAAGGTGAGTTAATCATTTGGTCTATATGGTTCAATTTGATTCATGGTTTTTGAAAGAAACTTGGGTCTAATCCACCCTTGATTCATTGTTGAATTTAACACCAAAAGCCCTCTTTCATCTGGTCTATATGGTTCAATTTTAAAAATAATTTGCTTCATGACAAGGAGCATCCACCCTTTTTGCAACTGTACTTTTAGGATACTGATCATGAAGTGCAAAACCGAATGTATTGCTCTGATGGGATATATATGGGCAAAGAAGTAACGACGATGGAGCGTGGTGTGTGGGCCATAGCATGGTGGCGTACCCTGTAAGAGCTCGAGAATGAGGCCCTGGTGCATGTAAACTCGAGTGCAAACAATGAAGGAAACGATGATGGAACGACCAACAAAGGCGGCGCCACCAACGGGCGCTAGTAGAGGATGTCCAAGACACACAAAAATTTCCTTCTGAAGCTGATTCCGCCCACCAATAGTGCAAGAACAAATCATCAAGCGAGCAATTTAAGGGATTCACTAGTTAGAGGACGGAGATAATGGGAAAGAATCTATAGCTGTTAACAAACAAAAAGGCAAAGGCAAACAATTAGTTACAGATGAACAAGACCCGCAAACACAAGGCCAACCCAATGCCGTACAAAAGGAAACTTGCGACCCCTCCGAATGACCCACTAATACTAAAAATACAGGGAGTCGCACCTCCCATAGTGGACTCGGAGCCCACATTTGATTGGGGCTCTACTGAGTCCATTTAACAGAGAACCTCCAACTCACTAAAGGTGGGCCCACCATTGAATCCAACGCATGCAACAGACTATTAAAAAGGAATACGAAGAGACTTAGGGCTACCCTCCCTGAGAATGTAGAGGTCAACTTGGCCCAAATGAACCAGAGCCCTCCGGTAGTATCCCTGATTGTCGACACACTACAAGGAAAATGAAATTTAGAAATGGAATTAGCAACGGAATTAAGTTCAGTTGCTAAAAAAAATAGTTAGAGACGGAATTGAGACGGATCAGAGACGAAATTAGAGACATAAATAGAGACGAAATTAATTTCCGTCTCTAAAAAATGGCGCCGACATTCCCACCAAAACTTTGTTTTCTTATAACCGTTCATCAAATATTGAGATTTGTGCGTGCTTGGTTCAAGGCCCCTCCCTCCCCCCAAATCTCCAAATCCCACAAGTTTGGTCTCGGTCTCTGCTCTTCGATCGTCTCGTATGTCTCCTCTTCAATCGTCTCGTCTCCTATGTCTCCTCTTCTATCGTCTCGTCTGTCTCTGCTCTTCGATCGTCTCGTCTCTCTATCTCTCTCCGGTCACCGCCCCCAAAATCCCCAACCCCCAACAAGTCTCTCATCTCGGTCTCTTGCTCTCAACTCTCTCTCTAGTCTCCCTGTCTCTTGCTCAACCAGTCACTCTAGTCTCTCTGGTCTCTCCGTCTCTCTCTGGTCACCGCCCCCCAAATCCCCAACCCCCAACAAGTCGATTGTCTCCGTCATCAGCTCTAAACTCTCTCTCTGGTCTCTCCGTCTCTTGCTCGGTCACAGCTCTCCGTTCTCTCTCCGGTCACCGACAATCGCTCATCGCTCTCTACTCTCACCGGTGATCGATCTCTCATCGGTCATCTTCGCTCACCGCTCTCTCTCAATTCATTGCTCTCTGCTCTTTGGTCGCTCTAGGCTTACCGCTCCGCTCTCTGCTCGTCAAGGTAACAATCAAAAAAAAAATTTGTAACACCCTAATTCTCTTCAAATTGTATCTACTCACATTTTCATGTTGGTTTGGCTATCATGTGCATTTGTTGGTGTTCTTCACTTGATCTATTAAGTTACTATTGTGTATTTTGTTCGGTTTAGAAGTTTTTATTCTGCTCTTCTCTTGCATGCTTGGTTGTTTTGTCGTTATGCTTGTTCTACCGAGTAACAATGAAATGTGAACTGCATTTCGCCTTTGTTGTGATATGGGTTTTGTAGTTATGTTCATTTTGCCATGTTTTAGTTGTTGCAATGCTACTTGTGAATGACAAAGTTTTCCCTAATTGGATTTGTACAAGTTTTTACCTGTTTATATATATGGTTTAGGGTTTTAGATTAAAGCTTATAACTACAAGACTTTAATTATCTTTAAATCTAATTAATTCACAATGGTATATCAACACTTTTATATATATGGTTTAGGGTTTTGGGTTTTAGGGTTTGTGTTCTTATGGTGGTTATCGTTGGTGTTGTTTGTGTGCTTACTGCTACTTCCACAGTTAAATTCACCTTCCTTACCAATTTCTATCTATTACAGGACCTTGAGAGTACTTAAGTTCTTGTTGTTGGGAGAGTCATAGCTGACTTGTACATCATTGATTTAGTTTCCTTTACTTTGGAGCTTCCTCAGTCATTTACGGTAAGTAATCATAATTGTTCATGGCATTATAGACTTGGTCATCCTTCAGCTGTTGTAACTAAAAACTTAATTCCATTGATTCTAGGTCATGTTCCTATTAGTTCAGATTTTGATACTATGTAGGAATAAGATTGATTGAAACAAAAAACCTTTTTTGGTGCATTGGGTTTCTATGTGATTACCTTGTTTTCTTAATTTTTTGAAGATTGGTCTTACATTATTAAGTTGGTTTGATTTGATTTGAAATGTAGATCGTTTAGTTGAGTTTGTTTGCAACTGTGCACAAATTTAGATGTCATGCTAGAGATAGGTGCTGCAAATTGTTTAGCGAGCTTTGGTTGCCATTAAGCAACAAGCATTCACTGGTTTTCGAGCTGCCAATACTGAAAATTGCGTTATATTTTATTTCTTAATTTACATTATTTGATATTGTTATGCCACATTTTTTCATGTTTTGCCCACTATATTTGATTCACTTGTGTGTATATGCATGTGTGTAGAGAAAGCTACAATAGAGTAGGTATAGATGAATAGTAAACTAGGATTACTCTTTCAGTTAATGTTGTTATTTCAAATAAAATTTCAAGAGAATTGAATAAACATATAACCTTAAGGAGGTACGAGTGAACAAGTAGTAGGAGCTTTGATACTATGTGGTATTTGTATGCCTCTTATAACTTATGATTTATTTATTTTTTTGAACTCCTTGTTGCTTTTATTTTTACGACCAATTATCATACTTTGTTTGGTATCAGTCATGTACCGTGCTAGGTATTAAGAAAGTTTTTTCCAACCCCCTTTATTCAATGGCTAGAAGCAAAGCTTTTTGCTCATGTAGTTAGGTAGGTCCTCAGATTCCCCCTTCTAATAAATTGTGTTAGTTGGACACACAAGTAGCCATGTAACGTCGGAAATTATGAAACTAGTTGACTAATTTAATTGCACAATTACAATAGGAATGTCGTCTACAAGCCGAGACTAGATGTGCAACCGTCTCGACAATGGCTTCGTTTGAATTGAATTCGCGGCGAAGGTTAAAGAATTCATATCATTTGCTAAGCAACATTGTCCTACATACCAAAGTGAAAGGAAGATTAGATGTCCGTGCAATTATAAGAAATGTCGACTTGTACCGTACCTGGACGTCGAAACGATTGAGTACCACATATGTAGGTATGGATATGTTTTGGGATATCACTGTTGGTACGAACATGGTGAGAACGAAGATGAAGGCCCGCAAAACTTTTACCAAATGGATAACCATATTGATGATGCTGATGTGGGACGAGACGATCCGACTACTTACCGCGAGAAGCTACACAACGTGGCAGGTCCAAGTTTCAATTGGAATCACGTGGAAGAATCACCAAACCCCCAAGCACGCCAACTATATGACATGATAGAGGCTAGTAGCGAACAATTGTGGCCGAGTTGCAAAACCATTACAACGTTGTCCGCAATGGCAAGATTACTTGCGATCAAGTCAGAACATCATATATCTGAACGAGGGTATAATGAAATCATAAAATTCATGAAGGATTGTTAGCCAAATGACAATTCATTGGTTGAAAATTTTTATGCCACTAAAAGACTAATGCGAGGTCTAGGTCTACCTGTTGAGAAAATAGATTGTTGTGAGGACCAATGTATGATTTATTGGGGAGTGGACTCTGAGTTGACATCATGTAAATTGTGTGCGAAATCACGTTACATTGCATAGCGACGAGGTCGTGGCCGGAACACCAAAAAACGCCCTTGCAAAAAAATGTACTACTTCCCTTTGGGCCCTCGATTGCAACGATTGTATGCGTCAGAGTCAACGGCAAAATATATGCGATGGCACGAAGAACATTCCTCGCCAGAAGTTGTTATGCAACAATGTTCTGATTCGATAGCTTGGAGACATTTTATTGATGTCAATAGAGACTTCGCCACCGAGGTTCGGAATGTTCGTTTAGGATTGTTCACTGATGGTTTTCAAGTATTTGGGATTTCAGGAAAATCGTACTCTTCATGGCCCGTAATATTGACTCGTTACAACCTTCCACCGTCGATGTGCATGAAATCTGAGTTTATGTTCTTAACCGTTATCATTCCTGGACCGACCGACCAAAAACAGAAAATCGACGTGTTCCTTCAGCCGCTTGTGAAAGAGTTGCAAGATTTATGGAACAATGGGGTGATTACATACGACGTGTCCACAAAGACGATTTTTCTCATGCGAGTGGCCCTTTTATGGACTGTTAGTGATTTCCCTACGTATAGCATGTTGTCTGGTTGAGGCACACACGGTAAGATGGCTTGTCCATATTGTATGGAGGATACAAATGCATTTCAATTGCGAAATGGTGGAAAGAAATCGTGGTTCGACTGTCACCGTCGTTTCTTGGCGAAGGCATCACCATTCAGGAAAGACAAAAAAAATTTCCTTAAAGGCAAAATGGTCATAAATGACGATCCGCGCGCTTTTCGTTTTGGTGATGAAATTTTGGCAGAAATCGTATCGTTAGGCTTGATAAAGGTGACAGAAATCGGAGCTGATTCTGTGAATGGGCGGATAGCTAAGAATTCGGGAAGGAGAAACTAAGCATTTTTTGGGACATGTCGTATTAGAAGACAAACTTGATCCGCCACAACTTAGATGTCATGCACATCGAAAAAAATGTTTTTGACAACATATTCAACACTATTATGTGTATACCGGGCAAGAGTAAGGACAATGCGAAAGCGAGACAAGATATTCGTGAATATTGTCACTGACCTTCTCTACACATTGATTCGGCGACAAATACTTACATCCTCGGATGTTATGCTCTTGATACATCAAAAAAACAAAAATTGTGCGAGTGGGTTGAAAAGTGTTGTTTTCCTGATGGTTATGCTTCGAATCTAGGTCGATGTGTGGCTCCAAAGAAATCGCAAATGTTTGGCATGAAAAGTCATGATTGTCATATTTTCATGCATCGGTTGATACCAATTGCATTTATAGAACTCTTCCCAAACCCGGTTTGGGTTGCAATTAGCGAACTAAGCCTTTTTTTTCAATCACTAACTGGGAAAAGTCTCAGTCTCAAAGATATGGAGGTCTTAGAGTCTGAAATACCAAAAATCATTTGCAAGTTGGAGAAAATATTCCCTCCAGGATTCTTCGACTCTATGGAACACCTACCAATCAACTTGGCCTACGAGGCCCGTCTGGCCGGTCCCGTTCAATCTCGATGGATGTATCCATTTGAGAAGTAATATCTTGAGCCCTTGAATTATTTTCCCATTCAATAAGTTTTAAATCAACATTTCCTATACTCCGACAGGTACCTTAAACATTTGAAAAACAATGTTCGGAACAAAGCGAAGGTAGAGGGCTCTACGGGTAATGCTTATTTGGTCGAAGAAGTCACATCTTTTTGTTCTTACTACTTCGAAGATCACGTCTTTACGTTGCATGAAAAAGTGCAACGAAACGAAGATGGGGGTCTCGGGCCCACACCGCATTTTGTGGGCAATTTCTCAATTTTCACTTATCCTTGTCGACCCATGGGCAAGTCGAAGGAGCGGTACTTAACAGAGCAGGAGTATAATGCCGCACATTCGTACATACTCTCAATTATCCAGAGATCGCTCCTTACATCCAGTATGTCCGCCACTTTCATTCAATAATGCAGTACATTCATTATTCATCTTTTACTAAGACATCCTATGTACATGTTCGTTTCTTCTAGGATCTTCGTCGATGAAATCACTCAAGCAATGGGGGAGTCGGAAGTTGATAGTAGTCTAGAGCACAACTTTCCCATATGGTTTCAAACAAATGTAAAGTTATTACTATTGTAGGTTATAGCTTCATAAATTTCTTTCATAAGTAATGTGTCTTATCAATTTTCTATTTTTTTGTGAATATGCTCGGAATTCAATCATAGACGAGACACTCGTTGATCTTTCAGCTGGTCCTAGTCGGTCTTGTACAGTCTGGTTTCCTAGTGAATGGGTATAAGTTCCACTCCGCAACATATGACGTTAATATATTGACGCAGAGCAACGGTGTTTTGGTGAAGGGTTGTAACTACGCCGATGTTTCCCATAACTATTATGGAGTACTGCAAGAGGTTGTGGAAATTGAATATACCGGCCTCAAGTGTGTGGTCTTGTTTAAGTGTGAATGGTATGACCCTACACCGAATCATGGTGTGAGGACTCACCCAACACTTCAATTGGTAGAGGTTCATCGAAGTCGACGATATAACAACTACGAGCCATTTGTCCTTGCAATGCAAGCCACTCAAGTGTACTACCTTTCGTACCCTTCTATGAGGAACGACCGAAAAGAATGGCTAGCAGTTTGTTGCTGTCAACCAAAATTCCCTGACGAGGAAACGAGTAAAGACGATAATGACCAGGGCTCAGCAGAGATTGCATTCCAAGATGGGATGCCCACCACGTGCGTAGTCGGCGATGCAATTCAGGATACCAACAATCTGGATGATCCAAATAGGACTAGAGTCATTGTTGAAGCGGGTCCAAGTGAAGAAGTCAATGACTTCATTGTTGATAGTGGAGATGATTTAGAAGAAGAATCATTAACTTCTACTCATGAGAGTGAATTTGAAACGGATGATAGCGAGTAATGTATGTTTATGTTATGTGAGGCCGCGATCGATGTTACGTAAATTTTCTATACCTTTCTTATATGGAGTTTAACTTCTCGACGGTGCATGGCAAAGAACAACCAATCTTTTCACATAAATTGGCCTCTCAAATTACCTTGTTTGTCTTCTTATATTTTGTGAGATCCATCCATTTGTTATATTTTTAATTTGCTCATCCTTTCCATAGCACGCTTTTGAAGTTTCCAGGTTAATGATTGATGTTGGAGGTTATTTTTTATATAGCTTCTGGCAAAACTACGTCAAAAAGCTATTACAATGTAGTCCCATTGAAGAAGGCCCAAATTAGCAATAAATATTTAATTTGTTGCTTGATCTTTTATAGGTCCAATCCTTTTTTCATCAATTATAGATTAAACATTATGATATATAGACATGCATACTTTTGACGATATATTTCTTAATTTCCTTTTATCAGCATGGATCATGTGTTCTTAATTCCCATCAATTAGAGTTCATTACTTTTTTTTTTGTATGCATATGGTCTCTAAACTTTTATTGGTATTTTGTTAGGTGTCATGGAGGGCAGTGATCACCCCCCACGTCGAGGGATACCTTTAGGGGGACATCGTCCAGTCTTAAGAGGTGCAGCACAGACCTCTGGAACCGAAATACCGAGTGGGTGTCATGGTCAGGCCACACGAGGGGGTTAAAGAGGTCGTGGCGGTCGAGGTCGTGGATGGATTCCTGTATTATCGATTCCGACTTCTCGTTCTCTCGAGCATGAGTTACATTCAGTGTCACGTTCGCTTTCCATACCGTCCGCGTCGCCTGTACCATCAACCTCATCATCAAGGACTATACCAAATTGCCTGTTGCAGTCACCGTCGCTGATACCGAGACATGACACTCCTGTACCGACGAGGCCTGCACCCCCAGCCACATCATCACCGACAGCATCCCCATCTTACGAAAGCAGAGAAGGCTTGCAGGTGACAGGCCCTCCGCGGGCACCTCAGAGGACAGGGATCGAGCCCCCTCGCGTGCAGCGGATCCCGATCACACTGATTACAAATGATAAGTAAGTTTGTATTTGATTCATATATGTACTTCTAAATATCTATGTAAATTATTAAAAAAGTTGTTAAGATGTTATGCATTTTCATGAAACACAGGGAGTTGCATCCTTCTCATTCTTGTGCACGGAGGATGACAAAAGTTTTCAAAAGATGGATGATTCCAGAAGGGTATTGTTGGAAGTCGGTACCGACTCATCATAAAGACCACTACTGGCGCCAATGGAAGGTACGCATGACTAATAAATATCCGAGGATTTATACTAGTTTTTCAATGTCTAGTAACAATTGCAATCGCCATTTTGTTGGTATATTTTAGATGGGATGACACGATTCCCGAGGATCTCATTCGTGCGGCGTACGACAAGCATGCAGGCACAAGGTAGACCGCATTGATGCACAAGTTAAAGAAGAATCGTGTTCAGCCAGTTTATGTTACAGATGAGGCATGGAGAAGATACTTAGAGTACTGGGAGAGCGAGGACTTCCTTGCCAAGTCTACGCAAGCGTCAACGAATAGGAACACTGAGGTCGAAGGACCTAGGACTGGACCCTCGAAGCACGGTGGTGGTTCGGTGTCTTTTGTGACTACCAATTAAAGATTGGTAAGTTTTTTTTACACTCTAGTTTTTTTTTTCACATTTATACACTTGTTCACTACGCAATTGATTTGTGTTTGGCGAATATGAGTTCGCCGACGGTCCAACTAATAGACATATTTATGCTGAATTTATAACTGGTCCTGTATGCAGACTAATTCATCCGAGACGCCACCTACCGTGAATGAATTATATTTGCATCTACACACCGTAAATCACGACGGGATGACATTCATCGATACTAGATCAGAGCGGTTCTACGTAAGTATAGAAATGAAATGTTAAATAGTATTAAGTTTACTTTAAAGCATATCATGTAAGTTGTTTATTGTTGATCCATGCAGGATAGGCTCCAAAGGAGACGTCTGGAGGTGACCTAGGCTACACCGAACCTACGGTCGATGATGAGGCGGTGTACCTCAATGTGGCGGGTGAGTATCCCAAAGGACGTGTCTACGGTCTCGGATCTTTAAGGAGAAATAAGAGGAGATATATATGCAGATCCTGGTGCTAGCACATCCCAGATGTCTAAAGCTCAGAAGCGTGGAAACGCCATCGTACACACACCAAACCTAAAACTCAACCCCTCTCAGACGCGTATGCTAGAGTTCATCTTAATTAGTTATATGTTAGCCGATCAATAAACTCATTCGATAGGGAAAAGAATTATACTTGCATTTTAACGCTTTTTTAAAAATTATGGATATCCCCACCCTCTGGGTGCGACTATTATATAGGGTCAAGTTAGTCCCACCTAAGACATTGACCAGGATAAATCACCAATAAGGTTTTATTATGACACTTTTCGCTATTTAAAAATTAACATATTTTTAAGGGTGTAAAATAATTTAATAAACCTTATATTATATAATTTCAATAACACCTGCGTGGAGCTTAGGGAAACGACTAGTTGATATATATATCTATCATATATATATAAGCACGAATACCAAGTTTTTGAGTGGTAATGAAATTTACTTCTTTGTCCATATATATCTATCATATTTACTTTTTTACCCATATATATCTATGATATATATAAAATCAACTATATATCTATCATATATATCTATCTATATATGCTACCTCTTCAACATCTTGAACACTGCCTCTTCAAATCGATCAACAACTCCGCGACTCTCCTACCTCTTCAAATTGATCAACAACTCAACTAATCAACGACTTTCCTTCCTCTTCAAATCATTCATTCCTTGCTTTCCATCATCGACTCATTCGTTGGTTTTGTTTGCTCTTCGATTCAAATATGAGTTAATCCACCTTTCTTCTCGAATTTTTATTTTTATTTTTTAGGAGAGGTTCGATTCAAAGGTGAGTTAATCATTTGGTCTATATGGTTCAATTTGATTCATGGTTTTTGAAAGAAACTTGGGTCTAATCCAACCTTGATTCAATGTTGAATTAAACACCAAAAGCCCCTTTCATCTGGTCTATATGGTTCAATTTTATAAATAATTTAATTCATGACAAGGAGCATCCACCTTTTTTGCAACTGTACTTTTATGATACTGATCATGATGTGCAAAACCGAATGTATTGCTCTGATGGGATATATATGGGCAAAGAAGTTACGACGATGGAGCGTGGTGTGTGGGCCATAGCATGGTGGCATACCATGTAAGAGCTCGAGAATGAGGTCCTGGTGCATGTAAACTCGAGTGCAAACAATGAAGGAAACGACTCTAGAACGACCAACAAAGGCGGCGCCACCAACGGGCGCTAGTAGAGGATGTCCAAGATCCACAAAAATTTCCTTCTGAAGCTGATTTTGCCCACCAACAGTGCAAGAACAAGTCATCAAGCGAGCAATTTAAGGGATTCACTAGTTAGAGGACGGAGATAATGGGAAAGAATCTATAGCTGTTAACAAACAAAAAGGCAAAGGCAAACAATTAGTTACAGATGAACAAGACCCGCAAACATAAGGCCAACCCAATGTCGTACAAAAGGAAACGTGCGACCCCTCCGAATGACCCACTAATACTAAAAATACAAGGAGTCGCACCTCCCACAGTGGACTCGGAGCCCACATTTGATTGGGGCTTTACTGAGTCCACTTAACAGAGAACCTCCAACTAACTAAAGGTGGGCCCACCATTGAATCCAACGCATGCAACAGACTATTAAAAAGGAATACGAAGAGACTTAGGGCTACCCTCCCTGAGAATGTAGAGGTCAACTTGGCCCAAATGAACCAGAGCCCTCCGATAGTATCCCTGATTGTCGACACACTACAAGGGAAATGAAATTTAGAAACGGAATTAGCAACGGAATTAAGTTCCGTTGCTAAAAAACGTAGTTAGAGACGGAATTGAGATGGACTAATTCAGAGACGGAATTGAGACGGATCAGAGACGAAATTAGAGATGGAATTGAGACGTCTCTAAAAAATGGCGCCAACATTCCCACCAAAAATTTATTTCTTATAACCGTTCATCAAATCTCGAGTTTTGTGCATGCTTGGATCAAGGCCCCTCCCCCCCAAATCCCCAAATCCCACAAGTTAGGTCTCGGTCTTTGCTCTTCGATCGTCTCGTCTGTCTCATCTTTGATCGTCTCGTCTAGTCTGTCTCCTATTCGATCGTCTCATCTGTCTCTGCTCTTCGATCGTCTCGTCTCTCAGTCTCTCTCTGGTCACCGCCCCCCAAATCCCCAACCCCCAACAAGTCTCTCGTCTCGGTTTCTTGCTCTCAACTCTCTCTCTCTCTGGTCTCTTCGTCTCTTGCTCAACCAGTCACTCTGGTCTCTCTGGTCTCTCCGTCTCTCTCCGGTCACCGCCCCCCAAATCCCCAACCCCCAACAAGTCGATCGTCTCCGTCATCGGCTCTCAACTCTCTCTCTCTCTCTCTCTGGTCTCTCCGTCTCTTGCTCGGTCACGGCTCTCCGTTCTCTCTTTGGTCACCGCCCATCGTTCACCGCTCTCTGCTCTCACCGGTGACCGATCTCTCATCGTTCATCTTCGCTCACCGCTCTCTCTCTTTCATTGCTCTCTGCTATCTGGTCACTTTGTGCTTACTGCTCTGCTCTCTGCTCATTAAGGTAACAATCAAAAAAAAAATTTGTAACACCCTAATTCTCTTCAAATTGTATATGCTCACATTTTCATGTTGGTTTGTCTATCGTGTGCATTTGTTGGTGTTCTTCACTTGATCTATTAAGTTACTGTTGTGTATTTTGTTTGGTTTAGAAGTTTTTGTTTTGCTCTTCTCTTGCATGCTTAGTTGTTTTGTGGTTATGCTTGTTCTACCGAGTAACAATGAAATGTGAACTGCATTTCTCTATTGGGATCTGGTTTTTGTAGTTATGTTCATTTTGCCATGTTTTAGTTGTTGCAATGCTACTTGTGAATGACAGAGTTTTCCCTAATTGGATTTGTACAAGTTTTTACCTATTTATATATATGGTTTAGGGTTTTAGATTAAAGCTTTTAACTACAAGACTTTAATTATTTTTAAATCAAATTAATTCACATCGGTATATTAACACTTTTATATATATGGTTTAGAGTTTAAGGTTTTAGGGTTTGTGTTCTTATGGTGGTTATTGTTGGTGTTGTTTGTGTGCTTACTGCTACTTCCACTGTTAAATTCACTTTCCTTACCAATTTCTATCTATTACAGGACCTTGAGAGTACTTAAGTTCTTGCTGTTGGGAGAGTCATAGCTGACTTGTACATCATTGATTTAGTTTCCTTTACTTTAGAGCTTCCTCAGTCATTTACGGTAAGTAATCATAATTGTTCATGGCATCATAGACTTAGTCATCCTTTAGCTGTTGTAACTAAAAGGTTAATTCCATTGATTCTAGGTCATGTTCCTATTAGTTCAGATTTTGATACTATGTAGGAATAAGATTGATCGAAACAAAAAACCATTTTTGGTGCATTGGGTTTCTATGTGATTACCTTGTTTTCTTAATTTTTTGAAGATTGGTCTTACATTATTAAGTTGGTTTGATATGATGTGAAATATAGATCGTTTAGCTGAGTTTGTTTGCAAATGTGCACAAATTTAGATGTCATGCTAGAGATAGGTGCTGCAAATTGTTTAGGGAGCTTTGGTTGCCATTAAGCAACGAGAATTCACTGGTTTTCGAGCTGCCAATACTGAAAACTGTGTTATATTTTATTTCTTAATTTACATTATTTGATATTGCTAAGCCACATTTTTTCATGTTTTGCCCACTATATTTGATTCACTTGTATGTATATGCAAGTGTGTAGAGAAAGCTACCAATAGAGTAGGTATAGATGAATAATACCTATAATTATATAATTTCTACTACTAGGTAGGGTTCAAAAAACTAAGATTACTCTTTTAGTTAATGTTGCTATTTCAAATAAAATTTCAAGAGAATTGAATAAACTTATAACCTTAAGGAGGTACGAGTGAACAAGTAGTAGGAGCTTTGATACTATGTGGTATTTGTATGCCTCTTATAACTTATGATTTATTTATTTTTTTGAACTCCTTGTTGCTTTTATTTTTACGACCAATTATCAAACTCTGTTTGGTATTATTCATGTACCGAGCTAGGTATTAAGAAAGTTGTTTCCAACCCCCTTTATTCAATGGCTAGAAGCAAAGCCTTTTGCTCATGTATTTAGGTAGGTCCTCAGATTCCCCCTTCTAATAAATTGTGTTAGTTGGAAACACAAGTAGCCATGTATCGTCAGAAATTATGAAACTAGTTGACTAATTTAATTGCACAATTACAATAGGAATGTCGTCTACAAGTCGAGACTGGATGTACAACCGTCTCGACAACGGCTTCGTTCGAATTGAATTCTCGGCGAAGGTTAAAGAATTCATATCATTTACTAAGCAACATTGTCCTACATACCAAAGTGAAAGGAAGATTATATGTATGTGCAATTATAAGAAATGTCGACTTGTACCGTACCTGGACGTCGAAACGGTTGAGTACCACATATGTAGGTATGGATTTGTTTCGGGATATCACTGTTGGTATGAACATGGTGAGAACAGAGATGAAGGCTCGCAAAACTTTTACCAAATGGATAACCATATTGATGATGCTGATGTGGGAGGAGACGATCCGACAACTTACCGTGAGATGCTACAAAACGTGGCAGGTCCAAGTTTCAATTGGAATCACGTGGAAGAATCACCAAACCCCCAAGCACGCCAACTATATGACTTGATAGAGGGTAGTAGCGAACAATTGTGGCCCGGTTGCGAAACCATGAAAACGTTGTCCGCAATGGCAAGATTACTTGCGATCAAGTCAGAACATCATATATCTGAACGAGGGTATAATGAAATCATAAAATTCATGAAGGATTGTTTTCCAAATGACAATTCATTGGTTGAAAATTTTTATGCCACTAAAAGACTAATGCGAGGTCTAGGTCTTCCTGTTGAGAAAATAGATCGTTGTGAGGACCAATGTATGATTTATTGGGGAGTGGACTCTAAGTTGACATCATGTAAATTGTGTGGGAAATCACGCTACATTGCACAGCGACCAGGTCATGGCCGGAACACCAAAAAAGCCCCTTGCAAAAAAATGTACTACTTCCCTTTGGGCCCTCGGTTGCAACGACTGTATGCGTCTGAGTCAACGGCAAAACATATGCGATGGCATTGAGAACATTCCTCGCTAGAAGATGTTATGCAACACTGTTCTGATTCGATAGCTTGGAGACATTTTAATGATGTCAATAGAGACTTCGCCGCCGAGGTTCAGAATGTTCGTTTAGGATTGTGCTCTGATGGTTTTCAATTATTTGGGATTTCAGAAAAATCGTACTCTTCATGGCCCGTAATATTGACTCCTTACAACCTTCCACCGTCGATGTGCATGAAATCTAAGTTTATGTTCTTAACGGTTATCGTTCATGGACCGACCAACCAAAAATAGAAAATCGACGTGTTCCTTCAGCCGATTGTAAAAGAGTTGCAAGATTTATGGAACAATGGGGTGATTACATACAACGTGTCCACAAAGACGAATTTTCTCATGCGAGTGGCCCTTTTAAGAACTGTTAGTGATTTCCCTGCGTATAGCATGTTGTCTGGTTGGGGCACACACGGTAAGATGGCTTGTCCATATTGTATGGAGGATACAAAGGCATTTCAATTGCGAAATGGTTGAAAAACATCATGGTTCGACTGTCACCGTCGTTTCTTGGCGAAGGCATCACCATTCAAGAAAGATAAAAAAAAATTTCCTTAGAGGCAAAATGGTCATAAATGACGATCCGCCCGCTTTGCGTTTTGGTGATGAAATTTTGGCAGAAATTGTATCGTTAGGCTTGATGAAGGTGACATAAATCAGAGCAGATCCTGTGAATGGGCGGATAGCTAAGAATTCAGGATGGAGAAAAAAAAGCATTTTCTAAGACTTGCCGTATTGGAAAACAAACTTGATCCGCCACAACTTAGATGTCATGCACATCGAAAAAAATGTTTTTGACAACATATTTAACACTATTATGTGTGTACTGGGCAGTAGTAAGGACAATGCGAAAACGAGACAAGATATTCGTGAATATTGTCACCGACCTTCTCTACACATTGATTCGGCGACAAATACTTACATCCTTGGATGCTATGCACTTGATACATCAAAAAAACAAAAATTGAGCGAGTGGGTTGAAAAGTTGTGTTTTCCTGATGGTTATGCTTCGAATCTTGGTCGATGTGTGGATCAAAAGAAATTGCGAATGTTCGGCATGAAGAGTTGTGATTGTCATATTTTCATGCAACGGTTGATACCAATTGCATTTAGAGAACTCCTCCCAAACCCGGTTTGGGTTGCAATTAGCGAACTAAGCCTTTTTTTCAATCTCTAACTGGGAAAAGTCTCAGTCTCAAAGATATGGAGGTCTTAGAGTCTGAAATACCAAAAATCATTTGCAAGTTGGAGAAAATATTCCCTCCAGGATTCTTCGATTCTATGGAACACCTACCAATCCACTTGGCCTACGAGGCCCGTCTGGCCGATCTCGTTCAATTTCGATGGATGTATCCATTTGAGAGGTAATATTTTGAGCCCTTGAATTATTTTCCCATTCAATAAGTTTTAAATCAACATTTCCTATACTCCGACAGGTACCTTAAACATTTGAAAAATAATGTTCGGAACAAAGCGAAGGTAGAGGGCTCCATGTGTAATGCTTATTTGGTCTAAGAAGTCACATCCTTTTGTTCTTACTACTTCGAAGATCACGTCTTTACATTGCATGACAAAGTGCAACGAAACGACGATGGTGGTCTCGGGCCCACACCGCATTTTGTGGGCAATTTCTCAATTTTCACTTATCCTAGTCGACCCATGGGCAAGTCGAAGGAGCGGTATTTAACAGAGCAGGAGTATAATGCCGCACATTCGTACATACTCTCAATTGTCCTGAGATCGCTCCTTACAACCAGTATGTCCGTCACTTTCATTCAATAATGCAGTACATTCATTATTCATCTTTTACTAAGACATTATATGTACATGTTCGTTTCTTCTAGGATCTTCGTCGATGAAATCATTCAACCAATGGGGGAGTCGGAAGTTGATAGTAGTCTAGAGCACAACTTTCCCGTATGGTTTCAAACATATGTAAAGTTATTACTATTGTAGGTTATAGCTTCATGAATTTCTTTCATAAGTAATGTGTCTTATTACTTTTCTAATTTTTTGTGAATAGGCTCGGAATTCTATCATAGACGAGATGCTTGTTGATCTTTCGGTTGGTCCTAGTCGATCTTGTACTGTCTACCCTGGTTACCTAGTGAATGGGTATAAGTTCCACTCCGCAACATATGACGTTAATAGATCGACGCAGAGCAGCGGTGTTTTGGTGAAGGGTTCTAACTACGCCGATGTTTCCCATAACTATTATGGAGTACTGCAAGAGGTTGTAGAGATTGAATATACCGGCTTCAAGCGTGTGGTTTTGTTTAAGTGTGAATGGTATGACCCTACACCGAATCATGGTGTGATGACTCACCCAACACTTCAATTGGTAGAGGTTCATCAAAGTCGACGATATAACAACTACGAGCCATTTGTCCTTGCAATGCAAGCCACGCAAGTGTACTACCTTTCGTACCCTTCTATGAGGAACGACCGACAAGAATGGCTAGCAGTTTGTTGTTGTCAACCAAACTTCGCTGACGACGAAATGATGAAAGACGATAATGACCAGGGCTCGGCAGAGATTGCATTCCAAGATGGGATGCCCACCACGTGCGTAGTCGGCGATGCAATTCAGGATATCAACAATCTGGATGATCCAAATAGGAGTCGAGTCATTGTTGAAGCGGGTCCAAGTGAAGAAGTCAATGACTTCATTGTTGATAGTGGAGATGATTCAGAAGAAGAATCATCAACTTCTACTCATAAGAGTGAATTTGAAACGGATGATAGCGAGTAATGTATGTCTATGTTATGTGAGGCCGCGATCGATGTTACGTAAATTTTATATACCTTTCTTATATGGAGTGTAACTTCTCGACGGTGCTTGGCAAAGAGCAACCAATCTTTTCACATAAATTGGCCTCTCAAATTACCTTGTTTGTCTTCTTATATTTTGAGCTATGTTTTACCCTTTCTTGCTCAATGGGTAGATAAGGGGGAATATTTACAGAAAAAGGAGAAAGGTTATCTTATTTTGAAAGATATTTTGCTAACCCTAAATTTGTTTTGTGAGATCCAACCATTTTTTATATTTTTAATTTGCTCATCCTTTCCATAGCACACTTTTGAAGTTTCCAGGTTAATGATTGATGTTGGAGGTTATTTTTTATATAGCTTCTGGCAAAACTACGTCCAAAAGCTATTACAATGTAGTCCCATTGGAGAAGGCCCAAATTGGCAATAAATATTTAATTTGTTGCTTGATCTTTTATAGGTCTAATCCCTTTTCCATCAATTAGAGATTAAACATTATGATATATAGACATGCATACTTTTGACGATATATTTCTTAATTTCCTTTTATCAGCATGGATCATGTGTTCTTAATTCCCATCAATTAGAGTTCATTACTTTTTTTTTGAATGCATATGTTCTCTAAACTTTTATTGGTATTTTGTTAGGTTTCATGGCTGGCAGTGATCACCCCCCACATCGAGGGATACCTTTAGGGGGACATCGTCCAGTCCCAAGAGGTGCAGCACAGACCTCTGGAACCGAAATACCGACTGAGCGTCATGGTCAGGCCACACGAGGGGGTCAAAGAGGTCGTGGCGGTCGAGGTCGTGGATCAATTCCTGTATTATCGATTCCGACTTTTCGTTCCCTCGAGCACGAGTTACATTCAGCGTCACGTTCGCCTTCCATACCGTCTGCGTCACCTGTACCATCAACCTCGTCATCAAGGACTATACCAAATTGCTTGTTGCAGTCACCGTCGCCGACATCGAGACACGACACTCCTGTATCGACGAGGCCTGCACCCCCAGCCACCGCATCACCAGCAGCATCCCCATCTTACGACGGCAGAGCAGGTTTGCAGGTGACAGGCCCTCCGCGGGCACCTCAGAGGACGGGGACCGAGCCCCCTCGCGTGCAGCAGATCCCGATCACACTGATTGCAAATGATACGTAAGTTTGTATTTGATTCGTATATGTACTTCTAAATATCTATGTAAATTATTAAAAAAGTTGTTAAGATGTTATGCATTTTCATGAAACACAGGGAGTTGCATCCTTCTCATTCTTGTGCACGAAGGATGACAAAAGTTTTCAAAAGATGGATGATTCCAGAAGGGTATTGTTGGAAGTCGGTACCGACTCATCATAAAGACCACTACTGGCGTCAATGGAAGGTACGCAGGACTAATAAATGTCTTAGGATTTATACTAGTTTTTCAAAGTCTCGTAACAATTGCAATAGCCTATTTGTAGGTATATTTTAGATGTGATGACGCGATTCCCGAGGATCTCATTCGTGTGGTGTACGACACGCATGCAGGCACAAGGTACACCGCATTGATGCACAAGTTAAAGAAGAATCGTGTTCAACCAGTTTATGTTACAGATGAGGCATGGAGAAGATACTTAGAGTACTGGGAGAGTGAGGACTTCCTTGCCAAGTCTACGCAAGCGTCAACCAATAGGAACACTGAGGTCGAAGGACCTAGGACTGGACCCTCGAAGCACGGTGGTGGTTCGGTGTCTTTAGTGACTACCAATGAAAGATTGGTAAGTTTTTTTTACACTCTAGTTTATTTTTTACATTTATACACTTGTTCACTATGCAATTGATTTGTGTTTGGCGAATATGAGTTTGTCGACGGTCCAACTAATAGACATATTTATACTGAATTTATAACCGGTCCTGTATGCAGACTAATTCATCCGAGACGCCACCTACCATGAGTGAATTGTATTTGCATCTACACACGGTAAATCACGACGGGATGACATTCATCGATACTAGATCAGTGCGGTCCTACGTAAGTATAGAAATGAAATGTTAAATAGTATTAAGCTTACTTTAAAGCATATCATGTAAGTTGTTTATTGTTGATCCATGCAGGATAGGCTCCAGAGGAGACGTCTGGAGCTGACCCAGGCTACACCGGACCAACCGGTGGATGATGAGGCGGTGTACCTCAATGTGGCGGGGTGAGTGTCCCAAAGGACGTGTCTACGGTCTCGAGTCTTTAAGGAGAAAGAAGAGGAGATATGCAGATCCTGGTGCTAGCACATCCCAGATGCCGGAGATGGTGCCACGTGCAGAGTTCGATATCGTTGCCGATCAATTACGAAAGTTTATGGCGTTTATGCATTAACAATTCGGGATGACCATGGACGGAGCATGCCTATCTCAGCCACCACCACCACCTCCTGACCAGCAACAACGGCTGCAAATAGATCGCGCCGTTCCACCACAACAAGGGGACAATGTTGAACGAGAGGCGCAAGAGTGGCGTAATTATGATGAGCACCTTGGTGATACATAGGTATTTTTCTTTTTATTTGTGTAACTTTTGAGATTAAACTGCAGATGTTACATTCGCTTGTCTGAGTATGAAGGTGATAAAATAAGAGTTGTCCCTTGTCACCATGAATACCATATGATATGTGTTAATAAATGCTATATATTTTCTGATCTCTAGTGTGCAGGGGTATGCCCGCTTTGCCGTGGAGATGTTTGTGAAGGTGTAGATGAAATTTCAGTTTTCAGCTCATGAAAAACCCCTAAGGAATACTTGTACATATATGCATATATGAGGCCTGGCAGTCGATGCACTTTACAACTCGTCTGGTTGTATATTTGTTACTGTGTTATTCCGTATTCTGCTGTCGATTTATCTAGTTCATTTTCGTTTTCATTCGTTGAATTTATTTGGAAGTTTCTATGGAAGTTCCATTTGGAAATCTTTTGACCCTTCTTATCAGCCTAGCCCTGGATTGCCTTCAACACATCATCAAAGGGTGGCTTGTTCTTTCATGGATCAAGCTCTATTCTAGTTATTTCATATATGTCTGTCATCATTAAATCAACTAAACACTGATGGTAATATGTCAACTCTTATTTTCCAGTCAGAGATTGGGCATCTCTATGGTTTATATAGTGGTTTTATTGCTTTTGAGCTCTTATGTTATTTTGTAGTTTTGTTTACTTCACTTTGTTTGTTAACACCTTTATGAAATAAATATGCAGCAATGAGCAGGCTGCAGGAACTGGCACTTTCTCTTGCGCATAAGTGCTTGTCATTTGACTTTGTGGGAACATCTTTAGATGAGAGTTCAGAAGAGTTTGGTACTGTACAGATATTTAAAAAAAAAAAAAAAAAGATACTGCATTTCTATCTATCACATATTCAAGTTACTTTATTTATTGTTAATAAATTTATGATAACATCTTAACGCAGTATTTTTCACTTGATTTCTCTTGGAAATGTTCACGCTTCTCAGTCATGTGTAGGTACCGTCTGCTTGGAGGCCAGTTCTTGAGGATCCTTCAACCCTCCAAATCTTTTTTTACTACTATGCAATCGCATTTTCACTTATCTCAAAGGAGGTTAGATCAGTCTCATATTTTGTATTAAAGTTTCTCAATTAATTATTTTTTTTTAATTCACTCAGTTCACTTCATCAAACCTGCTCACTTCTATGACAGATCGAAGTCTTACTAAATTCGGTTGTTGGTCTTCCGAGGCTTGGCCTTATTTCTCTTCCTGCCCTTTTTTACCCCATTATTGTTAACATTGTAAGAATTGTGATAAAATAAAAAATAATAGGAAAATAAATTCTTAACTGCATAGACTTAATACCTTTTCCATTGAATCATTCATCTGAAATTTATTTCATATAAGAACCTGGCTTCACAAGCTGTTTCCTTTATTCATTGACCGAAAAAAACTAGTTTCTATGTTAAGATAAAAATCTATTCTCCTTATTATTGTTGGCGAATAGAATGTAATGTTAATGTATAATGCTTGTTTATTTGCATGATAATCCGAGCTTACCTTCAATTATTAATATCAACCTGCAATCTGTGGATGGTATGGCGTGCACTGAATGTATTTTTCTCATGTAATGCTATTAAAAACTTTTGTAATCATCAAAGTACTTTCCAAACATTTTCTGATTTGATTAATCAAACAGCTTTGTTCATGGATTCCAAAATCTTTCTAGGTTCTAGTGTATACAAGGCCATAGTTTGTCCTATCACATGAAAAATCATTCAGATAAAGAATTAGTTAGGGATTGGATTGGCTCTTTCTTAAGAGGATGTATTACTCTTTTATGTCCTACCTTCATCAATAATATATTACTACAGTTTGGTAGATCGTAGGAAGATTATTTGCCTTTTGTGAGTTTGCCTACATCAATTTTTCTTATGGTACAAAGGTATCTATGATTTCTTATCTTTGTTATTGAAGGCTTTGGAGTGATTGGTACGATTCGCTGATGTAAGGCATTCTCTTTTCGCAAACGATGTTCAGCATTCAAAGTTTATGGCCAAGGTTTGGTGTCTTTTTGTTTTTGATATATCATTATTTCATGATTATCCTTTTCGTTGCTCCATTGGTGTTATTGATCCGCATTATATCCAAGTGGAGTGAGCCATCATAAATTTTTTTAATGAGAAGCTTAAATGAACTGCTTTACATCATTGAAGTATGAAAAAGAGTCATTTGCTTAAAAGAACTGCTTTAGTTGATACAATATTTCTTTTTGCTTCTAATTTTATTAACATATTTCTGGAATTCAGGCCTTGCTGATCATGATAATTACCATGAGTAATGTCGTTTGCTTGGGCGCTTCAAAGCTAATTACCATGTAGTAAACTTTTCTGCATTTAATAAGTACAAATAGCTCGTTTTATGTTAGAATAAAGCTAAATGCATTTGTGTTTTTCTCTTACCTTTTTTCTATCTAAATACAATGTATATGCCTTGTTTAGTAGAAAATGAAATCATTACGGTATCCATTCATATGGCTGAGTCTAAGATGGACACGTAAAAATGTAATTTGGTATTTCTCATTGGTATTGCTACTCATGGTTGGGACATCCTTCTCTTATTAGGCCATCGGCCATACTTTCCTTTGACCTATATATGATCCTTAATATATCAAATCCATGTGATTTTGTGGGATTTCTGTATTTGGTTCGTGCTTGATTTCTGTTATGGGATTTGTGTATTTGGTTATTTGGATCACACTGGTTTTAGAGTTGTAACATATTGATCTTGCTGGATTTTTAGCTTAACTGCAGTGAAGGAGTTGTGACTTTATTTGATGGATTTTTAGCTTAACTACAGTGAAGGAGCTGTTGGGGTCAATGGATCTTATGGGTTCAGAAATCTTGCTGGTTCAGTTGTTCATGTGCTCTGCTTATTTGGAGATGCAATTACATCAGCAGAGGCTAATATATTTTCGGTTTGATTCTATAGTTCTATGGGTTGGTGATGTGGTGAAGTGGTTTGAGATTCTCGTAACCTTGTGACTTGATTTCTATTCAGGAATTGTGCAATTTGGTACTTGGGCATACAGAGGACCATGCTTCAATGAACTTAGGGAAATAACTAGCTTAGATGCATCAAGTTATGGCTATTCCCATATTGGCTCTCTAAGGAAAATGTTCCTTAGATCGTTTACAGTTGATGTTTCTGGATTAGATAAGACAAGTATTATCAAGCATTTAAGGGAAAGAACCAGTGCACCGATAAAAGAAGTCAAGTCTGCTTTCGTTAATTGCAATTGGGACATCGGTTAGTATGCAAAATTCTTCTTTTTTTCGTTGCTTTGTCAGAATTTCTGGTTGTAATTCATTAATTGTGTACAGTATTGGGTGCCACTCAATGCAGAGGCTGCACAAAAAGACCTGAGGAAAAGAGGTGTGGTGTTAGCTTGAAAAAGTCATCGAGAACTGCTGCTGAGGGTTTACGCGCATTAGTTAAGAATGACAAGGAAAATAGGTGTGGTGTTTGCTTTGTTAATGTTATCTTAACTCTGTTTGCTGTGTTGTTCCTTGTCTTCTTACCCTTGTTCATAAGGATCTCTACCAAATAATGCTAGTAGCAAATCTGATCGTCTGAAACTTGCACCTAGAAGTTGAATCAAATTAATCATCCAGAGATAAATATGTGGTCTTCCTTGCCAGTCTGCAAAAGTTCACATGATTCACTCTTCCCCTTGCAATTAATGGAATTAATGAGACGTTGTAGCAGTTGATTGCGTTAACACAAAAGTCTCATTGTGTGATTGCAGGTGCTGAGGCAATGTTTGCTGATCTTGGTCATTTTTCTGTGCGATCGATTCAGGTATTTACTATGCATTTACCTTTACAGTTCTGATTTTTTTAATTGCTAACAATCAATGGTTGTGGTACGTTATAAACTATATAATGTCAGTTATGTCATCTTATTCAATCTTTTGTTACGGCTATAGATTGTTTTTGGTAGAAACTAGAAACGCAGTGGAATTATTTGACACTACTGATCTCGAGCGTGCTCAGTCTGGTATATTTTAATCACAAGTCAAAGACTAAGCATAATTATTCAATCTCACTTTCACTATAAAAACTCATTTTATTTGCTGTTGTTGTTGATGTAGAACGCGAGCGAGTTGCAAGATGGATCGGCATTATTCATAACAGTAGCAAAATACTTATCCCCATCGCGCCATGATATCGATCGGTAGGAATTACGCTGATGTGCGAAGGTGCACGATCGACATGCTAACTTCAACTAGAGGATTATCCTCGAAAGACAACAAAGGAACCTCTTCTTCACTTGAAGCTGATTCTTGTATCATGGTAGCGGAGCATGAGTTGGAGATGCAAGAATCAAAGGGATCTGCTTCGTGAAAACAAGTAATCATATGCATAATTCTTTTCTTTTCAAAGTTATCAATTAGTCGCTGATGTATGTGTGTATATTTATATGTAAATTTCATTCTCCGATGGGGAATTCCCCAACACAATGATCAGTTGATGAGGAAAAATGTTATAAGACATCAGGAGCTGACCCAGACTAATCAGCATTTTTGAGTAAATTATGTAACTTGCACACTTTATCATCCGTTGTGGTAACATAATTTGAATATTTTGCTGCCTTCTCACCTTAATGCTACTATTATATTGTTAACAAAATATTGTTGATCCATGTAGGCTAAGCACCGAAGGAGACATCAGGAGCTGACCCAGACTATACCGGACCAACTGCTGGATGATCAGGCGGTGTACTACAAGGTGGCGGGTGACTGTCCAAAAAGATGTGTCTACAGTCTCAGGTCGTTATGGAGAAAGAAGAGAAGATACGTAGATCCTGATGCTAGCACATCCCAGGTGCTAGCACAACGAGGAATGAGCAACTTTATGATACTTAGGTATTTTTATGGTTGTTGTAAAACAATGAGAATTGTACTTTTTTATGGATACTTAGGTATATTAAACATTTATTATACTTGACTACGTTTCGTGAATTTTAAGGTTGAATTTTATCTTTTTTCTCAATTGAATATTTGTTGTTGATATATATTGTTGATTTGTATATGTATGTCAAATTCTGTTTTTTGGGGGGATGTTAGCTTCCCCAAGGAGTTGTTGGAGGGGGTGCAGGCGATGGAGCAGGTCCTATGGTTGTATTTTCAAGTTTAGAGGTTATGGAGAACCAATTGGATTAAGCTTAGGTTTGAAAACTAAAAAAAGCGGAATTGAAACGGATTAGCAACGGAATTCATAGATTCAGTTGCTATTCCGTCACTAATTTTTTATGAATCGGCAACGGATCAGAGACGGAATGCATGAATTCTGTCTCTGATCCGTGGCTGATCAGAGACGGAACAGAGACGGAACACATTAATTCTGTCTCTGATCCGTTGCTAATCAGAGACAGAACAAAGACGGAATTCATCCGTCTCTGTTCCGTCTCTGATTAGCAACGGATCAGAGACAGAATGCATGAACAATTGTACCATTTAGAAAAATTTTCATTTTTGTTCCGTCTCTGTTCTGTTTTTAAATTCCGTCTCTAATCCGTCTCTAATCAGAAACGAAATCAAAATTTCGTTGCTGATCGAATCAGCGTCGACGATTTTAGAGACGGAATAAATTTCGTCTCTGTTCCGTTGCATATTAGGATTAGAGACGGAATTTATGCAAATCAGAGACGAAAATTTCCGTTTCTGATCTGTTGTTTTTTTGTAGTGGCCACGGCTCCGATCCTCCCTGATCAGCTGCCACTCCTCCGTGCTCCCCGGCCGCGGACCTCCCTGCTCTCTTCCGCGCTCCCCTGCCGCAGGTCCGCTCTCCTCCCTGCTCAGCTGCTCGTCCTCCTTCCTCCGCCGCTGCTACCTCCTCTCTCGTTTCGTAATCCGGTGTCGCCGCCTTTCCTTGGCCGCGCATTGCTCACTCTTTCCTCCCGTTCTGGTCTATCTCCACCGAGCTCCTCCCCGTCTATATAGACGCGCTCGAATTGCCTTGCATGCTCACAGGATTACTATCCCGTGACCCCTACGCCCCCTACCCCTGTATCCCTACCGAAACCGACGCAGAGAATATTCTTTGCGTCGGGTTCGTGAAGGAGACGATGGGGGTGCGCAGATAGGGCCTTTTGAGAAGGCGCTATCAGCGCACCCCCCGAAATGTGTCCACGTGGATCCACGTGGACACATGCCAAATCAATAGCGCCTTCTCCGAAGGCCCTATTGCTTTGGGACCGCCTCACGGATCCACGTGGATCCACGTGAGCACCCTAAACCCATGCTGTCCACGTGGACACCAATAGCGCCTTCTCCGAAGGCGCTATTGGTGCTTCTCATTCACGTGGCCAGCCACGTCAGCAATAACGCCTTCTCATTAGGCGAGATTGCTTAGTGTGGGAAAAAAAAATTTCCACCCGTACTTACCTCTTTTAAAGTAAAAACTATACTACGTTGGTAAAAAATTCTTATGATTTGGTACCAACACCGTATATAGCTCTATTATTAGTTTGGCATGTCCATCTTTGTACAAGGTTGGAGAATTAGACCATATAGAATTAGACCATATATATACTACTAGCCACGATTGATCCAGGCAGGCATTTTATATACATATAAAATAATTGCATTTGTATGCATATAATGGAACTTCTAGATATAATAATGTACGTAGCGTTCGGTCTCAAATCTTTTTTTCTTGCCACGTCTATTTCACATTCGAAGATCAAATAATAAATTAATACATCTATGTTTATTCTTCTTCATAATTTAGAAATATATATAGACGTGAACTCCACTACACATGCATGAATGCAACATTATTTGATTAGTTTTGTCTATAAATAGATGGTTAATCGGCCTACTTCCCCACATCGATCTCATCTCTCACTTTCCAAAACATTTAAAGTTGTGTAATAAGAAACTCTATCTCCTCGATCAATGGCTTCATCTCCTCAAAAGGTTCTTCTGATTTTGAGTGCTCTGTTACTTGCCTTTCTTGTACTTTCTACCAATGCAGATGCCCTGCCAGACAATGCCATTCCCATTTTGAAGGAAGAGGAAACAAGTAAGTCCAATTAAGTTTTGGAAAGTGACTCGCTTTAGACACCGAGAATTAAATGGACCTTGTTGTTGTGCATTAAATACACATTGATTTATGTGCACAAAAACATCAATCAACACCAGGTCACATTCTTTAGCTACAAAGTTGTTGTGGTCCCTTGAATTTTGCATGAGATGTGCACATACATTAATACTAATGTATGTCGAACCTCAATAACGTTGTAGCAAAAGTGTGTCGCTCTACGACCATCCTTAAATTTTTATGTTGGAAAGCATAAAAATTTCCCCATTTTAGTCAATTCTACAAATTTGCTATTTTTTTGTATGATGCAGAGGAAGCAAAAAGTGTTGCTGAGAAGGAGATTAATAATGTCGGTCAAGCCCGCAAAATGCTTATAGGTGTAGAAGCTCAACCTACCATTGAATCTAGTGTTCTTTGCTCACTTGTGGGCGGCGGTATATGTTAAATTGTTAATTATATATAAGAACGTACAAGTGAATGTTTATTCAACATTCGACTGATCGATCGTCATGAACGCCATGATTATTTGTGCCTTCTAGTTCATCTGTTTGGCTTTGCTTAGTGAATAAATATGAGCATATACATTTGTGCATGTGTTATATATGCTCATTCAATTGTGTCTCAATAAGAGCTAGCAGTTCATAAAGAGTGATGAAATTAATTAAGACTAGCTAGCTAGCTAGCTAGCTACCATATTTTGTTGTACTGGTCTTCCCTTCCCCCACTTCATTTTATATATATGTATATTGTCTCGTCTTTTGCATGATTGATGATTAATTTACAACATTATATTTATATACAATTGAATGAGAGCTTTAATTCCCTGTCATCTACATGGTAAATAATTATGCATGAAACTGAAAAAGTTCTGCGAAATCTTTTTACCAAAAAGTACTACAATTGAATAGAATCTCTATACAAATAAGTTAGAGGAGAGAGAAATTAAGTTAAGAAGCTACCACATCGGACCATTTCAATTTTCTATTTTTCTGCTTGTTTTTTGCTTTTTTAAAAAAATAATAATAATGCTATTTATTTATTTCTATTATATCATACAACACACCAACCCCCACGATTATATCAGTGCATTCGTGAAATTTATAAAGGAAATAGAACTTGCGGTACACTGGATTCTATGTATCTGCTCATGATTTCGAGCTGAACGTGTTCATTCTATTCATCCATTCGTTGATAAGATAACCATAATTAATTATTAATAGATGCACACATAATACAAAACACCAACCTTTTTTAACTAAAACAAAGATTAAGTAAGATCTAAGCTAAGAAGCGTGGAAAGGCCATCGTACACAATCCAAACCTAAAGCTCACAACCTCTCAAACGCGTATGCTAGAGTTCATCTTAATTAGCTATATGTTAGCCGATCAATAAACTCATTCGATAGGGAAAAAAATTATACTTGCATTTTAACGTTTTTTTTAAACTATGGGTATCGCCACCCTCTGGGTGCGACTATTATATATGGTCCAGTTAGTCCCAACTAAGACATTGACCAGGATAAATCACCAATAAGTTTTTATTATGACATTTTTCGCTATTTAAAAATTAACATATTTTTAAGGGAGTAAAATAATTTAATAAACCTTATATTGTATAATTTCAATAACACCTGCGTGGAGCTTTAGGAAATGACTAGTTGATATATATATCTATCATATATATATAAGCACGAATACCAAGTTTTTGAGTGGTAATGAAATTTACTTCTTTGTCCATATATATCTATCATATTTACTTCTTTCCCCTTATATATCTATGATGTATATAAAAACAACTATATATCTATCATATATATCTATCTATATACGCTACCTCTTCAACATCTTGAACACTGCCTCTTCAAATCGATCAACAACTCAACGACTCTCCTACCTCTTCAAATTGATCAACAACTCAACTAATCAACGACTTTCCTTCCTCTTCAAATCATTCATTCCCTGCTTTCCTTCATCGACTCATTCGTTGCTTTCCTTTGTTCTTCGATTCAAATGTGAGTTAATCCACCTTTCATCTCCAATTTTTATTTTTATTTTTTAGGAGAGGTTCGATTCAAAGGTGAGTTAATCATTTGGTCTATATGGTTCAATTCGATTCATGATTTTTGAAAGAAACTTGGGTCTAATCCACCCTTGATTCAATGTTGAATTTAACACCAAAAGCCCTCTTTCATCTGGTCTATATGGTTCAATTTTAAAAATAATTTACTTCATGACAAGGAGCATCCACCTTTTTTGCAACTATACTTTTATGATACTGATCATGAAGTGCAAAACCGAATGTATTGCTCTGATGGGATATATATGGGCAAAGAAGTAACGACGATGGAGCGTGGTGTGTGGGCCATAGCATGGCATGTAAACTCGAGTGCAAACAATGAAGGAAACGACGATGGAACGACCAACAAAGGCGGATCCACCAACGGGCGCTAGTAGAGGATATCCAAGACCCACAAAAATTTCCTTCTGAAGCCGATTCTGCCCACCAATAGTGCAAGAACAAATCATCAAGCGAGCAATTTAAGGGATTCACTAGTTAGAGGATGGAGATAATCGGAAAGAATCTATAGCTGTTAACAAACAAAAAGGCAAAGGCAAACAATTAGTTACAGATGAACAAGACCCGCAAACACAAGGCCAAAAAGGAAACGTGCGACCCCTCCGAATGACCTACTAATACTAAAAATACAGGGAGTCGCACCTCCCACAGTGGACTCGGAGCCCACATTTAATTGGGGCTTTACTGAGTCCATTTAACATAGAACCTCCAACTCACTAAAGGTGGGCCCACCATTGAATCCAACGCATGCAACAGACTATTAAAAAGGAATACGAAGAGACTTAGGGCTACCCTCCCAGAGAATGTAGAGGTCAACTTGGCCCAAATGAACCAGGGCCCTCCGGTAGTATCCCTGATTGTCGACACACTACAAGGAAAATGAAATTTAGAAATGGAATTAGCAACGGAATTAAGTTTCGTTGCTAAAAAAAGTAGTTAGAGACGGAATTGAGACGAACTAATTCAGAGACGGAATTGAGACGGATCAGAGACGAAATTAGAGACGGAAATAGAGACGAAATTAATTTCCGTCTCTAAAAAATGGCGCCAACATTCCCACCAAAACTTTGTTTTCTTATAACCGTTCATCAAATATTGAGATTTGTGCGTGCTTGGTTCAAGGCCCCTCCCTCCCCCCCAAATCCCCAAATCCCACAAGTTTGGTCTCGGTCTCTGCTCTTCGATCGTCTCGTATGTCTCCTCTTCAATCGTCTCGTCTCGTATGTCTCCTCTTCTATCGTCTCGTCTGTCTCTGCTCTTCGATCGTCTCGTCTCTCTATCTCTCTCCGGTCACCGCCCCCAAAATCCCCAACCCCCAACAAGTCTCTCATCTCGGTCTCTTGCTCTCAACTCTCTCTCTCTGGTCTCTCCGTCTCTTGCTCAACCAGTCACTCTAGTCTCTCTGGTCTCTTCGTCTCTCTCCGGTCACCGCCCCCCAAATCCCCAACCCCCAACAAGTCGATCGTCTCCGTCGTCAGCTCTAAACTCTCTCTCTGGTCTCTCCGTCTCTTGCTCGGTCACGGCACTCCGTTCTCTCTCCGGTCACCGACAATCGCTCATCGCTCTCTGCTCTCACCGGTGACCGATCTCTCATCGGTCATCTTCGCTCACCGCTCTCTCTCAATTCATTGCTCTCTGCTCTCTGGTCGCTCTAGGCTTACCGCTCCACTCTCTACTCGTCAAGGTAACAATCAAAAAAAAAATTTGTAACACCCTAATTCTCTTCAAATTGTATCTACTCACATTTTCATGTTGGTTTGGCTATCATGTGCATTTGTTGGTGTTCTTCACTTGATCTATTAAGTTACTATTGTGTATTTTATTTGGTTTAGAAGTTTTTATTCTGCTCTTCTATTGCATGCTTGGTTGTTTTGTCGTTATGCTTGTTCTACCGAGTAACAATGAAATGTGAACTGCATTTCTCTGTTGTGATATGGGTTTTGTAGTTATGTTCATTTTGCCATGTTTTAGTTGTTGCAATGCTACTTGTGAATGACAAAGTTTTCCCTAATTGGATTTGTACAAGTTTTTACCTGTTTATATATATGGTTTAGGGTTTTAGATTAAAGCTTATAACTACAAGACTTTAATTATCTTTAAATCTAATTAATTCACAATGGTATATCAACACTTTTATATATATGGTTTAGGGTTTTGGGTTTTAGGGTTTGTGTTCTTATGGTGGTTATTGTTGGTGTTGTTTGTGTGCTTACTGCTACTTCCACTGTTAAATTCACTTTCCTTACCAATTTCTATTTATTACAGGACCTTGAGAGTACTTAAGTTCTTGCTGTTGGGAGAGTCATAGCTGACTTGTACATCATTGATTTAGTTTCCTTTACTTTAGAGCTTCCTCAGTCATTTACGGTAAGTAATCATAATTGTTCATGGCATTATAGACTTGGTCATCCATCAGCTGTTGTAACTAAAAAGTTAATTCCATTGATTCTAGGTCATGTTCCTATTAGTTCAGATTTTGATACTATGTAGGAATAAGATTGATTGAAACAAAAAACCATTTTTGGTGCATTGGGTTTCTATGTGATTACCTTGTTTTCTTAATTTTTTGAAGATTGGTCTTACATTATTAAGTTGGTTTGATTTGATTTGAAATGTAGATCGTTTAGTTGAGTTTGTTTGCAACTGTGCACAAATTTAGATGTCATGCTAGAGATAGGTGCTGCAAATTGTTTAGGGAGCTTTGGTTGCCATTAAGCAACAAGCATTCACTGGTTTTCGAGCTGCCAATACTGAAAATTGTGTTATATTTTATTTCTTAATTTACATTATTTGATATTGTTATGCCACATTTTTTCATGTTTTGCCCACTATATTTGATTCACTTGTGTGTATATGCATGTGTGTAGAGAAAGCTACAATAGAGTAGGTATAGATGAATAGTAAACTAGGATTACTCTTTCAGTTAATGTTGTTATTTCAAATAAAATTTCAAGAGAATTGAATAAACATATAACCTTAAGGAGGTACGAGTGAACAAGTAGTAGGAGCTTTGATACTATGTGGTATTTGTATGCCTCTTATAACTTATGATTTATTTATTTTTTTGAACTCCTTGTTACTTTTATTTTTACGACCAATTATCATACTCTGTTTGGTATCAGTCATGTATCGTGCTAGGTATTAAGAAAGTTGTTTCCAACCCCCTTTATTCAATGGCTAGAAGCAAAGCTTGTTGCTCATGTAGTTAGGTAGGTCCTCAGATTCCCCCTTCTAATAAATTGTGTTAGTTGGACACACAAGTAGCCATGTAACGTCGGAAATTATGAAACTAGTTGACTAATTTAATTGCACAATTACAATAGGAATGTCATCTACAAGCCGAGACTGGATGTGCAACCGTCTCGACAATGGCTTCGTTTGAATTGAATTCGCGGCGAAGGTTAAAGAATTCATATCATTTGCTAAGCAACATTGTCCTACATACCAAAGTGAAAGGAAGATTAGATGTCCGTGCAATTATAAAAAATGTCGACTTGTACCGTACCTGGACGTCGAAACGATTGAGTACCACATATGTAGGTATGGATTTGTTTCGGGATATCACTGTTGGTACGAACATGGTGAGAATGAAGATGAAGGCCCGCAAAACTTTTACCAAATGTATAACCATATTGATGATGCTGATGTGGGACGAGACGATCCGACTACTTACCGCGAGAAGCTACACAACGTGGCAGGTCCAAGTTTCAATTGGAATCACGTGGAAGAATCACCAAACCCCCAAGCATGCCAACTATATGACATGATAGAGGCTAGTAGCGAACAATTGTGGCCGGGTTGCAAAACCATGACAACACTTTCCGCAATGGCAAGATTACTTGCAATCAAGGCAGAACATCATATATCTGAACGAGGGTATAATGAAATCATAAAATTCATGAAGGATTGTTAGCCAAATGACAATTCATTGGTTGAAAATTTTTATGCCACTAAAAGACTAATGCGAGGTCTAGGTCTACCTGTTGAGAAAATAGATTGTTGTGAGGACCAATGTATGATTTATTGGGGAGTGGACTCTGAGTTGACATCATGTAAATTGTGTGCAAAATCACGCTACATTGCATAGCGACGAGGTCGTGGCCGAAACACCAAAAAACGCCCTTGCAAAAAAATGTACTACTTCCCTTTGGGCCCTCGGTTGCAACGATTGTATGCGTCTGAGTCAACGGCTAAATATATGCGATGGCATGGAGAACATTCCTCCCCAGAAGTTGTTTTGCAACACTGTTCTGATTCGATAGCTTGGAGACATTTTATTGATGTCAATAGAGACTTCGCCACCGAGGTTCGGAATGTTCGTTTAGGATTGTGCGCTGATGGTTTTCAAGTATTTGGGATTTCAGGAAAATCGTACTGTTCATGGCCCGTAATATTGACTCCTTACAACCTTCCACCGTCGATGTGCATGAAATCTGAGTTTATGTTCTTAACATTTATCATTCCTGGACCGACCAACCAAAAACAGAAAATCGACGTGTTCCTTCACCCGCTTGTGAAAGAGTTGCAAGATTTATGGAACAATGGGGTGATTACATACGACGTGTCCACAAAGACGATTTTTCTCATGCGAGTGGCCCTTTTATGGACTGTTAGTGATTTCCCTACATATAGCATGTTGTCCGGTTGAGGCACACACGGTAAGATGGCTTGTCCATATTGTATGGAGGATACAAATGCATTTCAATTGCGAAATGGTGGAAAGAAATCGTGGTTCGACTGTCACCGTCGTTTCTTGGCGAAGGCATCACCATTCAGGAAAGACAAAAAAAATTTCCTTAAAGGCAAAATGGTCATAAATGACGATCCGCGCGCTTTGTGTTTTGGTGATGAAATTTTGGCAGAAATTGTATCGTTAGGCTTGATAAAGGTGACAGAAATCGGAGCTGATTCTGTGAATGGGCGGATAGCTAAGAATTCGGGATGGAGAAAAAAAAGCGTTTTCTGGGACTTGTCGTATTAGAAGACAAACTTGATCCGCCACAACTTAGATGTCATGCACATCGAAAAAAATGTTTTTGACAACATATTCAACACTATTATGTGTGTACCGGGCAAGAGTAAGGACAATGCGAAAGCGAGACAAGATATTCGTGAATATTGTCACCGACCTTCTCTACACATTGATTCGGCGACAAATACTTACATCCTCGGATGTTATGCTCTTGATAAATCAAAAAAACAAAAATTGTGCGAGTGGGTTGAAAAGTGTTGTTTTCCTGATAGTTATGCTTCGAATCTAGGTCGATGTGTGGCTCCAAAGAAATTGCAAATGTTTGGCATGAAAAGTCATGATTGTCATATTTTCATGCATCAGTTGATACCAATTGCATTTATAGAACTCCTCCCAAACCCGGTTTGGGTTGCAATTAGCGAACTAAGCCTTTTTTTTCAATCTCTAACTGGGAAAAGTCTCAGTCTCAAAGATATGGAGGTCTTAGAGTCTGAAATACCAAAAATCATTTGCAAGTTGGAGAAAATATTCCCTCCAGGATTCTTCGACTCTATGGAACACCTACCAATCAACTTGGCCTACGAGGCCCGTCTGGCCGGTCCCGTTCAATCTCGATGGATGTATCCATTTGAGAAGTAATATCTTGAGCCCTTGAATTATTTTCCCATTCAATAAGTTTTAAATCAACATTTCCTATACTTCGACAGGTACCTTAAACATTTGAAAAACAATGTTCGGAACAAAGCGAAGGTAGAGGGCTCCACGGGTAATGCTTATTTGGTCGAAGAAGTCACATCTTTTTGTTCTTACTACTTCGAAGATCACGTCTTTACGTTACATGACAAAGTGCAACGAAACGACGATGGGGGTCTCGGGCCCACACCGCATTTTGTGGGCAATTTCTCAATTTTCACTTATCCTTGTCGACCCATGGGCAAGTCGAAGGAGAGGTACTTAACAGAGCAGGAGTATAATGTCGCATATTCGTACATACTCTCAATTATCCAGAGATCGCTCCTTACATCCTGTATGTCCGTCACTTTCATTCAATAATGCAGTACATTCATTATTCATCTTTTACTAAGACATCCTATGTACATGTTCGTTTCTTCTAGGATATTCGTCGATAAAATCACTCAACCAATGGGGGAGTCGGAAGTTGATAGCAGTCTAGAGCACAACTTTCCCATATGGTTTCAAACATATGTAAAGTTATTACTATTGTAGGTTATAGCTTCATAAATTTCTTTCATAAGTAATGTGTCTTATTAATTTTTTATTTTTTTGTGAATAGGCTCAGAATTCTATCATAGACGAGACACTCGTTGATCTTTCAGTTGGTCCTAGTCGATCTTGTACAGTCTACCCTGGTTTCCTAGTGAATGGGTATAAGTTCCACTCCGCAACATATGACGTTAATAGATCGACGCAGAGCAACGGTGTTTTGGTGAAGGGTTATAACTACGCCGATGTTTCCCATAACTATTATGGAGTACTGCAAGAGGTTGTGGAAATTGAATATACAGGCCTCAAGTGTGTGGTCTTGTTTAAGTGTGAATGGTATGACCCTACACCGAATCATAGCGTGAGGACTCACCCAACACTTCAATTGGTAGAGGTTCATCGAAGTCGACGATATAACTACTACGAGCCATTTGTCCTTGCAATGCAAGCCACTCAAGTGTACTACTTTTCGTACCCTTCTATGAGGAACGACCGACAAGAATGGCTAGCAGTTTGTTGCTGTCAACCAAAATTCCCTGACGAGGAAACGAGTAAAGACGATAATGACCAGGGCTCGGCAGAGATTGCATTCCAAGATGGGATGCCCACCAAGTGCGTAGTCGGCGATGCAATTCAGGATATCAACAATCCGGATGATCCAAATAGGACTAGAGTCATTGTTGAAGGGGGTCCAAGTGAAGAAGTCAATGACTTCATTGTTGATAGTGGAGATGATTCAGAAGAAGAATCATTAACTTCTACTAATGAGAGTGAATTTGAAACGGATGATAGCGAGTGATGTATGTCTATGTTATGTGAGGCCGCGATCGATGTTACGTAAATTTTCTATACCTTTCTTATATGGAGTTTAACTTCTCGACGGTGCTTGGCAAAGAGCAACCAATCTTTTCACATAAATTGGCTTCTCAAATTACCTTGTTTGTCTTCTTATATTTTGTGAGATCCAACCATTTGTTATATTTTTAATTTGCTCATCCTTTCCATAGCACGCTTTTGAAGTTTCCAGGTTAATGATTGATGTCGGAGGTTATTTTTTATATAGCTTCTGGCAAAACTACGTCAAAAAGCTATTATAATGTAGTCCCATTGGAGAAGGCCCAAATTAGCAATAAATATTTAATTTGTTGCTTGATCTTTTATAGGTCCAATCCTTTTTTCATCAATTAGAGATTAAACATTATGATATATAGACATGCATACTTTTGACGATATATTTCTCAATTTCCTTTTATCAACATGGATCATGTGTTCTTAATTCCCATCAATTAGAGTTCATTACTTTTTTTTTGTATGCATATGGGTTCTAAACTTTTATTGGTATTTTGTTAGGTGTCATGGCGGGCAGTGATCACCCCGCACGTCGAGGGATACCTTTAGGGGGACATCGTCCAGTCTTAAGAGGTGCAGCACAGACCTCTGGAACCGAAATACCGAGTGGGTGTCATGGTCAGGCTACACGAGGGGGTTAAAGAGGTCGTGGCGGTCGAGGTCGTGGCGGTCGAGGTCGTGGATGGATTCCTGTATTATCGATTCCGACTTCTCGTTCTCTCGAGCATGAGTTACATTCAGTGTCACGTTCGCTTTCCATACCGTCCGCGTCGCCTGTACCATCAACCTCGTCATCAAGGACTATACCAAATTGCTGTTGCGCCATCCCGTCGCCGATATCGAGACATGACACTCAGTCCGACGAGGCCGCACCCCCACCACATCATCACCGACAAAGATCCCCATCTTACGAAGCGCAGAGCGAGCTTGCGGGTGACAGCCCTCCGCGGGCACCTCGGAGGACAGGGACCGAGCCCCCTCGCGTGCAGCGGATCCCGATCACACTGATTACAAATGATACGTAAGTTTGTATTTGATTCATATATGTACTTCTAAATATCTATGTAAATTATTAAAAAAGTTGTTAAGATGTTATGCATTTTCATGAAACACAGGGAGTTGCATCCTTCTCATTCTTGTGCACGGAGGATGACAAAAGTTTTCAAAAGATGGATGATTCCAGAAGGGTATTGTTGGAAGTCGGTAACGACTCATCATAAAGACAACTACTGGCGCCAATGGAAGGTACGCAGGACTAATAAATATCTGAGGATTTATACTAGTTTTTCAATGTCTAGTAACAATTGCAATCGCCATTTTGTTGGTATATTTTAGATGGGATGACGCGATTCCCGAGGATCTCATTCGTGCGGCGTACGACACGCATGCAGGCACAAGGTACACCGCATTGATGCACAAGTTAAAGAAGAATCGTGTTCAGCCAGTTTTTGTAACAGATGAGGCATGGAGAAGATACTTAAAGTACTGGGAGAGCGAGGACTTCCTTGCCAAGTCTACGCAAGCGTCAACCAATAGGAACACTGAGGTCGAAGGACCTAGGACTGGACCCTCGAAGCACGGTGGTGGTTCGGTGTCTTTTGTGACTACCAATTAAAGATTGGTAAGTTTTTTTTACACTCTACTTTATTTTTCACATTTATACACTTGTTCGCCGACGGTCCAACTAATAGACATATGTATGCATCCGAGACGCCACCTACCGTGAATGAATTATATTTGCATCTACACACCGTAAATCACGACGGGATGACATTCATCGATACTAGATCAGAGCGCTTCTACGTAAGTATAGAAATGAAATGTTAAATAGTATTAAGTTTACTTTAAAGCATATCATGTAAGTCGTTTATTGTTGATCCATGCAGGATAGGCTCCAAAGGAGACGTCTGGAGCTGACCTAGGCTACACCGGACCTACGGTGGATGATGAGGCGGTGTACCTCAATGTGGCGGGTGAGTATCCCAAAGGACGTGTCTACGGTCTCGGGTCTTTAAGGAGAAATAAGAGGAGATATGCAGATCCTGGTGCTAGCACATCCCGGATGCCGGAGATGGTGCCACGTGCAGAGTTCGATATTGTTGCCGATCAATTACGAAAGGTTATGGCTTTTATGCATCAGCAATTCGGGATGACCATGGATGGATCAGGCCTATCTCAGCCACAGCCACCACCACCACCACTACCACCACCACCACCTCCTAACCAGCAACAACCGCCGCAAATAGATTCCGCCGATCCACCATGACAAGGGGACAATGTTGAGCGAGTGGCACAAGAGTGGCGTAATTATGATGAGCACCTTGGTGATACATAGGTATTTTTCTTTTTGTTTGTGTAACTTTTGAGATTATACTGTTGATGTTACATTCGCTTGTCTGAGTATGAAGGTGATAAAATAAGAGTTCTCCCCTGTCACCATGAATACCATATGATATGTGTTGATAAATGCTATATATTTTTTGATCTCTGGTGTGCAGGGGTATGCCCGCTTTGCCGTGGAGATGTTTGTGAAGGTGTAGCCGAAAGTTCAGTTTTTAGCTCATGAAAAACCCATAAGGAATACATGTACATATATGCATATATAAGGCCTGACAGCCGATGCACTTTACAACTCGTCTGGTTGTATATTTGTTATTGTGTTATTCCGTATTCTGCTGTCGATTTATCTAGTTCATTTTCTTTTTCATTCGTTGAATTTATTTGGAAGTTTCTTTGGAAGTTCTTTTTGGAGATTTTTTTACCCTTCTAATCAGCCTAGCCCTGGATTGCCTTCAACACATCATCGAAGGGTGGCTTGTTCTTTCAGGGATCAAGCTCTATTCTGGTTATTTCAGATATGTCTGTCATCATTAAATCAACTAAAAACTAATGGTAATATGTCAACTCTTATTTCCCAGTCGAAGATTGAGCATCTCTATGGTTTATCTAGTGGTTTTATTGCTTTTGAGCTCTTATGTTATTTTGTAGTTTTGTTTACTTCACTTTATTAGTTAACACTTTTATGAAATAAATGTGCAGCAATGAGCAGGCTGCAGGAACTGGCACTTTCTCTTGCGCATAAGTGCTTATCATTTGACTTTGTGGGAACATCTTTAGATGAGAGTTCAGAAGAGTTTGTACTGTACAGATATTTAAAAAAAAATGATACTGCATTTCTATCTATCACATATTCACGTTGCTTTATTTATTGTTAATAAATTCATGATAACATCTTAACGCAGTATTTTTCACTGGATTTCTCTTGGAAATGTTCACGCTTCTCAGTCATGTGAAGGTACCGTCTGCTTGGAGGCCAGTTCTGGAGGATCCTTCAAACCTGCAAATCGTTTTTTACTACTATGCAATCGCATTTTCACTTATCTTAAGGGAGGTTAGATCAGTCTCATATTTTGTATTAAAGTTTCTCAATTATTTCTTTTTTTTTTAATTCACTCGATTCAATTCATCAAACCTTCTCACTTCTATGACAAATTGAAGTCTTACTAAATTCGGTTGTTGGTCTTCCGAGACTTGGCCTTATTTCTCTTCCTGCCCTTTTTTACCCCATTATTGTTAACATTGTAAGAATTGTGATAAAATAAAAAATAAGAGGAAAATAAATTCTTAACTGCATAGACTTAATACCTTTTCCATTGAATCATTCATCTGAAATTTATTTCATATAAGAACCTGGCTTCACAAGCTGTTTCCTTTATTCATCGACCGAAAAAAGCTAGTTTCTATATTAAGATAAAAATCTATTCTCCTTATTATTGTTGGCGAATAGAATGTAATGTTAAAGTATAATGCTTGTTTATTTGCATGATTATCCGAGCTTACCTTCAATTATTAATATCGACCTGCAATCTGTGGATGGTATGGCGTGCACTGAATGTATTTTTCTCATGTAATAATATTAAAAACTTATGTAATCATCAAAGTACTTGTCAAGCATTTTCTGAATTGATTGATCAAACAGCTTTGTTCATGGATTCCAAAATCTTTGTGGGTTCTAGTGTATACAAGGCCATGGTTTGTCCTATCACTTGAAAAATCGTTCAAATAAAGAATTAGTTAGGGATTGGATTGGCTCCTTCTTAAGAGGATGTATTACTCTTTTATGTCCTACCTTCATCAATAATATATTACTACAGTTTGGTAGATCATAGGAAGATTATTTGCCTTTTGTGAGTTTGCCTACATCAATTTTTCTGATCATGATAATTACCATGAGTAATGTCGTTTGCTTCGGCGCTTAAAAGCTAATTACCATGTAGTAAACTTTTCTGCATTTAATAAGTACAAATAGCTCGTTTGAAGTTAAAATAAAGCTAAATGCATTTATGTTTTTCTCTTACCTTTTTTCTATCTAAATACAATGTATATGCCTTGTTTAGTAGAAAATGAAATCATTACAGTATCCATTCATATGGCTGAGTCTAAGATGGACATGTGAAAATGTAATTTGGTATTTCTCAATGGTATTGCTGCTCATGGTTGGGACATCCTTCTCTTATTAGGCCATTGGCCATACTTTCCTTTGACCTATATATGATCCTTAATATATCAAATCCATGTGATTTTGTGGGATTTGTGTATTTGGTATTTGTGCTTGATTTCTGTTATGGGATTTGTGTATTTGGTTATTTGGATCACACTAGTTTTAGAGTTGTAACATGTTGATCTTGCTGGATTTCTAGCTTAACTGTAGTGAAGGAGTTGTGACTTTATTTGATGGATTTTTAGTTTAACTGCAGTGAAGGAGCTGTTGGGGTCAAGGGATCTCATGGGTTCAGAAATCTTGCTGGTTCAGTTGTTCATCTGCTCGGCTTAGTTGGAGATGCAATTACATCAGCAGAGGCTAATATATTTTCGGTTTGATTCTATAGTTCTATGGGTTGGTGATGTGGTGAGGTGGTTTGAGATTCTCGTAACCTTGTGACTTGATTTCTATTCAGGAATTGTGCAATTTGGTACTTGGGCATACAGAGGACCATGCTTCAATGAACTCAGGGAAATAACTAGCTTAGATGCATCAAGTTATGGCTATTCCCATATTGGCCCTCTAAGGAAAATGTTCCATAGATCGTTTACAGTTGATGTTTTTTTATTAGATAAGACAAGTACTATCAAGCATTTAAAGGAAAGAACCAGTTCACCGATAAAAGAAGTCAAGTCTGCTTTGGTTAATTGCAATTGGGACATCGGTTAGTATGCAAAATTCTTCTTTTTTCGTTGCTTTGTCAGAATTTATGGTTGTAATTCATTAATTGTGTACAGTATTGGGTGCTACTCACTGCAGAGGCTGCATAGAAAGACTTGAGGAAAAGAGGTGTGGTGTTAGCTTGAAAAAGTCATCGAGAACTGCTGCTGAGGGTTTACGCGCATTAGTTAAGAATGACAAGGAAAAGAGGCGTGGTGTTTGCTTTGTTAATGTTATCTTCACTCTGTTTATTGTGCTGCTCCTTGTCTTCTTACCCTTGTTCATAAGGATTTCTACCTAATAATGCTAGTAGCAAATCTGATCGTCTGAAACTTGCACCTAGAAGTTGAATCAAATTAATCATCCAGTGGATAAATATGTGGTTTTCCTTGCCAGTCGGCAAAAGTTCACAGGATCCACTCTTCCCCTTGCAATTAATGGAATTAATGAGACGTTGTAGCGATTGATTGTCTTAACACAAAAGTCTATTTGTGTGATTGCGAGTGTTGAGGCAATGTTTGCTGATCTTGGTCATTTTTCTCAGTGCGATCGATTCGTATTTACTATGCATTTGCCTTTACAGCTTCGATTTTTTTAATTGCTAACAATCAATGGTTGTAGTACATTATAAACTATATAATGTCAGTTATGTCATCTTATTCAATCTTTTGTTACGTCTGTAGATTATTTTTGGTAGAAACTAGAAACGCAGTGGAATTATTTGACACTACTGATCTCGAACGTGCTCAGTCTGGTATATTTTAATCACAAGTCAAAAACTGAGCATAATTATTCAATCTCACTTTCACTATAAAAACTCATTTTATTTGTTGTTGTTGTTGATGTAGAGCGCGACCGAGTTGCAAGATGGATCGGCATTATTCATAACAGTAGCAAAATACTTATCCCCATCGCGCCATGATATCGATCAGGTAGGAATTACGCCTGATGTGCTATGCACGACTGACATGCTAACTTCAACTAGAGGATTATCCTCGAAAGACAACAAAGGAACCTCTTCTTCACTTGAAGCCGATTCTTGTATCATGGTAGCGGAGCATGAGTTGGAGATGCAAGAATCAAAGGGATCTGCTTCGTGAAAACAAGTAATCATATGCATAATTCTTTTCTTTTCAAAGTTATCAATTAGTCGCTGATGTATGTGTGTATATTTATATGTAAATTGCATTCTGCGATGGGGAATTCCCCGACAGAATGATCAGTTGATGAGGAAAAATGTTATACTCAAAAACACTCTTATCTTAATCAAAATGTAGACGGGCAAAGTTATTGTAATGGTAGTAGAAACCCAAACAATTGAACATGATTGATGGTACTAATTAGCATTTTTGAGTAAATTATGTAACTTGCACACTTTATCATCCGTTGTGGTAACATAATTTGAATATTTTGCTGCCTTCTCACCTTAATGCTCTTATTATATTGTTCACAAAATATTGTTGATCCATGTAGGCTAAGCACCAAAGGAGACATCAGGAGCTGACCCAGACTATATCGGACCAGCTGCTGGATGATCAGGCGGTGTACTACAAGGTGGCGGGTGACTGTCCAAAAGGATGTGTCTACAGTCTCAGGTCGTTATGGAGAAAGAAGAGAAGATACGTAGATCCTGATGCTAGCACATCCCAGGTGCTAGCACAACGAGGAATGAGCAACTTTATGATACTTATGTATTTTTATGGTTGTTGCAAAACAATGAGAATTGTAATTTTTTTATGGATACTTAGGTATATTAAACATTTATTATACTTGACTACATTTCGTGAATATTTAAATCTTTTTTAAGGTCGAATTTTATGTTTTTTCTCAATTGAATATTTGTTGTTGATATATATTGTTGATTTGTGTATGTATGTCAAATTCTGCTTTTTTGGGGGATGTTAGCATCCCAAGGAATTGTTGGAGGGGGTGCAGGCGATGGAGCAGGTCCTATGGTTGTATTTTCAAGTTTAGAGGTTATGCAGAACCAATTGGATTAAGCATAGGTTTGAAAACTAAAAAAAAAGCGGAATTGAGACGGATTAGCAACGGAATTCATATGTTCCGTTGCTATTCCGTCTCTAATTTTCGATGAATCAGCAACGGATCAAAGACGGAATGCGTGAATTCTGACTCTTGTCCGTGGCTGATCAGAGACGGAACAGAGACGGAATACATTAATTATGTCTCTGATCTGTTGCTAATCAGAGACAGAACAAAGACGGAATTCATGCATTCCGTCTCTGATCCGTTGCTAATCAGAGACAGATCAGAGACGGAATGCATAAATTTCGTCTCTGTTCCGTCTCTGATTAGCAATGGATCAGAGACGGAATGCATGAACAATTGTACCATTTAGAAAAATTTCCATTTTTGTTCCGTCTCTGTTCCGTTTCTAAATTCTGTCTCTAATCCGTCTCTAATCAGAAACGAAACCAAAATTTCGTTGCTGATTGAATCAGCGTCGACGATTTTACAAACGGAATAAATTCCGTCTCTGTTCCGTTGCATATTAGGATTAGAGACAGAATTTATGCAAATCAGAGACGAAAATTTTTGTTTCTCATCTGCTGTTTTTTTGTAGTGGCCATGGCTCCGATCCTCCCTGATCAGCTGCCACTCCTCCGTGCTCCCCTGCCGCGGACCTCCCTGCTCTGTTCCGCGCTCCCCTGCCGCAGGTCCGCTCTCCTCCCTGCTCAGCTGCTCGTCCTCCTTCCTCCGCTGCTGCTACCTCCTCTGCGTTTCTATGTTTGGTGCCGCTGCTCCTTCCTTGGCTGCCGCTGCTCACTCTTTCCTCCCGTTCTGGTCTATCTCCACCGAGCTCCTCCCCGTCTATATAGACGCGCTCGAATTGCCTTGCATGCTCACAGGATTACTATCCCGTGACCCCTACGCCCCCTACCCCTGTATCCCTACCGAAACCGACGCAGAATATTCTTTGCGTCGGGTTCGTGAAGAGACGATGGGGGTGCGCGCAGATAGGGCCTTTTGAGAAGGCGCTATCAGCGCACCCCCCGAAATGTGTCCACGTGGATCCACGTGGACACATGCCAAATCAATAGCGCCTTCTCCGAAGGCCCTATTGCTTTGGGACCGCCTCGCGGATCCACGTGGATCCACGTGAGCACCCTAAACCCATGCTATCCACGTGGACACCAATAGCGCCTTCTCCGAAGGCGCTATTGGTGCTTCTCATTCACGTGGCCAGCCACGTCAGCAATAACGCCTTCTCATTAGGCGAGATTGCTTAGTGTGGGAAAAAAAAATTTCCACCCGAACTTACCTCTTTTAAAGTAAAAACTATACTACGTTGGTAAAAAATTCTTATGATTTGGTACCAACACCGTATATAGCTCTATTATTAGTTTGGCATGTCCATCTTTGTACAAGGTTGGAGAATTAGACCATATAGAATTAGACCATATATATACTACTAGCCACGATTGATCCAGGCAGGCATTTTATATACATACAAAATAATTGCATTTGTATGCATATAATGGAACTTCTAGATATAATAATGTACGCAGCGTTCGGTCTCAAATCTTTTTTTCTTGCCACGTCTATTTCACATTCGAAGATCAAATAATAAATTAATACATCTATGTTTATTCTTCTTCATAATTTAGAAATATATATAGACGTGAACTCCACTACACATGCATGAATGCAACATTATTTGATTAGTTTTGTCTATAAATAGATGGTTAATCGGCCTACTTCCCCACATCGATCTCATCTCTCACTTTCCAAAACATTTTAAGTTGTGTAATAAGAAACTCTATCTCCTCGATCAATGGCTTCATCTCCTCAAAAGGTTCTTCTGATTTTGAGTGCTCTGTTGCTTGCCTTTCTTGTACTTTCTACCAATGCAGATGCCCTGCCAGACAATACCATTCCCATTTTGAAGGAAGAGGAAACAAGTAAGTCCAATTAAGTTTTGGAAAGTGACTCGCTTTAGACATCGAGAATTAAATGGACCTTGTTGTTGTGCATTAAATACACATTGATTTATGTGCACAAAAACATCAATCAACACCAGATCACATTCTTTAGCTACAAAGTTGTTGTGGTCCCTTGAATTTTGCATGAGATGTGCACATCGAACCTCAATAACGTGTAGCAAAAGTGTGTCGCTCTACGACCATCCTTAAATTTTTATGTTGGAAAGCATAAAAATTTCCCCATTTTAGTCAATTCTACAAATTTGCTATTTTTTTGTATGATGCAGAGGAAGCAAAAAGTGTTGCTGAGAAGGAGATTAATAATGTCGGTCAAGCCCGCAAAATGCTTATAGGTGTACAAGCTCAAGTTAGCATTGACTCTACTGTTCTTTGCTCACTTGCGGGCGGCGGTATATGTTAAATTGTTAATTATATATAAGAACGTACAAGTGAATGTTTATTCAACATTCGACTGATCGATCGTCATGAACGCCATGATTATTTGTGCCTTCTAGTTCATCTGTTTGGCTTTGCTTAGTGAATAAATATGAGCATATACATTTGTGCATGTGTTATATATGCTCATTCAATTGTGTCTCAATAAGAGCTAGCAGTTCATAAAGAGTGATGAAATTAATTAAGACTAGCTAGCTAGCTCCCATATTTTGTTGTACTAGTCTTCCCTTCCCCCACTTCATTTTATATATATGTATATTGTCTCGTCTTTTGCATGATTGATGATTAATTTACAACATTATATTTATATACAATTGAATGAGAGCTTTAATTCCCTGTCAATTCCGTCATCTACATAGTAAATAATTATGCATGAAACTGAAAAGTTCTGCGATATTTTTTTACCAAAAGGTACTACAATTGAATAGAATCTCTATACAAATAAGTTAGAGGAGAGAGAAATTAAGTTAAGAAGCTACGACATCTGACCATTTCAATTTTCTATTTTTTTGCTTGTTTTTTGCTTTTGAAAAAAATAATAATTTATGCTATTTATTTATTTCTATTATATCATACAACACACCAACCCCCACGATTATAACAGCGCATTCGTGAAATTTATAGAGGAAATAGAACTTGCGGTACACTGGATTCTATGTATCTGCTCATGATTTCGAGTTGAACGTGTTCATTCTATTCATCCATTCGTTGATAAGATAATCATAATTAATTATTAATAGATGCACACATAATACAAAGCACCAACCTTTTTTAACTAAAACAAAGATTAAGTAAGATCTAAGCTAAGAAGCGTGGAAAGGCCATCGTACACAATCCAAACCTAAAGCTCACAACCTCTCAGACGCGTATGCTAGAGTTCATCTTAATTAGCTATATGTTAGCCGATCAATAAACTCATTCGATAGGGAAAAAAATTATACTTGCATTTTAACGCTTTTTTTAAAACTATGGGTATCCCCACCCTCTGGGTGCGACTATTATATAGGGTCAAGTTAGTCCCACCTAAGACATTGACCAGGATAAACCACCAATAAGTTTTTATTATGACACTTTTCGCTATTTAAAAATTAACATATTTTTAAGGGTGTAAAATAATTTAATAAACCTTATATTGTATAATTTCATTAACACCTGCGTGGAGCTTAGGGAAACGACTAGTTGATATATATATCTATCATATATATGTAAGCACGAATACCAAGTTTTTGAGTGGTAATGAAATTTACTTCTTTGCTCATATATATCTATCATATTTACTTCTTTCCCCATATATATCTATGATATATATAAAAGCAACTATATATCTATCATATATATATATATATATATATATATATATACGCTACCTATTCAACATCTTGAACACTGCCTCTTCAAATTGATTAACAACTCAGCGACTCTCCTACCTCTTCAAATTGATCAACAACTCAACTAATCAACAATTTTCCTTCCTCTTCAAATCATTCATTCCCTGCTTTCCTTCATCGACTCATTCGTTGCTTTCCTTTGCTCTTCGATTCAAATGTGAGTTAATCCACCTTTCTTCTCCAATTTTTATTTTTATTTTTTAGGAGAGGTTCAATTCAAAGGTGAGTTAATCATTTGGTCTATATGGTTCAATTTGATTCATGGTTTTTGAAAGAAACTTGGGTCTAATGCACCCTTGATTCAATGTTGAATTTAACACCAAAAGCCCTCTTTCGTTTGGTCTATATGGTTCAATTTTATAAATAGTTTACTTCATGACAAGGAGCATCCACCTTTTTTGCAACTGTACTTTTATGATATTGATCATGAAGTGCAAAACCGAATGTATTGCTCTGATGGGATATATATGGGCAAAGAAGTAACGACGATGGAGCGTGGTGTGTGGGCCATAGCATGGTGGCTTACCTTGTAAGAGCTCGAGAATGAGGCCCTGGTGCATGTAAAGTCGAGTGCAAACAATGAAGGAAACGACGATGGAACGACCAACAAAGGCGATGCCACCAACGGGCGCTAGTAGAGGATGTCCAAGACCCACAAAAAATTCCTTCTGAAGCTGATTCTGCCCACCAACAGTGCAAGAACAAGTCATCAAGCGAGCAATTTAAGGGATTCACTAGTTAGAGGACGGAGATAATGGAAAATAATTTATAGCTGTTAACAAACAAAAAGGCAAAGGCAAACAATTAGTTACAGATGAACAAGACCCGCAAACACAAGGCCAACCCAATGCCGTACATAAGGAAATGTGCGACCCCTCCGAATGACCCACTAATACTAAAAATACAGGGAGTCGCACCTCCCACAGTGGACTCGGAGCCCACATTTGATTTGGGCTTTACTGAGTCCACTTAACAGAGAACCTCCAACTCACTAAAGGTGGGCCCACCATTGAATCCAACGCATGCAACAGACTATTAAAAGGGAATACGAAGAGACTTAGGGCTACCCTCCCTGAGAATGTAGAGGTCAACTTAGCCCAAATGAACCAGAGCCCTCCGGTAGTATCCCTGATTGTCGACACACTACAAGGAAAATGAAATTTAGAAACGAAATTAGCAATGGAATTAAGTTCCGTTGCTAAAAAAAGTAGTTAGAGACGGAATTGAGACGGACTAATTCAGAGATGGAATTGAGACGGATCAGAGACGGAATTAGAGACGGAAATAGAGACGAAATTAAATTCCGTCTCTAAAAAATGGCGCCAACATTCCCACCAAAACTTTGTTTTCTTATAACCGTTCATCAAATCTTGAGATTTGTGCATGCTTGGATCAAGGCCCCTCCCTCCCCCCCCTCCAAATCCCCAAATCCCCAAATCCCACAAGTTCGGTCTCAGTCTCTACTCTTCGATCATCTCGTCTGTCTCCTTTTCGATCGTCTCGTCTCGTCTGTCTCCTCTTCGATCATCTCGTCTATCTCTGCTCTTCGATCATCTCGTCTCTCCATCTCTCTTCGGTCACCGCCCCCTAAATCCCCAACCCCCAACAAGTCTCTCATCTCGGTCTCTTGCTCTTAACTCTCTCTCTCTCGGTCTCTCCGTCTCTCTCCGATCACTGCCCCCAAATCCACAACCCCCAACAAGTCGATCTTCTCTGTCATCAGCTCTAAACTCTCTCTCTCTGGTCTCTCCGTCTCTTGCTCGGTCACGGCTCTCCGTTCTCTCTCCGGTCACCGCCAATCGCTTACCGCTCTCTGCTCTCATCGGTCATCTTCGCTCACCGCTCTCTCTCTTTCATTGCTCTCTACTCTCTGGTCGCTCTAGGCTTACCGCTCCGCTCTCTGCTCGTCAAGGTAACAATAAAAAAAAAAAATTTGTAACACCCTAATTCTCTTCAAATTGTATCTACTCACATTTTCATGTTGGTTTGGCTATCATGTGCATTTGTTGGTGTTCTTCACTTGATCTATTAAGTTACTATTGTGTATTTTGTTTGGTTTAGAAGTTTTTATTCTGCTCTTCTCTTGCATGCTTGGTTGTTTTGTCGTTATGCTTGTTCTACCGAGTAACAATGAAATGTGAACTGCATTTCTCTGTTGTGATATGGGTTTTGTAGTTATGTTCATTTTGCCATGTTTTAGTTGTTGCAATGCTACTTGTGAATGACAGAGTTTTCCCTAATTGGATTTGTACAAGTTTTTACCTGTTTATATATATGGTTTAGGGTTTTAGATTAAAGCTTATAACTACAAGACTTTAATTATCTGTAAATCAAATTAATTCACAACGGTATATTAACACTTTTATATATATGGTTTGGGGTTTTGGGTTTTAGGGTTTGCGTTCTTATGGTGGTTATTGTTGGTGTTGTTTGTGTGCTTACTGCTACTTCCACTGTTAAATTCACCTTCCTTACCAATTTCTATCTATTACAGGACCTTGAGAGTACTTAAGTTCTTGCTGTTGGGAGAGTCATAGCTGACTTGTACATCATTGATTTAGTTTCCTTTACTTTAGAGCTTCCTCAGTCATTTACGGTAAGTAATCATAATTGTTCATGGCATCATAGACTTGGTCATCCTTCAGCTGTTGTAACTAAAAAGTTAATTCCATTGATTCTAGGTCATGTTCCTATTAGTTCAGATTTTGATACTATGTAGGAATAAGATTGATTGAAACAAAAAACCATTTTTGGTGCATTGGGTTTCTATGTGATTACCTTGTTTTCATAATTTTTTGAAGATTGGTCTTACATTATTAAGTTGGTTTGATTTGATTTGAAATGTAGATCGTTTAGCTGAGTTTGTTTGCAAATGTGCACAAATTTAGATGTCATGCTAGAGATAGGTGCTGCAAATTGTTTAGGGAGCTTTGGTTGCCATTAAGCAACAAGCATACACTGATTTTCGAGCTGCCAATACTGAAAATTGTGTTATATTTTATTTCTTAATTTACATTATTTGATATTGTTATGCCACATTTTTTCATGTTTTGCCCACTATATTTGATTCACTTGTGTGTATATGCATGTGTGTAGAGAAAGCTACCAATAGAGTAGGTATAGATGAATAGTACCTATAATTATATAATTTCTACTACTAGGTAGGGTTCAAAAAACTAGGATTACTCTTTCAGTTAATGTTGCTATTTCAAATAAAATTTCAAGAGAATTGAATAAACATATAACCTTAAGGAGGTACGAGTGAACAAGAAGTAGGAGCTTTGATACTATGTGGTATTTGTATGCCTCTTATAACTTATGATTTATTCATTTTTTTGAACTTCTTGTTGCTTTTATTTTTACGACCAATTATCATACTCTGTTTGGTATCGGTCATGTACCGTGCTAGGTATTATGAAAGTTGTTTCCAACCCCCTTTATTCAATGGCTAGAAGCAAAGCTTTTTGCTCATGTAGTTAGGTAGGTCCTCAGATTCCCCCTTCTAATAAATTGTGTTAGTTGGAGACACAAGTAGCCATGTATCGTCGGAAATTATGAAACTAGTTGACTAATTTAATTGCACAATTATAATAGGAATTTCGTCTACAAGCCGAGACTGGATGTACAACCGTCTCGACAATGGCTTCGTTCGAATTGAATTTGCGGCGAAGGTTAAAGAATTCATATCATTTGCTAAGCAACAATGTCCTACATACCAAAGTGAAAGGAAGATTAGATGTCCGTGCAATTATAAGAAATGTCGACTTGTACCGTATCTGGATGTCAAAACGGTTGAGTACCATATATGTAGGTATGGATTTGTTTCGGGATACCACTGTTTGTACGAACATGGTGAGAACGGAGATGAAGGCCCGCAAAACTTTTACCAAATGGATAACCATATTGATGATGCTGATGTGGGAGGAGACGATCCGACAACTTACCGCGAGATGCTACACAACGTGGCAGGTCCAAGTTTCAATTGGAATCACGTGGAAGAATCACCAAACCCCCAAGCACGCCAACTATATGACATGATAGAAGCTAGTAGCGAACAATTGTGGCCCGGTTGCGAAACCATGACAACGTTGTCCGCAATGGCAAGATTACTTGCAATCAAGTCAGAACATCATATATCTGAACGAGGGTATAATGATATCATAAAATTCATGAAGGATTGTTTGCCAAATGACAATTCATTGGTTGAAAATTTTTATGCCACTAAAAGACTATGCGAGGTCTAGATCCACCTGTTGGGAAAATAGATTGTTGTGAGGACCAATGTATGATTTATTGGGGAGTGGACTCTGAGTTGACATCATGCAAATTGTGTGGGAAATCACGCTACATTGCACAGCGACGAGGTCATGGCCGGAACACCAAAAAAAGCCCTTGCAAAAAAATGTACTACTTCTCTTTGGGCCCTCGGTTGCAACGATTGTATGCGTCTGAGTCAATGACAAAACATATGCGATGGCATGGAGAACATTACTCGCCAGAAGATGTTATGCAACACTGTTATGATTCGATAGCTTGGAGACATTTTAATGATGTCAATAGAGACTTCGCCACCGAGGTTCGGAATGTTGGTTTAGGATTGTGCACTGATGGTTTTCAATTATTTGGGATTTCAGGAAAATCGTACTCTTCATGGCCCGTAATATTGACTCCTTATAACCTTCCACCGTCGATGTGCATGAAATCTGAGTTTATGTTCTTAACGGTTATCGTTCCTGGACCGACCAACCAAAAACAGAAAATCGACGTGTTCCTTCAGCCGCTTGTGAAAGAGTTGCAAGATTTTTGGAACAACGGGGTGATTACATACGACGTGTCCACAAAGACGAGTTTTCTCATGCGAGTGGCCCTTTTATGGACTGTTAGTGATTTCCCGCGTATAGCATGTTGTCTGGTTGGGGCACACACAGTAAGATGGCTTGTCCATATTGTATGGAGGATACAAATGCATTTCAATTGCGAAATGGTGGAAAGACATCGTGGTTCGACTGTCACCGTCGTTTCTTGGCGAATGCATCACCATTCAGGAAAGACAAAAAAAATTTTCTTAGAGGCAAAATGGTCATAAATGACGATCCGCCCACTTTGCGTTCTGGTGATGAAATTTTGGCAGAAATTGTATCGTTAGGCTTGATGAAGGTGACAGAAATCGGAGCTGATTCTGTGAATGGGCGGATAGCTAAGAATTCGGGATGGAGAAAAAAAAAGCATTTTCTGGGACTTTCCGTATTAGAACACAAACTTGATCCGCCACAACTTAGATGTCATGCACATCGAAAAAAATGTTTTTGACAACATATTCAACACTATTATGTGTGTACCGGGCAAGAGTAAGGACAATGCGAAAGCGAGACAAGATATTCGTGAATATTGTCACCGACCTTCTCTACACATTGATTCGGCGACAAATACTTACATCCTCGGATGCTATGCTCTTGATACATCAAAAAAACAAAAATTGTGCGAGTGGGTTGAAAAGTGTTGTTTTCCTGATGGTTATGCTTCGAATCTAGGTCGATGTGTGGATCCAAAGAAATTGCAAATGTTCGGCATAAAGAGTCATGATTGTCATATTTTCATGCAACGGTTGATACCAATTGCATTCAGAGAACTCCTCCCAAACCCGGTTTGGGTTGCAATTAGCGAACTAAGCCTTTTTTTTCAATCTCTAACTGGGAAAAGTGTCAGTCTCAAAGATATGGAGGTCTTAGAGTCTGAAATACCAAAAATCATTTGCAAGTTGGAGAAAATATTCCCTCCAGGATTCTTCGACTCTAATGAACACCTATCAATCCACTTGGCCTACGAGGCCCGTCTGGCCGGTCCCGTTCAATCTCGATGGATGTATCCATTTGAGAAGTAATATCTTGAGCCCTTGAATTATTTTCCCATTCAATAAGTTTTAAATCAACATTTCCTATACTCCGACAGGTACCTTAAACATTTGAAAAACAATGTTCGAAACTAAGCGAAGGTAGAGGGCTCCATGTGTAATGCTTATTTGGTCGAAGAAGTCACATCTTTTTGTTCTTACTACTTCAAAGATCACGTCTTTACGTTGCATGACAAAGTGCAACGAAACAACGATGGTAGTCTCGGGCCCACACCGCATTTTGTGGGCAATTTCTCAATTTTCACTTATCCTAGTCGACCCATGGGCAAGTCGAAGGAGCGGTACTTAACAGAGCAGGAGTATAATGCCGCACATTCGTACATACTCTCAATTATCCCGAGATCGCTCGTTACATCCAGTATGTCCGTCACTTTCATTCAATAATGCAGTACATTCATTATTCATCTTTTACTAAGACATCCTATGTACATGTTCGTTTCTTCTAGGATCTTCGTCGATGAAATCACTCAAGCAATGGGGGAGTCGGAAGTTGATAGTAGTCTAGAGCACAATTTTCCCATATGGTTTCAAACATATGTAAAGTTATTACTATTGTAGGTTATAGCTTCATAAATTTCTTTCATAAGTAATGTGTCTTATTAATTTTCTAATTTTTTGTGAATAGGCTCGGAATTCTATCATAGACGAGACGCTCGTTGATCTTTCAGTTGGTCCTAGTCGATCTTGTACTGTCTACCCTGGTTACCTAGTGAAAGGGTATAAGTTCCAATCCGCAACATATGACGTTAATAGATCGACGCAGAGCAGCGGTGTTTTGGTGAAGGGTTATAACTACGCCGATGTTTCCCATAACTATTATGGAGTACTGCAAGAGGTTGTGGAGATTGAATATATCGGCCTCAAGCGTGTGGTCTTGTTTAAGTGTGAATGGTATGACCCTACACCGAATCATGGTGTGAGGACTCACCCAACACTTCAATTGGTAGAGGTTCATCGAAGTGGACGATATAACAACTACGAGCCATTTGTCCTTGCAATGCAAGCCACTCAAGTGTACTACCTTTCGTACCCTTCTATGAGGAACGACCAACAAGAATGGCTAGCAGTTTATTGCTGTCAACCAAAATTAGCTGACGAGGAAACGAGCAAAGACGATAATGACCAGGGCTCGGCAGAGATTGCATTCCAACATGGGATGCCCACCACGTGTAGTCGGCGATGCAATTCAGGATATCAACAATTTGGATGATCCAAATAGGACTCGAGTCATTATTGAAGCGGGTCCAAGTGAAGAAATCAATGACTTCATTGTTGATAGTGGAGATGATTCAGAAGAAGAATCATCAACTTCTACTCATGAGAGTGAATTTGAAACGGATGATAGCGAGTAATGTATGTCTATGTTATGTGAGGCCGCGATCGATGTTACGTAAATTTTCTATACCTTTCTTATATGGAGTGTAACTTCTCGACGGTGCTTGGCAAAGAGCAACCAATCTTTTCACATAAATTGGCCTCTCAAATTACCTTGTTTGTCTTCTTATATTTTGTGAGTTCCAACCATTTGTTATATTTTAAATTTGCTCATCCTTTCCATATCACACTTTTGAAGTTTCCAGGTTAATGATTGATGTTGGAGGTTATTTTTTATATACCTTCTGGCAAAACTACGTCAAAAAGCTATTACAATGTAGTCCCATTGGAGAAGGCCCAAATTGGCAATAAATATTTAATTTGTTGCTTGATCTTTTATAGGTCTAATCCTTTTTCCATCAATTAGAGATTAAACATTATGATATATAGACATGCATACTTTTGATGATATATTTCTTAATTTCCTTTTATCAGCATGGATCATGTGTTCTTAATTCCCATAAATTAGAGTTCATTACTTTTTTTTATATGCATATGTTCTCTAAACCTTTATTGGTATTTTGTTAGGTGTCATGGCGGGCAGTGATCACCCCCCACGTCGAGGGATACCTTTAGGGGGACATCGTCAAGTCTTAAGAGGTGCAGCACAGACCTCTGGAACCGAAATACCGACTGGGCATCATGGTCAGGCAACACGAGGGGGTCAAAGAGGTCGTGGCGGTCGAGGTCGTGGATGGATTCCTGTATTATCGATTCCGACTTCTCGTTCTCTCGAGCACGAGTTACATTCAGCGTCACGTTCGCCTTCCATACCGTCCGCGTCGCCTGTACCATCAACCTCGTCATCAAGGACTATACCAAATTGCCTGTTGCAGTCACCGTCGCCGACATCGAGACATCACACTCTTGTACCGACGAGGCCTGCACCCGCAGCCACAGCATCACCGACAACATCCCCATCTTACGAAGGCAGAGCAGGCTTGCAGGTGACAGGCCCTCCGCGGGCACCTCAGAGGACAAGGACCGAGCCCCCTCGCGTGCAGCGGATCCCGATCACACTGATTACAAATAATACGTAAGTTTGTATTTGATTCATATATGTACTTCTAAATATCTATGTAAATTATTAAAAAAGTTGTTAAGATGTTATGCATTTTCATGAAACACAGGGAGTTGCATCCTTCTCATTCTTGTGCATGGAGGATGACAAAAGTTTTCAAAAGATGGATGATTCCAGAAGGGTATTGTTGGAAGTCAGTACCGACTCATCATAAAGACCACTACTGGCGCCAATGGAAGGTACGCAGGACTAATAAATGTCTGAGGATTTATACTAGTTTTTCAATGTCTCGTAACAATTGCAATCGCCATTTTGTAGGTATATTTTAGATGGGATGACGCGATTCCCGAGGATCTCATTCGTGCGGCGTACGACACGCATGCAGGCACAAGGTACACCGCATTTATGCACAAGTTAAAGAAGAATCGTGTTCAGCCAGTTTATGTTACAGATGAGGTATGGAGAAGATACTTAGAGTACTGGGAAAGCGAGGACTTCCTTGCCAAGTCTACGCAAGCGTCAACGAATAGGAACACTGAGGTCGAAGGACCTAGGACTGGACCCTCGAAGCACGGTGGTGGTTCGGTGTCTTTTGTGACTACCAATGAAAGATTGGTAAGTTTTTTTTACACTCTACTTTATTTTTCACATTTATACACTTGTTCACTATGCAATTGATTTGTGTTTGGCGAATATGAGTTCGCCGACGGTCCAACTAATAGACATATTTATGCTGAATTTATAACCGGTCCTGTATGCAGACTAATTCATCCGAGACGCCACCTACCGTGAATGAATTGTATTTGCATCTACACACCGTAAATCACGACGGGGTGACATTCATCGATACTAGATCAGAGCGGTTCTACGTAAGTATAGAAATGAAATATTAAATAGTATTAAGTTTACTTTAAAGCATATCATGTAAGTTGTTTATTGTTGATCCATGCAGGATAGGCTCCAGAGGAGACGTCTGGAGCTGACCTAGGCTACACCGGACCAACCGGTGGATGATGAGGCGGTGTACCTCAATGTGGCGGGTGAGTGTCCCAAAGGACGTGTCTACGGTCTCGGGTCTTTAAGGAGAAATAAGAGGAGATATGCAGATCCTGGTGCTAGCACATCCCAAATGCCGAAGATGGTGCCATGTGCAGAGTTCGATATCGTTGCCAATCAATTACGAAAGGTTATGGCTTTTATGCATCAACAATTCAGGATGACCATGGATGGAGCAGGCCTATCTCAGCCACAGCCACCACCACCACCACTACCACCACCACCACCTCCTAACCATCAACAACCGCCGCAAATAGATTCCGCCGATCCACCACAACAAGGGGACAATGTTGAGCGAGAGGCGCAAGAGTGGCATAATTATGATGAGCACCTTGGTGATACATACATATTTTTCTTTTTGTTTGTGTAACTTTTGAGATTATACTGCAGATGTTACATTCGCTTGTCTGAGTATGAAGGTAATAAAATACGAGTTCTCCCCTGTCACCATGAATACCATATGATATGTGTTGATAAATGCTATATATTTTTATGATCTCTGGTGTGCAGGGGTATGCCCGCTTTGCCGTGGAGATGTTTGTGAAGGTGTAGCCGAAAGTTCAATTTTTAGCTCATGAAAAACCCCTAAGGAATACATGTACATATATGCATATATAAGGCCTGGCAGCCGATGCACTTTACAACTCGTCTGGTTGTATATTTGTTATTGTGTTATTCCGTATTCTGCTGTCGATTTATCTAGTTCATTTTCTTTTTCATTCGTTGAATTTATTTGGAAGTTTCTTTGGAAGTTCCTTTTGGAAATTTTTTGACCCTTCTTATCAGCCTAGCCCTGGATTGCCTTCAACACATCATCGAAGGGTGGCTTGTTCTTTCAGGGATCAAGCTCTATTCTAGTTATTTCAGATATGTCTGTCATCATTAAATCAACTAAAAACTAATGGTAATATGTCAACTCTTATTTCCAAGTCGAAGATTGAGCATCTCTATGGTTTATCTAGTGGTTTTATTGCTTTTGAGCTCTTATGTTATTTTGTAGTTTTGTTTACTTCACTTTGTTAGTTAACACTTTTATGAAATAAATATGCAGCAATGAGCAAGCTGCAGGAACTGGCACTTTCTCTTGCGCATAAGTGCTTATCATTTGACTTTGTGGGAACATCTTTAGATGAGAGTTCAGAAGAGTTTGGTAATGTACAGATATTTAAAAAAAAATGATACTGCATTTCTATCTATCACATATTCACGTTGCTTTATTTATTGTTAATAAATTCATGATAACATCTTAACGCAATATTTTTCACTTGATTTCTCTTGGAAATGTTCACTCTTCTCAGTCATGTGTAGGTACCGTCAGCTTGGAGGCCAGTTCTGGAGGATCTTTCAAACCTGCAAATCTTTTTTTACTACTATGCAATCGCATTTTCACTTATGTCAAGGGAGGTTAGATCAGTCTCATATTTTGTATTAAAGTTTCTCAATTAATTCTTTTTTTTTTAATTCACTCGATTCAATTTATCAAACCTTCTCACTTCTACGACAAATTGAAGTCTTACTAAATTCGGTTGTTGTTCTTCCGAGACTTGGCCTTATTTCTCTTCCTGCCCTTTTTTACCCCATTATTGTTAACATTGTAAGAATTGTGATAAAATAAAAAATAAGAGGAAAATAAATTATTAACTGCATAGACTTAATACCTTTTCCATTGAATCATTCATCTGAAATTTATTTCTTATAAGAACCTGGCTTCACAAGCTGTTTCCTTTATTCATTGACCGAAAAAAGCTAGTTTCTATGTTAAGATAAAAATCTATTCTCCTTATTATTGTTGGCGAATAGAATGTAATGTTAATGTATAATGCTTGTTTATTTGCATGATTATCCGAGCTTACCTTCAATTATTAATATCAACCTGCAATCTGTGGATGGTATGGCGTGCACTGAATGTATTTTTCTCATGTAATGCTATTAAAAACTTATGTAATCATCAAAGTACATGTCAAGCATTTTCTGAATTGTTTGATCAAGCAGCTTTGTTCATGGATTCCAAAATCTTTATGGGTTCTAGTGTATACAAGGCCATGGTTTGTCCTATCATTTGAAAAATCATTCAGATAAAGAATTAGTTAGGGATTGGATTGGCTCTTTCTTAAGAGGATGTATTACTCTTTTATGTCCTACCTTCATCAATAATATATTACTACAGTTTGGTAGATCGTAGGAAGATTATTTGCCTTTTGTGAGTTTGCCTACATCAATTTTTCTTATGGTACAAAGGTATCTATGATTTCTTATCTTTGTTATTGAAGGCTTTGGAGTGATTGGTATGATTAGCTGATGTAAGGCGTTCTCTGTTCGCAAACGATGTTCAGCGTTCAAAGTTTATGGCCAAGGTTTGGTGTCTTTTTGTCTTTGCTATATCATTATTTCATGATTATCCTTTTCGTTGCTCCATGGGTGTTATTGATCCACATTATATCTAAGTGAAGTGAGCCATCATAATTTTTTTTAATGAGAAGCTTAAAAGAACTGCTTTACATCATTGAAGTTTGAAGAAGAGTCATTTGCTTAAAAGAACTGCTTTAGTTGATGCAATATTTATTTTTGCTTCTAATTTATTAACATATTTATGGAATTCAGGCCTTGCTGATCATGATAATTACCATGAGTAATGTCGTTTGCTTGGGCGCTAAAAACCAATTACCATAAAGTAAACTTTTCTGCATTTAATAAGTACAAATAGCTCGTTTGATGTTAGAATAAAGCTAAAAGCATTTATGTTTTTCTCTTACCTTTTTTCTATCTAAATATAATGTATATGCCTTGTTTAGTAGAAAATGAAATCATTACAGTATCCATTCATATGGCTGAGTATAAGATGGACATGTGAAAATGTAATTTGGTATTTCTCAATGGTATTGTTGCTCATGGTTGGGACATCCTTCTCTTATTAGGCCATTGGCCATACTTTCCTTTGACCTATATATGATCCTTAATATATCAAATCCATGTGATTTTGTGGGATTTGTGTATTTGGTATTCGTGCTTGATTTCTGTTATGGGATTTGTGTATTTGGTTATTTGGATCACACTGGTTTTAGAGTTGTAACATATTGATCTTGCTAGATTTTTAGCTTAACTGTAGTGAAGGAGTTGTGACTTTATTTGATGGATTTTTAGTTTAACTGGAGTGAAGGAGCTGTTGGGGTCAATGGATCTCATGGGTTCAGAAATCTTTAACTGGAGTGAAGGAGCTGTTGGGGTCAATGGATCTCATGGGTTCAGAAATCTTGTTGGTTAGTTGTTCATCTGCTCGGCTTAGTTGGAGATGCAATTACATCAGCAGAAGCTAATATATTTTCGGTTTGATTCTATAGTTCTATGGGTTGGTGATGTGGTGAGGTGGTTGGAGATTCTCATAACCTTGTGACTTGATTTCTATTCAGGAATTGTGCAATTTGGTACTTGGGCATACAGAGGACCATGCTTCAATGAACTCAGGGAAATAACTAGTTTAGATGCATCAAGTTATGGCTATTCCCATATTGGCTCTCTAAGGAAAATGTTCCATAGATCGTTTACAGTTGATGTTTCTGGATTAGATAAGACAAGTACTATCAAGCATTTAAGGGAAAGAACCAGTGCACTGATAAAAGAAGTCAAGTCTGCTTTGGTTAATTGCAATTGGTACATCGGTTAGTATGCAAAATTCTTCTTTTTTCGTTGCTTTGTCAGAATTTCTGGTTGTAATTCATTAATTGTGTACAGTATTGGGTGCTACTCAATGCAGAGGCTGCACAAAAAGACCTGAGGAAAAGAGGTGTGGTGTTAGCTTGAAAAAGTCATCGAGAACTGTTGTTGAGGGTTTACGAGCATTAGTTAAGAATGACAAGGAAAAGAGGTGTGGTGTTTGCTTTGTTAATGTTATCTTAACTCTGTTTGTTGTGTTGCTCCTTGTCTTCTTACCCTTGTTCATAAGGATCTCTACCTAATAATGCTAGTAGCAAAAGTCTATTTGTGTGATTGCAGGTGCTGAGGCAATGTTTGCTGATCTTGGTCATTTTTTTGTGCGATCGATTCAGGTATTTACTATGCATTTGCCTTTACAGTTCTGATTTTTTTTAATTGCTAACAATCAATGGTTGTAGTACATTATAAACTATATAATGTCAGCTATGTCATCTTATTCAATCTTTTGTTACGGCTGTAGATTGTTTTTGGTAGAAACTAGAAACGCAGTGGAATTATTTGACACTACTGATCTCGAGCGTGCTCAGTCTGGTATATTTTAATAACAAGTCAAAGACGGAGCATAATTATTCAATCTCACTTTCACTATAAAAACTCATTTTATTTGTTGTTGTTGTTGATGTAGAGCGTGACCGAGTTGCAAGATGGATCGACATTATTCATAACAGTAGCAAAATACTTATCCCCATCGCGCCATGATATTGATCAGGTAGGAATTACGACTGATGTGCAGTGCACGACTGACATGCTAACTTCAACTAGAGGATTATCCTCGAAAGACAACAAAGGAACCTCTTCTTCACTTGAAGCTGATTCTTGTATCATGGTAGCGGAGCTTGAGTTGGAGATGCAAGAATCAAAGGGATCTGCTTCGTGAAAACAAGTAATCATATGCATAATTCTTTTATTTTCAATGTTATTAATTAGTCGCGGATGTATGTGTGTATATTTATATGTAAATTGCATTCTGCGATGGGGAATTCCCCAACACAATGATCAGTGGATGAGGAAAAATGTTATACTCAAAAAGCATTCTTATCTTAATCAAAATGTAGACGGGCAAAGTTATTGAAATGGTAGTAGAAACCCAAACAATTGAACATGATTGATGGCACTAATTAGCATTTTTGAGTAAATTATGTAACTTGCACACTTTATCATCCGTTGTGGTAACATAATTTGAATATTTTGATGCCTTCTCACCTTAATGCTACTATTATATTGTTAACAAAATATTGTTGATCCATGCAGGCTAAGCACCAAAGGAGACGTAAGGAGCTGACCCAGCAACGCCAGATGAACGAAAAACGAGCCTTTATCGATTTCCCAAATTCATTTGCTATTGCATGAAAATGTTGTTCCCTGTCAATTCTACCACTTTCTTCATCATAACACTCGAGATAACCTGCAACGCCATAAGACTTGCACACAACAGCCAGCATGTTTTCTTCTCCCATGGATTCTGCAAACATTTTGTAGTTATAGTATATTTTACTTTACATAAAAAAAAAATTTTGGGGACGAAAAGGTCAAAAAAGTAAAATCCACGATAAATTATGGAATATCAATCTAAATATGCACAAAAAGAAGTGTCAATCATAAAGTAATTCGAAGAATTACTAAAGTTGTCTACAAAGGCAAACGTTTAATCTAAGAATTTACACAAACAACAAGTAAAATACATATGTATCACCAAGCTGCTCATCTCTCGAGAGCCACGCTTACGTCTCACGCTCAACATTGTCCCCTTGTTGTGGTGGATCGACCGGATCTATTTGCGGCAGCTGTTGCTGGTCATGAGGTGGCGGTGGTGGTGGCGGTGGTGGTGGTTGTTGCTGAGATAGGCCTGCTTCGTCCATGTTCATCCCGAGATGCTGCTGCATGAACTCCATAACCTTTCGTAATTGCTCCGCAACGACATTGAACTCTGCCCGCGGCACCATATCCGGCATCTCGGACGTGCTAGCACCAGGATCTCCATATCTCCTCTTCTTTCTCCCTAAGGACCCGAGTCCGTAGACACGTCCTTTGGGACACTCACCCGCCACATTGAGGTACACCGCCTCATCATCCACCGATTGGTCCGGTGTAGCCTGGGTCAGCTCCTGACGTCTCCTCTGGAGCCTATCCTGCAGATATGAACAACAAACAAAATACATGATATGGGTTAAAGTAAACTTAATACTATTTTACATATAATTTCTATACTTACATAGAACCGCTCTGATCTAGTATCGATGAATGTCATCCTGTCGTGATTTACGGTGTGGAGATGCAAATACAATTCATTCACAGTCGGTGGCGTCTCGGATGAATCAGTCTGCGTGCAGGACCAAACATAGTGAACAAGTGTATAAATGTAAAAAATATCCAAGATGTTAAAAAAAACTTACCAATCTTTCTTAGGTAGTCACAAAAGACACGGAACCACCACCGTGCTTCGAGGGTCCAGTCCCAGGGGCTTCGACCTCAGTGTTCCTATTTTTCGTCGCTTGCCTAGACCTGGCCTGGAAGTCCTCGCTCTCCCAGTACTCCAAGTATCTCCTCCATGCCTCATCTGTAACATAAACTGGCTGCACATGATTCTTCTTTAACTTGTGTATCAATGCGGTGTACCTTGTGCCTGCAAGCCTGTCGTACGCCGCTCGAATGAGATCCTCGGGAATCGCGTCATCCCATCTAAATAATACCTACAAATTGGCGATTGCTGTTGTTACGAGACATTGAGAAAATAGTATAAATCATAAGGCATTTAGTAGTCTTGTTTACCTTCCATTGGCGCCAGTATTGGTCTTTATGATGAGGCGGTACCGACTTCCAACAATACCCTTCAGGAATCATCCATCGTTTGAAAACTTTTGTCATCCTCCGTGCACAAAAATGCGAAGGATGCAACTCCCTGTGTTTCATGAACATGCATATCCCCTTAACTACTTATTCAATAATTGACATCCATATTTAAAACGACATATATGAGTCAAACACAAACTTACGTATCATTGGCAATCAGTTTGATAGGGATCCCCTGCACGCGAGGGGGCTCCATCCCTGTCCTCTGAGGTGGCCGCGGAGGGCCTGTCACCTCCAACCCTGCTCTTACGTCGTCTTGTGGGGATGTTGTCGGTGATGCTGTGGCTGGGGGTGCAGGCCTCGTGGGTAAAGGAGGCCTTGATGTCGGAGATGGTGACTGGAAGTGCATATTTGGTATAGTCCTTGATGACGATGATGATGGTACAGACGACGCCGACGGTATGGAAGGGGAAGGTGACGCTGCGGCTGTCTCGTGCTTGAGAGACCGAGAAGTCGGAATCGATAATGCAGGTATCGACCCACGACCTCGACCGCCACGACCTCTATGGACCCCTCGTGTGGCCTGACCATGAGACCCAGTCGGTATTTCGCCTCCAGAGGTCGGTGCTGCACCTCTTCCGCCTGGACGATGTCCTCCTAATGGGAAACTTCGACGTGGGGGATGACCACCTCCCTCCATGAAACCTAACAAAATAGCAATAAAACATCAGAGAATGAGGGCATACAAAAATTAGAAATTAAGTCTAAATGATTGGACTTAATAACACAGGATCCATGCTGATAAAAGTAACTAAATGAGTGGACGTTGACATATCATATACATACATTATTCGCTATCATCTGTTTCAAATTCACTCTCATGAGTAGAAGTTGAGGATTATTCTTCTGAATCATTTTCACTATATACTTCTTCACTTGGACCCGCTTCAACAATGAATCGAGTCCCAGTCGGATCATCCAGATTGTTGATATCGGCGATTGCATCATCGACTACGCACGTGGTGGGCATCCCATCTTGGAAAGGAATCTATGCCGAGCCCTAGTCATTATCGTCTTTTCTAGTTTCCTCGTCAGCGAATTTTGGCTGACAACAACAAACTGCTAGCAATTCTTGTCGGTCGTTCCTCATAGAAGGGTACGAAAGGTAGTACACTTGAGTGGCTTGCATTGCTAGTACAAATGGCTCGTAGTTGTTATATCGTCGACTTCGATGAACCTCTACCAATTGAAGTGTTGGGTGAGTCCTCACACCATGATTCGGTGTAGGGTCATACCATTCACACTTAAACAAGACCACACGCTTGAGGCCGGTATACTCAATCTCAACAACCTCTTGCAGTACTCCATAATAGTTATGGGAAACATCGGCGTAGTTTGAACCCTTCACCAAAACACCGCTGCTCTGCGTCGATCTATTAACGTCATATGTTGCGGAGTGGAACTTATACCCATTAACAAGGTAACCAGGGTAGACAAGAAATTTTGCCTCTAATTCAATTTCTGCCAAAATTTCTTCACTAGAACGCAAAGCGGGCGGATCATCATTTATGACTATTTTGCCTCTAATGAATTTTTTTTTGTCTTTCCTTAATAGTGATGACTTCGCCAAGAAACGACGGTGACAGTCGAACCACGATGTCTTACCACCATTTCGCAATTGAAATGCATTTATATCCTCCATACAATATGGACAAGCGTACTTACCGTGTGTGCTCCAACCGGACAACATGCTATATGCAGGGAAATCACTAACAGTCCATAAAATGGCAACTCGCATGAGAAAATTTGTCTTGGTGGAGACGTCGTATGTAATCACCCCATTGTTCCATAAATCTTGCAACTCTTTCACAAGCGGCTGAAGGAACACGTCGATTTTCTGCTTTGGGCTGGTCGGTCCAGGAACGATAACCGTTAAGAACATAAACTCAGATTTCATGCACATCAATGGTGGAAGGTTGTAAGGAGTCAAAATCACGGGCCACGAAGAGTACGATTTCCCGAAAAGCCCAAATACTTGAAAACCATCAGTGCACAATCCTAAACGAACATTCCGAACCTCGGCGGCGAAGTCTCTATTGACGTCATTAAAATGTCTCCAAGCAATCAAATCAGAACAGTGTTGCATAACATCTTCTGGCGAGGAATGATCTCCATGCCATCGCATATGTTTTGCGGTTGACTCAGACGCATACAATCGTTGCAACCGAGGGCCCAAAGGGAAGTAGTACATTTTTTTGCAAGGGCGGTTTTTTGTGTTCCAACCACTACCTCGTCGATGTGCAATGTAGCGTGATTTCCCACAAAATTTACATGACGTCAACTCAGAGTCCACTCCCCAATAAATCATACATTGGTCCTCACAACAATCTATCTTCTCAACAGGTAGACCTAGACCTCGCATTAGTCTTTTAGTGGCATAAAAATTTTCAACCAATGAGTTGTCATTTGGCAAACAATCCTTCATGATTTTAATGATTTCATTATACCTTCGTTCAGATATATGATGTTCAGACTTGATCGCAAGTAATCTTGCCATTGCGGACAACGTTGTCATGGTTTCGCAACCAGGCCACAATTGTTCCCTACTTGCATCAATCATGTCATATAGTTGGCGTGCTTGGGGGTTTGGTGATTCTTCCACGTGATTCCAATTGAAACTTGGACCTGCCACGTTGTGTAGCATCTCGCGGTAAGGTGTCGGATCGTATCCTCCCACATCAGCATCATCAATATGGCTATCTATTTGGTAAAAGTTTTGCGGGCCTTCATCTTCGTTCTCACCATGTTCGTACCAACAGTGATATCCCGGGACAAATCCATACCTACATATGTGGTACTCAACCGTTTCGACGTCCAGGTACGGTACAAGTCGACATTTCTTAAAATTGCACGGACATCTAATCTTCCTTTCACTTTGGTATGTAGGACAATGTTGTTTGGCAAATGATATGAATTCTTTAACCTTCACCGCGAATTCAATTCGAACGTAACCGTTGTAGAGCCTGTTGTACATCCAGTCTCTACTTGTAGAAGACATTCCTATTCGAACGTAACCGTTGTCGAGCCGGTTGTCTATTCAAGTAATGAAAGAATAATGATTAAGATGAAAGAAAATCTCACTAATTGGAGAATAGTGTAAATCGGAATAGCGATCAAGACAATCTAGAAGAAATTGATAGCTAAGTGAAAGAACGAGGTTCTTGTTGAACTCATGAATAGAGAATAAATTGACAAAGTTAGAAAGTCATTAATTTTCTAACTAGTCAGAGTTACACGATGAGTCAGGTTTCATTATGATCGTATTGTAATGTAATGTCTCTTTTCATATGATGATAGATGTAATTAGATCACTCTAGTCATGGAATGACTTATATAATTATAGGTTTTATTAAGAAACGCTAGAATGGTGATAGATCAAATTTACTTTAATATCTAATGTTGTGCTTAAATATTATATGCATCATTTTTTAAATATTTTGATTGAAAATAATCTTAGAATTGATCTGGTCAGAATTCTGATGAAAAAATGATTAGTGATAAGAAAGTAAACGAGCATTTGTACACGCGAGTTTGGTAAACAAGGAATGAATTATCAATGGTTTTTGGAAATGTTATTAGTTATGAATTAAGGCAGATTTATATATATAAAAAAAGATAGGATATATCTTGCTAAGTATTAATGTTTGAATGCAATTCAAGGCACGAAATGCAAAGTACAACAACATTTATTCGATATTCCTCTAACTGGATTATTTACCTCATCATAAATATGTAAGATGCATGGATTAGAAAGTAATTGTTTTAACTTTTCATTGAACTAAGGATAGGGAGTTGAAAATTCAAAGTGTTTTTTATCTATACCAACTATGGTGAAAATTAGACTTTTGTGGGAGTCAATTGAGAATAGGTACAGTCCACCGAACAGGGCCATGAGAGAATACATCATTGAGGAGACCAAGATTGAGCTCTCCAATGATCAAGCCATGAATAATTTTTTTTCCTCGCTTTATGAGAACAAATTTAACAGAGTTAGGGCTTGTCAAACAACTAAGGAAGTGAAGGAGAAGCTTAGGGTACATTATAAAGGTAAACATCAAGTGAAGAAAAAAGTTGATAATCGAGGGGCACTATGAGACTTTCAGAGTTGGCTCCGATGAAGACATAGCCACAACCATCACTTCGTTCACTAAGCTCTTGAATGAGATCAAGAATCATGCAAAGAACTATGATCAAAGTAATACCTAGTATATTCAGAATTAGATTTTCCTATTTCAGATCATTGCACCTATTATCAATTTTTTGGCATTTCAGAATAGCATAACCAAACATAATAAAATAGCAAGGAAAAAAACAACAATGCCCAACATGATAAATTTGAATAAAAATACTGAACGAAAATTCTTGATTTCATTAGACTGAAAGGAAGTGGAAACTTGTTCTTTTTATAAATGTTAGTTGAACACCTACATAACACATCAAGAGAGACACCGAACATATAACAAAGACATCAAGATATCACTTATGATAGCTGAATAGTTATACACATCAAGATATCATACAATAGCAAGGGAGACATACTGGTAAAGTTACAACCAAATCAAATTTATTTAAATTATACATTTAAATAGGTAAACCAACATCAAGATATGATAAAATAGCAAGGAACACCTACATAACATGTCACCGCCAATTCACAAAAAACAATGGTTCGAGAGGAAAGAGGAGAACTCACCAATCAAGCACAGACGAGGCGCGGAATGAATGAGAGCACAATACCACCAAACAGAGATCGAAGAGGGACCGAATGAGAGCACGAAGTCGAGCCGAGAGGAGCAGAGGCGCGGACCGAAATGGTGCAAGACAACCGAACAGACCGAGCATGCGCGGCGCTACCAGGGAGCGATGTAGTGCGAGGACGACTTGTTGGGGGTTGGGGATTTGGGGGCGGTGGCTGGAGAGACGGAGAGACCAGAGAGAGAGAGAGAGTTGAGAGCAACGGAACAGAGACGCCGCATTTGTTGGGGGTTGGAGATTTGGGGGCCGGTGGACCGGAGAGACGGCGCGACCGAGAGAGGAGAGACGAGAGTATAGAGGAGAGACGACGAAGACGATGAGATCGAATCGCGCGGTGGGTTTGCTTGGTTAGGGCTTTCGGTGGCTTTCGGTGGTGGGGAGGACAACGAGGGGGGGTTTTAGAGGGGGTAAAGAGAAATCTCGAGATTTGTTGTCACAAATCTCGAGATTTGATTAACGGGTATAACAAAATAAAGTTTTGGTGGGAATGTTGGCGCCATTTTTTAGAGACGGAATTTAATTCCGTCTCTAATTCCGTCTCTAATTCCGTCTCTGATCCGTCTCAAATCCGTCTCTGAATGTTTCCGTCTCAATTCCGTCGCTAACTTTTTTATTTAGAAACGGAACTTATTCCCGCGAGCGAAACGAGCGGGTCAATCATGCGTAGCACATCTTGAAACACTAGTATATATATATACACGTGGGAGCAAATGGAGACAATGAAGAATTGATGTTACTTTGTTCTAGTTAGGATCCACCAAATTGGTTTTTTCAAGGTAAAAAACCGATTGCAACCTCTGTTCCAAGATATTGCAGAACTTGTCACAAAAATCACTCTTTACTAGTTCAACAAACTCATATTGATTCACAAATTCGTCGCTTGATATTGCAAAACTTTCAAATGAAACCCTTAATAAGTTATAACTAGACGGATCATTGTGACGATTTGAATTACTTACGTTAGGCGACCAATATCATACTACTATTGTTAATGTATATGTGTGTATTAAGGTTAGGCCCACTTGGCCCATATACTCTTGTAATTGTATATATTGACCATATTGATCTTAGAATAAACAACTTGGTATTTTTTCCAAAACCTAACATATTATCAAAGATTTAGGTTTTCTTTTCTACCGTCTCCTTCCCCATTCGGCTGTCCAAGTTCATCTTCGCTGCTTACACGTTTTTCAATTTCTTGTTCTTCTCTCGTTAGTGTACATTAACCGATTTTCAACTTCTTGGTTATTCTGTGTACATTGACCGATTGCAATATAGAAAAGAAGAAATTGAGTCTGACATCACTACTTTCATACACTTTTGTCATTTATCCTTTTAAGCATTAATTGAAGAGACATTGATTTTATTTTTTTAATGCTTTAAAGCATTGATTGAAGAGACATTGCTTTTGCCTTTATGAATTTTAAGGATTGATTCAATGACTTTGATTTCGTTATTATGCTTTTAAGCAATAATTGCAAAAAGTTTGAGAAACTGGCCTGAACAAAAGAATTGCGCACGGGATTGCGTATATTCGATGACACGACAATTTTTTTATTACGAAGTCATACATAGTCCAAATCGAGTGCCCTTTTTTGCATTGGAATCATGATAAATAGCTCTACAAAGTGATAGATGCCTCGTCTGCATTTATCTGCTTGAGCATACATTTGTAACACTTGATTTAATTGTATTAATGCTTATGGCTTCTGGCATGTCTCCCGATTTTATGTCTGCCTGTGATGTGGTAATAACTATAAGGAGTGGTCTTCCACCATCCGAATGATTCTTAATGGGATGCGTCTTTGGGATAATGTTACTGGCACTTTGACTAAATCAACTGGTAATAAGGTTGTTGAAAAGGTACTTGAGAAGTGGCTAGGTAATGAGGTTCGTGCAAAGGTCGTTCTTTGTTAGAGTACCGATATTTCCATTCGAATGGACATATGTGAGTTGTCTTCGGTAAAGGAGATTTTGGACCACTTGCAATGCCGATACGTTCCTAGCAGCATGGCTCGCCACTATTCCTTACTTCAGCATCTTTTGACCCTTCAACAGCATGAACCTTCTGTTGAAAAGTTCTATGGACAGTTTCTTGCAATTTGGTGCCAAATGGACTTCATCATTTCATTTCCTTATCAGACTTGTGATCGTTGTATGGATCGGCATACGTGGGATAAGCGATAACGACTCTTTATGTTCATGATGCGTCTTCGTCCTGAGTTTGAGTCCATTTGGTCTCAGCTTCTTGGTAGTCCTAATTTTTCAAACATAGAAGAGGCACTTACAGCATTTCTTGCTGAGGAGGAGCGTCTTCGTTCTCTGGCTACATCTACCCAGACGCATCTAACTTACTTTTTTTTAGCAGCTCGATAGTCCATTTCCTTTTTTGGCCTACTTCCTAGTCCACCTTTGAATTCCCAACTTGTTTCTACTACATCGCGTCCTTAAAGTTCTAAGTTAAAAAAGGATGTTCAGTGTCACTATTGCAAGAAGTCCAATCATATGAGGAAAGAATTTCCTAAGCCTCAATCACATGGAGGCACTGTTTCAGTTGCTATAACTCATAGTGCACCATCTCCTGTATTGATTCCTAATCCGTCTTCTAGGAACAGTTCAGGGCACTTATGCAGCAGTTAGCTCAGTCTTATATTGCTTCTGATTCGTTTGGTCAAACCGTTGTTTCTTATGATGTACCTCAGTCCACATGCTATGCTAGTTCAGCTACACATTCGAATACTTAGTTAGGTATAACTGACTCATCTTGGATATTAGACTCAGGTGTTTCTTTTCATATAATGCCTAGTGCTTTTTAGTTGTAATCATATTCTCCCTTGACTGAAAAGTCTTAAGTTAAAACTGCTAATGGTACCCCTTTACCAACTTCTCTTCGTGGCATTCTTAGCACTCCTCAATTTACCATTCCAGATGTTACTCATATGTGCTAGTTGTCATTGAATCTTATGTCTATCGGTCAACTTACTAATACGAAATATTTACTTGGATTCAAACTATGAAATACAAATTCGAAGCTTTGAATATATTCAAGTTGTTCAAATTACTAGTTGAGAATCAATTCTTTACTAAAATAAAGAAGGTACAATCTAACTAGGGAGGTGAATATCGAGTTTTCAAATCATTTTTGGAGGAAAACGATATTTTGTTTCAACATCCTTGTCCTTACATACATGAACAGAATGGAAGAGCAGAAAAGGAAACATAGATAGATTGTAGAACCAATCTAACTCTTCTTGCTCAAGCACAGTTACCAGTTTCATTTTGGTGGGATGCTTGTGAGGCAGCAGTATTTCTGATAAACAGATTACCAACAAGTGTATTGCAGGGTATTTCACCATATGAAAAGCTATATGGGGTTTGTCCTGATTACATGGTGCTGAAAGTATTTGGCTGTGCTTTTTTCCCATACACAAGGCCATTTAGTTCTCATAAATACAGGTATAGGTATGAAAAATGCCTATTTTTAAGATATAGTTTAGTACATAAAGGTTATAAATGCTTGAATTCAGCTGGGCGGTTGTGTATTTCGAGACATGTGTTGTTTAATGAGAAATAGTATCCTTATACATCTTTTTCTCTTCAAAACAATCTGTTTATGCACCTACTACATATGTTGGTCCTATGGTTCCTTTACATGTTCTTATACCATCTTCTGGAGCATTTACTACTAACTGTCTTTTTCCACCAGCTACTCCTACATCTAATTCCAGTTCAGCAGTAGCTAGCTCACCTCCTTCACCTACTCCTACACCTGAAGTCTTACCAACTGTTCTTGAGCCACTGTTTGATGTACCTGTTGATGTTACTCAACCTCCTCCTCCACACAATATACATTTAATGGTCACAAGGGCGAAAAATGGATTGTCAAACTAAAAGTTTTTCATGTGTCTACAACTATTGAAGATATTCTTAAATCTGCAAGTCAATCCTTATCTATTCCACACTAGAAAGATGATATGCAAAAGGAATATCAGGCACTAATTAAGAATGATATTTGGTTCGTGGTTCTTGCTTCTCCAAATCAAAATATTGTGGGTAACAAATGAGTTTTTACAATCAAGAGAAATTATGATGGGATTATTAACAGATACGAAATAACACCAAAGGATTTAAGCAGGTACCTGGAGTAGATTTTGATGGAACATGCAGTCTTGTGGTTAAGAATCAGAGTAATCTTCTCTATTGATGTTCAATATGGTAGGCCAATTAGACAAGTTGACATTAATAATGCTTTTCTAAATGGTCATTTGAAGGATGACGTTTACATTAATAAGCCAGAGGGCTTTGTTGAAGATAACACTTCTAGGATGGTTTGTTGTCTTCAAAAGGCATTATATGAGCTTGTTTTAATGAATCGAGACATAAGTTTGTTGAATGGGGATTTCACAATGCAATTTCAGATACATTATTGTTTACCCTTCAAATAAATGGCTCTCTACTTTACGTGTCACTCTATGTAAATGATATTATCATTACAAGAAACAATTCTCAGTTAATTCAATTCTTTATCAGTAAGTTACATAATGTGTTTGCCTTGAAAGACATTGCTAATCTTAACATGTTTCTTGGCTTTGATGTTCATAGTGATTCATCAGGTTTATTTCTCACCCAGTCTTGCTATATTGACTCTTTACTTCTGAAAGTTGACATGTCTTCTGCAAAACCTATTGATACCTCTGCTACACTAGGGAAATGTGTTCCCTCTGATCATGATCCTCATTTCCATGACCAGAATTAATTTGTATTGCTGCATTTTGGGTGGCCTATAATATGTTAGTAACACTCATCCATATATATCATATATTGTGAATAGGCCGAGTCAATCTCAACAAGCTCCAACTACATCCCATTGGCGAGCTTTTAAGCGTATCCTCATATATCTCAAAGGCGTAATTCACTGTGGTCTTGTTTTCAAATCAAGTTCTCAGTTACTTATCACATGATACTCTGATGTTGATTAGGCATCCTCTATTGATGATTGTAAGTGTGTAGCAAGTTATGCAGTTTATTTTGGTGGAGATTTGGTGTCTTGGCTATCGAAGTAGCAGGCTGTTGTAGCGATCGAGATCTAGCACTGAGTCTGAATACTGGGCACTTGCTCGGGCTGCTTCTGAGATCACTTGGTTGAGGTCTTTACTCTCTGAATTTTGTTTTCCTCTTCAACATTAACCTATGGTATGGTGCGACAACAAGAGTGTAATAGCATTAGCAAGGAATCCAGTGTTTCATGCCAGAACCAAACATATTGAGATAAATGTCAATTACATACGAGATCAGGTCCTTAAGAAGTTATTATCTATTCATTATGTGCCTTCTCATAACCAAATCACATATTGTTTTACAAAGGCCTTGTCATTCTCTAGATTCTGCTATCTAAGGGACAAACTCGGTGTCACCATACTCCCTCTTCGTTTGAGGAGGGACGTAAGTCGGAACCATTAATTAGATGAAATTAGGATTGCTAAGTACATTACTATGTTGTATGGTTTACATCCTCAAAAGGTCCTTCTGATTTTGAGTGCTCTGTTACTTGCCTTTCTTGTACTTTCTACCAATGCAGATGCCCTGCCAGACAATGCCATTCCCATTTTGAAGGAAAAGGAAACAAATAAGTCCAATTAAGTTTTGGAAAGTGACACGCTTTAGACACCGAGAATTAAATGGACCTTGTTGTTGTGCATTAAATACACATTGATTTATGTGCACAAAAACATCAATCAACACCAGGTCACATTCTTTAGCTACAAAGTTGTTGTGGTCCCTTGAATTTTGCATGAGATGTGCACATACATTAATACTAATGTATGTCGAACCTCAATAATGTTGTAGCAAAAGTGTGTCGCTCTATGACCATCCTTAAATTTTTATGTTGGAAAGCATAAAAATTTCCCATTTTAGTCAATTCTACAAATTTGCTATTTTTTTGTATGATGCAGATGAAGCAAAAAGTGTTGCTGAGAAGGAGATTAACAATGTCGGTCAAGCCCGCAAAATGCTTATAGGTGTACAAGCTCAAGCTAGCATTGACTCTACTGTTCTTTGCTCACTTGCGGGCGGCGGTATATGTTAAATTGTTAATTATATAGAGGGCCGCTAAGGGCACCCCACCTATTAATGAAGGCACCCAAATTTTTTGTAAAAATTCCAGCAAAACTGGAAAAGACCCTTTTGCCCCTGTATATATAATGATTCAAACCCCAAAAATTATTTTGACAAAGGAAAAGGGCACCCCACCACAAGGTTGAACCACAAATCCACACTGCGTTTGTCGACTTTTTATCGATTCTTGCGGATTGACATCATCCAACAGCGAAGTTACAATGTTTGACAACTATATGATGATTTTTTAGAACTGTTTAGTTGTGAAAAACTGTGAAAATGATGATTTGTTTGTCAACATAGGGTTTGATAATTTCTTCAAATCCGAACTTGTTTCCACTATATAATTGAGGATTGTACTGCTACCGTGCAAGAGGAGGTCGAACTTGAGGTAATTTTGCAAATTTATTGTGTTTTTTATGCGGTTGGGAGAAGTTTCTGTCTGGGTGCGCGATTGTTTCGGCCTCGCAGGACCGAGATGTATAGTAATGTCTCGGTCATAGAGGACCGAGAGGTTTCGCGTAGGTCACGGACTGGTACGACCAAGAGTACTAGCAAATTCTCGGTTGTACACCACCGACACCACATTACCTAGCACTAATTCTAGCTCTCGTCATGTCTCGGTCGAGATAACTGAAGTATTCTCGGCCATGCGTAACCGAGACACTGTGAACTCTTCCGGCCTTTGTGGCCGAGACTTCGATTTCCCAAAAATTTAGCTTCTGTCTCGGCCATGCGAGGCCGAGACAGTTAGTACAGTCTCTGGCCTGTGTGGCCGAGAACCGCGAATTCCCATTTCTTTAACTATTCAATCGAACCCTAACTTGGAGACGAAATCGGCTCACACCACGACCCTATGAACTGCAAAAAAGCCGTAAACCGAAGGAAAAACAGAAGGCGAGACACGGGAAATACGATTTCGGGGATTCCTCTCACTGGTCGGTTCAAACCAAATGGGTTCTTGCACAAAAGTTCTGTGAAGGTGGTGGTGGGGGTGGGGGTGGTGGGGTGCTCGGGGTTCGGTGAAGGTGGTGGTGGTGGGGGTGGTGGGGTGCTCCAGGTTCGGTGAAGGTGGTGGTGGTGGAGGTGGTGGGGTGTGAGGGTTTTTTGCACGAGGGGTATTTTTGGTATTTCAGGTCTAATTTTTGTGTGTCCCAGGTAAATCAGTTTGTGCCCACATTAACTGGGTGCCTTCATTAATAGGTGGGGTGCCCTTAGCGGCCCTCATTATATATAAGAACGTACAAGTGAATGTTTATTCAACATTCGACTGATCGATCGTCATGAACGCCATGATTATTTGTGCCTTCTAGTTCATCTGTTTGGCTTTGCTAAGTGAATAAATATGAGCATATACATTTGTGCATGTGTTATATATGCTCATTCAATTGTGTCTCAATAAGAGCTAGCAGTTCATAAAGAGTGATGAAATTAATTAAGACTAGCTAGCTAGCTCCCATATTTTGTTGTACTAGTCTTCCCTTCCCCCATTTCATTTTATATATATGTATATTGTATCGTCTTTTGCATGATTGATGATTAATTTACAACATTATATTTATATACAATTGAATGAGAGCTTTAATTCCCTGTCAATTCCGTCATCTACAAAGTAAATAATTATGAATGAAACTGAAAAGTTCTGCGAATTTTTTTTACCAAAAAGTACTACAATTGAATAGAATCTCTATACAAATAAGTTAGAGGAGAGAGAAATTAAGTTAAGAAGCTACCACATCTGACCATTTCAATTTTCTATTTTTCTGCTTGTTTTTTGCTTTTTTTTTAAAAAAAAAAATTTATGATATTTATTTATTTCTATTATATCATACAACACACCAACCCCCACGATTATAACAGCGCATTCGTGAAATTTATAGAGGAAATAGAACTTGCGGTACACTGGATTCTATGTATCTGCTCATGATTTCGAGTTGAACTTGTTCATTCTATTCATCCATTCGTTGATAAGATAACCATAATTAATTATTAATAGATGCACACATAGTACAAAGCACCAACCTTTTTTAACTAAAACAAAGATTTAGTAAGATCTAAGCTAAGAAGCGTGGAAAGGCCATCGTACACACACCAAACCTAAAGCTCACAACCTCTCAGACGCGTATGCTAGAGTTCATCTTAATTAGTTATATGTTAGCCGATCACTAAACTCATTCGATAGGGAAAAAAATTATACATGCATTTTAACGCTTTTTTAAAAACTATAGATATCCCCACCCTTTGGGTGCGACTATTATATAGGGTCAAGTTAGTCCCACCTAAGACATTGACCAGGATAAATCACCAATAAGTTTTTATTATGACACTTTTCGTTATTTTAAAAATTAACATATTTTTAAGGGTGTAAAATAATTTAATAAACCTTATATTGTATAATTTCAATAACACCTGCGTGGATCTTAGGGAAACGACTAGTTGATATATATATATATATCTATCATATATATATAAGCACGAATACCAAGTTTTTGAGTGGTAATAAAATTTACTTCTTTGTCCATATATATCTATCATATTTACTACTTTCCCCATATATATCTATGATATATATAAAAGCAACTATATATCTATCATATATATCTATTTATATACGCTACCTCTTCAACATCTTGAACACTGCATCTTCAAATCGATCAACAACTCAGCGACTCTCCTACCTCTTCAAATTGATCAACAACTCAACTAATCAACGACTTTCCTTCCTCTTCAAATCATTCATTCCCTGCTTTCCTTCATCGACTCATTCGTTGCTTTCGTTTGCTATTCGATTCAAATGTGAGTTAATCCACCTTTCTTCTCCAATTTTTATTTTTATTTTTTAGGAGAGGTTCGATTCAAAGGTGAGTTAATCATTTGGTCTATATGGTTCAATTTGATTCATGGTTTTTGAAAGAAACTTGGGTCTAATCCACCCTTGATTCAATGTTGAATTTAACACCAAAAGCCCTCTTTCATCTGGTCTATATGGTTCAATTTTATAAATAATTTACTTCATGACAAGGAGCATCCACCTTTTTTGCAACTGTACTTTTATGATACTGATCATGAAGTGCAAAACCGAATGTATTGCTCTGATGGGATATATATGGGCAAAGAAGTAACGACGATGGAGCATGGTGTGTGGGCCATAGCATGGTGGCGTACCCTATAAGAGCTCGAGAATGAGGCCCTGGTGCATGTAAACTCAAGTGCAAACAATGAAGGAAACGACGATGGAACGACCAACAAAGGCGGCGCCACCATCGGGCGCTAGTAGAGGATGTCCAAGATCCACAAAAATTTCCTTCTGAAGCTGATTCTGCCCACCAATAGTGCAAGAACAAGTCATCAAGCGAGCAATTTAAGGGATTCACCAGTTAGAGGACGGAGATAATGGGAAAGAATCTATAGCTGTTAACAAACAAAAAGGAAAAAGCAAACAATTAGTTACAGATGAACAAGACCCGCAAACACAAGGCCAACCCAATGTCGTACAAAAGGAAAAGTGCGACCCCTCCGAATGACCCACTAATACTAAAAATACAGGGAGTCGCACCTCCCACAGTGGACTCGGAGCCCACATTTGATTTGGGCTTTACTGAGTCCACTTAACAGAGAACCTCCAACTCACTAAATGTGGGCCCACCATTGAATCCAACACATGCAACAGACTATTAAAAGGGAATACGAAGAGACTTAGGGCTACCCTCCCTAAGAATGTAGAGGTCAACTTGGCCCAAATGAACCAGAGCCCTCCGGTAGTATCCCTGATTGTCGACACACTACAAGGAAAATGAAATTTAGAAACGGGATTAGCAACGGAATTAAGTTCCGTTGCTAAAAAAAGTAGTTAGAGACGGAATTGAGACGGACTAATTCAGAGACGGAATTGAGACGGATCAGAGACAGAATTAGAGACGGAAATAGAGACGAAATTAAATTCCGTCTCTAAAAAATGGCGCCAACATTCCCACCAAAACTTTGTTTTCTTATAACAGTTCATCAAATCTCGAGATTTGTGCGTTCTTGGATCAAGGCCCCTCCCCCCCAAATCCCCAAATCCCACAAGTTCGGTCTCGGTCTCTGCTCTTCGATCGTCTAGTCTCGTTTGTCTCCTCTTCGATCGTCTCGTCTGTCTCTGCTCTTCGATCGTCTCGTCTCTCTGTCTCTCTCCGGTCACCGCCCCCCAAATCCCCAACCCCCGACAAGTCTCTCGTCTCGGTCTCTTGCTCTCAACTCTCTCTCTCTCTCTCGTCTCTCCGTCTCTTGCTCAACCAGTCACTCTGGTCTCTCCGTCTCTCTCTGGTCACCGCCCCCAAATCCCCAACCCCCAACAAGTCGATCGTCTCCGTCATCAGCTCTTAACTCTCTCTGTGACGGCCCCAATTTTCCACAAACTGGGCACCGCCCGTCCTAAGCCCACGTGGACCCCCGAGCCAGTCTCGCAAGGTCAACGCAGACTTAGTCAGCCTTCTAATCCATCATTATCAGTAAGTACAAAAGTTTTAAGTTGAGTTATTAATATTTTTCAATATTTTACAATTAAGCGGAAGCAATACTACATTAAATAACTCAACAATAAGGTACAAGAGTTAGGCAACCTAATTGTGGAACCCATCATAATGTATCACATCAGAGGAGAGTAAATAAAAGATATACAAAATATTCACCTAGCTATGGAGCTTTCCCTTTGCTACTCGTCTGCGGCTCTGCACTTAGTCAAACATGAGATTGACGAGCCCAGGTAAGTAAATTCCAGTAGAATATAAACAGTAATTAAAGATAAAATGAAACAGTCTAAAAGTCATGCAGATAAAAAGAAAACTGTACGAAATGCATGATAATGAGACTGTGAAACAATGAAAGTACAACGAGAATGAGTGTCAAAGGAAACAATATAGAGAGGAGCCCAAGTAGTCTAAGACCACCGAATGCGGGTGCCACAGGGTCGGGGTCGCAGAGTCGCGGCAACGCCAAGCAGACTCGATCATCGGATGCGGCATCACCGTACCTAAAATGTCGCGAATGAGGGATATCAACGGCGCCCCGGATAAAGCACATCTCATTCCGAATACTGTGACTCGAGGTCATGGCCCCGGTTGCGAGCCGACAACCATTCCAATCAGAGACACGAGTACGACTCACTTGGCCCTCGGACACTCATAAGAGTGAGAATTCCAAGAAAAGGACATGATTCAACATCAATCAAACATGCAAGCTCAATGAACTACTGTACATTTTCTAACTGGTTTACTTACCTCGAAACTCGTAATTCGTCCTCAAGACGTCCCGCTCACGCCTCGATTTGCGCACCCGACACCCGACTGTAGCCTCCTAAGTCCCTGGTGTCCATTTATACCAATTAAGATTTTAGGGTCGCATTACGTGCAATTATAGTATGTGATTACAGATTTGTCATTTTTATTTTCATAAAAATTAAGTTTTTAGCACCCTTTTTCGAATTATACCGGGGTGCCAAACGCCCGTAAAGCTTCGAACTCATTTTTTCTAGCTTTCCCTAATTTTTCATATTTTTCGAGGGTTTTTCAGAATTTTTCCATATTTCTTTACTATTTTCTAGAATTTATTTATTAAAAATTAGTTATTAAATATATAAATATATATTATTTATTATTATATTATTATTTTTATTGAAATGGGTCTCAGGTCAACCCGACCAGGTCCAGGCCGGATCTGGTCGACCCAACCCGGTCTAGCCGGATTCGGGTCGACCCGACCCGATCCAGCGGATCCGGCCTCGGTTTGACCCTATCCCACCGGTCGGGGTCCCGCCCCCACCGGCCGGCCCGACCCGGTCATTCTTCTTCCTCGCGAAGAAACAGAGCTGATGCTCTGTTTCTGCACTTTTTTTTTTTTTCTACGATGTGTTGGGGTTGGCTCCCAACCCCAACCTCCAACGGGTTTTAATGGCAAGGGAGATCCCCTTGCCATTACTCCCATTTCACTCGGTCGGCCATGGAGGTTCGGCCTCCATGGCCACCACACCGACAGTAACAACAACAGCCAACACACAACAATGAAAAACTCACCTTCGACTGTCGATCTCTTTCCCTCTCCCGATCTCTCTCTCTCGCCGCCGGTCTCTTCTTCTTCTTCCCTCCTTCCCCGGTTTCTCTCCTCTTGCCACTGTTTCTTTCCCACTTATGTGTTTTTATTTTTTTTTCAATTGACTTGGAAGCAAAGAGGATAAGATATTTAGTGTCCTCGAGATTCGTGCTACACGAATCTCGAGGCAACCCAATCCTTATCCTTTATTCCCATAGCCTTTGACCAAATATTCCTCGAGTATCGTGCAATGCGCATCTCGATGCAAATCCAATGCATTTTGATTTATTTTGCAAACTATGGGTCATTGCATATTGATTTAATGTGACCACATTGAAACCACTATAGCCACTTATTAAACAAATCATTAAATTACTTTTAATGTAAATTAATTAATCTTGCCCCACGAGCTGCTACCTCGGGCACACGTCGACACGCGACTCGAGGCGCGTCCCCGTTCATGTTTTGGCTCACCGCATTCCTCGCATATATTTTTTTCAACAATTAGCATTAAAATCTTAAATTTAACATTCTCGGTGTCTCCACTCAAGATCCGGACATACATATTCGACGGGTGGGTCCCACATACGACTTTGACTTGACACGTGGCACAAGTAAAATTTTCGGGCTGTTACACTCTCTCTCTGGTCTCTCTGTCTCTTGCTCGGTCACGGCTCTCCGTTCTTTCTCCGGTCACCGCCCATCGCTCACCGCTCTCTGCTCTCACCGGTGACCGATCTCTCATCGGTCATCTTCGCTCACCACTCTCTCTCTTTCATTGCTCTCTGCTTTCTGGTCGCTCTGGGCTTACCGCTCCTCTCTCTGCTCGTCAAGGTAACAATCAAAAAAAAAATTTGTAACACCCTAATTATCTTCAAATTGTATTTGCTCACATTTTCATGTTGGTTTGGCTATCATGTGCATTTGTTGGTGTTCTTCACTTGATCTATTAATTTACTGTCGTGTATTTTGTTTGGTTTAGAAGTTTTTGTTCTGCTATTCTCTTGCATGCTTGGTTGTATTGTGGTTATGCTTGTTCTACCGAGTAACAATGAAATGTGAACTGCATTACTCTGTTGTGATCTGGGTTTTGTAGTTATGTTCATTTTGCCATGTTTTAGTTGTTGCAATGCTACTTATGAGTGACAAAGTTTTCCCTAATTGGATTTGTACAAGTTTTTACCAGTTTATATATATGGTTTAGGGTTTTAGATTAAAGCTTATAACTACAAGACTTTAATTAGCTTTAAATCAAATTAATTCACATCGGTATATTAACACTTTTATATATATGTTTTAGGGTTTTGGGTTTTACGGTTTGTGTTCTTATGGTGGTTATTGTTGGTGTTGTTTATGTGCTTACTGCTACTTCCACTGTTAAATTCACCTTCCTTACCAATTTCTATCTATTACAGGACCTTGAGAGTACTTAAGTTCTTGCTGTTGGGAGAGTCATAGCTGACTTGTACATCATTGATTTAGTTTCCTTTACTTTAGAGTTTCCTCAGTCATTTACGGTAAGTAATCATAATTGTTCATGGCATCATAGACTTGGTCATCCTTCAGCTGTTGTAACTAAAAAGTTAATTCCATTGATTCTAGGTCATGTTCGTATTAGTTCAGATTTTGATACTATGTAGGAATAAGATTGATTGAAACAAAAAACCATTTTTGGTGCATTGGGTTTCTATGTGATTATCTTGTTTTCTTAATTTTTTGAAAATTGGTCTTACATTATTAAGTTGGTTTGATTTGATTTGAAATGTAGATCGTTTAGCTGAGTTTGTTTGCAACTGTGCACAAATTTAGATGTCATGCTAGAGATAGGTGCTGCAAATTGTTTAGGGAGCTTTGGTTGCCATTAAGAAACAAGCATTCACTGGTTTTCGAGCTGCCAATACTGAAAATTGTGTTATATTTTTTTCTTAATTTACATTATTTGATATTGTTATGCCAAATTTTTTCATGTTTTGCCCACTATATTTGATTTACTTGTGTGTATATGCATGAGTGTAGAGAAAGCTACCAATAGAGTAGGTATAGATGAATAGTACCTATAATTATATAATTTCTACTACTAGGTAGGGTTCAAAAAACTAGGATTACTCTTTCAGTTAATGTTGCTATTTCAAATAAAATTTCAAGAGAATTGAATAAACCTATAACCTTAAGGAGGTACGAGTGAACAAGTAGTAGGAGCTTTGATACTATGTGGTATTTGTATGCCTCTTATAACTTATGATTTATTTATTTTTTTGAACTCCTTGTTGCTTTTATTTTTACGACCAATTATCATACTCTGTTTGGTATCAGTCATGTACCGAGCTAGGTATTAAGAAAGTTGTTTCCAACCCCCTTTATTCAATGGCAAGAAGCAAAGCTTTTTGCTCATGTAGTTAGGTAGGTCCTCAGATTCCCCCTTCTAATAAATTGTGTTAGTTGGACACACAAGTAGCCATGTATCGTCGGAAATTGTGAAACTAGTTGACTTATTTAATTGCACAATTACAATAGGACTGTCGTCTACAAGCCGAGACTGGATGTACAACCGTCTCGACAACGGCTTCGTTCGAATTGAATTCGCGGCGAAGGTTAAAGAATTCATATCATTTGCTAAGCAACATTGTCCTACATACCAAAGTGAAAGGAAGATTTGATGTCCGTGCAATTATAAGAAATGTCGACTTGTACCGTACCTGGACGTCGAAACGGTTGAGTACCACATTTGTAGGTATGGATTTGTTTCGGGATATCATTGTTGGTACGAACATGGTGAGAACGGAGATGAAGGCCCGCAAAACTTTTACCAAATGGATAACCATATTGATGATGCTGATGTGGGATGAGACGATCCGACTACTTACCGAGAGAAGCTACATAATGTGGCAGGTCCAAGTTTCAATTGGAATCACGTGGAAGAATCACCAAACCCCCAAGCACGCCAACTATATGACATGATAGAGGCTAGTAGCGAACTATTGTGGCCGGGTTGCGAAACCATGACAACGTTGTCCGCAAATGCAAGATTACTTACGATCAAGTCAGAACATCATATATCTGAACGAGGGTATAATGAAATCATAAATTTCATGAAGGATTGTTTGCCAAATGACAATTCATTGGTTGAAAATTTTTATGCCACTAAAAGACTAATGCGAGGTCTAGGTCTACCTGTTGAGAAAATAGATTGTTGTGAGGACCAATGTATGATTTATTGGGGAGTGGAATCTGAGTTGACATCATGTAAATTGTGTGGGAAATCACGCTACATTGCACAACGACGAGGTCATGGCCAAAACACCAAAAAACGCCCTTGCAAAAAAATGTACTACTTCCCTTTGGGCCCTCGGTTGCAACGATTGTATGCGTTTGAGTCAACGGTAAAACATATGCGATGGCATGGAGAACATTCCTCGCCAGAAGATGTTATGCAACACTGTTCTGATTCGATAGCTTGGAGACATTTTAATGATGTCAATAGAGACTTCGCCGCCGAGGTTCGAAATGTTGGTTTAGGATTGTGCACTGATGGTTTTTAATTATTTGGGATTTCAGGAAAATCGTACTCTTCATGGCCCGTAATATTGACTCCTTACAACCTTCCACCGTCGATGTGCATGAAATCTGAGTTTATGTTCTTAACGGTTATCGTTCTTGGACCGACCAACCAAAAACAGAAAATCGACGTGTTCCTTCAGCCGCTTGTGAAAGAGTTGCAAGATTTATGGAACAATGGGGTGATTACATACGACGTGTCCACAAAGACGAATTTTCTCATGCGAGTGGCCCTTTTATGGACTGTTAGTGATTTCCCTGCGTATAGCATGTTGTCTGGTTGGGGCGCACACGGTAAGATGGCTTGTCCATATTGTATGGAGTATACAAATGCATTTCAATTGCGAAATGGTGGAAAGACATCGTGGTTCGACTGTCACCGTCGTTTCTTGGCGAAGGCATCACCATTCAGGAAAGACAAAAAAAACTTCCTTAGAGGCAAAATGGTCATAAATGACGATCCGCCCGCTTTGCGTTCTGGTGATGAAATTTTGGCAGAAATTGTATCGTTAGGCTTGATGAAGGTGACAGAAATCGGAGCTGATTCTGTGAATGGGCGGATAGCTAAGAATTCGGGATGGAGAAAAAAAAAAGCATTTTCTGGGACTTGCCGTATTGGAAGACAAACTTGATCCGCCACAACTTAGATGTCATGCACATCGAAAAAAATGTTTATGACAACATATTCAACACTATTATGTGTGTATCGGGCAAGAGTAAGGACAATGCGAAAGCGAGACAAGATATTCGTGAATATTGTCACCGACCTTCTCTACACATTGATTCGGCGACAAATACTTACGTCCTTGGATGTTATGCTCTTGATACATCAAAAAATCAAAAATTGTGCGAGTTGGTTGAAAAGTTGTGTTTTCCTGATGGTTATGCTTCGAATCTTGGTCGATGTGTGGATCCAAAGAAATTGCGAATGTTCGGCATGAAGAGTCATGATTGTCATATTTTCATGCAACGGTTGATACCAATTGCATTCAGAGAACTTCTCCCAAACCCGGTTTAGGTTGCAATTAGCGAACTAAATTTTTTTTTTCGATCCCTTACTGGGAAAAGTGTCATTCTCAAAGATATGGAGGTCTTAGAGTCTGAAATACGAAAAGTCGTTTACAAGTTGGAGAAAATATTCCCTCCAGCATTCTTCGACTCTATGGAACACCTACCAATCTACTTGGCCTACGAGGCCCGTCAGGACGGTCCCGTTCAATTTTGATGGATGTATCCATTTGAGAGGTAATATCTTGAGCCCTTGAAATTACTTTCCCATTCAATAAGTTTTAAATCAACATTTCCTATACTCCGACAGGTACCTTAAACATTTGAAAAAAAATGTTCGGAACAAAGCGAAGGTAGAGGGCTCCATATGTAATGCTTATTTTGTCGAAGAAGTCACATCCTTTTGTCCTTACTACTTCAAAGATCACGTCTTTACGTTGCATGACAAAGTGCAATGAAACGAGGATGGCGGTCTAGGGCCCACACCGCATTTTGTGGGCAATTTCTCAATTTTCACTTATCCTAGTCGACCCATGGGCAAGTCGAAGGAGCGGTACTTAACAGAGCAGGAGTATAATGCCACACATTCGTACACACTGCTCAATTGTCCAGAGATCACTCCTTACGTCCAATATGTCCGTCACTTTCATTCAATAATGCAGTACATTCATTCTTCATCTTTTACTAAGACATCCTATGTACATGTTCGTTTCTTCTAGGATCTTCGTCGATGAAATCACTCAAGCAATGGGGGAGTCGAAAGTTGATAGTAGTCTAGAGCACAACTTTCCCATATGGTTTCAAACATATGTAAAGTTATTACTATTGTAGGTTATAGCTTCATAAATTTCTTTCATAAGTAATGTGTCTTATTACTTTTCTAATTTTTTGTGAATAGGCTCGAAATTCTATCATAGATGAGACGTTGGTTGATATTTCGGTTGGTCCTAGTCGATCTTGTACTGTCTAACCTGGTTACCTAGTGAATGGGTATAAGTTCCACTCCGCAACATATGACGTTAATAGATCGACGCAGAGCAGCAGTATTTTGGTGAAGGGTTCTAACTACGTCGATGTTTCCCATAACTATTATGGAGTACTGCAAGAGGTTGTGGAGATTGAATATACCGCCCTCAAGTGTGTGGTCTTGTTTAAGTGTAAATGGTATGACCCTACACCGAATCATGGTGTGAGCACTCACCCAACACTTCAATTGGTAGAGGTTCATCGAAGTCAACGATATAACAACTACGAGCCATTTGTCCTTGCAAAGCAAGCCACTTAAGTCTACTACCTTTCGTACCCCTCTATGAGGAACAACCGGCAAGAATGGCTAGCAGTTTGTTGCTGTCAACCAAAATTCGCTGACGAGGAAACGAGCAAAGACGATAATGACCAGGGCTCGGCAGAGATTGCATTCCAAGATGGGATGCCCACCACGTGCGTAGTCGACGATGCAATTCAGGATATCAATAATCTGGATGATCCAAATAGGACTCGAGTCATTGTTGAAGCGGGTCCAAGTGAAGAAGTCAATGACTTCATTGTTGATAGTGGAGATGATTCAGAAGAAGAATCATTAACTTCTACTCATGAGAGTGAATTTGAAACGGATGATAGCGAGTAATGTATGTCTATGTTATGTAAGGCTGCGATCGATGTTACGTAAATTTTCTATACCTTTCTTATATGGAGTGTAACTTCTCGATGGTGCTTGGCAAAGAGCAACCAATCTTTTCACATAAATTGGCCTCTCAAATTACCTTGTTTGTCTTCTTATATTTTGAGCTATGTTTTACCCTTTCTTGCTCAATGGGTAGATAAGGGGGAATATTTACAGAAAAAGGAGAAAGGTTATCTTATTTCGAAAGATATTTTGCTTACCCTAAATTTGTTTTGTGAGATCCAACCATTTGTTATATTTTTAATTTGCTCATCCTTTCCATAGCACACTTTTGAAGTTTCCAGGTTAATGATTGATGTTGGAGGTTATTTTTTATATAGCTTCTGGCAAAACTACGTCCAAAAACTATTACAATGTAGTCCCATTGGAGAAGGCCCAAATTGGCAATAAATATTTAATTTGTTGCTTGATCTTTTATAGGTCTAATCCTTTTTCCATCAATTAGAGATTAAACATTATGATATATAGACATGCATACTTTTGACGATATATTTCTTAATTTCCTTTTATCAGAATGGATCATGTGTTCTTAATTCCCATCAATTAGAGTTCATTACTTTTTTTGTATGCATATGTTCTCTAAACTTTTATTGGTATTTTGTTAGGTTTCATGGCGGGCAGTGATCACCCCCACGTCGAGGGATACCTTTAGGGGGACATCGTCCAGTCTTAAGAGGTGCAGCACAGACCTCTGGAACCGAAATACCGACTGGGCTTCATGGTCAGGCCACACGAGGGGGTCAAAGAGGTCGTGGCGGTCGAGGTTGTGGATCGATTCCTGTATTATCGATTTCGACTTCTCGTTCTCTCGAGCACGAGTTACATTCAGCGTCACATTCGCCTTCCATACCGTCCGCGTCTCCTGTACCATCAACCTCGTCATCAAGGACTATACCAAATTGCCTGTTGCAGTCACCGTCGCCGACATCGAGACTTGACACTCCTGTACCGACGAGACCTGCACCCCCAGCCACCGCATCACCGGCAGCATCCCCATCTTACGACGGAATAGCAGGCTTGCAGGTGACAGGCCCTCCACGGGCACCTCAGAGGACAAGGACCGAGCCCCCTCGCGTGCAGCGGATCCCGATCGCACTGATTGCAAATGATACGTAAGTTTGTATTTGATTCATATATGTACTTCTAAATATCTATGTAAATTATTAAAAAAGTTGTTAAGATGTTATGCATTTTCATGAAACACAGGGAGTTGCATCCTTCTCATTCTTGTGCATGGAGGACGACAAAAGTTTTCAAAAGATGGATGATTCCAGAAGGGTATTGTTGGAAGTCGGTACCGACTCATCATAAAGATCACTACAGGCGCCAATGGAAGGTACGCAGGACTAATAAATGTCTCAGGATTTATACTAGTTTTTCAATGTCTCGTAACAATTGCAATCGCCATTTTGTAGGTATATTTTAGATGGGATGACGCGATTCCCGAGGATCTCATTCGTGCGGTGTACGACACGCATGCAGGCACAAGGTACACCGCATTGATGCACAAGTTAAAGAAGAATCGTGTTCAGCCAGTTTATGTTACAGATGAGGCATGGAGAAGATACTTAGAGTACTGGGAGAGCGAGGACTTCCTTGCCAAGTCTACGCAAGCGTCAATGAATAGGAACACTGAGGTCGAATGACCTATGACTGAACCCTCGAAGCACGGTGGTGGTTCGGTGTCTTTTGTGACTACCAATGAAAGATTGGTAAGTGTTTTTTACACTCTAGTTTATTTTTTACATTTATACACTTGTTCACTACGCAATTGATTTGTGTTTGGCGAATATGAGTTCGCTGACGGTCCAACTAATAGACATATTTATGCTGAATTTATAACCGGTCCTGTATGCAGACTAATTCATCCGAGACGCCACCTACCATGAATGAATTGTATTTGCATCTACACGCCGTAAATCACGACGGGATGACATTAATCGATACTAGATCAGAGTGGTTCTACGTAAGTTTAGAAATGAGAAGTTAAATATTATTAAGTTTACTATAAAGCATATCATGTAAGTTGTTTATTGTTGATCCATGCAGGATAGGCTCCAGAGGAGACGTCTGGAGCTGACCCAGGCTACATCGGACCAACCAGTGGATGATGAGGCTGTGTACCTCAATGTGGTGGGTGAGTGTCCCAAAGGACGTGTCTACGGTCTCGGGTTTTTAGGGAGAAAGAAGAGGAGATATGCAGATCCTGGTGCTAGCACATCCCAGATGCCGAAGATGGTGTCACGTGCAGAGTTCGATATCGTTGCGGATCAATTACGAAAGGTTATGGCGTTTATGCATTAGCAATTCGAGATGACCATGGACGGAGCAGGCCTATCTCAGCCACAACCACCACTACCACCACCACCACCACCACCACCACCACCACCACCACCACCACCACCACTACCTCCTGACCAGCGACAACCGCCGCAAATAGATCCCGCCGATCCACCACAACAAGGGGACAATGTTGAGCGAGAGGCGCAAGAGTGGCGTAATTATGATGAGCACCTTGGTGATACATAGGTATTTTTCTTTTTGTTTGTGTAACTTTTGAGATTATACTGCAGATGTTGCATTCACTTGTCTGAGTATGAAGGTGATAAAATAAGAGTTATCCCCTGTCACCATGAATACCATATGATATGTGTTGATAAATGCTATATATTTTCTGATTTCTGGTGTGGTGGGGTATCCCCGCTTTGCCGTGGAGATGTTTGTGAAGGTGTATCCGAAAGTTCAGTTTTCAGCACATGAAAAACCCCTAAGGAATACTTGTACATATATGCATATATGAGGCCTGGCAGCTGATGCACTTTACAACTCGTCTGGTTGTATATTTGTTATTGTGTTATTATGTATTCTGCTGTCGATTTATCTAGTTCATTTTCTTTTCCATTCGTTGAATTTATTTGGAAGTTTCTTTGGAAGTTCCTTTTGGAAATTTTTTGACCCTTCTTATCAGCCTAGCCCTGGATTGCCTTCGACACATCATCAAAAGGAGGCTTGTTCTTTCAGGGATCAAACTCTTCTAGTTATTTCAGATACGTCTGTCATCATTAAATCAACTAAAAACTGATGGTAATATGTCAACTCTTATTTCCCAGTCGGAGATTGAGCATCTCTATGGTTTATCTAGTGGTTTTATTGCTTTTGAGCTCTTATGTTATTTTGTAGTTTTGTTTACTTCACTTTGTTAGTTAACACTTTTATGAAATAAATATGCAGAATGAGCAGGCTGGAGGAACTGGCACTTTCTCTTGTGCATAAGTGCTTGTCATTTGACTTTGTGGGAACATCTTTAGATGAGAGTTCAGAAGAGTTTGGTAATGTACAGATATTTAAAAAAAAAATGATACTGCATTTCTATCTATCACATATTCACGTTACTTTATTTATTGTTAATAAATTTATGATAACATCTTAACGCAGTATTTTTCACTTGATTTCTCTTGGAAATGTTCACGCTTCTCAGTCATGTGTAGGTACCGTCTGCTTGGAGGCCAGTTCTGGAAGGTCCTTCAAACCTTCAAATATTTTTTTACTACTATGCAATCGCATTTTCACTTATCTCAAGGGAGGTTAGATCAGTCTCATATTTTGTATTAAAGTTTCTCAATTTATTCTTTTTTTTTTAATTCACTCGATTCACTTCATCAAACCTTCTCACTTCTATGACAAATTGAAGTCTTACTAAATTCGGTTGTTGGTCTTCCGAGAGTTGGCCTTATTTATCTTCTTGCCCTTTTTTACCCCATTATTGTTAACATTGTAAGAATTGTGATAAAATAAAAAATAAGAGGAAAATAAATTCTTAAGTGCATAGACTTAATACCTTTTCCATTGAATCATTCATCTGAAATTTATTTCATATAAGAACATGGCTTCACAAGCTGTTTCCTTTATTCATTGACCGAAGAAAGCTAGTTTCTATGTTAAGATAAAAATCTATTCTCCTTATTATTGTTGGCGAATAGAATGTAATGTTAATGTATAATGCTTGTTTATTTGCATGATTATCCGAGCTTACCTTCAATTATTAATATCAACCTGCAATCTGTGGATGGTATGGCGTGCACTGAATGTATTTTTCTCATGTAATGCTATTAAAAACTTCTGTAATCATCAAAGTACTTGTCAAGCATTTTCTGAATTGATTGATCAAACAGCTTTGTTCATGGATTCCAAAATCTTTCTGGGTTCTAGTGTATACAAGGCCATGGTTTGTCCTATCACTTGAAAAATCATTCAGATAAAGAATTAGTTAGGGATTGGATTGGCTCTTTCTTAAGAGGATGTATTACTCTTTTATGCCCTACCTTCATCAATAATATATTACTACAGTTTGGTAGATCGTAGGAAGATTATTTGCCTTTTGTGAGTTTGCCTACATCAATTTTTCTTATGGTACAAAGGTATCTATGATTTCTTATCTTTGTTATTGAAGGCTTTGGAGTGATTGGTACGATTAGCTGCTGTAAGGTGTTTTCTGTTCGCAAACGATGTTCAGCATTCAAAGTTTGTGGCCAAGGTTTGGTGTCTTTTTGTCTTTGCTATATCATTATTTCATGATTATCCTTTTCGTTGCTCAATGGGTGTTATTGATCCACATTATATCCAAGCGAAGTGAGCCATCAAAATTTTTTTTCATGAGAAGCTTAAAAGAACTACTTTACATCATTGAAGTATGAAGAAGAGTCATTTGCTTAAAAGAACTGCTTTAGTTGATGCAATATTTATTTTTGCTTCTAATTTTATTAACATATTTCTGGAATTCAGGCCTTGCTGATCATGATAATTACCATGAGTAATGTTGTTTGCTTGGGCGCTTCAAAGCTAATTACCATGTAGTAAACTTTTCTGCATTTAATAAGTACGAATAGCTCGTTTGATGTTAGAATAAAGCTAAATGCATTTCTGTTTTTCTCTTACCTTTTTTCTATCTAAATACAATGTATATGCCTTGTTTAGTAGAAAATGAAATCATTACAGTATCCATTCATATGGCTGAGTCTAAGATGGACATGTGAAAATGTAATTTGGTATTTCTCAATGGTATTGTTGCTCATGGTTGGGACATCCTTCTCTTGTTAGGCCATTGGCCATACTTTCCTTTGACCTATATATGATCCTTAATATATCAAATCCATGTGATTTTGTGGGATTTGTGTATTTGGTATTTGTGCTTGATTTCTGTTATGGGATTTATGTATTTGGTTATTTGGATCACACTGGTTTTAGAGTTGTAACATATTGATCTTGCTGGATTTTTAGCTTAACTGTAGTGAAGGAGTTGTGACTTTATTTGATGGATTTTTAGTTTAACTGCAGTGAAGGAGCTGTTGGGGTCAATGGATCTCATGGGTTCAGAAATCTTGCTGGTTCAGTTGTTCATCCGCTCGCCTTAGTTGGAGATGCAATTACATCAGCAGAGGCTAATATATTTTCGGTTTAATTCTATAGTTCTATGGGTTGGTGATGTGGTGAGGTGGTTTGAGATTCTCGTAACCTTGTGACTTGATTTCTATTCAGGAATTGTGCAATTTGGTACTTGGGCATACAGAGGACCATGCTTCAATCAACTCAGGGATATAACTAGCTTAGATGCATCAAGTTATGGCTATTCCCATATTGGCTCTCTAAGGGAAATGTTCCTTAGATCGTTTACGGTTGATGTTTCTGGATTAGATAAGACAAGTATTATCAAGCATTTAAGGGAAAGAACAAGTGCACGGATAAAAAAAGTCAAGTCTGTTTTGGTTAATTGCAATTGGGACATCAGTTAGTATGCAAAATTTTTCTTTTTTCGTTGCTTTGTCAGAATTTCTGGTTGTAATTCATTAATTGTGTACAGTATTGGGTGCTACTCAATGCAGAGGCTGCATAGAAAGACCTGAGGAAAAGAGGTATGGTGTTAGCTTGAAAAAGTCATCGAGAACTGCTGCTGAGGGTTTACGGGCATTAGTTAAGAATGACAAGGAAAAGATGTGTGGTGTTTGCTTTGTTAATGTTATCTTAACTCAGTTTGTTGTGCTGCTCCTTGTCTTCTTACCCTTGTTCATAAGGATCTCTACCTAATAATGCTAGTAGCAAATCTAATCGTCTGAAACTTGCACCTAGAAGTTGAATCAAATTAATCATCCAGTAGATAAATATGTGGTCTTCCTCGCCGATCTGCAAAAGTTCACACAGATCCACTCTTCCCCTTGCAATTAATGGAATTAATGAGACGTTGTAGCAGATTGATTGTCTTAACACAAAAGTCTATTTGTGTGATTGCAGTCTTGAGGCAATGTTTGCTGATCTTGTTCATTTTTCTGTGCGATCGATTCTGGTATTTACTATGCATTTTCCTTTACAGTTCTGATTTTTTTTAATTGCTAACAATCAATGGTTGTAGTACATTATAAACTATATAATGTCAGCTATGTCATCTTATTCAATCTTTTGTTATGGCTGTAGATTGTTTTTGGTAGAAACGCAGTGGAACTATTTGACACTACTGATCTCGAGCGTGCTCAGTTTGGTATATTTTAATAACAAGTCAAATACTGAGCATAATTATTCAATCTCACTTTCACTATAAAAACTCATTTTATTTGTTGTTGTTGTTGATGTAGAGCGTGACCGAGTTGCAAGATGGATCGGCATTATTCATAATAGTAGCAAAATACTTATCCCCATCGCGCCATGATATCGATCAGGTAGGAATTACGACTGATGTGCAGTGCACGACTGACATGCTAACTTCAACTCGAGGATTATCCTCGAAAGACAACAAAGGAACCTCTTCTTCACTTGAAGCTGATTCTTGTATCATGGTAGCGGAGCTTGAGTTAGAGATGCAAGAATCAAAGGGATCTGCTTCGTGAAAACAAGTAATCATATGCATAATTCTTTTCTTTTCAAAGTTATCAATTAGTCGCTGATGTATGTGTGTATATTTATATGTAAATTGCATTCTGCGATGGGGAATTCCCAACACAATGATCAGTTGATGAGGAAAAATGTTATACTCAAAAAGCATTCTTATCTTAATCAAAATGTAGACGGGCAAAGTTATTGAAATGGTAGTAGAAACCCAAACAATTGAACATGATTGATGGCTGTAATTAGCATTTTTGAGTAAATTATGTAACTTGCACACTTTATCATCCGTTGTGGTAACATAATTTGAATATTTTGATGCCTTCTCACCTTAATGCTACTATTATATTGTTAACAAAATATTGTTGATCCATGCAGGTTAAGCACCAAAGGAGACGTAAGGAGCTGACCCAGACTACACCGGACCAGCCACTGGATGATGAGGCGGTGTACTACAAGGTGGCGGGTGACTGTCCCAAAGGATGTGTCTACAGTCTCAGGTCGTTATGGAGAAAGAAGAGAAGATACGTAGATCCTAATGCTAGCACATCCCAGGTGCTAGCACAACGAGCAATGAGCAACTTTATGATACTTAGGTATTTTTATGGTTGTTGTAATACAATGAGAATTGTAGTTTTTTTATGGATACTTAGGTATATTAAACATTTATTATACTTGACTACGTTTCGTAAATGTATAAATCTTTTTTAAGGTCGAATTTTATGTTTTTTCTCAATTGAATATTTGTTGTTGATATATATTGTTGATTTGTGCATGTATGTTACATTCTGCTTTTTTTGGGGGATGTTAGCATCCCCAAGGAGTTGTTTGAGGGGTTGCAGGCGATGGAGCAGGTCCTATGGTTGTATTTTCAAGTTTAGAGGTTATGGAGAACCAATTGGATTAAGCTTAGGTTTGAAAACTAAAAAAAGAGGAATTGAGACGGATTAGCAACGAAATTCAAAGATTCCGTTGCTATTCCGTCTCTAATTTTCGATGAATCAGCAACGGATCAGAGACGGAATGCATGAATTCCGTCTCTGATCCGTGGCTGATAAGAGACGGAACAGAGACGGAACAGAGACGGAATACATTAATTCCGTCTCTGATCCGTTGCTAATAAGAGACGGAACAATGGCGGAATGCATGAACAATTGTACCATTTAGAAAAATTTCCATTTCTGTTCCGTCTCTTTTCCGTTTCTAAATTCCGTCTCTAATTAGAAACGGAATCAGAATTCCGTTGCTGATTGAATCAGTGTCGACGATTTTAGAGATGAAATAAATTTCGTCTCTGTTCCGTTGCATATTAGGATTAGAGACGGAATTTATGCAAATCTGAGACGAAAATTTTCGTTTCTGATCTGCTGTTTTTTTGTAGTGGTCACAGCTCCGCTCCTCCCTGATCAGCTGCCACTCCTCCGTGCTCCCCTGCCGCGGACCTCCCTGCTCTGTTCTGCGCTCCCCTACCGCAGGTCCGCTCTCCTCCCTGCTCAGCTGCTCGTCCTCCTTCCTCCGCCGCTGCTACCTCCTCTACGTTTCTGCGTCTGGTGCCGCTGCTACTTCCTTGGCTGTCGCTGCTCACTCCTTCCTCCCGTTCTGGTCTATCTCCACTGAGCTCCTCCCCGTCTATATAGACGCGCTCGAATTGCCTTGCATGCTCACGGGATTACTATCTCGTGACCCCTACGCCCCCTACCCCTGTATCCCTACCGAAACCGACGCAGAGAATATTCTTTGCGTCGGTTTCGGGAAGGAGACGATGGGGGTGCGCAAATAGTCCCTTTTGAGAAGGCGCTATCAGCGCACCCCCCGAAATGTGTCACGTGGATCCATGTGAGCACCCTAAACCAATGATGTCCACGTGGAAAACAATAGCGCCTTCTCCGAAGGTGCTATTGGTGCTTCTCATCCACGTGGCCAGCCACGTCAGCAATAACGCCTTCTCATTAGGCGAGATTGCTTAGCGTGGGGAAAAAAAATTTCCACCCGTACTTACCTCTTTTAAAGTAAAAACTATACTACTTTGGTAAAAAATTATATTTGTATTTTAACGCTTTTTTTAAAACTATGGGTATCCCTACCCTCTGGGTGCGACTATTATATAGGGTCAAGTTTCTCCCACCTAAGACATTGACCAGGATAAATCACCAATAAGTTTTTATTATGACATTTTCCGCTATTTAAAAATTAACATATTTTTAAGGGTGTAAAATAATTTAGTAAACCTTATATTGTATAATTTCAATAACACCTGCGTGGAGCTTAGGGAAACGACTAGTTGATATATATATCTATCATATATATATAAGCACGAATACCAAGTTTTTGAGTGGTAATGAAATTTACTTCTTTGTCCATATATATCTATCATATTTACTTCTTTCCCCATATATATCTATGATATATATAAAAGCAACTATATATCTATCATATATATCTATCTATATACGCTACCTCTTCAACATTTTGAACACTGCCTCTTCAAATCGATCAATAACTCAGCGACTCTCCTACCTCTTCAAATTGATCAACAAGTCAACTAATCAATGACTCTCCTTCCTCTTCAAATCATTCATTCTTTGCTTTCCTTCATCGACTCATTCGTTGCTTTCCTTTACTCTTCGATTCAAATGTGAGTTAATCCACCCTTCTTCTCCAATTTCTATTTTTATTTTTTAGGAGGGGTTCGATTCAAATGTGAGTTAATCATTTTGTCTATATGATTCAATTTGATTCATGGTTTTTGTAAGAAACTTGGGTCTAATCCACCCTTGATTCAATGTTGAATTTAACACCAAAAGCCCTATTTCATCTGGTCTATATGGTTCAATTTTATAAATAATTTACTTCATGACAAGGAGCATCCACCTTTTTTGCAACTGTACTTTTATGATACTGATCATGAAGTGCAAAACCGAATGTATTGCTCTGATGGGATATATATGGGCAAAGAAGTAACGACGATGGAGCGTGCTGTGTGGGCCATAGCATGGTTGCGTACCCTGTAAGAGCTCGAGAATGAGGCCCTGGTGCATGTAAACTCGAGTGCAAACAATGAAGGAAACGACGATGGAACGACCAACAAAGGCGGCGCCACCAACGGGCGCTAGTAGAGGATGTCCAAGACCCACAAAAATTTCCTTCTGAAGCTGATTCTGCCCACCAACAGTGCAAGAACAAGTCATCAAGCGAGCAATTTAAGGGATTCACTAGTTAGAGGACGGAGATAATGGGAAAGAATCTATAGTTGTTAACAAACAAAAAGGCAAAGGCAAACAATTAGTTACAGATGAACAAGACCCGCAAACACAAGGCCAACCCAATGCCATACAAAAGGAAACGTGCGACCCCTCCGAATGACCCACTAATACTAAAAATACAGGGAGTCCCACCTCCCTCAGTGGACTCGGAGCCCACATTTGATTGGGGCTTTACTGAGTCCACTTATTAGAGAACCTCCAACTCACTAAAGGTGGGCCCACCATTGAATCCAACGCATGCAACAGACTATTAAAAAGGAATACGAAGAGACTTAGGGCTACCCTCCCTGAGAATGTAGAGGTCAACTTGGCCCAAATGAACCAGAGCCCTCCGGTAGTATCCCTGATTGTCGACACACTACAAGGAAAATGAAATTTAGAAACGGAATTAGCAACGGAATTAAGTTCAGTTGCTAAAAAAAGTAGTTAGAGACGGAATTGAGACGAACTAATTCAAATACGGAATTGAGACGGATCATAGACGGAATTAGAGACGGAATTAGAGACGAAATTAAATTCCGTCTCTAAAAAATGGCGCCAACATTCCCACCAAAACTTTATTTTCTTATAACCGTTCATCAAATCTTGAGATTTGTGCGTGCTTGGATCAAGGTCCCCCCCCCCAAATCCCCAAATCCCACAAGTTCAGTCTCGGTCTTTGCTCTTCGATCGTCTCGTCTGTCTCCTCTTCGATCGTCTCGTCTCGTCTGTCTCCTCTTCGATCGCCTCGTCTGTCTCTGCTCTTCGATCGTCTCGTCTCTCCATCTCTCTCCGGTCACCGCCCCCCAAATCCCCAACCCCCAACAAGTCTCTCGTCTCGGTCTCTTGCTCTCAACTCTCTCTCTCTCTCTCGTCTCTCCGTCTCTTGCTCAACCAGTCACTCTAGTCTCTCTGGTCTCTCCGTCTCTCTCCGGTCACCGCCCCCCAAATCCCCAACCCCCAACAAGTCGATCGTCTCCGTCATCAGCTCTAAACTCTCTCTCTCTCTTGTCTCTCCGTCTCTTGCTCAGTCACGGCTCTTCGTTCTCTCTCCGGTCACCGCCAATCGCTCACCGCTGTCTGCTCTCACCGGTGAGCGATCTCTCATCGGTCATCTTCGCTCACCGCTCTCTCTCTTTCATTGCTCTCTGCTCTCTGGTCGCTCTAGGCTTACCGCTCCGCCCTCTGCTCGTCAAGGTAACAATCAAAAAAAAATAATTTAACACCCTAATTCTCTTCAAATTATATCTACTCACATTTTCATGTTGGTTTGGCTATCATGTGCATTTGTTGGTGTTCTTCACTTGATCTATTAAGTTACTATTGTGTATTTTGTTTGGTTTAAAAGTTTTTGTTCTGCTCTTCTCTTGCATGCTTGGTTGTTTTGTCGTTATGCTTGTTCTACCGAGTAACAATGAAATGTGAACTGCATTTCTCTGTTGTGATATGGGTTTTGTAGTTATGTTCATTTTGCCATGTTTTAGTTGTTGCAATGCTCATTGTGAATGACAGAGTTTTCCCTAATTGTATTTGTACAAGTTTTTACCTGTTTATATATATGGTTTAGGGTTTTAGATTAAAGCTTATAACTACAAGACTTTAATTATCTTTAAATCAAATTAATTCACAACGGTATATTCACACTTTTGTATATATGGTTTTGGGTTTTGGGTTTTAAGGTTTGCGTTCTTATGGTGGTTATTGTTGGTGTTGTTTGTGTGCTTACTGCTACTTCCACTGTTAAATTCACCTTACTTACCAATTTCTATCTATTACAGGACCTTGAGAGTACTTAAGTTCTTGTTGTTGGGAGAGTCATAGCTGACTTGTACATCATTGATTTAGTTTCCTTTACTTTGGAGCTTCCTCAGTCAGTTACGGTAAGTAATCAAAATTCATCATGGCATCATAGACTTGGTCATCCTTCGGCAGTTGTAACTAAAAAGTTAATTCCATTGATTCTAGGTCATGTTCCTATTAGTTCAGATTTTGATACTATGTAGGAATAAGATTGATTGAAACAAAAAACTATTTTTGGTGCATTGGGTTTCTATGTGATTACCTTGTTTTCTTAATTTTTTGAAGATTGGTCTTACATTATTAAGTTGGTTTGATTTGATTTGAAATGTAGATCGTTTAGCTAAGTTTGTTTGCAACTGTGCACAAATTTGGATGTCATGCTAGAGATAGGTGCTGCAAATTGTTTAGGGAGCTTTGGTTGCCATTAAGCAACAAGCATTCACTGGTTTTCGAGCTGCCAATACTGAAAATTTTGTTATATTTTATTTCTTAATTTACATTATTTGATATTGTTATGCCACATTTTTTCATGTTTTGCCCACTATATTTGATTCACTTGTGTGTATATGCATGTGTGTAGAGAAAGCTACCAATAGAGTAGGTATAGATGAATAGTACCTATAATTATATAATTTCTACTACTAGGTATGGTTCAAAAAACTAGGATTACTCTTTCAGTTAATGTCGCTATTTCAAATAAAATTTCAAGAGAATTGAATAAACATATAACCTTAAGGAGGTACGAGTGAACAAGTAGTAGGAGCTTTGATACTATGTGGTATTTGTATGCGTCTTATAACTTATGATTTATTTATTTTTTTGAACTCCTTGTTGCTTTTATTTTTACGATCAATTATCATACTATGTTTGGTATCAGTCATGTACCGTGCTAGGTATTAAGAAAGTTGTTTCCAACCCTCTTTATTCAATGGCTTGAAGCAAAGCCTTTTCCTCATGTAGTTAGGTAGGTCCTCAGATTCCCCCTTCTAATAAATTATGTTAGTTAGACACACAAGTAGCCATGTATCGTCGGAAATTATGATACTAGTTGACTAATTTAATTGCACAATTACAATAGGAAAGTCGTCTACAAGCCAAGACTGGATGTACAACCGTCTCGACAATGGCTTCGTTCGAATTGAATTCGCGGTGAAGGTTAAAGAATTCATATAATTTGCTAAGCAACATTGTCCTACATACCAAAGTGAAAGGAAGATTAGATGTTCGTGCAATTATAAGAAATGTCGACTTGTACCGTACCTGGACGTCGAAACGGTTGAGTACCACATATGTAGGTATGGATTTGTTTCGGGATATCGCTGTTGGTACGAACATGGTGAGAACGGAGATGAAGGCCCGCAAAACTTTTACCAAATGGATAACCATATTGATGATGTTGATGTGGGAGGAGACGATCCGACAACATACCGCGAGATGCTACACAACGTAGCAGGTCCAAGTTTCAATTGGAATCACGTGGAAGAATCACCAAACCCCCAAGCACGCCAACTATATGACATGATAGAGGGTAGTAGCGAACATTTGTGGCCCAGTTGCGAAACCATGACAACGTTGTCCGCAATGGCAAGATTACTTGCAATCAAGTCAGAACATCATATATCTGAACGAGGGTATAATGAAATCATAAAATTCATGAAGGATTGTTTGCCAAATGACAATTCATTGGTTGAAAATTTTTATGCCACTAAAAGACTAATGCGAGGTCTAGGTCTACCTGTTGAGAAAATAGATTGTTGTGAGGACTAATGTATGATTTATTGGGGAGTGGACTCTGAGTTGACATCAAGTAAATTGTGTGGGAAATCACGCTACATTGCACAGCGACGAGGTCGTGGCCGGAACACCAAAAAACGCCCTTGCAAAAAAATGTACTACTTCCCTTTGGGCCCTCGGTTGCAACGATTGTATGCGTCTGAGTCAACGGCAAAACATATGCAATGGCATGGAGAACATTCCTCGCCAGAAGATGTTATGCAACACTGTTATGATTCGATAGCTTGGAGACATTTTAATAATGTCAATAGAGACTTCGCCACCGAGGTTCGGAATGTTGGTTTAGGATTGTGCACTGATGGTTTTCAATTATTTGGGATTTCAGGAAAATCGTACTCTTCATGGCCCGTAATATTGACTCCTTACAACCTTCCACCGTCGATGTGCATGAAATCTGAGTTTATGTTCTTAACGGTTATCGTTCCTGGACCGACCAACCAAAAACAGAAAATCGACGTGTTCCTTCAGCCGTTTGTGAAAGAGTTGCAAGATTTATGGAACAACGGGGTGATTACATACGACGTGTCCACAAAGACGAATTTTCTCATGCGAGTGGCCCTTTTATGGATTGTTAGTGACTTCTCTGCGTATAGCATGTTGTCTGATTGGGGCACACACAGTAAGATGGCTTGTCCATATTGTATGGAGGATACAAATGCATTTCAATTGCGAAATGGTGGAAAGACATCGTGGTTCGACTGTCACCGTCGTTTCTTGGCGAAGGCATCACCATTCAGGAAAGACAAAAAAAATTTCCTCAGAGGCAAAATGGTCATAAATGACGATCCGCCCGCTTTGCGTTCTGGTGATAAAATTTTGGCAGAAATTGTATCCTTAGGCTTGATGAAGGTGACAGAAATCGGAGCTGATTCTGTGAATGGGCGGATAGCTAAGAATTCGGGATGGAGAAAAAAAAGCATTTTCTGGGACTTGCCGTATTAGAAGACAAACTTGATCCGCCACAACTTAGATGTCATGCACATCGAAAAAAATGTTTTTGATAACATATTCAACACTATTATGTGTGTACCGGGCAAGAGTAAGGACAATGCGAAAGCGAGACAAGATATTCGTGAATATTGTCACTGACCTTCTCTACACATTGATTCGGCGACAAATACTTACATCCTCGGATGCTATGCTCTTGATACATCAAAAAAATAAAAATTGTGCGAGTGGGTTGAAAAGTGTTGTTTTCCTGATGGTTATGCTTCGAATCTAGGTCGATGTGTGGATCCAAAGAAATAGCAAATGTTCGGCATGAAGAGTCATGATTGTCATATTTTCATGCAACGGTTGATACCAATTGCATTCAGAGAACTCCTCCCAAAACCCGATAAAAAATATCGTGTACATATCAAGGCGAGTTAAGTATAACAAAAGTTTCATATACATGTAATCAGTGTTTTATGGTCCCCATGACCCAACAAAAGTAAAATAAATACATATTGATATCACACACGAGTTGGCTCCACAATCTCATAGGTAGTCGCCCAATAGCTCCTTGCCTTTACTCGTCGAAGGATCTACATTCAATCACCCAACAAATACAATGACGAGTCCAGTGAGTAAAACCCCAAGAGAAGTCCACACAATATTCATAAATAAAACGTATAAACTACGAGACATGCAAATATAAATAGCACACTACAAGTAAAAGCAGTAGCGTGAAATAAATAAGCAACATATACCAATTAAACTAGTTGAAAAATAAAGCATTAATCAATAAACATACGTATAATCATGAGAAAACCCTGACCTACACCACCCAGTAATCGATAAATCAATTAAGAATCATGTATATACTTACAGGTTTACAGTGGCTAAACCCTAACTTCAGTAAACGGCATGGTCCTTTGCCGACGTTGTTACACATCAGGGCCACCCTAATCCCTCCCGACAATCATAGATATATTTTTCTGCCATCACACGAGCATTATCATAAATAACCTGTGCATGCGATTTAGTTGTAGATTATCAATTTTATTTCATGAATATTGTGTGGACTTCTTTTGAGATTTTACTCACTGGACTTGTCACTGTATTTGTTGGGTGACCGAGTGCAGATCTTTCGACGAGCAAGGGCAAGGGCTAAGAGGTAATGGGCAACTACCTCTAAGATTATGGATCCAACTCTTGTGTGACTATAGTATGTATGTATTTATATTTTTTTTCAGGTTTTAGAGACTGTAGAACACTGATTACATGTATTCTTAAACTCTTCAAAAAAAATAGCTTGAGTACTTAAAGCTAGGGTAGAGTGAAATATTTCTTTATATAACACATTTTAAATAATATATTCATTGGTATCTTAGCAAAATTACTATTGGTTTTAATTATGGTACTATTTATAAAGTATTTTCTAAAATTAAGATTAATCTGGTGGTTTTTGTGTTTTGAGATTTTATACTAGTCATCGTAAGAGTGATGCTTGCCAGTGAAGATTGAGAAAACATATATTGCGTACTGGCCTTAGTATTGAACTTTAAGTTCTAAGGGGTATCGCATTGGGTGGTTGACTTATCATTACAGGATAATGTATTTTTTCCAAATCATTCCATTATATCATAACTTTCGTTTACTTGCGGGTAATATGTTTCTATTAGAAGATCACTTCTATTTGAAAAACTTATATTATTTAAAGTTAAGATGAACTAAGTTTAAATTAGCATATAAAAATGAAAAGAGAATATGATTGAGAGTATTCATTTGCTCGAGATGGCAAAATGTTGAGTTTGTGGGCATTTGACAAATCAATAATTAGATATGTTTTATAGTGTAATTTAAGTTGATTTTAGATATAAATGATAATATTACACTAAGTATTCTCTGGTTTTTGTAGTTTCAGGATTTAATTAGGAAAAATGAAGAAATGAAAGAAAAAAAAAACAAAAAGAGCGAAATAGTAAACTGGAGAACAAAGCTAGCGATTTGCCAATGATATTGAATTACAAAGTAATCGCTAGGAAAATCTGCAGGAGAGAAGAGCCAACGAATCATCTGCGAATTGAGAAATACACTAGGAATTGTTAGATGAATTGGTGGAGCACAAAGAGTCAAATCTAGTGATTTTCTTAGCTAATTGTGAACAAATTGGATTCGTTGATAAATCGATGAAGTCGGTGATGAGTTTTTAGATAAGAACAATAAGTTTTACTTTATCTATGATATGTATACTTAAGGAAATTATAAATAGGACCTAGAGCTTTGAAATTAGCAACGTGGGAAACTCTCTTTTAGCCCTCTATTAAGTTTTAGATTTAAACTTTTTTCAATTAAGTTTGAGTTCATTATTTTTTGGAGATTCAAAACTTATTTAATAAAAGTATTTTATACTAATGTCTTTCTGACGTGAATTGAATTAGAACTTGCTAAGAACTAGAGAAGGAAATAGAAGACTAAGAACTTCTACTACTACAACCTACTACAAAGGAGAAGAGAAGAAATGAGATAGTTGGAATAAGAAGTTTTCATTCAACTTGGTGTTCTTACAATGAGGTTAGCACCCTCTATATAGGCCATTTGGTGATGATGATAAATGTACTTTATACAATGTGTACAAGTAACACATACACCCCATGTCATACAACACATTACAAGTAATTTTACAATACATGGAAGAGTTGGTGTACATTGGAAATGGTTACAAGTAACATGACAATACATAAACAAGTGGAGGTATTATTAAGTAAGAAATACAAGTTACATGACTACTCAATATGTTGGTGTACATGTATGGTCATCCATATTCCACAACACTCCCTCTTGGATGACACTTGCTTAGAGATTGTGCCTCGTTAAAACTTCTACTAAGAAAAACCCTGTGGGAAAAAATATAGTAAAAGAAAAAGAGTACACTATTCTCATAAATATTAATAAGGGTATAATATTGTTAAGATTGCCTCATTAAAAACCTTGCTAGGAAAACTCAATTGGATAAAACCATAGCTAAGGGAAAAAGAGTGCAATACACTAATCAATAACTCCCCCTCATGTGAACATGGGTGAAACTTGTTCAGTTTCTTTACTTGCAATGCCTTTAAGTTTACGCAAGCCAATACCATACGTAAGCCTTTTAAATGTCGTAGTTGGTAAAGCTTTTGTGAATAAATCAGCAAGATTATCACTCGATCGGATTTGCTTGACATCAATTTCACCATTCTTCTGAAGCTCATGCGAATAAAAGAATTTTGATGAAATAAGTTTTGTTATGTCCCCTTTTATGAATCATTCACTTAATTGTGCAATACATGCTGCATTATCTTCATATAATATGGTTGGATATTCTTTTATTGAAGGCAATCCACATGATTCTTGAATATGTTCAATCATGTTTCTCAACCAAACACATTCACGACTTGCTTCATAAATTGCAAGTACTTCAGAATGATTGGAAGAAGTAGCAACCATAGTTTGTTTTACTGACTTCCATGATACAACAGTATTACCACAGGTGAATACATATCCCGTTTGAGAACGGGCCTTATGGGGATCAGATAAAAATCCAGCATCGGCATAACCTTAGAGATTCAATTTTACCCCTCTCGAGTAAAATAAACCCATGTCACTTGTTCCTCGAAGATATCGAAAAACATATTTAACACCATTCCAATGTCTTCGAGTTGGTGATGAGTTGTATCTTGCAAGTAGGTTAACAACAAAATCAATGTCTGGTCTTGTACAATTTGCAAGATACATAAGTGCACCAATTGCACTTAAATATGGTACATCCGGACCAATTAACTCTTCATCACTTTCATTAGGTCGAAATGGATCCTTATCCACTTCAAGTAATCTGACAACCATTGGAGAGCTCAATGGATGTGCCTTGTCCATATAAAATCTTTTTAATATTTTTTCAATATAATTTGATTGATTGACAAGTACTCAACTTGAAAAATGTTCAATTTGCAAATCAAGACAAAGTTTTGTTTTTCCAAGATCTTTCATCTCGAATTCCTTTTTCAAGTATTCGGATGTTCTAACGATGTCATCGTGGTTTCCCACTATATTTAAATCATCAACATATACAGCAAAATCACAAATCCTGTTGATGATCTTTTAATGAAGACACATGGGCAAAGCGGATTATTTACATATCCTTCTTTCAGTAAATAATCACTAAGACGTTTGTACCACATTCGTCTGGATTGTTTCAACCCGTACAAAGACCTTTGTAATTTCATAGAATGCATGTTATAAGGTTTTGATTTTATTTCATTGGATATTACAAATCCATCAGGGATTTTCATATATATCTCACTGTTTAGGGATTCGTACAGATATGCTGTAACGACATCCATTAAATGCATATCAAGCCCTTCAGAGACCGCAAGGCTTATCAACAACCGAAATGTGATTGCATTTATAACAGGAGAATATGTTTCCTCATAATCAATGCCAGGTCTTTGTGAGAAATCTTGAGCTACAAGTCTTGCTTTGTACCTTGTAACTTCATTTTTTTCGTTTCTCTTTCGTACAAATACCCATTTATATCCAACAGATTTTACGCCATCTGGCTTTTGGACAATCGGTCCAAAAACCTCTCGTTTCCTTAACGAGTTTAGCTTTGCTTGGATAGCATCTTGCCATTTTTGCCAATTAGGTCTTTTTTTTTACATTCATCCACTGATCGTGGTTTTGGATCATCATCATTTTCACATATTTCAAAGGTGAAAGCAAATGTATCATCAGGAACAATTTCATTTCGATCCCAAATCTTACCAGAGTTTAAATAATTTATTGGGATCTCATTATTTTCATCGTTTTCCTCTTTTTCTAGAGGAAGTTGTTCCTCATCAGAATCAACTTGTTCTGACAAACCCTTATCAAAGGATTTTTGTGCTTTCTCATGAGTATTTTGATTTGTATTTATTTTTACTCATGTTTTCCTCTTTCGAGGAATTGTATCATTTGAACCAACCGGTCTTCCACGCTTTAAGTGTTTCGTTGAATCTTGTGCATTTTATTGCATAGAGACATTAATTCTTGCAGGAGCATTTACAACTGGAATATGTGATTTTGTCACTTGTTTTGCGTCATTAAATGCATCTGGTAATTGATTTGCGATTTGTTGCAAATGAATGATCTTTTGAACTTCAAGTTCACACTGATTTGTGCGTAGATCATAATGTGATAAAGTTGATGCATTCCAAGCAATTTCGCGTCATTCCTTTTGAATTTGCTTCTTATCTCCCCCTAATGGTGAGAAAATTGCTTCATCAAAGTGACAATCAACAAAACATGCAGTAAATAAATCCCATATTAAGGGCTCAAGATATCTTATAATGGACGATGAGTTAAATCCAACATAAATCTCAAGTTTTCGTTGTGGACCCATTTTAGTTCTATTGGGAGGTGGTATAAGAACATACACTGCACAACCAAAAATTCTCAAGTGTGAAATATTTGGTTGTTGACCTAAAATGAGTTGCATGGGGGAATATTCATGGTATGCAGTAGGCCTATAACGAATGATAGATGATGCATGAAGGACTGCATGTCCCCAAACTGAAGTTGATAACTTAGTTCTCATGATTAAAGGTCTAGCAATTAATTGAATGCGTTTAATCAGAGATTATGCCAAACCATTCTGGGTATGCACGTGTGGAACATAGTGTTCAATGGTAATTCCTATAGACATGCAATAATTTTTAAATGCTTGAGATTGAAATTCTCCGACATTATCAAGACGGATGGTCTTGATTGGGTTGTCAGGGAATTGTGCTCTTAACTTAATGATTTGTGCTAAAAGTCTAGCAAATGCAACATTGCGGGTTGAAAGCAAACAAACATGTGACCACCTAGTTGATTCATCTATCAAAATCGTGAAATATCTAAATGGTCCACAGTGAGGATGAATAGGTCCACATATGTCTCCCTGAATGCGTTCTAAGAAAACTGGGGATTCCACAACAATTTTACTTGGGGATGGTTTAACTATCAATTTACTTTGAGAACAACTAGCACAATTATAATCACCAGCTGAAAATATTTTGTGACTCCTTAAAGGATGTCCATGCGAATTATTAATTATTTTTCACATCATTGATGATTCTGGATGACCAAGCCGGTCATGCCATAAAATGAATGTCTTTGGATCATTAATTTTCTTATTTAAGACGACATTCGTTTCGACATGCCTTATATGGGTAAAATATAATCCAGAGTATAAAGCTGAGAATTTTTCTAACACTTCTTTTTTCCCATTTGAAACCAATATGACATAGAGAAATTCTCTATTATTTTTGTTCACGGTTTCAATGTGGTATCTATTTTGTCGAATATCTTCAAAGCTCAGTAAATTTCTTCTGGATTTTTCAGAGTATAAGGCATTGTCAACATGAATTGTTGTTCCCCTAGGCAACATAATATTTGCTCTTCCATAGCCATTAATCAAATTGGATATGTCATATATTGTTTGAACATTAGCCTTAGCTAAGTTCAAACTAGAGAAATATTCTCTGTTTTTAAGGATTGTATGCGTTGTAGCACAATCAGCAAGACATATATCGCTCTTATTTGATTCATGATTTGAACACATGATTTGTTGATCCATCTGGACAAATAATGTTTGACAAATTAGAAAAGAGTTATATTTCATTGATAAAAACTCATAATATTTTGCCTTTGATTTTGAAGGCATGGTAAAGGTCACAAAAATTTTCGAGTATATATATGACAATATTTAGGCAAAATAGCCTTTCATATATGACAAAAAAAATGTCACAATTATGAGCGCTCATTGTCAATAATTATTTACCCTTTGTAGTGGTGCACCACTTTTGTTCCACCTTTTGTTGGAATTGTCAATACGACCTTTACCTGATATTTTCACATTTTCCACGTCCATAAGCTTATTATTGCGATCATGATCATTAGATGCAACATATGCTTCTTAATTTGAAGCTGAACTAATTGGACGAGATCGATATTATATTTATAATATCTCATTATTTAACTCAGCTACCATGAGAAAAGAAATCAATCCTTAATATTTATTGGATTGACGTGCGCACTCGATATTTGTTGTAGCAATAAATCGAGGTGGGCCACGTGACCTTCTTTTTAATGTCTCATCAGTCATATTTCCACATAGCCTCAACATAGAGGTAATTAAAATTGCGGAATTATAATTAATATTTGACTGATTAAATTTTGTAGCTTGAGACTCAACCATTCATTTTGAGCTTTTGGACCATTACCTTTTTTGGTATTTATATATTTATAACTCCATAAGGTGAAAATATATATGAAATGTTCACTTTTCAAATCTCTAAAGAGATATTGGCAAATGATTGTGTACAACATACAGCCTTGCATAGATGCAAGCTTTATTCATAATTTGTAATCTAATTATCATGACAAGAATTATAATAAGGTAACAAATCAAACTATGGTTGATTAGTATTTTGAAAGTAAATATAATATAAAATAATTTTCTCTTTTCTTTTATGTAAAAAAAAAACATAACATATGATTAAGTATATATTCACAACTTGATTCATTAATAATCAAATGAACTATTCGTATGAGTTGGTGGGATAACCTCTAGGTTGGGTGGCGAGACAAATTTTGCTTAATGTCATGCCTCCTCGAACGGGATAACCTGTCTCCCTTTCAATGTTTAGCTTTACCGGGGACAAGGCTTACCCACTATCAACTAAAACTCATAGCATTATTTGTATTATAAAATCAAGAATAGAACGATAATTAATCGTTTGTAGTTTTAAGAGAAAAATAGTTATGCCACATATTGACTTTTGATTTTTGATGTAGAAGATCGTACAAGACGCAACTACAGAGCATATTTTCGCAATCGGTGACGTTAAAATGTATAGTATATGAATAAAGTATGCATATAGAAGTGATGCATGTAATAAAAGGAATCAACCATGATAATATATAAATAAATTGAACTTATTTAAATAACAAAAGTTATACCTTCCTAGCTTTGTCTCCTTAACAAGCCTTATTGAACTTCAAGATCTCCTTAATGCTAGAGCAAGCTCGTGCTGATAACATGTTGTGAATTGAATTAGAACTTGCTAAGAACTAGAGAAGGAAAATAGAAGACTAAGAACTTCTACTACTACAAACTACTACAAAGGAGAAGAGAAGAAATGAGATAGTTGGAATGAAAAGTTTTCATTCAACTTGGTGTGTTCTTACAATGAGGTTAGCATCCTTTGTATAGGCCATTTGGTGATGATGATAAATGTACTTTATATAATGTGTACAAGTAACACATACACCCCATGTCATACAACACATTACAAGTAATTTGACAATACATGGAAGAGTTGGTGTATATTGGAAATGGTTACAAGTAACATGACAATACATAGACAAGTGGAGGTACTATTAAGTAAGAAATACAAGTTATATGACTACTCAATATGTTGGTTTACATGTATGGTCATTCATATTCCACAACACTTTCAATTATTTGTTTATTACAATGTTTATTATTAATATGTGCGAGTAGTTTATTATTCTAAACAATACTTTGGACATGATTGTAAAACGCTCATTAATTTATTCATATTGTAGAATTTATCTACTTAAAGCTTTAATCCAATCACACACGTTAATCACGGTTTTAATAAGTTATTTTTTCGTATTACAACTAATGATTCTTTGTATTGGGTGCAAAGTGGCTAATATATTTCTTAGTATAGAGTTTCTAAATCTATATATATGATTATTGATAACAATTATAGTAGTAACTAGGATTAATCTATAAGGCTATATTATCCGAGTGAATGTTTTAGATGATTGTGTTCTAGGTTATTCAATAACTAGCATAATTTTGATTTTTATTTAGTTTAGATTATGTATGACTTTTATTAAGTGTCAATGCTACCGTATTTCTATTTTATTGCGTTTTATCCAATAAGTAGAGTTACAAGGTAAGCATATGACTTATTTTCATTGACTATAAAAGTCGATAGTTTGCTAAAGGCTATCAACCTATTATGATTAAAGTTTAATGATTTAGAGTCATTATATAAATATGATGATTGATTATGACTATGCTTTAATGAAAATGTCTAGATATGACGGTTTACATATCATAGTCTAAGCTGTATTATTTAGATATTTAATTTATATTGATTATTTGATTGTTTGTTTGAATTACATTAAATTAGTTTATCGAATTTAAATTGTCTATAGTTTAATTAATTGATTGTTTTATTTCTAGATTAATAGCGTTTAATTCCCGTATTAATTAGATTAGTTAAATTAAAGCAAATTAAATCCAATAAAACTTTAAGAAAGCCTTAATTCTAAAGAGATTTGCAAAATCCATGTGGAAACGATATCACATTTATCACTACTACAAATAATAAAAAAATACAAGAAACTATTGTTCGCACTTGACACGTGTCATATACGTAGTAAGGGAACACTAATGCTAGACAATATAACTTGAATAAATGACCATAACTAATGATAATTATAAGTTAAGATGAATAAATAAACTTCAATGTAACTCATATTGGTCGGATATACTAGTAATGGCGCTCCTCGAGATGCACGTTAGGACGCGGGCACAAGGTGTCGGGTAGTCGGGGGTTTATGGGACCACTAATATGTCAACAATGAAACTAAATACACTAACCACATGAATTTGAGTGTCTAAGCTTGTAAATTTAATTGATATGGATTAATTAGACTATAATTTGAATAAACAAATTGGAGATCATTGATTTGTATGGAGACGATGAAGATGTATATGAATCCTATGATAAAATAGTAACTAGTGGGTGGAGACATCCATTCTTCAAGTGGGACAAGTGGTACGTTTTGAGTGAGGACACATGTTCTAGTAATTAACTTAGTTAAATTAAGGATTTGCTTAATTAATCAATTTGCTAATCTAAGTATATAAAAGACAAACTTTGGTTTTCATGCAAACAAGAGAAGGAATATCCAAAATTCTTGAGAGCAAATAGAACTAGAACGTGCTAAATTTTTTGAACTTCAATGGTGCCTAAGCTTGGAGAATCAAACTACAAAGGATTAAACAATAGGTAACAATTTCCACTCCTCATTAGTTTGGATTTCGATAAAAATATTTGCATGCATGACCTAGAGGTATTAAATGGTTTATGTTTGTTGATGACATTTTTTCTAAGATTGAAGATAAATCATATACATGTCATATAACTTTGGTTTCAAAAGAATTAAACCAAAGTTGCTAGTATAACCAATTATATTTATGAAGAATTAGCCAAACTTTGCAATGGCAGAACTCCCTTAATACTTATCATATTGGTATAATCTTTTAGTATGTTGTTGTAGGGTATGTTAAATGACTTGTGGCCAAAAATCACGATTTTTGGAGCTATATATTGGGACAAATAATTTTTACAATCTTGTTGGTCGGATTTGTTTTAATTTGAGCTATTTTGTTAAAGTTTCGATATCGTTTTCATTTTAAATCAGAATTTTGTAAATCAAACTTTTTTAGAAAGCTAAGACAGAGACCAACAACTTCTTTCCAAGGAAGTTTTTTGAGATTCAAACGTTTCACACCCAACGCTGCAACACATGACCGAAAATGAAAGTTTAATCGATTCTCTTGTGATCTTTGTTTGTGCACGTATCTCACACTTAGTATCACGATCAATCTTAAAATCAGTAAACAATTCTAAGTTATGCATATTTCTAATGCAATGAGAATTAACATTAATCTACCATACCATTATGAACACAGATCAATAATATAAGAAGAATAGTTCACTGTTATTGCATTCAACTTAATCATATCAGTACATGAGTACCCCTTGCCAATAGGAACACTACCCTTGGACAAGATAAACCTATCCGACTCATAGATAAGACGGAAACCTCTCTTATTAAGGTCGCCGAATATATGACTCTTACACATTTCAGGTACATAATAAACATTAATTAAATGTAAAAAAATTTCCAAAGTAATCTTGATATCCACCGTTCCTTTGCCAACCACCTTGGTGCAATTGTTGTTCGCCTCGCGCACTTCTTTACTAGTGGCAAGATCTTCGTAAAGACAACGGTCCATCAAATGTGTATGGTTCACTAGAACATTTTTGGTCTTTAATAGAGGTTTTAAAACCCCTATTAAATAGAATGTTATTAAATGTCATATGAAAATGTGTTATATTTTAATTTTTAATACATGTATTACATAGAGGTTGTTAGACCAGATGGACTTGCAATGACTTCAAAGCGTGTAACACTGCCACTTTCCTAAAGGAAATTTTGCTCTCTATACTGCAAGAGTCAGCAAATATCCTAAAGGATACGATGAAGTAAACACAACTTTCACTTTGCAGTAGTGAAAGATTAAAACAAGAGCAATTGCTGGTGAATTTCGAGATCATTTCTTCCTCCTCAAACCTCTCCTCTTATAGAGCATTGGTCATGATCAGTTGGAGAAGTGGAGCAGCCAAGCATTGATGCAATGGAGTTAATGGAGCAGCCAAGCATTGATGCAATGGAGTAGTGGAGCAGTAATTCCTTAATGGAGAGCAGTTTCAACTGCACCCACTAAGCCACTCTACTAACTACCCATTTAATCTCGAAAATGGTAAAAATTAATGGTAAAAAGTTTTACCCATGGTTAGCTTGCACACATATAGACACACACGCACGTGCCTCGTGCCAAGTGCTAAGTGCGCCTATAAAAGCGCCTAAAATGCGCCATATGCGCCGCGCCCGCGTGTGGCTCTCCGTGCATAACACTTGTATTTTATTTTACACACACTATGGTGCAATAGTATATATATACTCTTTAAACATGAAGTTCCTAACCAATGTGGGATTAAACATTTATTTTGAAAATGTTTAACAATCCCCCGCCATTTTCAAAATAATCAGATCATTCAATCCACGAAATCTCAAACATTATATGCATAACTAATGGTATCTTGCGATTTGAACCACTAACTTGTGAAAAGTTCATTACATCATATCAGAATTACATGGTAGATAAACTTTGAACCAATGATTATATTCGATATGTAGCATAAACATATCACGCATATAACTTACACCAACAAAAAGCCATAAATATCCTGACACATTCAACATTGGCCTTGTGTCCCGTATCTTCTCGTGAATGTCTTTGGAGCCAAGCCCTTGAACTCCTTGAAGCGGCCGCACTTCACATCCACATAGGTAGTCTCCATTCTAGTACCCCCGCAATTTAAGTACCTTTAGAAGACTATTAAGAGATCATCTCAACCTCCTCTCTTTACATGCAGGTACAGAGCACTAACAACCTTGGGATGGTTATAAAAATTTAGTGCTCACAGTCACTTTTATAATGAAATTGACTGCATTGAACTCAAGACTTAACGTAATGTTAGGCGTCGAGTTGAGTTTTCACTATTGGTGACCTATAATTTATGGGCTTGAGACCCATCCCCCTTGATGTTTTATTCACCAAGTTTCTTGGCAATCCTTTAGTAAGGGGATCTGCCAAGTTTTGACTAGATTTCACATAGTCAATCGTGATAACTCCTCTTGTTATCAATTCTCTAACACAACTATGTCTCAGTCCAATATGTCTGGACTTACCGTTGTACATTTGGCTATAAGCCCTTGCCAATGTGGCCTGACTATCACAATGGATAGAGATCGGAGCTACCGGTTTAGGCCACAATGGTATCTCGTGTAATAATTCACGTAGCCATTCGAACTTCTTTTGAAGTCGAGGCCAATGCAATAAACTCGATTCCATGGTAGAACCAGCCATTAAGGTTTGCTTCTTTGAAGCCCACAAGATTGCACCTCCAGCAAGTGTGAAAATCCACCCACTTGTGGATGCATGATTTTGATCTTTCACAATCCAACTTGCATCTGAAAATCCTTCTAATACCGAAGGATATCCACTATAGCATAAACCATAGTTGATTGTTTTCTTCAGATATTTCAAAACTCTTGAATTGCAAACCAATGGAACTCGCTTGGATTAATCAAATCTACTCAACTTGCCTCTTGCCAAGGCAATATCTCGGCCTAGTGCATGTCATTGCATACATTAAGCATCCAATTAATCTAAAATACTCCGGTTGTGAAACTGGATTGCTGTATTTTTCACTAGCTCAATACTTGAATCTAGTGGGGTAGAAACAGGGGCACAATTCAAGTGATTGAATCTATTGAGAACTTTCTCAATATAATGAGATTGAGTTAGAGTAATACTCCCTCATCTCTTACAATCTGAATTCCGAGTATGACATCGACTTGCCCCATATCTTTCATTTCAAAGGCTTGAAAGAAACCTTTTAGTCAACTGAACTTGTTCCAGGTCAGTTCCAAAAATCAGCATGTCATCTACGTAAAGACAGATAATGACACCATTGCCTTTTCCATCAAACTTGCTATATGCGCACTTATCAGATTCATTTATTTTGAATCCAAAAGCAAGTACAACTGGTCAAATTTTTGGTGCCCTTGTTTTGGTGCTTGCTTTAAACCATACAATGATTTTCGCAATTTGCACACTTTATTCTCATGACCGGGCATAATAAACCCTTCAGGTTGTTCCATGTATATTTCCTCATCCAATTCTCCATTTAGGAACGTTGTTTTAACGTCCATTTGGTGGATGACCAGCTTGTTTATAGCTGCAATTGCAATAAGCAATCTAATAGTAGCAATTCTAGCTACTGGTGAATAGGTATCGAAATAGTCTATTCCATGCTTTTGGGTGAAACCCTTAGCAACCAATCTCACTTTGTGTTTTTCAATGGATCCATCAACTCTTCTTTTCCTTTTGAAGAGAAATTTGCATTTAATGGGTTTACACTCAGGAGGTAGATCAACTAGCTCCCAAGTGTTATTTCCCATTATTGAATCCATCTCATCATTTAATGCCTCTTTCCAAAAAGCTGCATCTCTTTCTTTCATTGCCTCCTCTATCTTGTTTGAGGATCGACTTCCGTATTAAAACAATACGAATTTGTCTAGTTATCGTTTCTCTACTTCTTTCAACTAGGAATGTATAGAAATCGAACCAAATGACTTAATTTTCCGAGCTCGTTTGCTCCTTCGAAGTTCAGGAACTTCTACTAATTCTTTGTCATTTTCAATTTCTATGACTTCCTTCCCTTTTTGGTTTTCTTCGGGAATGCCTTTGGTGACAGATTTAAATCTTGTCTCGTCAAAGATTGCATCCCTTGATTCAATTACAGTGTTTACTGAAATCGAATTATTAGGCTCAATTACCATGAACCTATATGCCTTACTGTGTTGTGCATATCCAATAAATATGCACTCCACTCCCTTTTCACCCAATTTTCTCTTTTTGGGTTCAGGTACTTTTACTACTGCTCTACAGCCCCAAACTCTTAAATAATTAAGATTTGGTTTTCGCTTATTCCAAAGCTCATATGGGGTGACTTTATTCCTCTTTTGTGGAATTCTATTCAAAATATGGCATGCAGTCAGCAATGCCTCTCCCCAAAATCCACTACTCAAACCAGAGTTTGATAGCATAGCATTAACCATTTCGGTTAAAACACGATTTTTTGGCTCAGCCACACCATTTTGTTGTGGTGTATAAGGGGCAGTAGTCTCATGGACTATTCCAGTGGATTCAAAGTACTTTGGATCATAGTACTCTCCTCCCCTATCAGACCTTAAACATTTTATAAAAGTCTCACATTGCAATTCAGTTTCTGCCTTATAGGCCCGAAACTTAACCATTGCCTCATCTTTGGAATGCAACAAATAAACATAACAGTACCTACTATAATCATCAATAAATGTTATAAAATATTTATTGCCTCCTATCGAGGGTGTACTATGTATGTCACATACATCAGAATGTATCAAGTCTAGCAACTTTGAATTTCTTTCAACATTAGGAAATGGATTTCTAGTTATTTTTGTTTTCATACATGTATTGCAATTTCCTTCATATTTATCAAAATAAGGCAGTAATTCCAGATTTACCATATCATATAATTTTCTGAAATGAACATGTCCTAATCTATGATGCCATAAAAATGAAGGAGACTCAACAAGATACGAAGAAACAACATTCTTATTAGATAAAGTGATTACATTGAGCTTAAACATGCCCTCATAAGCATACCCCTCCCTTGGAGAGTACAAACTTGTCAGCCTTAAAGACAAGCCTAAATCCAAATTTATTCAAAAGACCACCCGACACAAGATTATTCCTCACTTCTGGTGCATAATACACGTTAGTGAGTGTTACAATTTTGCCAGACGTAAACTTCATATCAACACTACCTATGCCTTTAACAGGGACAGTAGCATCATTTCCCATGTACAAGACAGTATTTTCATCTACTGCCTCCATGGTCTTGAAGAACCTCTTGTTCTTGCAGACATGTCGAGTAGCACCAGAATCAACCCACCAAGCCATATCATTTTCAACGACGTTGATTTCAGATATCATAGCAATGAGATCATCATTGTCGTTACCTGCACCTTTGGCAGCGCTAGAGGAAGCATGATTTTTTCCTTGCTTCCTCTTCCAATGATAACATTCGGACTTGAGGTGGCCATCTTTCCCGCAGAACCAACAAGTGACTTTCTGCTTCCTTTGATTCGATTTTGGTTGTTCGGTTTTCCCGAACCAAGAGCTTTTTGAAACCACCAGGCTTGTTAGGCCTGTTCAGGAAGGGCTTTTTGAACTTAGCTGCTTCCATCACATGCACCTTTGAAATCTCCTGAGCATTCTGCTCTTTTCATTTTCCTGCATGCGACAATCCTATTTCTACACGAAGATGGTTAGCAAGTTCATCAAGAGATATGTCCTCTTTTTTTATGCTTAAGAGTTCGTTTGAACTCCTTCCAAGATGGGGGCAGTTTATCAATTATAGAAGACACAACAATTGTTTCGTCCATGACAAGATTGTGTTGAGAGAAATTATTTCTAATCCTCTCAACTTCTCGGAATTGTTCCATGACAGACCTTTCATCAACCATTTTAAAATTAATAAACTTTGATATAAGGAATTTCTTACTTGTCGCATCCTCCTTATGGTACCTTGCCTCTAATTTCTCCCACAGCTCCTTGGCAGAGGGGACGTCATGGTAGAGGTCGAACAGTGAGTCCTTCATGGCGTTCAGAATGTGACCTCTGCAGGTGTGGTCATCCGTCTCCCATTTCTGCCTCTTCCTGATCTGCTCGACAGTTTCATCATCGGACTCCATCGGTTTCGGTGTATCCAGAACATACACCAAATGAAGCGCCACCAGTAGGAAATGCACTCGCTTCTGCCACCTCAGAAAATCGCCTTCATCAAAGCGATCCAGCTTCACAATGTTAGCCGACAGTTCTTTGATTGAAGCCATTGCAACGACAGCAAAAAATTTCCTTTAGATTGTTAGACCAGATGGACTTGCAATGACTTCAAAGCGTGTAACACTGCCACTTTCCTAAAGGAAATTTTGCTCTCTATACTGCAAGAGTCAGCAAATATCCTAAAGGATACGATGAAGTAAACACAACTTTCACTTTGCAGTAGTGAAAGATTAAAACAAGAGCAATTGCTGGTGAATTTCGAGATCATTTCTTCCTCCTCAAACCTCTCCTCTTATAGAGCATTGGTCATGATCAGTTGGAGAAGTGGAGCAGCCAAGCATTGATGCAATGGAGTTAATGGAGCAGCCAAGCATTGATGCAATGGAGTAGTGGAGCAGTAATTCCTTAATGGAGAGCAGTTTCAACTGCACCCACTAAGCCACTCTACTAACTACCCATTTAATCTCGAAAATGGTAAAAAGTTTTACCCATGGTTAGCTTGCACACATATAGACACACACGCAGTGCTAAGTGCTAAGTGCTAAGTGCGCCATATGCGCCGCGCCGCGCGCGCGCTCGTGTGGCTCTTCTTGCATAACACTTGTATTTTATTTTACACACACTATGGTGCAAGAGTACATATATACTCTTTAAACGTGAAGTTCCTAACCAATGTGGGATTAAACATTTATTTTGAAAATGTTTAACAGAAGTTTTTTAAAACTCCTATCAGTTCCCCCCTTAATAGGGGTTTAAAAACCTCTATTAAATACCGAATTTGTTCTAGTGGTTGCGCCAGTATCCAACCACCACCCCACTTCATTTGCAACCGAATTGGTTTGGCAAAGCTTTGCTATGAGTTCCATGTCCATGTGCTCCATATTATGACTTGCCTTGACCACTTCCTTCTTCAACAGCGAGAGGAAGGGTCTTTTCCAAGGTTTTAGAATTAATCCATATGCACCAACAGTCTCATACCTGATGTTTGCGGATGACACAATGATCTTATATAAAGCTAATGATCACAATGTAGACACTCTTAAGCATATATATCTTGCAGGTGTACTCAATCATTTGGGGACAAAGAGTCAACACCAACAAGATCTCATTGCACTTCAGCAAAAACATGTCTTCACTGCTTAGGAGGCATTTACGGGAAAAAGCTAATATCAAAGATATGCAAGGAATATCTGGGTATTCAGCTAGTTCAAGGCCAGTCCAGAAAACAGATGTGTAATGGTGTGGTGGAGAGACTAAACAACAGGATCCTCACTTGACGCGAAAAATTCCTATCCCCAGCAGGAAAAAAAGTCCTATTGAAAGCAGTAGCCCAAGCCATTCCCAATCACTGCATGTCAATGTTCCTCTTTCCAAGAGGTACCATAGATGCCCTTACAGAAGCAATGGCAAGGTTTTGGTGGACTAATGTACAAAAAGACAGGGGAGTGCACTAGTGCTCATGGAGTAAAATGGCCAAACCATTAGGTTTGGGAGGTCTGGGCTTTAGAGATTTAAAGCTATTTAATATCGGCTTCCTAGCCAAACAATCTTGGAGGGTTACGAGAGAGGAAAATCAGTTGTCATGTGATTTTATTAAAGCAAAGTATTATGTTGGAGGTGACTTTCTGTAAGCTGAGATGGGTACAAGACCTTCATGGGCTTGTAAGGGCCGTATTGAAGGACAAAGATTGCTAGTTAATGGGCTTAGACGCAGAATAGGTAATGGGGCCAATACAAGAATTTGGGAGGACTACTGGATCGCAAAAAAGGAAAAAACCAAGTTGTGGGCACTGTGAAAGGAGGGACTTTTTTGGGTAAAGGATTTAATCGATCCCATCACTAGGGAATGGAATCGCAACTTGATAAGAGAGACATTCAGTAGCAGAGAGGCAAACTATATACCCGCGATTCCGATAAGCAGGGATGGTTGCATCGATAAAGTGGTCTGGCATTTCAAAAAGTTAGGCTTATCTTCAGTGAAATCTGCCTATGGTCTAGCTGTCCAATTAGACAAGGAAGGTTTTTGGGGAGGCACTATCGATGGCGAGGCAAGTCGACATGATTCTAGTTATGCATCCAATGCCAAGCTGTGGCCCAATCTATGGAAGATGAAGGTACCACGAAAAATCCAAGTATTTAGAACGTCCTCCCAACTAAACTTTATCTATGGAAGCGTAAATTGGTGCACGATCCCCTTTGTCCACCGTGTGGTAGGAAAGAGGAATCTCCCCACATGTGATGTTTCTTTGGCACCAACGTCCACTCATTTTGACTTAGATCCCATGATTTATGATATTCGCCATCCGTTAAGGGATAGAAACCCCATCTATATATTTCCGCCACATCTCTAGAACTTATAATCTTCGAGCTGATGCCCTCGCTAAGAGGGTGCTCAACGAGCGTTGTAATTGTACTTGGCTTAACCCTAGCCACTTAGCTACTCCATCACAGAGTTGCAACGAAAAGGAAATTAATAATAAGATATACTTGGACAAGTAAATGTTGCACATAAGTATAAATTTTTAATTCATTTTATATATTTTCAAAAAGAAAAAAAAATTGTTGAGATAAATTCAATTTCTCAATAAGTAGCTTACAATGACAGAATTAAATAGTTGAAAAAATCAACATAATTACTTTGATTTATTATATTTTAAGAAAAAAAAACATACTTTTGTTTTATGTTTTGAGAAATTTAATTATAAGCACAATATTTGATCCATTATTTAAAAAAAAAAAACAAAAACACGCCTTATACTACATTAGATTTATAATGTTGGTCATAACTATGTCCGATCGATTATATATCCTGGAATATAAATAACTTTTTATTTCCAATGTATGTCATTTTAAAAAGTGCTATATTTGAATATGCTCTTTAATTACAGAAAATCACTATTATTATTGTAGTTAACTCTATCTATGTAGAACGAACATTAATATACAACCACTACAAAAAGGACATTACATGGCTCTGCATAATTAGTTTCAAATACAGATAAAAAATGAGAGGTCTGAAGCCTATTATCTGTACTTAAAATAGAAAATGGTGGAAAGTTGTGATATACTGACAACCAACATAAATATTTTATCGCTCTTTATGAAATGGCCAATTAAATTGAGGCTTTGTTGTTGTCATCGTCGTCGTCATTGTCGTTCTAGAATTTCTTTTAAAAAAAATATTCGTACTAATTTATTATAAGCCCCAAAGAAGCAACATATCCTTCGCGAGCAACCTTAATTAGTCTTACTCATGATCAAAAACAGATTTAGTCAAATGTCATTCTCTTTTTGAGGCCTTTAATACTTTTTGTAAAAAGAAATCCTCAATTATAAGATATTTTTTGTGTATTCAAAATTGTAAAATGAGTTATTTCTAAAAAAAACTGCAAAATTAATGAACAAATATGCTACACTAAACGCACAACAAAATTACTTGTTGTTGTAAACTAAGTTGTAAGCCGACTAAAACTTGTAAAACTAAAATATGAGAAGCATAAACTAAAAACTACAATAACAAGTAGAGAAGAGGAGACAAGAGAGAAGAGAGCTAGTGTTGAGAAATGTATAGATTTTTATTCCAACATTAGTGTGTCCATTACAAGAGAAGGAACCCCTTTATATAGGGTCATTGTAATGATGAATGTGTACTTAAACAAAAATTACAAGATACATGTATAGTGTGTAAGTTACACCAAGATCATGTCACACAAGATTACAAGTAATTCAAATGGTATAAGTTACAATGACATGATCAAGTGGACTGTACAACGTGTGAAGGGATACAAGCAACATGGAAATGTAAGAGTCACACATGTTTGATTTACACATGCTTCATATCAGCTAGAGTCATCCAATTTACAACACTTCCCCTTTGATGAAACTTGTTGAGAGAATATGTCTCATCGATTCCTCTACTAAAAAATTCTTGTGGGAAAAAATCTAGTATAGGAAAAAGAATATATTATTCTCGTCAATCATGATTCATAGTATAATATTTGTTGATTGACTCATTAAGAACCTTGCTAGAAAAATCAAGTGGGACAAAATCATAGTTAAAGAAAAGAGTGCAACACGTTGATATACTTTGAGAGAATATATATATATATATATATGCATCATGAAAACCTCTACTAGAAAACCTTGTGGGAAAAACTTTACTATAGGAAAAAAAGTGCATTGCTCTCATAAACTTTATATGGAGTATAATATTATTTTGATTGTCTTATTAAAAATATTTTTAGAAAAACCAGTGGGATAAAACCATGCATAGCTAAGGGGAAAAGAGTATAATATACTAATCAATAAAACTCCTTTTGATCACCCCCTCATGTTGACATAAGTCAAGCACTTATTGTTTTTCAACAAGTCTTTGCAAACCCAAATTTACTTTTTGAGTGAAATAAATTAATTGATAAGCGACTATTTTACTTGAAAAATACTTTATTTCCAAATCAAGGCTAAATCTTTTTTTCCAAGATATTTCACCTTGAATTCTTTTTTCAGGGATTCAAATGATATAATGATGTCATCGTGATTTCTCATAATATTTAAATCATCAACATACGATGATATTATAATAAAGGCATAAATCCAAAGGATACGTTGAATCCTTACCAAAGAATTCTTATATCATTAGTATTTTATTTATTTTTACTCATATCTTATTTTTTAAAGGTTTGTATCATTTTAACCAACTTGTCTTTTACACTTTGAGTGTTTTGGTTCTTATGGATTTAGTTGCACATGGACATCATTTCATCGTGAGCTTTTAATGTTGAAACATATGATTTTTCCATTCTTATATATAGTACTTGTGTGACGGCCCCAGTTGCCCACAAACTGGGCCTGCCCGGCCTAAGCCTACCTGGACTCCCCGAATCAGCCTCGCAAGGTCAACGTAGGCCTAGTCGGTCTTCTAATACATCAATATCAGTTAATTCATAATTTTAAGTTGAGTTATTAATATTTTTGCAAGTTTTACAAGTTAGCAAAAGAAATTAATAATTAATATCAAACTTGTATATCAAGTGACATGTGTAGGGTGTATACAAAAGTGATATGCAAGTCATAAGCATCTCTTAAAACCCATAAAGTACCCTAAGAGTGATAAAAAAACATATATATATATATATGTAATACAAATAGTCAAAAAAACCTACAAAAGTGAGTAAGGGAAGGCCGCTCCGATGTCCTCATAGTAAATCACCTAATATCACACTAGAACAAATTTAACTTTTAATAGCACTTAATAGATAGAGGTTTTAATAAACCCCTATGAATTAGATTTAATAACACTTAATAGATAGAGGTTTTAATAAACCCCTATGAATTAGATAATTAGGCTTTTAATAGCACTAATTCATAGAGGTTAAAAAACCCCTATGGAAACTCTTGGTCAAGAACAACAAGTGACTCAACACTCTCACTCAACACTCTCACTCGCTCACTCGCGTCGCTCACTCTCGCGTCGCTCTCTCTCGCTCACTCGCGCACTCTCGTGTCACTCTCTCTCGACCAACAGCCCTCACTGCTCACTCTCGCCTTGCTCGCTCACTCGCCCAACACTCTCGCCCAACACTCTCGCTCGCTCACTCTCGCCCAACACTCTCGCACTCGCGTCCGTCAACTCGAATCGAGACAATTTCGCACTCGCAATCGGACCTTGCCTCTTCATCTAGGGTTTGGTCCGCCTCCACCTTGCCTTTTCTTCACCGCTCTCGGACCTTCTTCGATTTCAAGACCGCGTACGATCTGCAAGGTGAGACTCGATCGATCTCAAACCCTAACGAGTCGATTCGATGAATCTGTGAGTCTTCTCTCGATTGTTGGTTCTGTTGTTGTAGATTTGATAATCTGACCGATTTATTTGTGTTGATTAGGTTGGGTGATATTGTTTTCTATGGTTCTATGACTAGAATTAGCTATTCATGTATTTGATGTTCTTAGGTTGTGTGTTGGATTGGCCGTGGCGATTGGTTCTTGATTTACTGATCTCTAAGTCTCTATGTTCATTAGGTTGATTTGAATTTTGTTTTTTTATGGTTCGGTGACTTGAATTAGCGATGAATGTATTTGACGTTTATAGTTTCTGCGTTGAATTGGCTTTGATGATTGATTTGCTCTAGGTCGGAAGTCCAAGCCGCTTTTTGCTCTATAGATTGAACTGTGATTGATTATTGACAAGTGAAGAGTCTCTAGTTGTTAATTTAGTCATTCTCGATGTGTTATCTACGCTTTGATTCGATGAAATTTTGTTATAGAAGAATCAGTAGTGTTAGTGACTTGTAGAGATTGATTCATAGGTTTAGAGGTCATGGGAGACTTTGTGTAAACATAAGGATGAGTTTGAGTCGAGCGAGAAAAGGAAGAAATGAAAGACTTTTAGTCGATCGGGTTTGAGGCGGCTCGGTCAATTTGGTAAATTGATTCAAGAGGTATACTTGTTTCAAATTTTCTTTTTCTTTACCAAAAAATTTCTGTTTACATTATATTTTGTTTTTCAATTCATTCTTTTTTATTTTTAGAAATCAAGGTCAATACTTCTTTAAATTTTACTCTTTTTATTAATGTCTTCTTTGCTTGGTTTATGAACTAATGTGAGGTTAACGAACGACCTCATTCATGCTGTGCGAGGCTTTGACATCCACGAGATCGTCGACATTTTGGTTCGGTTAAGTGGATTCAACTTCTTAGTTGCTCGTTTTTGTGTGATTTTGATGGTTCTAGTATGTTGACTGAATTCGGTTCGTTGTGTGGATATTTTTTGTGAAATTGCTCATTTGAATGTAGGTTTTGTGGATTTGATGAAGTGGATGATTAATTGATGATGTTGAATCGTTGCAAAGTGTTCGAAAAGTAGGAAAGTGAAATCTCATTTTGATTTTTCAGAACCTTTGAAATGAAGCTATGTTTAGGTAAATCTAGGGTTGATTTTGACCTAGGAAAGGTAGATTTGAGTTTAAATAATGAGAATCCCCCGATGTTAGGCAATCGAATCGAGAGAGCTAGTATTGAATATTTGTCTCTTGTTTGCATTTTCCTAATTACTATCACTACTAATCGCTTTTGTCTAAGGTTGAGAAAATGTGTATATACTTTGATCTCACTAAGGTGGAAAGATATTGATCTATTCCAAAGAAGAAAAAGACTCATTGGAATAGGTGCCCCTTGTTCAATGGATTAAAACCTATTATCATAGATAGCCATGGCTTCTCGGGAGTTATGGATCCATTGGATTTTTTAGTGCCATTGGAGTAAAGTCCACCCTAATCATAATGGAAGTAATCCCTTTTCTTGTTTTGGTAAAGTTCTTTTTCTTAAAACGTTTTAGTTTTTACATTGATTAACATAGACTACTTTTAAGTCTAGATACTTTAAAAATCTAATGTGATGTTCCATATTTTAATGTATTTCTATAAATCAACTTTCCTTTCAACTATCAATTAAAATTGAATGTTTCCAACCTTGATTGATATGGGTTCTTAGATATGCTTTGTCTACTACTTTGCTTAAGCTTGGAAATAACACCTTCATCTCTTTTATTGTTCTTTTGAAGAATGTTTACCCTTTTAAAATCATACGAATTACACTTTTGTGTTTTCTAGTATGTGCGTAGTGAGTAAGCACTTGATACTGCATTCTTATAAAAAGTGCTTAATAATACAAATTTCCAATTTGTTATGTGACCTAATTACAAGAAGATAATATGACCTTCATCATGTTAGTCTTCGGTCTATAATTTTGTATTTGGTATTTCTGATTTGAACAGATTAAGCCCCCATCATCTCCAGCTGGACGCTTCACGCAAATTCTTTCCGTTGTGATTGGAGGCTCAGCTCTAGGTCCTCTAAAGGTGGTCATGTCCGCTTTTGATCCTGAACTGTTCTTTGAACTGAGAAGTTGTTTCATATTCCTTTATTGACATTAAATAATTTATACTATTGTTCGAAGAGATGCTTAATAAATGTTCTTATATTAGGATAGCGATTTGGTGACATACTTATTTTCATACAGTTGCTGCAAAGTTGTTGATTTTCTTTTGGACACACATTGAAATTTATTTTGTTACTTTCTGATTTCCATTGAATGACACAGACACTATGTGAAAGCATTACTAACTTGATAAATTCGTGAAGCACTGAAGTTTATATTTATCGCCTTCCACTGTTATTTTTTACTCATCTCAGGAAGAAGACAGTATCTATGTTCTTCATAGGTAGTTTTCCCTTTCATCCGTGTTTCCTTTGTTTTCCTCTCTTTCATGTTTGTACTTTGAATTGCTTGCTGTAATTTTTGCGCTTATGCTTTTACCTTTTGTCTTTTACCTTTTGTCTTTTATGTACGCTGATTTGTCCGAATGGTAAGATAGACCTGCTGACATTTGCGACATTTTTCCTCTCTAATATTTTGGATACTGTGTAAAGTTGTGATTGCTCGAACAAGAGAAAAAGTCCTTTCCTCTCAAATTTTTAGATAGGTAGATAGATAGATAGATAACTTGAGCGTCTTTAAAATTTTGTCCATGGGATGGCTGATTTGAATAGAGTCTGAAGAAGGCGCTTTGTTCAGTTAATGAATTTTTTTTCCAACACCAGAATATGATGTGACGAGTTCAATGCACCAACAGATTTCGATGGACAAACTCGAGAGTGCGACGAGTTCAACCTAATCCAATTCTGGTATGTATGTCTTTTGATTAAAATTAATAGAGACAGTGAAGCACTTGCATGTGCTTTAATTTACTGCACTAACTAAAATTCGAGGGGTGATACTACACCCCATTGTCGCTATGCAAATGGGGATCCAGTGGCAGGTATTTCTTATTTAAATTATTTTCTTATGGCTTATTTTTCTTTCTTTTTTAAAATTCATTTGGCAGTTTGTTTTACGTCCTATTTTTAGAAAGAAAAAAAAAACAGTTATAACTCTCATAAAGTCGATACTCCTTTACTTTAGTAATCTAAAAATGATAGAACAGCTGGTGTTTGTGGATATTGAAATGATAGAACAATATTTTGTGTATCATGCATTGTCGTATTAAGTTTGTGCTCTGAACTTTCTGCTCCTTATTGTTCTCTTATCTAGTATTTTTTAACTTATTTTGTGTATCATGTATTGTCTTATTAATTTTTTTAACATTCCCTACATATGTCACTGATTTAGTAGTACCATCAGGTAAATAGACTGAAGATGGTTTATACAAACCATTAATATGATAAAGCAATGACTCATTTGTGCACATATGATTAGAAGCCTCGGTTTAACTATCCAAGCATCATTGCTAATAAAAGCATTAAAGCTGAAGCTTTGGTTCAAAGATACTTCCTATAAATTCAGTGTGAGTAGAAACAAAAATGTTTGATTGGAACAATGATCTAGTGTTTTTAACATAGGGAGTGGGCACAATTGGTTAGTGTTTTGCATTGACATTGTGCTGAACTTAGATGTCGCTTGTCGTCTTTGTTTCATTACTCTGCAAACCTCGCGGTAAATTACTTTATTTGGATTTTCTTATGATATCTTTTTTTTTCCAAATTACTGAGCTTGAAATTTATGTCGGTGAAATTGCTCGTGTTACGTGTTCGATACCTTGCATAATAGACTTAGGAACTTGAATGCCACGAAACTTTGAATCAAAGTTTTGTATTTATTCGTCAAAGTTCAAAGGCTAGGATACATTTGCCAAAAGGTACAAGAGTTCGGATATTTCTACCTATCAGGCCTTTTATTTGAGTTGTTTTACGGTTTCACCTTGTAGTTTGTGTCCGATAGAAATTTAAATATGGCATTTCGACCATCTTTTCGCCTAATTGTAAGTTATAATTATTATGTAATGGTTGGTTTTTGTTAGTGCCATAGTCAGTAAGTCCAATTTCTGAATATTGGGAAATTTATGTTTGCGAGTGGGTCTCATGCCTTGTTTATTTCTGTGAAAAGGATGTATGACAATCACTTATAAATGCTCTTGTGCGGATCCTTCATGTGATGTGTTGATTGTACCATGAAATTAAGCTAAGTAGAAACATTTGATACGTGCAGTTCATCTCAACTAATTTGGGCGAGGCTTTGTTGTTTGTTGTGTGTATCCTGAGCTTTGAGAAGCATTTGTTGACATGCAGTACACTTCTTTCTTATATTTGATAATTTTCTCCCTGTATTTTTACTGGCAGCTTTGTGGATTCATGCAATGGGTTGCTCATTATTGGTGAGCCTGGCTTCGCTAATTTGCCCGATCTTTTTGCCGTGCTTTCTTTGTAAGTAGAGTACTACCTTTTACTATTTTTGATGTCATTGATCTCGCTTTGGTAATTAATTGATTGAGGGTTTTTCCTTTGCTAACACCAATTTTATTTGAGTTATTGCGATCAAAGGAAAACCTTCCAAGGCTATTGTTGATTCATTAGTTTGCATTTGGGGTTCGATGCTTCTCTCCTTGTTTCATTTGTTTTCCCTCTTAATAACTTTTTCTTTGCATCTCTTTGTTATCTTATCTTCAATATTTATTATTTTCAGTATCAATTTCGCTTGCGGCTGTGCTATTTTTTGATGCAACTGTAATATATTTTTTTGCTGCATCTACTTTGTACTCACTTATAAAGATCTACTTTGTTACAACCTATGACTCCGACGGTTAGATCTTGTTGCAACACGAGGTCTTATATTGCAGCATAACTCAATAATTTAGACTTGAAATGCCTCACCCATCCGCTTCTTATCCAATCACACACGTGAAGCTAAATTTCTTTGATGTTTCTTCTTCCACTTGTTTGGCTAAGCCGCCTTGCTTAAAATTTGTTTGCGGCAGGAGCTATGCTTGGGGATGCTTTTCTTCATCGCTTACCACATGCTTTTGGTATTCTTTAATAGTTCAATCCTAAATCTGTTAATATTCTAGATATCCTTTATACCTTTTTTTTTTTTTTAGAAAACAGACATCCTTTGTACTTATTTGGCTAGAAAGCGAGATTACAATACTTAGAGCAAAAGTCTATAGACAAGTATTTTATGTTACCGATAATATGTTGGAAATAGAACCAGGCGACATTTTTTGTAGAAGAGCGTGAAGTGGACAGGGAACTTGCGGTAATTCGTAATTCCTATAATTTATGCATGCAGTAGGTAGTATGGGCTTTTGTGTGCTTTCTTATCCTTTCAATATATCTGGAAAGTCTGCGTGTTCCTCTATTTTCTTATCCTTTCGCTCTACGAGTGCTTGTATTGTATTTCCTTTTCTGAAGAATTCATTCCTTACTTTTAATCTGTGTGTGCAGGGGCTCCAAGACAAGATCCAACTGGTCCCTATAGACTTATGGAAGAGGCCTGCCTGGTACAAGGAGAAAGTCTACCCCAAAAATAAGGTAATTGTCGCTGAACATGATTAGTTTTATTACTTAATTTGTTGGTGAATGTCTAGTTGTTTGCTCTTATTGGATTTTCAAGAAGAAGATGTTGGCTTTTCTGATTGCTATCTGAATTGGAATGATACATTCACTTTCAGTGTTGGCGATTCTAAAACAAAAATCCTATTGTGGTTTCACTTGTTACGTATGCGCGAAAATGCTAGCTTATTAACTCTTTTTTTGTATGTTAATGAATATTGAAGTCCCTCTTGAAAGTTCATGAACCTTATGCAAATACAATGGAGAAATTCTGTTTGCTCTAACTTTAGATAAATATTCTCATCTGCATTTCAAAATGTGAATCAGCTTATATGTAAATCAATGCGGACTTTAGAGTTGATAACTACGCTGTTGGTGGGTTTGGGGGATTAATTAGGCGAAAGAAAGGAGTCGTTGCCATCCGTATTGGCTTCAAGGGAGTCAATATGCTGTTCATATGTTGCCATCTCTCAGGTTAGTTCTGTCTGAATGCAAGAATATTAGACTCCTACTTGGAAATGGAAATTAATTTTGAGCATGTTTGCTCTGCCTTTGCCTCTGCATTTTCTCCAACACTCTCTCTTTCTGCATCTCTCTGTTACAACAACAGATTAACAACACTTCTGAGAGCTTTCACTTGACAGACATGTCCACCACAGATTAACAACACTTCCCAATCCTCATCATCTCTAAACAACAACAACAACAACAACAACAACAACAACAACAACAACAACAGAGATGATGAGAACAGAGAAGTGAAGCGACGAGTGACCACTACTTAAAGCGGCTCAACAGGGGCATCTCACAAGATTTCCAAGCCGATCCGAAGGCCCCCACCTCCCCCACTTGAACCCCATCATCAACAACAACAACAAGACCCTCAACAACAAAAACAACACCAACCACCAGTGTACAACATCAACAAGAGCGACTTCGAGAGACGTGGTACAAAAACTCACAGTTCCCCTTATCATCAACATCAACAAGATTGATGTTCATATGTTGCCATCTCTCAAAGTGAGTTCCATTTTTGGGAAGAATAATATCCCTCTCTTTGGGAAAAGCTAAATGTTTCTTTTAATATAAGTTACTTTGTTTCTTGATTGAATAATAATATTGCGAGTGGAATGTAGAATTGTATATTTTCAATTGAAAATGGAAATGGAAATTAATTTTGAGCATTTTCAGCTTTTTTTTTTTTTTTTTAACATTTGATAGGGGTTTGAAACCCCTATGTAATCCTTTGATGATAATATAGAGGTTTCAAACCCCTATGAAATCACTACAATTGATAGGGGTTTGAAACCCCTATGTAAGCCTTTGAAGATATTATAGAGGTTTCAAACCCCTATGAAATAGCCAAGATTTGATAGAGGTTTGAAACCCCTATGAAATAGTCAAGATTTGATAGAGGTTTGAAACCCCTATGAAAGCTTGGAAGATAAGATAACACCTTAAAAGATAACACTTTTCATAGAGGTCAAAAACCTCTATGAAAAGTAGACTTTGTTCTAGTGTCAGCATCTTTCCCTTGCTCAACTGCGAATATGCACTCATTCAAAAACAAGAATAAAGAGTCCAATAAGTAAAAGCCAATAGGATCTAAATAGTACTTCAAAATAAATAAAGTAATCTAAAATTCATGCGGATAGAAAGAAAGCTATAAGAAATGCATGATGATAAGATTGAAAAATGAAAGTACAACAAGAAATGAGTGTCAAAAGAAGCAATAGAGAGGTGCCCAAGTAGTCCAAGACCACCGAGTGCGGGTGCCACAGGGTTGGGGTCATAGAGTCGCGACAACGCCAAGCAGACTCGGGTCCTAAGACGCGGCAGCGCCTGCTGTACCAAAATCATCGCGAATGAGGGATATCAATGGTGCCCCGGATAAAACAGATCTCATCTCGACCAATCAATCCAGTGAACCAAGGTCATGGCTCCGGTAGCTAGCTGACAACTACTCCATCAGAGACACTTTCTTGACTCATTTGGCCCTCGGATACTCATATTGGAGTGGGGATTTCAAGAAAGGTAAGATAGTGCAATGGCAATAAAATATGAAGCTCATTGAATTACTGTACATTTCCTAACTGATTTTACGTACCTCAGATCCACGCTAATATGCTCTCTCGCGGCTCCAACACGACCCCGAACTAACCCCCGATTTTCGACTCTTGCTCACTAAGTCCCTGACATCATTTTAGTTGGTTTTGGTGTGCTATAGTTCGTTTGTCTTACTAATCCTCTACTAAGTTTAATTCAGTCCATAATATGATTTGTTTTTTATTTGTGTTCTTATACTATATATAGGTGTAGAGGTTATACAAATACACCTAATGTCTTACACACACATACACACACACACACAAAAATATATAGATAAAGTTAGGTATGATATAAATATATATATATATATATTGAACCACTTAATTGCATCAATAGATCTCTACAAACTCATTTTAGGAATCTTATCAGTTATTACTATTATTATTTTAACACTAGATTAATCTTTTGGTCACATAAAAATCCACTTTTACTTAGGTACAATAGTAAATTCTTTGATTAATATACTTAGGCACATCAAACTAGCTTATATACTCATTTTTGTCTTAAAATCAACTTAGGCTTTTTATTTCAATTAAATTCAAACTCTCTAATTTATTTAAATGATTCAAGTGTAATTATTTCATTAACTTATTAAAAGTCATTAATTTATACAAGTAAATTAATTCATTTGTCTTTAGGCCTAATTGTTTTTGTTTCACAACTTAGGCATATTAGATAAATAGAATTAGCTTACTTCATTTGTTTGACTTAGGTACTAAAGTATTTCTAATTAATACCTAAGTTATTAGCTAACTCAATGTTGTACTCAAATTTCCATTTCTCAAATAATTTAATCTTTTATTAATGCACATAATTGTTATAATTATTATTTTCATTCTTCTTAGCCATATTCATATCAAGGTTCCAACACATTTAGGCCAACCCAACAATGAGTTGTAGCCATTAACTTGGATCAACCTAAAACACTCAAAGAAACCATGCATGAATTCAATTGATCAATATACATATGTGTGAGTTGTTGATTAATCAAAGGGAGATGCAAGCAAGATTAGGAAAATGAGAGTATGAAGAAGTAGCTTGCATGAATAAGAACATCAATAAAAAAGAAACAAATCAATAAGAATCAAAAACATGAATAAGAATTCAAATAAGAGAAATTATTATGGAGAAAGTGTAGAACATGTGTTGAGAGCATATGAATTTTTAAATTCCTTGTTGTCTTCAAGCTTTCTCCAACTCCATTAATGGTGGGATTCGTTCCAATTTCCTTTCTAGAGTTTTTAGAAATGAATTTGAGTTAAGTCCCTAATGACTTCTACCCCTTTATACATTTATTTGAAATTCATTAGTGATGGGTTAATTAAGCTAACCTAGCTTAATAAAGTCTTAATCCAAGCTCTCCATCTCATTTCTACATATGTCAAGTGTCCTACAAAGTGTAAAATGACAATTTTTCCCTTAGTTCATCTATGTATTTTCCATGCAACCAAGACATTTACGTAGATTAAGTGACCTTATTTTTTCAACATATTTATCAAGCATACCATATGCCTTTGAATTTAAATTGGCTCCTTAATATGAATGAAGGGGATTTTACGTTAATTTCAATCTTCTATAGTACGCCTCTCGAGGTATTTCACATGTCTTATTTCATTTCTACACTATAATCATAAGTTACTTAGATGTGCATTATAATAATTTAGTAATGTGGTAATTTAAATAAAAATCTCAACTTAGGTTATTCTTTTAATTAAATAGCATTATATTCCAACAACTATTTTTGTCATATCTTATCGCCTACTTGTACCCGGGTATCCATAATATACACGCATACCTACCATCGAACCTTACTTATATTTTGACGCAATCAGACCAATAATTAACTGAGATTTGACATTTTTGAGTATAAAATAAATACTACACACACCAAACAAACATAATATACCTTGGTGTTGACTCTCAAGGGTTGACTAAGTACGCCATGTCAGATAAAATCCCCGTCAGATCCCTGCAGTGACACGTGGCACAAGTTAGAATATTCGGGTTGTTACAACTTGCATCAAGAAATTAATTCATAACTTGTTGCTAATGAATGATCTTTTGAAATTTAAATTCATATTAATTTATACATCGATCGTAATACAATAAATTTGATGCAATTTGATACGTTTCAAGCAATTTTACGCCATTTATTTTGAATTGGTTTATATCTCCCTTTAATGGTGAAAAAATAGCTTCATTAAAGTAACAGTTAGCGAACTTTGCTATAAAAAAAATTCCCGTTAGGGATCTAAGGCATCTTATAATATGATTGATAGAGAGTTAAATCAATATAAGTATCCTATTGATTTGCCTTGAGATAATCACCAACTAATAAAAAATGTGGTTCCATAAAGGATGCATTGGTGAATGTTAGTCCCCTAGCCATTAAGACGACTGACCGGCTTAGATTACCTTAATCCCATGATAATCTAGTGAGCCTAATTTATTCTTTTAACTTTGACCTCCAAATACTTTCATTTAGATCTTTATCAATGCTTAAAAATTAAGTTTATATCCTCAATGAAACTCGATTCATGATTTATTCAATTGGAGCAAATTAAGAAATTGTATTTATATTTTATAAAAATCTGGACAGCACCTTCACTAAAAGAGGCATGCCGCAAAACTTTCACCTAATAGACAACAGAATTGGGGAGAGGCCTATAAGGACTCACAACTCCCCGCAGTTCACAATATATAACAAGTTCAAATTTATAACCTAACTTAAAGTCTCTGATAGCTTAATTACCACTTTACAATCCCAAATAGACAAAAACTGAAACATAAACTTTTCAATTTATTTTATACCAACATAAGAGGCTTTCAACCATTCAACGAAACTTTACGTCCTACACTTACCCCAAAAACCCCAAAACAATATACATATAAACAATTTAAAACAAGAATTTACTTTAAGTTTTGAAAACAATCACCATAATCTTTGAGTCTTGTCCATTTTTCTATTGTCATCTTATAGAATCTGACATCATTCATGTCTTCTACAAGCTTTTCAACAGACGCCCCTTGAGGATCTTGCAAAATGGACATTGTTGACCTCTTTTTTCTGTTGATTTCAGGATTTATTGGAACTACTTCTTCCCCCTTTGATCTGAGTCTGTACATTCAACGAATTCCTTACCAAAATAGATTCGAGAAAAAAAAGGATTGTTAAAACTAGTCTATGATACCAAAAGCTTGATCCCAATATCCCAACAAACAGAAAATAAAAGAAATAGAATTTTACGAAATCTAAATAAACAAGAGACAAGATTATTTTCTTACGTGGTAAAGTCCTAATTGAGAAACATCCATGACGTCGTAGAGCAGAAAAACTTACTATGAAGAAAGTTTACAAAGCGGCACCATATTCGGCTGAAAGCCTCGATATCAAACTATCTCCCTCAAAATTTTCTCTACTTCCTTATCTCTCTTTTTTTCTATAAAATCTATTTGTGAATTGTATTTTTTTGTACACATGCTTGATAGATACAAAGAAAGAGATAAACCTCAAAAACACGTTCGTAATGGGAACTAACTAGAAGTGGTTGAAACTAACACAACTACCCTTTTTTTTTAACATATAAAAATAAATAAATAATAATGGATCAGTAGTGAGCATATTGAAACCTGCAATAAGTGACTGTTGCATTTGATAGGTTTTCTCCATTTTTCTGTACGTATCCTTTTTCTAAACCATTTTGCTTCAATCAAGTAGGTTTATACTATGTATTTCATCTGGCGGCGCATATAGAGCACATACAAAACAAAAAGATTATTGAGCTTGCTAGTTTCAAAAATAAATCGAGCAATGTTAGTATACATTGGTAAGGATGCTACAGAAAATAAATAGCATATTGGAAAATGCTAGAATGAGGGACACCAATGATGTGGCGTGTGGTGGGCCCTCGGCTCCCAAAGCATAACTTTGGAGGCGGGTGTCCTCGGTGGTGTCCCCAGCAGGTCATATATCATAGCATTCCTTAACATAATATTGTTTTCGGCAGCTCATCAACTCAATTGGGGAAGAAATTGTGAAAGAGAGGTCTAAGAGCATCTCCAATAGTAATAGTAATGTGAGTTTAGGTCATGGATTGGTGTCACATCATGGATGTGGAAAGGATGTATATCTGTGGCACTAAATAGACATTCACTTCCCAAAATGATCTTCAATGGACGATGAATTTATATTATAGATTGATGAGTTGACACTTTTTATTTCTAATTTTCATAATATTAATAAAGGCTTGAAAACGTAGAAAACTTTAAAAGAGTCTATTTGTCTTATGTTTACAACAATGTCTAGAAGACACCCTCCACTTTAATTTTATGTCACATAGGATGAACATTATTAATCCATGGTCCTATTGGAGAGCATTTTTTGAGTTGGATACGGATTATATTCTAGGTGGACCACTTTTTACCCAAATCCACGGTCTCATTGGAGATGCTTTAAGATATATAAAGCCCATTAATTTGCAAAGATGAAGTAGAAGAACATGCCAAATTGAGTGTTCACACCTCTCCGTCTTAACAAATTTAAGGGTTTGACTGGAGATGTCAAATAAATAGGTAATTTAACATCATTCTATCCTATATTTGTAAGCAAGGGGGAGGAGACTTCAACGACCAAAGCATCAATCCTCTAAAACGAACGTCCCATTTTCTAATCCTTCTAGTCATAAATCATATCAAAGAAGAGATAAAAGAACGAGAGTAATTTGAGAGAGAGAGATATATATATATATGAAACGGTGGTAAACAGATAATAGTAGAATATATGGCATTTCCTTCTCCTAGCTAGCATATGTATGGAAAAACTACATCATTACATGAGCAGCCTCATTTACTTATCCCCTACAAAAATCAAAATTCCAATAAGGGAAGAAAATCAAACTTCCAACTTGGGAAGAAAATCTAAGACTCCCAACGATGAAAGAAAATTACCTACTTTAATAAAAAATACCAATGAAAAATATTGATCCAATAGCTGCATGCGCTAATCCATACACAAACGTCAATGAGGATGTTGAGTTGAAGATTCAACTTGTGCCAATGTTGAATCTGATAACTGCACATGAAAGGAACTATTCATCGATTCAAATCTAATTAGATTTGTTAAATTTGGTGAAAAAAAAGGAAAGGGATATAATTGGCCAAAGACATATAAAAGTAGGTGTAGTGCAATATATAAATCCATTAAAATAACTGAAAATCCATAGATCGAATACAAAATAGAGGGAGAGATGAGAGTGGGGTAAGTATTTTTTTTCAAAATGGAGTACGTTCATTAAAAAGTGGAAACCGTTTAGTCAAGTGCTTATATTGGAGAGCACTTGGGAAATTTGCGTATTGAATAAAACTTTTTTAAATGTGGGTAACAAAAAATTGGCTATGTTTAAGTGCTCCTTTTGATTTTGGGGAATATTCACTTCAAAAGGCCTTGATAATACTTGGTGAGAGAACCACAACTTAAACACTTCTTTAAGAAGTCACACGTAATCGATGCGGGATAATATTTCAGTCTATATATCTCAAACAATCTCCACTTTTGATCGAAACCCTACTAAGAATGCGACTCGAGGAATATGGTTGACCTAGCTCCAACAAACATGTCTTTCAAGCTTGACCATCAGCTCTGATACGACTTGTTAGGCCCATTCTTACATGTATCTGCGGGGTTGTGAATCTCACTAGTACTGATATTATCCCAAACTTCACCACATTTTATTCACGGGTGTGGGTTTTTACTTTAAAAGACCTCGGTACTACTTGGAGAGAGAGCCACTGATGCTTTTCGAGAGCAACAAAAATAATATAACCCTTATTAGGTTACCATTTTTCATATTATTTTGTAGTAGTTGTAAGTTAAGGGATCGAGCCACAAGGAATTAGATTACTTTACGTGACAAAAAAAAGAAGAAAAACCAATTTTAATGAGGGATGTATCAAGCTAAACTAGCAAATTAAACAAAATTAAGCAACAAAAACAAGTAAGTATGCCAATAAAGGAATGTAAATGGAATGATGAAATCAATTATAAAAGATTAACCTAAGCCACAAGGATTCACAAGATTAACTCAAAATTAACACGCAATGATGATCAATTTCCACACCAAAGTATATTCCAAATGTATTCTTTTAGGCTAGTTATAGAGCTTCGGAAAGCACCTAACATTCTTCGATTCCCTAAATTCGGTAAAAGACACCATAATAAATGTATGAACCTAGGTAAAGCAACCAAAAATTCATCACATTTGTTGCATTAAGTTCTATTGAATCATTAGCCCTAGACTATCAAAACAATGAGCATGTTTGATTCAATCTAGTTCTTTTTGTTATGCGAGATAGGCCAAAAGGGAGCGAACCAATTGGGCTATCCGTTTACTATGTGTTGCGCAACAATCCACATAATTACGGATGCAAATCGATGAACAAGCAATACATTCTAACCAAGGCAAGTATATTCATTACTACAAAAACCCTATCTCAAATCATATGAATCAACACAATAATAAGAAGAATGAAAGAAATAACTGAAAATTAGTATAAAATCAAGAAGATTTCACATTGCTTTGTTGAATTTGAGTCTCCCTTGCGCCTAGCCTAACCTAGGTTAGAGAAGTTCTTTAGCCTCTCATGAATTTGAAATCCAAATGTTGATTTTCTCGACAAATCAAATTACAAAAATAATGAAAAAAAGTTGGTGAGGAAATGGTGAAAATGGGGGAGAGAGAGAGGAGATGGAAAATGGGGGGAAGGGTTTGGTTTTTGGTGTTACTTATGTCTCTGAGTCCGTGCTGCCCATTCCCTTTTACTCGTTAATTTGATTTTGCCCAATTAATAGAGGTATCTCTGCCACGTGTTGTATGGAGGGGGTTGAAACCGTATGTGTGCACGTGATCATCTACGGTGGCTTATCATAGGAGTAGAGACCTACACGTCATTCGAGGATCATCTAAGAATCCATAAAGACACATCATGATTGAGAGAGAGGGCACTGTATTACTGACGAGTCTTGTTAAGAGAATCTATGGTTGTGATTACTAAAGGCAAGGAAGCCATGCGGTTCGAGGATGATCAAAATGAGGTGGGATAATCGCACAGGATGTGTGGGAAGGCAAGAACATGTGAGTGATACATCGACGAGTGCACCGAGGAAGATCTAAGGCTGCTGAATAATGTTGGGATGTTGACGGTTCATTCAAGGTTGATTTGGACGGTACCTCAATAGGAGTCGTTGATAAGGAGAGAGTGCGCGCAAGGGAACCGTGATTTCTTTATCCGATCTTTATAGCAGCGCACATCACGAGAAGAATCTGAATGGTTGTTGGAGCATGGGTTTCTCATGTGCGTCACTGCCTGCATCACTCAGCTTGCTTTATCGCCTCTAACCATACACAAATACGTGTCTTAAAGTCTATCTGAAGCCTGCCGAACCTCCCCAACATTACTCCTTGTCTTATCTATTTCCTTTCAACTTTTCTTCAAATTTAGGACTTCAACTCTTCATGCAAAAAACTAACATCGCCATAGCTTAACATGGGTCCCACACGACTGCCTCGGATGCATGCCATTGGACTTTTCGAGGAGAATATTAAAAACACTCCAAAAGAGCTATGCTTTTATTCTTTTTTATCAAACCAAACATAGTACCTACAATTGACAAAATAGGTAATTAGGGGTTCATTTTGGAGACTTAGGCATATAAAAATATAATATTCACACACTAAATAAGGGCATAAATGTACAACTATCAAATACCCCTAAATTTATTGCTTTGCTCGTCCCGAGCAAATATTATCCAACAAAACTCTAACTAACTAATGCGAATAGACACTAAAATAATGCAAACCTATAGACTCACAACAAAAATATAAACATATTAAACTTTATGGAAGAAACAACCAACCACAACTAAATGACCTTAAGCCTAAAAATTAACAAAAGTGTGAATCCTTTGGTTTCACTAGATACCAAATCAATAAAAAAACTCAAGAGACCTGGGAGACTATAAGTTGTCAAGAACTTAGGCACGACCTCATCAAATATCGCACTTTCAGAAATAAAACTCGGTAAGAAGCTAAGGCTATCAATTAATCATAAGTTTTATTAGCCTATACACTCAAGCCGCAAATTTACGATCTCTTTATTGAGCATTAAAAATGCAAAGGAATCCTATAGGCGATGCCACAACTCACGCTCTCAACTAATGAGTACTTAACACGTGTAAGAGTCAAGTAGGTCTTTTATTTTGGTTCTAATGGGACTTGGCTAGGCTCGCAATGAAAAGAGACATACTTGGATTCAAAAATGTTGGAAACACTAGCATAGACCATACATACACAACATATAGCTAAACAAAGTGAATAATAACAAAACTTTTGAACATTCATGCACAATCACTTCACTATATTTTTTTCGCTAACTCATTTAATTTCAAGTGCTTTGCGCACATTTTTTTTTTCATAACTTTTGAAGTGGTTAACAAACTTACAAACACACAAACAACCCTCAAACTTGGGCTTTTCTTGCAATGAATCACATGAGCTCTCTTTTTCAAACTTGTGGTCTAAACTAGGCTTCCTAACAACAAGGTAACATGGATATAAAAGATATGCGATTTTGTAAGGCTTCAAAATAGGTGCCAATAAAATACATGGTGAAATAGGCTCAAACATGGCAAAATAGTGGAATTAGATAATGTGTGGGCTATGAAGCTATTTATTTAACACAAAGATGACCTAAAATCATTCTCCCACACATGTTTCGATCTTTAAGATTTATCCTCGAGTAGTGTGCAACCTTATTCTAGGACCCTAAAGATCTAACTTATTCCATTTGCACAATTTTGACTTTATTCTCATTTTGGTGTCAAACACACGACCCACCCTTCGTAGTAGACCTTACGACATAACAATAATCAAATCGGATCAAGGACACAATAAAGTGTTATCTCTTACATCATCCTAAGATCGCATCTCAAAGGCATACATAAACAAAATCCACAACTAATAGGCACTAAAGTTAAATTTGGGCAACTCTATATGCATCAAGATTGTTCCTAAGACTCTAAATGCATGGAAGAAAGCAGATTTATTCTCAAAAACTTATTTTTTGTTTTTATTGGAATGAGAAAAAATTATATGTAAACATGATATGGAAAAAACAAATGAATGCAAGAATGACTGAATGAGATGGAGAGAAAATGAGATGAATATGCAAGAATTGAGTGATAGAAAAAAAAAAACGAAACGATCAAGAATAGAAGGGATAACACCACCATTATCATCCATAGCAAGCATTGGCTTAAAAAAAATGACATGATTATACATGTCATGCTTGAATTCCCAAACTATCCAAACCAATCTTCCATGAACCTATATAACCCCTCCCCTATTCCTAAACATAGTCCAAACCTTTTCCCCAAGGATCAAAACATAAGGGTAAAGCAACAACAAAGACAACCAAAAAAAGGTGAAGGAGAACAAGTAATATTCGATCGATGGAACGAAAAGTAAGAGTGAACAAGCTAACTACCATTTTATTATGCCATATAAAATCTCATAGACTCGTAGAAGCATCATTCACAAGCATAGACTCAATTTCTAAGTTAAATGCTAAAATGATCAAGAGTTTCAACAAGACAGATGTGTAGTGGGGTAATGCCTTGCGTGGCATCATCCATCTTATTGAAACGAGGGAATGGATCTGTGGTAGGGAATCATGCATGCTAATGTAAATGATATTTGACTGAAGTACACTTAGATAATTCCATTTTTATTCATGCTTCCTTAAAGTCATGGAAATACCTACAAAAATGTCATAGAAAAATTGTCAAAATTAGTAAGTACAAGAAGACCAAAACAAGAAATGAATGAAACAAAATTGAACTTCATATTGGCTTGCCTCCCAACAAGCGTTTTATTTAAACTCTATGGCTAGACTTTGCCAAGATCAGTCTGAGTACTCCGAGATGACAAGAGTCTCGCTCTCCAAGTCATAAAATGGGGCATGCTCATAGAAATGCTTTAATCGATGTCCATTCACTTTAAAGATCTTTTTGGTATCTATGCTTTGAGTTTCTACTTCGCCATGCTCAAAAACATTAGTAACAATAAAAGGCCCGATCCAACGGGACCTCAATTTACTAAGAATTAAACACAAGAGAGATTGAAAGAGCAAAACTTTTTGGCCCACTTGAAAAGTATTTCGACAAAGATGTCGATCGTGAAATGCCTTGGTTTTGTCATTCTAAATTCTCGCACTCTCATAAGCATCATTGCGGATTTACTTTAATTATTGAATATCAAGCTTTCTTTCATTTCGTGCATCATCAAGTTGCATGTTGAGCTCCTTCACTGCCCAAAAGGCCTTATGCTCAAGTTTAACCGGCGAGTGACATGCTTTCCCAAACACCATGCGGTAAGGAAACGTGCTAATAAAAGTCTTATATGTTCGGTAAGCCTAAAAAGCATCATCAAGCGTGTGCTCCAATCCTTATGCGAAGGATTAACCATTTTCTCCAAAATGGCTTTGATTTGCCTATTTAAAATTTTGGCTTGCTCATTTGTTTGAAGATGATAAGCCATGGAGGTCTGATGAGTGACATGGTACTTTTCAACATAGCTTCAACAAATCTATTGCAAAAGTAAGTGCCCCTATAACTAAAAAGAGCCCAGGATGCGCCAAATGTGGTGAATATCTTCAATTTGAGGAATTTACACAGCTCTAGAATCATTGGTTTACGTGGCCTTAGATTCAACCTACTTAAAGACATAGTCAACTGCAAGCAAGATATAAACATTACATAAGAAGGCGGGAAAGGTATCATGAATTTTATACCTCATACATCAAAAATCTCACAAAATTGAAGCGAAACCAAAGGCATTAGGTCTCTATAGCTCACGTTTATGCTCATTTGACATTTAAGACAAGTCCTAATGAACAAGTTATCATTGTAGAAAGGGTTGGCTAGTAAAAATCCACACGTCAAAACTTTCCTTGTCGTTCGAAGTTGTCAAAAGTGACCACCTCATGCATATGAATGACAAAAACCTAAAATGGAAGTGCACTCATGTTGGGGAACATAACGACTTGAACAAAGCAAAACTTCTAAAGATAAGGTTCATCCCAAATATAATGTTTTGAATCACTCTTAAGCTTATTCTTTTCTGTTTTAGTGAGGTGAGGATATAATGCTCGAACCGTGAAATAATTCACAATATCGACATACCATGGAAGTTCATCCCTCAAAGAGAACATGTGCTCATCAGGGAAGTCATCTCTCAAAATAAATGGGGGCTCACCACTCTTACCACGACTAAGATGGTCGACAATAAGATTTTTCACTCCACTTTTATCTTTGATTGTGATATCAAACTCTTGGAGTAAAATTATCCATTGAATCAACTGAGGCTTGGCCTCTTTATTTTCCATTAAATATTTCAAGGCCGCATAATCGGAGTAGATAATGACTTTGGTTCCAAGAATATATGGCCTAAATTTCTCCAAGGCAAACACCACAGCGAAAAGTTCTTTTTTTGATTGTGGTGTGATTCATACGAGCATCGTTAAGAGTACGAGAAGCAAAGTGAATGACATGTAAGGCTCTCCCAACTCTTTGGCCCAAGACAACTCCTATGGCATAGTAACTCGCATCATACATAATCTCAAAAGGCAAGACCCAATTAGGAGCTTTGATCATTGGGGTGGATGTGAGAGATGCTTTGAGTGTGTCAAAAGCATTCATGCATGCCTTTTCAAAGACAAATGGAATGTCTTTTTTTAGGAGGCGGCATATAGGATGAGATATCTTAGAGAAGTCCTTAATGAAACATTGGTAAAAATCAGTGTGTGTGTGTTACGAAAGATCTAATGTCCCTAATAGTAGTAGGGTAAGGCAACTTCTTGATAACATCAACCTTGGTCGAGTCAACTTCCAAGCCACGAGAAGAGACGATATGACCCAAAATAAGACCTTGGTCTACCATGAAATGATATTTCTCAAAATTGAGGACCAAATTCTTTTCAAATGCATTGGGCAAGGACCTTCGTCAAATTGTTAAGACAACTATCAAACAAATCACCATACACGGTGAAATCATCCATGAAGACATCAATGAGTTCCTCAACAAAATCAGAAAAATGCTCACCATGCACTTTTGAAATGTGTCCGGTGCATTGCATAGCTTAAAAGGCATGCGATGATAGGCAAAAGTGCTTAAAGGACGAGTGAAAGTTGACTTTTCTTAATTTTTAGGAGCAACCGGGATTTGATAAAATCTGGACTAACCATCAAGACAACAATAGTGTGACTTACCGGCAAATCTCTCTAGCATTTGATCAATGAATGGTAATGGAAAGTGGTCCTTTCATGTAGAAGCATTAAGCTTTTAGTAATCAATGCATACTCGTCATCTATTTTGGACACGAGTTGGGACTAATTCACCTTGTGAGTTAGTGACTAGCGTGATTCTCATTTGTTAAGAATGACTTGGACCAGACTCACCCATTTGCTATCTGTGATTAGGTAAATCATGTCGGTGTCAAGGAGTCTAACAATCACTTTTTTTACGACCTCTATCATGTAAGGAGTGAATCTCCTTTGGGCATCTTATGTGGGTTAAAACCCTTCTTCCATGTGAATGTGATGCATGCAAGTGGAAGGGCTACTACATTTGATGTCTACAATTTTTTACCCAACTGCCTCTTTAAATTCTCTAAGGACTCTTAAGAGTCGTTCCTCCTCTAATGATGTGAGTTTAGTAAAGATGATCACCGAAAGTGTATTTTTCTCTCATAAATACACATACATGAAATGATTAGGCAAAGGTTTAAGTTCAAGTGTAGGAGCTCGCTCCAAGGAGGTAGGAATCTTAGATTAAGAGATAGGCAAGTCCATGAATGAGAAATTACATGGGTGTAAGGAGAAAGAATCCAACTTTATCACCACATCCTTGATATACGAGTCAAGAGAAAGTGTGTTCTTCCTAAAAGAGTCGATGTAGAGATGGTTCTTAAGTAACATTTGAAGTGCATCACCATTATCACTAGTGTTCAAGGTTTTCTTCACAAAAGTATTAATGCAATCAAAGGCACAAAGGGAAGAAACATCACTAAGATATCGCATAGCGTCATAGATGTTGAATTTGATGATCGCACCATCAAAGTCCATAGTGAGTGTACCATTAAACACACCAATCTTAATGTGAGCCATTTTCAAACATGTGGGACCAAGTAGAATAGATAAACCATTAATGCAAGGGTCATCCTTCATGTCAACAACAAAGAAATCCGCCAAAAAGACCAATTTATTTACACTCACTAAGACATCTTCGAAAACACCAACGGGGTTAACAACAGAGCGGTCCACTAATAGAATGATTGCACCTGTTTCTTTAAGAAAACCAGTGTTAATTGTTTCAAAGATGGAAAGTGGCATGACATTGATTGAAGCTACAAGGTTACATATGGCTTTTTGGAGGGTAACCTCTCTAATAGTGCAAGGTAAGCAAACTGGAATCCTTACACTTCGGAGGCAATTTCTTTTGCTAGATTGCGGAGACATTCTCTCCGACACTAATTTTCTCATTGCCTTTCAACTTCCTTTTGTTAGCACGGATATCTTTAAGGAACTTGGCATAACGGGGAACATGATTTAAAGCATTGATAAGTGGGATATTGATCTCCACTTTCTTGAAGACCTCCAAAATCTATTGCCCCTCTTCTTGCTTTTTGTTAAAGATTAATCGTTGAGGTAAAGGAGGCTCGATTTTAAGGAAAGGTAAGGAAACCTCATTCTTCCTAAAATAGACTCTTTGGAAGAGTTATGAAGTATTTCAATCTCTTGCTCTACATCATCAACTTAAGGTTTTGAATTTGATTTCCCTTACTTTGGTTGAGCCACTTCCAATTTTTTGTCACTCATAAGAGTGATTGCATGGGCTCCCGTATTTAGATTAGGGTATGGATGAGCTGGCAACTTAACCTTGTCATTTATCCTCCCCAATTCGGTTTCCATTTGCCCCATTTAGGCTTTTAGATTTCGAATGCTAACACGAGTCTCTTGAATTTGCCTATCCATGTTGGATTGGTGTTTCTCTATATTCTTTTAGAATCTATTTTGGGATGCAACTAAAGCTTTACCATGTTCTTTAAGGATGAGCTAGCAAAAGCTTGTGGTGGAGGATTAGGTTGAGGCAAAGTTGACCTCTTGGAATAAAGGGTGGTAATTAGGATTAGAAGGTCCATAGCTAAGATATGGACTCCTAATTACGAGTTGATAAATATTAGTAAATTGACCACGTGCTTGCCCTTGGAATTGGTTCCCTAAAGCATTGAATTTTTGCTCATCTTCAAAGAGAAATTAACAAGTGTCGATGGGATTTGAGGGATCGGTACAAAGGCCACAAACTTTGGCTTGTTTCGAATCAGACTTAAAAAGCTTCTCAATTAAGGCGGTGAGTCTATCAATCTTATCATCATTTCTTTATGAACCAACATGCCCAATATTGACGGGATTGGCTTGCTATGTCCTCAAAAAGACTCATCAACTCATCGGGAGTCCTTTCTCTAATATGGCGATCATAAAGATTGCTAAAAATTCGCCGCTCAAAAGGAGTCATGGCATCATAGAAGAAATGGGCAATGGAGAGATCGGTTTGTTGGTGATTGTGGCAAGTAGCAAGTAAACACTTGTATCTCTCCTAATACTCGCTCATGGTCTCACTTTCTCCCATTTTGATGGCGCATATCTCTTTCTTAAGTGTGGAAGCACAAGTTTCAAAAAAATTGGTACTCATGAATGCGGCAAGCATCTCGTTTTAAGATGTAATGGAACCTGGAGGGAGGTAGTAAATTCATTCCTTGGCTTTGTCATTAAGACAAAATGGAAAAGCTCGAAGCTTAACCATGTCTTCTCCGGCATTTGGTGGCCTAATTGAAGTGCATGTAAGGTGAAACTCCTTCAAGAATGCATGTGGATCTTCATCCTTTTTACCATAAAAGCGTGGTAAAATTTGGATGAGATCGTGCCAAATGTGCTTAGATATTGGCATCGGCTTCCCCAATCGTCAATTGACGGGGAAGAGGTGGGTTGGGAATCATTATGGTAGCCTAGGAAGGTAAAGTACAAGCCTTGAGTTGTGACTTCCTCAAACGAGTCTCATTCCTTAACTTATGGTAAGTCCTTTCAATTTTTGGGTTAGAAGGGCCTAAAGAACCGGTGGACCTGGATCAACAAAAATGATATGACATAAAATATTAAAAAAAAAACACAACCTAAAGTAAAAACAACTCCCTAGCAACGGCGCCAAAATTTGATGCTTGCCGATAGCAACAAAAATAATATAACCCGTATTAGGTTACCATTTTCCATATTATTTTGTAGTAATGGTAAGTCAATGGGTCGAACCATAAGGAATTGGGTTACTTTAAGTGAAAAAAAGCTGATTTCAATGAGGGATGTATCAACCTAAACTAAGGTATGCAAATTAAACGCATATAAGCAACAAAAACAAGTGTGCCAACAAAGGAATGTAAAGGGAGTGATGAAATCAATTATAAAAGACTAACCTAGGCCACGGAGATTCATAAATCAACTCGAAATTAACACGCAATGATCATCAGTTTTCACACAAAAATATATTCCAAACGCATTCTTGTAGGCTATCTATAGAGCTTCGGAGAGCACCTAACACTCATTGATTCCCTAAATTCAGTAAAAGACTCCCTAACAAATGTATGAACCTAGGTAGATCAACCTAAAATTCATCACGTTTTTCGCATTAAGTTCAATGGAATCACTAGCCCTAGACAATTAAAATAATGAGCATGTTTCATTCAGTCTAGATCTTATTGTTATGTGAGATAGACCAAAAAGAAGCAAACCAATTGGGTTATCTGCTTGCTACGTGTTGTCCAATAATCTACATAATTACGGATGCGAATCGATGAACTAGCAATAGGTTCTAACCAAGGCAAGTGTATTCATGACTATAAAAACCCTAGCTCAAACCATATGAATCAACACACTAATAAGAAGAATAAAAGAAATCACTGAAAATTAGTATAAAATCAAGAAAATCTCGCATTGCTTTATTGAATTTGAGTATCCCTTGTTCTTCCCCTAACCTAGGTTAGAGGAGTTCTTTCGCCTTTCATGGCTTTGAAATCCAAATGTTGATTGTCTTAACAAATCAAATTACAAAAATAATGAAAAATGAGAGAAAAGTTAGTGAGGAAATGGTAAAAAAATAGGAGAGAAAGAAAGAGAAAGAGAAAGAGAATGAGAATGAGAGAGAGTGTGAGAGAGTGAGAGAGAAAAGAAGGAGATGAAAAAATAAGGAGAAAGGGTTTGGTTTTTGGTGTCTGTTGTGTCACTGAGTCTATGCTGCCCAATCCCCTATCCTCGCTAATTTGATTATGCCCAATTGTTAGAGGCGTATCTACCACGTGTTGAATGAAGGGGTTGAAACTGTGTGTGTTGGGGAGAAATCGACCGATGCACGTGCGTCGAGGATCATCTATGGTGGTCAATCATGGGAGTAGAGACTTGCACATCGTTCGAGGATCATCCAATGATCCATAGAGTTGCATCGTGATTAAGAAAGAAGGCGTTGTGTTGCTGATGAGTCCGCCTTGGAGAATCTCTAGCTGTGATTACTAGAGGTAAGGAAGCCACGCAGTTCGAGGATGATCAGGATGGGTGACTCATACGGGACGTGTAGAAAGGCAAGAACATGTGAGTGATACATCGACAAGTGCGCCGAGGAAGATCTAAGACTGCTGAACAATGTTGGGATGTTGACGCTTCATTCGAGGTTGATCTGGATGGTAGCTAAATAGGAGTCGTTGACGAGGAGAGAGAGCGCGCAAGGGAACCGTGAATTCTTCATCTAATCTTTGTAGTGGCACGCATCTCGAAAAGACTATGGACGAGTGCTGGAGCATGGGTTTCTCATGTGTTTCACTGCCTGCGTTACTCAACTTGGTCTATCACTTCTAACCATACACAAATACGTGTCTCGAGGTCTATTTTAAGCACCTCCCCAACATTACTCCTTGTCTTATCCATTTTCTTTCAGCTTTTCTTCAACTTTAGGACTTCAACTCTTCATGCAAACCAACTAACATCGCCATAGCTTAACGTGGGTCCCACGCGACTGCCTCGGATGCATGCCAATGCGCTTTTCGAGAAGAACACTAAAAACACTCTGAAAGAGCTTCACTTTTATTCTTTTTTATCAAACCAAACATAGTACCTACAATTGACAGAAATAGGTAATTAGGGGCTCATTTTGGAGACTTAGGTACATCAAAATATAATATTTACACACTAAGTAAGGGCATAAATGTACGACTATCAACCACAACTTAAGTACTTCTTTAAAAAGTCACACTTAACCAATATAAGATTATATTTCGGCTGACACATCTCCAACATGAGCTAATTGTGATTGACATGGTTTGTCAAAACATAAAAAGTTTGTGTTGAAGATCGACAATTAAAAAAAAAAAAAAAAAAAAAACCTTATGTGGAGTTATTTGCTAAAGCTAGAATTGTGTCGTCAATCCCATTTCCACTATGAGAACATCACAATTGGATATACTTGAAGCCAACACGTGAGTCGGAGCTATAGCTTGCAAGATATAAATATCACTATTCATCAAGCTCTCACAGCAATGCTGCCGCACTACGTTCGCATAGATGTCAAGCTCAGTTGGCTACATGACTCAAACTCTAAATGTTTCATTGGTTTAACAATCCCTAAAATATGGAATGGAGCATCAAGTCTAACCAATAAAATGTTTTTTTTAGGTAAATAAAGATTTTTTCTTTAAAAAAAGGAAAAAAACTGAATTAAACACTTCCTAAATTTTACCAAAAATCATAATTCACACATTTACGAACCCGGTTTCTGTGAACCGGCCGGTCTGAGTGTGTGCTCCTTAGTCTAAAATCCGAACGAATGAATCACTTGTGGTTCAATTGATTTCATCATCTCATTCGAGAGAGAGAGAGAGAGAGGGGGGGAGATGGGCGTGACCAAGGAACTCGTCGAGTCTACTTTGACATCAAAGTTGAATCCAACCCGTCTCGTAAGCTCTAATCTTATTCTCACGGGCTTTAATTGCTTTTGTTGATTGATGATCCATGCGAAAGCCCTAGTGGGTCTGAATCCAACATGTTTAGATTCTTTGGGTTTTGATCAAAATCATGCTTTGAATCACTTGAAATTGATGACCCAATACAAATCTTTGATGCAAATTAGTGGGTGTTTGATATGGCGTTAAGAGCATGATTTGAACTTATAAGATATGATTTTTATTGATTTAATTGTTGTATTTGTCTTCATGTGCTTTTGGGGGGTTGTTTCTTGGACTCTGATGAATGGATTTGATAATCTAAGTGGCGTGGGTTTATTGATTCCTTCATTGAACATAGGCAGTTTTTAAGATTGTGGTTCACCCCAATACTACCCACTTGTCCCGCTGTTGTTGCTTAGCAGTTTTTGGATACTAACCGGACCTCCCGTGATAGTAATTTTAATGGGGCCGTTTTACCCTCTTTTGCAATCAGTTTCGCTATATTTCATTATTCATATTTTTTTAGTCCTGTAACATAGATGTTCTATCTACCCCTTTATGAATAGCCTCAATTTCAAATTAGTTGGGGTCGGCTACATGGATCAAACTATTTCATTGTGCTCGATTTTGTGCAATTGATGATGAGCTTTGCAAATCATCTAAATCCCTCGTAATTAATGCGTCTCAATTTAGTTTCAGTCTATCCCTACCTCGTCGAATTTTCTCAATTTCTGTTGAGTCGAGTTTTTTAGTGAGGACATTTGTAAGTTGTCTTTGGAGGTGTCCAAACTACTTTAACCGCCCTTCTTTAATTTTTGCGTCAATTGGTGCCTCTGTTATTCCAATTAGATTCAAAAAATGATAAATCAATCATAAACGGACTTGAATGGAAGCATGACCAAAAAGAGTCCAATGAATTTGGTTGATTCAAATTAGAATGTAAAAATATTCCATGAATATAAGAAGTGTAGAAGTGAAGATGATCCTCTTAGCATTTAAGCTATCTTGTATTTCATAGAAATTTGGAGCAATATAGGATAGATTAGTTGATAATAGTTATTAACTTAATTGGGTTTTGGCTGTTGTTGAGAGATCACAACTCGTTGAAACAATTCGTTCTGGGTGCATTGGGCTCTTTGAAACCGTTTGTTGTTCTCTTAAATTGTCAAACATAGAGGTTTGTTGCTTAATTATGTTATCTATGTTCATGGGAAAAAAATGCTCAGTTATAACTTATAAGGGCTTTCAGTTGTTTGTATACATTTCCATTTTGTTGTGACGACTCCGTGGATCAATATGAGTTTGTTGATCAGTAAAGGGTGACCTTAACATCACCGGTGAAGCTACTCTCTGCAACTCTCATCCTTGATGAGATGCAATCCGGACAAGGTTGTAGACGTGGAACCAACTCTCCGAACTTGGGTTTGAAATCTCATTTATCATACAATCTATTTGCATAGATAACTGTAGTCATAGATATGGCTGAATAATAGATGATCAATAGGTTCCAAATCTCTCTTGCTACTTTTTTATTTTTTATTTTTGCTATACGCCAGATTTGTAGTTATCGATTTCTGTTCACTTTCCTTGCTTTGGTCCTTCCCATCTCTTTCGATTTTACTGTTGTTCATCATCAATCCGGAAAATATAACCAAACATGATTCTTAATAGTATTTGTGGGCAGTTTCATTTAAAATCCTCCCTTTCTGTACTACCCCATTGTGTTTTAACTTGATCTATTTTTTGCGCGATGTTTCAGGAAGTAATCGACACATCTGGAGGGTAAGATCTTTTCCAGAAGGAAACATTTGGTTTTCAACTACATTCGCGTAATCTTCTTTCTCATGCTCTTTCTGTTCAATTCAAGTTATTGTGTGCTTGTTGTCAGGTGTGGAGCAAGCTTTGCTATCGAAATCGTGTCAGATCAGTTTGAGGGTAAGAAATTGCTGGAGAGGCATCGGATAGTTAATGCAGCATTGGCAGAGGAAATGAAACAGATTCACGCGCTCTCAATAAAGAAAGCTATGACACCAGCTCAGTGGAAACCAGAACTATCATCAAATGATTCACAGGCTTCTGCATAATTGCCACAATATTGATCTTAATTTAGCAGTCACCATGAGCTATGGAAGTTGTCTTTGTTATGTGCTTTTCTAATAAGCGAGTCTCAAATTCTCAATTATACTTGATCTTAATTTAGCAGTCACCATGAGCTATGGAAGTTGTCTTTGTTATGTGCTTTTCTGATAAGTGAGTCTCAAATTCTCAATAATACTTGTGTTAAAATGTGAAATGTTCATCAATGTTAAGGTTCTAATTACATAAATGATGCAGTCCTTAAATTTTACATCCATGGAGTGAGGAATGATCTTGGAAAACCTGGGGATTTTGCTGGGATCTCTGTCTAAATGAGAATGGAAAGCTGTGCATTTCATATACATATACATGACAAATTTTATAAAAGAGGCTTGTCTTTTTTTGGTTTTTCATATAAATCTATATTCCAAACTACCTTTAAACCTAACAATACATCAATTCTCTTCTTGGAGATGTCTGAGTATGTTATTTTCTATTACCCTTTCAATCATTTTAGATTTGCCAAATTACCCTCCAAAAACCAGATATGGGGTATGTAGATGAATATCAGGCCAAGAGAGTAAAAAAGTGCCTCTAAAAACCTAGAACATTTTAACAGTCACTTCTTTTTTTTTTTCTAAGCCCTTTTTTTTTTGTTTTTCGAGTAAGAACCATCTAGTATTAGGAGGCCTATTGTGCTCCAACTAGTTTAGCTTGAGCCTTGTTGGTGCAAAAAGAAGTAGTACTCTTCTAGTGGACACAATTGGACACAATTCCATTTGTAAAGCTTGAAATTGTGACCTCTACTTAAGGTACCCACTCGCCAAACTATTCGGACCAATCTCCAATGGTACTTTAACAGTCATTTCGCTCGAAAGCTTTGCACGTTCTAGGTCACAAGGATTATTCCATAGCCAGCGAAAGTTAACTGCACCAATAAGCTGAATTGGCCAATTATGCATCTGTGTTTCCTATTAGCTTAAGATTTTAAAACCCAGTTTGCCGTAGGCTTTTTTTTTTTTTTTTTTTTTTTTTTGAGCAAATAATAAAAGCCGAAGTGTTATGCCTCACTGCACACATAAATCGATGAGTTTCTTGAATAGATGACCCTGTTGTGCTTCTTGCAAACTGATCAATTTGATGACCTTCCCAGCCATCAAGAATCAATAAGATTTTTTGCTTCAATTAGAGGAATGTAATTATCACTAAAAAGTGAAAATATTTTATTTGCCTCTTATGTTGTAAATTAAGTTGGAACTTGCTAAGAACTAGATAATGAAAATATAAGACTAAGAATTTCTACTACTACAAACTACTACTACAAAGGAGTAGAGAAGAAATGAGATAGTTGGAATGAGAAGTTTTCATTCAACTTGGTGATGATGATAATTGTACTTATACAATGTGTACAAGTTATACATACACTACAAGTCATACAACACATGGCAAGCAACATAGACAATACATGGAAGAGTTGGTGTACATTGGAGATGATTACAAGTTACATGACAATACATGGATAAGTGATTATACATTAGAGTTGAATACAAGTTATGTAGAGTGTACAAGTTACATTCAATGTAGAAGTCATGCATGATGTTACAATTTAATGTGAGAGTCATGTTTGACAATGTGATCATTCATAAGCTTGGTTAAAGAGTCATCCAATTTACAACACTCCCCCTTGGATGACACTTGCTGAGAGAATATGCCTCGTTAAAACCTGTACTAGAAAAACCCTGTGGGAAAAAAATCTAGTACAGGAAAAAGAGTACAATGTTCTCGTCAATCTTGATTTGCAGTATAATATTATTGATTGCCTTATTAAAAACACTGCTAGGAAAACTCAGTGGAACAAAACCAAAGCTAAGGAAAATAGTGCAATACATTGATACACTTTGAGAGAATATATATGCCTCATTAAAACCTTTACTAGAAAAATCATCTGGGAAAAAAATCTAGTATAGGAAAAAGACTACATTGCTTTCATAAATTTTTTTATACAGAGTATAATAATGTTAGGATTGCCTCTTTAAAAACCTTGCTAGGCGAACCCAGTGGGATCAAACCAATAGCGAAAGGAAAATAGTGCAATACACTAATCAACCTTGATAAAAAGTTTTAATATTATTAGAATTGCCACATTAAAAACATTTGCAAAGAAAATCCAGTGGGATAAAACCATAGCAAAGGGAAAAAGAGTGCAATACACGAACCAATAACTCATTTTGATTCTCCCCCTCATGTTCACATGGGTGAGACATTTTGTGCATTTTGTTGCACATGGACATCGTTTTCTATATGAACCATTTAATGCTGAAGCATATGATTGTCACTCTTTTGTATATAGTACTTGCATCAAGTAATTGATTCATAACTTTGTTACTTCTGAATGATCCTTTGAACTTCGAGTTCATATTAATTTATACATGGATCATAATACAACAAATTTAATGCAATTTGATGCGTTTCAAGCAATTTCACGCCATTCCTTTGAATTGGCTTATATCTCCCCCTAATAGTGGGAAAACTGTTTCATCAAAGTGACAAGCAAAACTTGCTATAAATAATTTCCCTATTAGGGATTCATGGCATCTTATAATATGAGTAATGGAGAGTAAATCAATATACGTCTCCTATTGATTTGCCTTGAGATAATCTCCAGCTGAAAAAAAATCCAGTTCGATAAAGGATGTCCGTGCGAATTTATGATATTTTCGCATTATTGATAATTATGGATAATCAAATAGATCTTTCCACATTATGAATGTCATTTGATTTATGATGACATTCGTTTTAATGTGTCTTATATATTTCAGAAGTTAAAGCCGAGAATATTATACTCATATTAAATCATATAGATAAATTTTATATTATTCTGAGTAGACTTCTTCTGAATAAGACATTAACAATAAAATTGTTGTATTAGATATTGTCTGAACATTAGCCTCCGCTAAGTTCGAATTCGAGAAATATTCACTTTTGTACATGCATGTAGCATGATACATAAGACATAAATTCATCGCTCATATTTTGGTCACGATTTAAACACATCTCGATGTGCCTGTTTTATCGAGTCATTTTCAATGATAAAATTCATAATATTTTGCCTTTGATTTTGAAGGCATGGTAAATGTCACAAAAAATATTCGGGTATATATATGACAATATTTAGGCAAAATAGCCTTTCATATATGACCAAAAAAATGTCACAATTATGAGCGCTCATTGTCAATAATTATTTGTCCTTTGTAGTGGTGCACCACTTTTGTTCCAACTTTTGGTTGAATTGTCAATACCACCTTTACCTGATCCACGTCCATAAATTTATTATTGCGATCATGATCGTTATATGCAACATATGTTTCTTAATTTGAAGCTGAACTAATTGGACGGGAGTGATATTATATTTATAACATCTCATTATTTTACTCAGCTATCATGAGACAAGAAATCAATTCTTAATATTTATTGGATTGACGTGCACACTCGATATTTGTTGCAGCAATAAATCGAGGCGGGCCACGTGACCTTATTTTCATTGTCTCATCAGTCATATTTTCACATAGCCTCAACATAGAGGTAATTAAAATTGTGAAATTATAATTAATATTTAACTGATTAAATTTTGTAGCATGAGACGCAGCCACTCATTTTGAGCTTTTGGAGAATTACCCTTTTGGTATGTATATATATAACTCCATAAGGTGAAAAGATATATAAAGTGAAATATTCACTTTTCAAATCTTTAAAGAAAAATTGGCGAATGATTATGTATAACACACAGTCTTGCATATATGCTTTATTCACAAATTGTAATATCTAATTGTCATGACAAGTAATTCGTGTCGGTAATATAATAAGGCAACAAGTTCAACTATGGTTGAATAATATTTTGAAAATAAATTTAATATAAAATAGTTTTTCCCTTTTTATGTAAAAACATAACATATGATTAAATATATGTTCATAACAAAATATATTATTCGTATGAGTTGGTGGGACAACCTCCAGGTTGGGTGGCGAGACATAGTCTATTTAATATCATGCCTCCTCGAACGGGATAACCCGTCTCCCTTTCAATGTTTAGCTTTACCGGGGACAAGGCTTACCCACTATCAACTCAAACTTATAGCATTATTTGTATTATAAAATCAATAATAGAACAATAACTAATCGTTTGTAGTTTTAAGAGAAAAACTATATGTCACACATTGACTTTTGATTTCTGATGTAGAAGATCTACAGAGCATACTTTCGCAATCAGTGACGTTATAATGCATAGTATATGAATAAAGTATGCATATATAAGTGATGCATGTAATAAAATGAAGCAACCATGATAATATAGAAATAAATTGAACTTATTTAAATAACAAAAGTTATACCTTCCTAGCTTTGTCTCCTTAACAAGCCTTCTTGAACTTCAAGATCTCCTTAATGCTAGAGCAAGCTCGTGCTGATAACGTATTAAAAATTGATTTGGAACTTGCTAAGAACTAGAGAAGGAAAATATAAGACTAAGAACTTCTACTACTACTACAAAGGAGAAGAGAAGAAATGAAATAGTTGGAATGAAAAGTTTTCATTCAACTTGGTGTGTGAATTACAATGGGGTTGACACCCTTTACATAGGTCATTTGGTGATGATGATAATTGTACTTATACAATGTGTACAAGTTATACATACACCACAAGTCATACAACACATCACAAGCAACATAGACAATACATGGAAGAGTTGGTGTACATTGGAGATGATTACAAGTCACATGACAATACATGGATAAGTGATTATACATTAGAGTTGAATACAAGTTATGTAGAGTGTACAAGTTACATTCAATGTAGAAGTCATGCTTGATGTTACAATTTAATGTGAGAGTCATGCTTGACAATGTGATCATTCATAAGCTTGGTTAAAGAGTCATCCAATTTACAACAAGTTTTATTGTTATTGTCACAAATCTGTAAAAGAATGTCACTGATATACCTTTGACTAAAATAAAAAGAGTGAAAAACAAGAGAAGAACAAGAAGAAGAGAAAAACAATTAGGCGCCGTGCTCTAGTCTCTCCAATATGAAGATGCCACCTTTGTCATCCCTTCCGATTCGCATTGTTTCATCAACATATCTGAAGCCTTGAATCAAAGAAAAAACTCAGAGCTCACTTTTAATCTTTCATCTATAAATATGGAATTGTAACCTGTACATTTTTTTTTCGAAGGAAAAGTAAGGAAGAGAAGTGGTTTTCGGATACGTAATCTCCAGCCAGCCCTCTGGATTGAAAATGCTGAGCAGAAGATCATAGTTCTTTTGGAAGACATTCATCAGCTGTTGGTGGCTCGAGTATTATCATTCTCAGTTAGTACACTGCAGTATCATAAAAATAGAGAGACATGCACTACATGGTTCTAGTCCATTCCCTCTTTTATTTTTTATTTTTATGATGAGATATAGGGATGATAGTATTTTTGCATACCTGATCCGGGGTGATTGTCGAGTTCGCATATTTGATATTGACTCTCTGGAAACAAGAGAAATGAGGATGTTAATAACTCAAGAGAAACTTCGGAAAGACCTTTTTGAAGATTATTCATGAAGTGTAGGAGGTCTGAACTGATTTGGACGAAATCTTAAAGGAGGTTTCGATGGTCAGCTGGCCGTTCAACATTGTTAATCCTCTCGCATTGAACTGGATCACATTCACTGCTTTGCCCTACACACCTCAATCACATTCAGCCGAAATAAAATACTTATTGTTAGAGAATATGATATAGATTACTAGCATCACTTATATTTTCAAATATTAGGGGTTGAATAATGAATTCCTCATTGTTGCAATCTTGTTCAACAATATCAGTCCTTTGTTTGAGCCTCAAATCACCTACTTAAAGTTTAGAGCTCAAAAGTCATGAGTAGAGCCTAAATCACGTAAAATCCGTTTGATGGCCATCCTTCATCAATGAATTTTGTCTACATTATATAGCTTTCCGCTGCAACTTTTCTCAGATTCAAACTCTAAATCACGGTGTTAATGTAATTGAATTGTATTAATCAAGGCAAACTGGATACAATGGGATGCTCTTATTTATAGAGCTTTGCAATACATAAACATGGAAAGTAATTAATGACACGAATATAGTAATACCTAAATACCGAAATCACAGAACTATTGCAACTTTATATAGTTGCCTAAAACACGGTATTAAAAATACTACTTTTGATTAAAAATCGTGAAAAAGGTTCTTGTTCAGATGAAACTTGGGGAGAACTCAATTGAAAGGAATACCTTGGCGACATCAATGGATTGTAAGAAATCCCCCAAAGCGATGAAGTCTCGCAATCCGAGCTTTGTTCTTTTCGCACCCAGGATCGATATAGTGCTGTAGAGAACTTTCCAACTCCCTTCTACCTTCCAATCAAACAAAAGGAGTAAACGTTGCATTAAATATATTCCCAAAACTTATAAATATATAAAAACGCTTTCTTTCTACCTTATCCAAATTTTCTGTAGGATTAGGAGTCGGATTTTGAGATTCTAAGAGTTCAATCAGACCATGAATTTCAGATTTCTTTGCTGATGGGACTCCAAAGATGCCCCTATTGATACCTTCACATTAAATCAATATACTTTACTGCAATCAGTACTTATGTTCATTCGCAAGAGAGCCATTGCTAATCTTAAAAAACACTGGTTAGAGTGATAACAAACTACCTATTTGGTTAGTTTACCTTCTATTGCCTGATAAAGTGTTTCTTTGATCTGGGCAACTGTTTGATACTCCGCATATTTCGCTCCTTGTTCCCCTGGGTCATTGCTGACTAGACTAGAGCTCTGTTCTGCAGCCTTCATGATGTGAATGTTTCTCAATTCAGCAATATGGTCTCCAAATCCGGAGGTCTTGATTGTTAAGGAAGAGGATGCTACTATAGGAGTTCTTATTAACTTTGTGCTTTTGGGAGTTGCAGGACCTAAGTGGCAAGTAGTTATTGGCGGTTGCATAATCCCAATAGCCATGAATGTAATCCCAGTACCGTCTTCCTAGCTAAACAAATGAGCTTAAGCACAAATGGATGCAAGTCTGTTCAGTATTTTGCATATGTGACGAAATCCTATCAAAATAAATCATTTACCTTAGTTTACGAACGCTTACGTAAAAATGGTATTGAAGCAAGACTCCTAGCAACTGATATTATTAGATTTTTCAGGAGATGTTAGAGGCAAACACTAAATCGAAAATGATATCAGTTAACGATGTCACCCACTGGTCACACATGCATTGCAGACCATTGAAACAGTGAATTAAAATGTGCACGGACGAATCTTGAAGTAATCCGACAACACTCAATGTGTGTGACTTTAAACTGTGTCGGCATAGCATAACTCACACCAAATGGCTATTAATTCGAGTCGTCATTTTCTTAGGCTAAAAAACTAACTACTAGTTTAAAGAATATCAATGTCCAGTTTACTATGAAGGCTAATTCTTTCAGAAACCATTTTATGCACAAATTTGAACTCTTCGTGGGACCCAAATATATTTATGCATATCAACCTAACAAATATATTCTACAGATAAGTATCATTTCGGGCGAAAAACAAATAGAAAATCCGAGGCTCGAGAATGTTCAAAATAGTATCTTCGGGACAAAGACGTTGAAGTGAGCTGCACCATTGCTCTGAACTACCTGCGTATTGAAAACATCATACATAATTGGGTGAGCTCACTTCACTTGATTAGTGAAGCTACTTTCCCCAAATATATTGTACATCGAATCTTATCTCAATTCGACGCGGAACACTCAAACAACTTCAGCAATCAATCAACTATAATTACATGAAATCTCTCAATCTTTCACTCCATAAATAGCCTAATCCCAAAACGGCCCGGCGAAAAGAGTAAGAATTAAAGCAGTGTTTTAGCAGGAAGAAGATGATTAGGGATTAGGGTAATTAATACAATTTCCTAATTTGGCAAATCACCCTCCAATTATCCAAAAAAAAAAAACTAACTTTAACAATTATAAAGTGAACCTAGCATTCTCATTTATTATCCAACAATCCACAACATCATCATTAAATCACTTCGTATGTTCAAATCTCAAGTTCACAACAAAATGAATCAAAATCTGATTTTGCTGACACCCCAAATCTCCAAAACCCCTTAAATACACACCCTGAAAAGCATTTGGGACGTTGATTCTTCTTACCCTTTTATGGGTTGTACACAAGCACCACCAAATTAGATAGATTAAACTCAAACAGAAATGCTCCCACCACAAATTCACAAATTGGGTCTGATTCAGAATCACTGATATGTATGGATTTGTGTTTGTTTGGCAAGAATTGAGATCTTACCTTGTTAGTGTGTGTGTGAGAGAGAGGTGAACAGGCAACAACAACAGCAGCTACAACGTTGCAGAACAAAAAAAAAAAAAATTTAAATGAAGTGTTGTAAGAACTCAGCCAATCAAATGTACCAAGTTGTTCAAAGTGTAGCCAACGAGGCCCAGCCATATTTAGACACGTGTAGTCGCCAAAATTTTAATTTGTTGCTTTTTTTTTTTTCTTCTGCAATAGGGGAACCCACAACCATAGGCGAATCCAGGATTTTAAGGAGACATGGGCTAGACTTAAATACTAATATGTATTTTTTTTGAAAAGTATTTTTTAAAAAAAAATACTTTTGTAACGTAGAAAAGTTGACACTCACTTAGTGATATCACTTGAGTTTCCCTTACATGTGTGTCTGCACGCATATTGATGTCAATTAGAGGGACGCCAACAAATACGTGACTTTTCTGAGTTACAGTATATAGTAGGGTCTTTTTTTGTTTAAGTAAAGAATTTCGAAAATATATCAGCAAGTGTTAATTATATTTTTCTCTAGGAAGAAAGATGCTATAGCTACCAACTACATTATACTATAAAGTTCATCTCGATTCCGATCAGGACGATGGAGGTGCAATTCAAATTCAATTACGTTCTTACACCAACTACTCCACCACCAAAATTAGCTCTTTTATTTTTACTTCAATGGGAATCGAATCACCACCTCCTGAAACATTGCTTTTAGGCAAATGATGTCTCTGTCAAAACTAACTCACTCTAATTTTATTTCAATAACACCAGTTCAATGAAATAAACATTTTCTTATTGAATAAATAAAATAAACATTGAACTTTGCTAAGCCTTTTTTTCGCTTTTCGTTCTCTTTTATTTATTTACTTTTTGCTTAAGGAGTCAAACACACGACCTCCCTGCTTACCTTTTAGCTAGTGATGTTTCACTTGAAATGCTTTTGACTCCTTATTTTTAATTGAATGTCGACAAATGAACTTTACTTAATTTATTTTCTTTTATTGATTTTTTATTTGGGTGGATTAGGCTTGAAAAATCTTAATAATGGGTGGGCTAAACTAAAAAAAAAAAAAAAAAAGTGGCCTATGTATATATAGGGGGTTATATGTATCTTGTTCTGGGCTATAGACCAGGGCAAGATACATGTAGATCCGCCCTTGCCCACAACATCCCTTAACCATGATGTTTTGACAAGTAATATCTCATTCATCTCAATAAAAAGCTTTCACACTAAGCTTTTATACAATTTATTTTGTTTATGTTGAGTAGCTTTTTTTTTTCTTTTTTAATTACATTTATTTACTTTTGTTTTCTAAAGTTTTAATTTACTAATTTTCTAGTACACATCAGTGTGCAGAAATTATGATACACCCATCAAGATAGTTTGTTGGTCAAGAGCCCATCCTATAACGAGATGATAGTTGAAGTCCAAAGGCTCTTCATCTTCATGATAATCAATAATTGATTATAGGTGCCAAAGGTGAAAAGATTTACTTTAATGAGATAAATCAGAAACAGAGGTTGAAGATGAAAAATTGAATGCAAGAAAACGTCTTCACATAAATGTTTCTCAACAACAACTAACAAATACACTGTTCACACAATATTAATACAAAATTAGTTAGAGCTTAACCAGTCATTCGTGTCTCTAACAAAATCGTAACAAACTTACTAACAGCTCTAACTAATTATACAATAATTTGTTACAAACACTTCCGAGTCATCATGTAACGGCCCGTTTTAATCGATCCCGATTAACGGACAAATTACAGATTAAGATCCTAAGCTCAGATCCACGTGAACGTCGCAACAAATTTATGTCACACCTAATCGGGGAAATATGTTATTTTTGTGTGCGATTGTTTAATTATTTTATTATTATTTAATAGTTCGCGCCGAGTTAATTGAGAATTTCGCTTGGTCGCGTTGTGCGCGTGTAATGACGAGAGTGTGCGACGTCGTGGAGTACGCGTTACGCGGACGTACGGGGTTGTATGGGACTGAGCGGTCACATCACTCACCCCATCATGTCACACATCACATCAAGCTCATCCCTCATCATTTCATTTTGTCATTTCCAAAAAAAAATTTATTCTCTTTTAAATCTGGAAGAGAGAGAGAAGGAGAGAGAGAGCAGCAGCGGCGGCGATCCCGCAGGGCAGCGGAGGCGATCGCGCAGGGGCACCGGCGGCGGCCGCGGCACGACGATGGTGGCAGCGATGGCAATTGGTAGTGGCACACAGAAGTGCAGGCGGCGGGTGGGCGATCGGCATGCAAGCGGCCAGCGCGCCGGCAAGAAGAATTCAGCGCGGCGTGGCGCGACAGCAGTGGTGGTGAATGACGTAGGGCAGCGGCGCGGTGGCGCGTTGTCGAAACAAGCGATCCCCGGTATGAAACGTGTCAAGAATCAATTTGTGGAATAAAAATTTTACAAATTTTGGGGTCTCACAATTATAAATTCTTTTAAATGAAACTCTAAAATGATAAAAATTGTATAATTGAACACCAGGGACTAGGCTACCATAGTCGGTGTCGGGTGCGTATCTCGAGGCGTGAGCGGGATATTTTGAAGAGATATTTGCAATTATTTGAGGTTTTTAAACCCACAAGAAAGTCAGCTTAGAATTTACTTATTTTCATTATAAATGATCTGTTAAACATTACTTTTCGCCTGTTCAGTTTTCATATTTATTCTATTCCCACGTGTGTCTGTATATGGTCGAAAGGACGGTGTGACCCCCTTCCGGCTCTCTCATTGATGATGATCTAATTGTTGCTACGGTGTTGGTCATACCTTAGATTATGCGTGAGATATCTCAGGGAGTCGATGATCTTGAGAGCGAGTTGACGTGAGGCCCACCTCCGTCACAAATTTCCTCTCCTTTGATGCGTTAGGCGGAAGTCTACTTTTCGACCAACAGAGTTCCTCATTTCGACCGTGAAGAGGGGATGTGGATTTCCTCATCTCCAGGGCCTTCTCGATTTAGTATTTTTATCCCAGGGCTCAACAGCTATACACCACACTCGCGTTCCACATTCTTGATTATCTCACGACTTATATTCATGCTTTATGTTCCCGTTCATTTACTTTATGTGCATGAATTGTAGCCGTATCCTTGGATTCCTTGTAAATACTAACTGAATTTCTTTGGGATTTACTCATTTGGAACTTGTCATTGTTTGTTGGTGGCAAGTTGCAGATATTGCGACGAGTTGGGGGAAGGCGGTGATTGGCGACTACCTCTGATTTGGAGCGCCTCCACTAGCTTACTCGTAGGTGATTGTATTTACGTATACATATTTTTGGGATCATCTTGGGCGACCTTTCACTTGATACATGTATATTGACGCATATTATACATTTTTGTCGCCTTAACTGATATACATGGTATCATTTTTGTTGGGTTTCCACCCCATAGGTTGTTAAATATTGCATAACTTGTTTATATTAATTATATGCTTGTTATTAAGACTTCTGCTACTAAAATAACTTAAATAAATCAAAACAAATGAATTAAGTTATCAAATTTTATAACTTAGTATATTTTGTTAAAATAATCATTTAAATATCAAAATTTACTAAGTTGGAGTATTAGACGGTAAGTTCGCGGGCCGTCATAGACAGGTATGTCAGTGACGTGGCATGATCTGGTGACATGTCTAGCGACGTGGCGGTGCCCGGTTTGCCCCGGAATTTGGGGCCGTCACAGTTGGTATCAGAGCTTAGGTTCAGGCGAACTTAGAGGAAAGTTTTGAAAATCTCATGGCTTAAGACACTGTGATACCAACGTCATAGTTGGTATCAGAGCCTAGGTTCAGGCGAACCTAGGGGAAACTTTAATAAAACCGAATAAAACTTAACAACAAACATTAGATGTGGAAACCCGAAGATCCTAACTTAGAACTTTAGTTGGGAAGCGAACATGGGACTGGAAGTGCTAAGGCTTATACGTTATATGTTTTGATGTGTAATATTATATATGCGTATACGAGGCTGACACGGACATTCACGATTTGCAAATTCGACATGGATGGACGATCAGTTCTTCATACGGATGATGGAGGCCAGACGAGCAGCTCGACACTTGTCGATGTGGATCAGACCTTGCTCGACACGGTCGCACTTCATAGTTTACTGCTCGAGATATTCTTCGATTGCTTCGAGCGAAGGCAGTGGCAATACCGGCCCCTGCCACACTCGCCGCCGCCACTACTGTAGAGCAGACAGTTGTCGCATCCGACTATTCCGACGACCTCGCTCACGACCACTACTACCGAGATACTGCCAGCAGTCACTGCACAATTGACTACGCCGACCGTGGCACCAACGTTGATTCCACCCTTGAAGATCACATTCGAGACTTTCTTATCAACTGAGATGAAGTCGATCAAGGAGTTCGTTCGTGTTCAGTCAGGCTACTATCATAGAGCCAGAGACCCAGAGGTGGCTGGGAAGTGGATCCGTTCACACGAGAAACGTCACGGACTCTTGAGGATTCATAACAGCATGCAAGATAGGATTTTCGGATTCATGCTTAGGGGAGATGTTGCAGTATAGTAAATCGCCCACATAGCCGCCCACGGAGAGCCGAGTACTTGAGCAAAGTTTGAGAAATTCTTCTATGATCTGTATATCCCGATTGAGGTTCAGCTGAGACTGAGAGATAAGTTCTTGACGCTAAGGCATGATGGTCGGACGGTGGCGTAAAACATGGCGAGATTCACACACCTGCGTACCTTGCAATGGACGTAGCTGGAACCGAGCGACTTCAGGTCCATGATTTTATTCGAGGACTTCGACTAGAGATTGAGGGAGCGCAGTTTGTACGCCAAGTCCGGTAAGACCGAGTTTTGACGTTCGAAGGTGAAGCCCTTGAGACACGTGATCAGCGACAAAGGGACTTCAGTGGACCCTAGTAAGATTCACGTTGTCATCGACTGGCCTACACCAAAGTGCGCGACAAACATCAGGAGCTGTTAAGATTGGCAAGATATCATCGACGCAAAGTCAACAAAATTTATCTTTATCTATACCTCACCATCACCTTTTCTCTCACCTCACACACACACCATACTCACATAACCCGCACATCGTGATCGGGAGGCCGAAAGAGGGAAGAAGGAACGCGGTGAGGAAGAGGAGAACCAGTGACACGCCGGGAACGATCAAGGTGAGTCGTTATGGTTGTTGATTGTTTCGGGTGGTTGACAGTGGGGTGGAGAGTGGGGTTCGGCCATGGAGGCCGAACCCCATGGCCGAGGTGGTATCCCACCGGGGTTGGGGTGGAGAGCCACCTCAACCCATCACCGGAGGAAAGAAGAAAAAAAAAATTGGCTCCCGATCGAACCTATCGATCGGGAGGAAGAAGGTGCACACGGCGAGCCTGGACCATTCTGGTCCAAGGCCGGGTCGGGTCCGACCCATTTGGGTCGACCCGACCCAAGCCAAACCCGACCCAGACCAATTAAAAAACAGAGAAAAAAAAAAGAAAAATGGAAGAAAATTTCGAAAAAATTTCAAAAAAATGGAAAAAATTCTGAAAAATAGAATCAGGTAACTGTGAGGAACCGTTACCCACTTCCTAGGATTGATGATCTGTTTGATCAGCTGACGGGTGTCAAATTCTTCTCGAATATTGACCTTCGCTCAGGTTATCACCAGTTGCGGTTTTGAGAAGAGGATATCTAGAAACCTGCTTTCAGCGTAAGATACGGGTTATTTGAGTTCACAGTCATGCCATTTGGGCTGACGAACGCTCCGACAATTTTCATGGATCTGATGCACAGGGTTATGAGGCCGTATTTAGACAGATTCCTCATAGTATTCATCGACGATATCTTGATTTATAGCAGGACTCGTGAGGATCATGAGGGACATCTCAGGGCCGTTTTGACGACACTGAGGGAGCACCGACTGTACGTCAAGTTTAGCAAGTGTGACTTTTGGCTAAGTGCGGTGAGATTCTTAGGCTATGTCATCAGTGAGCAGGGTATCTCGGTGGATTTAGAAAAGATTAGGGCACTCATTGATTGGAAGACGCCAGAGTCTGTGGCTGATATACGGAGTTTCCTTGGACTAGCCGGATACTACCGGCGATTTGTGCATGATTTTTCCTCGATCGCAGCGTCGATGACGAGACTGACTAAGAAAGACGTCAGATTTGACTGGTCATAGGAGTGTGAGCAAGCTTTTTAAGAATTGAAATGGAGGTTGACATCTGCACCAGTATTGACATTCCCGGAGCCGGGCAAGACCTTGACAGTATATACAGATGCGTCGGGCATTGGTCTTGGATGTGTGTTGATGCAGGATGGTAGACCAGTTGCCTATCTTTCCTGACGGTTGAGACCCCAAGAGGAAAATTATCTAATGCACGACCTGGAGCTTGCAGCGGTCGTCTTTGCACTGAAAGCTTGGAGGCACTATCTATATGGAGAGCAATTTGTGTTGTATACAGATCACCAGAGTTTACGTTACATATTCACTCAAAGGGATCTGAATATGCGCCAGTGGAGATAACTTGAGTTGTTGAAGGACTACGACTTCGCTATTGAATATCACCCTGGTAAGGTGAACGTCGTAGCGGACGGATTGAGCAGGAGTGGACTCGACAGCCAGACTGTTCAGCAGCAAATGACACATGAACATGGTTTATTACAGGCAGCATCATTTATGTGCATGGCCGAGTTGTCGATTATGGCGGAACAGCACATTTGTTGTCAGTTGAGGATACCGACCGTATCGATTGAACGAGTTGCCGAGTGTCAGAGGGCTGATGGGCTCTATGAGCGGGTTAGTAGTCTGTCACGGAACCCGAAATGCACTGATTGGGCAGAAACCACAGATCGATGTCTGAGATACCGAGGGAGATTGTGGATACCTGCGGATCAGGAGATACGAAACGGGATTCTAGAGGAGGCACACCGGTCTCATTACACAGTTCATCCTGGTCGGACCAAGATGTACAATGATTTGAAGCTACTATTCTGGTGGCCAGGGATGAAGGCTGACATAGGTGCGTACGTTAGGAGTTGTGACATTTGCCAGCAGGTGAAGGCTAAGCACAAGCGACCTGGTGGATTAGTGCAGTCGTTGCCCGTTCCACAATGGAAATGGGTACATATCACAGTGGATTTCGTTAGTGGGCTACCGTAGACATTGAGGCATCACGATGTGATTGATAGACTGACGAAGTCGGCTCACTTCATTCCAATCTCGATGAAATACATGTTTCCCAAGCTGAGCATATTATTTGAGCGAGAGATTATTAGACTTCGTGGGGTGCCAGTTTCCATCGTGTCAGGCAGAGATCCTAGATTGACCTCGAAACTATGGGAGGCAATGCATGAACAATTTGGCACCAGGTTACAGTTTAGTACGGCTTATCATCCTCAGACCGACGGACAGTCAGAGCGACTAATCCAGATTTTGGAGGATATGCTCAGGGCATGCATAGAAGGATTATTTGCCTCTCTGTGAGTTTGCATACAATAACAACTATCAGGCGAGTATTGGTATGCCACCATTTGAGGCACTGTATGGGAGGCCCTGTAGATCACCTGCTTGTTGGGCAGAGCCAAAAGATACAGTGACAGTAGGGCCTGAGATAGTTGTTGATCACACAGAGAAAATTCGACAAATTCGTCAGAAACTACAAGTTGCACAAGATCGACAGAAGAAATACGCAGATAGGCATCGTGAGGGTCTTAGCTATGACGATGGCGATATGGTGTATCTGAAGGTTTCTCCTTGGAAAGGTCAACAGAGATTTTGCATCAAGGGGAAGTTGGCGCCGAGATACATTGGGCCATACCGGATTGCACAAAGAGTAAGCATTGTTGCATATCGGTTGGAGTTACCTACCGAGTTAGTTAGGGTTCATCCGACATTTCACATTTCCATGTTGAGACTCGCTAGGTCAGGGCCGAGACCGACGATTGAGTTGGGACAGGTAGAGATACAGCCTGATGTGACCTATGAGGAGAGACCGATAAAGATCATTGACCGTCGAGTACAGATTCTCCAGAACAGGGAGCTTTCAAAGGTCCTGGTTCGTTGGCGGCATCATAAGATTGAGGGACCCACCTGGGAGCTCGAGTCGACGATGAGGACGCGATACCCCCAGCTATTCTCTGGTTTGAGACTTTAGTTACAGTTAAATTTCGAGACGAAATTTTATTTAGTTGGGAAGAACTGTAACGACCCATTTTATAAAGTTCTCTTCAATTTACAGACATGAACGTCAGCTCTGATCTACGTGGACACCGCGGTAGGCTAGGACACACGGTGACTTAGGTATGGTAGTTATGGTGTGTTGGTTGCTTATTTACGGTGTAAATTTATTGAAATACATCGCATGTGTGTATGTTGGACAATGTTAATAACCTTATGGATGGGTGGGGTAAACCAAGTGTGATTGTAACTGATTGGGAGTTGGGATTGATGAAAGCAATTGAGTTGATTTTTCTCACGTCCACTCACCTTCTTTGCACTTAGCACATTAATCGAGGTGTGGCAGCGAAAACGAAGAAATTTTTTGCATGGACGAAAAACTTCAACCTTTTTCAAAGTAGGTGGAATGCTTTGATAAGTGCGACTTCTGAAGCTGTGTTCAATAGTAGGATGTCGAGTATGGTAGCCAAATATGCTTGTGTCCATGGATTGCTTGATTATCTGATGGATACATGGATTAAAGATTACAAGGAATGATTTGTCGAAGCATGGACCGACCAATCATTGCATTTTGGACAGACTACGACTGTGAGAGTTGAAAGTGCACATAATATCCCAAAAAACATCTTAGACATTTGCAAGGAGCGTTTGTGGATTTGTGGCGGGTAATTGATAGTGTGGTTGTTGGCCAACATACTAAAATCAAGGCGTCTTTTGAGACAAGTTTGAATGTAGTGCAACACGGATTTGGTGACACCTTGTACCGTGTCTTGCAAGGTCTTGTTTCACAAACGGCGTTAGATAGAATCCCAAAGAGTTGGAAATGGTTGAAAATAGTAGGACCGATCCTAATAGATGTCGTTGTGTTTTGAGCAAGACATTTGGACTTCCTTGTACCTACGAACTTACAAGTCACCAATTGGCAGTTTCACCAATACCACTTGATGATATCCATATTCAATGGCAAAAGTTAAGCATGAATCCCGAGCAAGCAGTAAATCGAGCATAGTACAATTTCAAACCGGAAATCCAAAAGGTGATTGAAAGGTTTAAAACTGTCGAAACCGAGGATATGCGCATGAGGATTGTGCAACAACTTCAAAAGATTAGTTATCTCTCGTCCGTGTCCTTGATTGTCCCAAAGGTTAAAGCGAAGACAAGAGGAAAACGATCACAACTTGGTAAAGGAAGAAAGATAAAGGTAAGTAAGGCCAAACTTGATGTCGAGAATGGTGACACATCCACAAAGGGAAATCCATCTCACTTTGAGCATGTACTTCACCCAAAGATGATACCAAAAAAGATTACTCATCTAATACCTCACATGGTTTGCAGAACGCGTACCTTAATGCATGTCATGTGCAGGGATCGTTATTCTGGTGTCGCACCTGAAGACTTGCTTGATCAGATTGAGGGGTTGATAATGTAAAATGAGATGGTAATTGTGGCTACTGTGTCATTGCAGCTGGTCTAGGGCTTCACGAAGACGACGCATGGAAACAAATCTGAAATGACATGTAATGGGATATTCAAGGCCACCAAAATACTTGGCGTTCAATCCTTGGTGGGGATCACTTTGAGACGGTCCTACTCTCCGTCCAACATTACCATGATAGCAATGATGCTCCACTCGACAAGTGGATGTGTATGCCTGATTTGGGGCTCGTGATTGCTACGTGTTACAATGTCATTTTTGTGTCCTTATCACCCTTGGGTAGTACGACATTTCTTCCACTTAGGGGTGCACCACCAGTTTCGTTGAGCGATCGAGTTGTAATTGGGATAACCCATGTTAATAACAACCATTTTATGCGGGTAAAGTCATATAAATGTATACATTTTTATACGTATTTAATTCTTACCCAAGGTTCACGGGTTAAAATTAGTTTTACAGGTGTTATTCAAGGTGGCTGCTCCTTTTCCTCCATTGTATCCAGGGTGGCAAAATAACATACAACCAGAGGCCTTACCTTGGTGTGCAAACTTGAATTGGAAACTCCCAGCAACACCTTCTACTTCTGATACTCCTACCACCATTCACTTAGGCACACCATGATTAAGGTGGGTTTGTATAGCAAGTGTGTAACATCCAATTTTGGTAAATTCAAAATACGAGAATTGTTGAATTGTAGTTGTAACGGTCTTTTTTGGTACCCCCATTACAATGAACATCATTGGATGATATTTTTGTACATTGGCAAACGCCTTACTTTTAAACTTCATATATAGACAGTGAATAGTATGAAATAGGCTGTGTTATTTGTCCCATGAATGTCATTTTCCATGAACAATATATGTCATTACTCTGTTCGGTCGCACACAAACGTACAAACAATGTTTGCTCGGTCAGAGCTAACCGAACGTTATTATATTAGTTGGTGCACTCTCACCGAACGAATTCTTTATATCTCAAAATATAATATTCGGTTGTATGTTACCGAGAATATTACATACAATCGGTCGACTCCCACCGTACTATTTTATATTATTCGATTGTTTAGCACCGAACGATACTATTATCAATTATAATGTGTTGTTCTTTCGTACCTGCTCGAGTATTTTATAACCACTCGGTCGAGAATAATAAAACTAACTTATTTTCTTTGGTGGTGTCCTACCGAATAAAACCAACATCCATACAACAATGTTATTCAGTTGAACTGTAGGCCGAGTATTTCATAACCGCTCGGTCAAGAATAACCAAACTTGTTTATTTTCTTCGGTGGTGTCTTACCGAGTAAAACCAACATACATATAGCAATGTTATTCAGTTGAGTTGTAGGCCGAGCTACTTGCGTTTGTTCGGTGGATACTGACCGAACAGACGAAAATGAGACTCACCTGTATGACAGAACGAAGCATAGATCACTAAATTGACGTTCAAATGATGCACAATAATAAGCTAAAAACCATTCAACAGTCACAACAAGTTCGAAACCCTAAATGAAGAATGTAAACCATTCAAATAAGGATTGAATTGTGACTAAAACTTAATAATTAGATAAAAAGTTGTAAACAATGAGAACAAGTGTAAGACACAACAAAAAGAACATATAGGTTTTGTACATTCACAACAAGTTCAACACTTGAAATTCTTGGTCGGTCGTTCGGATGTTGTTGGCTCCTTTCTTTTGCGCCTAAGCGAAGCACCATCTCCCGAATCACTCAGACTTTGGGCTCGGTGGCACCAGATGTGGGGGTGCCCGACGAACCAAAAGCATCAATGGTCGTTAGGCGCTTACGTTGGGTTTTGGGGTTCATACGCAGCGGAAATTACAAAACAATTTTGACAAAAACCCCAACAGGATCCGAATCTAATTCCATTAAAAACGTTTAAACCATGAAAAACTTAATCATACCTCAGTCGCAATATACCTTTCTGAAGGTCGATCGATCTCTAAGGCGCTGCCAAACGACGAATGCCCTCTACTAGTAGTCCACACACGAACGGTGGCCGAGATTCGAAGTGCTAGCTTCGAGAGAATACCAAATCTTTTTGTTTCTTTCCAAAACGATCCAGAGCATACCAAAATCCCTAAGTCGTTTCTAAAACGAAAATAGAGTTTCGGCCTTTTTTTCTTTCGTATGTGTATTGTAACTTAAAGCGTCTATTTATACAACCCTTGTATATAGACGGTTAAGTAAATTACACATATACCCTTACTTAAAGAAGTATAAGTGTAATACACCACAAGGACGTTTCTGTCATGAATTTTATCACATAAAATTCATTTTTCTAAATCATCTTAAAATCTCGCAAAACCATTCTTAGTGTGCGACCCAATAGGCTTATACAACGTTGGCAGTGTACCAAAACACATTTTGGTATACAAGTCATAAGCAGCCTCTAGCAGACATTATGACTACCCAAGTTGTACGAATATCAAATTGATACAACCTAATCAATAGTGTATATAACATCCTTTTGTCACACGATATCCTTTTGATCAAACATAAGGCATGGAATTGTCATCCAACATGTTCAATCGTACTAGTCTCGATCTCTAGGTAGATCGAAAACATCCAAGTGACATTGATCAATATCAATTCACTTAGACTAGTCCTTTTAACGATCTAACACATCGAGGGATCCACTAGATATCTCTCTTTATATGAGAGGGACAAATTCTATCTCGATTACACAACTTCATCACATTGCTCACACAGTAACCAATCACAACCTTTATAATCGTCCGGTTAAAGACAACGTTTGATTGTGTTAAATCACTGTGTTCCTAATGTTGAAGTCTCTGTAATCTCAAGTCGAGGACGGAATATATACCTATCATGAGAAACAACTATGACTTAATCCATGTGATGTTCTCATAGCGGGTCGGTCCAAGATTACTTTGTTCCCTAACAAGTACTCGTGATCTTGATTCGTATCCCTATACGTATAATCATCATGTGATCATCAATCAAGACTCACACTAGTCTTAATTCATTATAGTTCCCGATAATGATCGATTAGGGACATTTAGGATATTTATGTAAATACCCATGGATCTTATTATAATGTAAACATGCAAATTAATTATAATAAACAGCAAATGAAATCCTCTATTTTTATTAACTAAAAGTATTCATAAAGACAGATAATGGATTGACCTAGGGCACATGCCCCATCATCTCCCACTTGCACTAGGGCCAATCATACATGCATCTAATGCCTAATGATCTAACATGACCATCATGTTTTGCTTGTGGAAGAGCTTTTGTCAATGGATCCGCAACGTTGTCTTCAGTAGGTACTCTGCAAATCTTTACGTCTCCCCTCTTAATAATTTCTCTGATGAGATGAAAACGCATGAGTATATGTTTGGATCTGTGGTGTGATCTAGGTTCCTTGGCCTGTGTTATTGTCCCGTTATTGTCACAATACAAACAAACAGGGTTAGCAATACTCGGAACCACACCTAGTTCAGAAATGAACTTTTTGATCCAAATCCGCCTCCTTTCTTCGCATCGGACGCCGCAATATACTCACTTCATTTGTAGAATCGCCACGCCTCTTCTTCGAACTTTTCCACTTCTCGCGCCCCATTCAAAGTAAACACATATCCAGATCGCGATCTAAAATCATCTATATCGGTTTGAAAACTTGCATCTGTGTAACCATTTACAACTAGATCATTTTCAAAACCTCCATAGACCAAGAACACTTCCTTAGTCCTTCTTAAGTACTTAAGGATGTTCTTTACTTGCTATCCAAAGTGACTCTCACCCGGATCTCGATCGATATCTCGCTTGTAGTGCTCAAAGCATATGATACATCGTGTCGAGTGCATAACATGGCATACATGATAGATCCAATAGCCGATGCATATGGAATCTTATTCATATGGTCTCGCTCATCATTTGTCTTAGGACATTGAGTCTTCTTGAGACTTATCCTATGAGACATTGGCAACAACCCTCTTTTAGAGTCTTGCAAATCGAACCTATTCAAGACCTTGTCTATGTAAGCACTCGACTTAGATCGATTAGCCTCTTAGATCTATCCCTATAGATCTTTATCCCTAGGATATAGGTGCATCTCCTAAGTCTTTCATTGAGAAACACTTCCCTAACCAAGACTTGACATTCTCGCAATGTTGGGATGTCATTTCCAATGAGTAATATATCATCAACATACGGTACCTGAAAAAACAACTACACTTTCACTGACTTCTTGTATACACAAGGCTCATCTTCGTTCTTAATAAAATCAAAATCCTTGATTGCTTCATCAAAACAAAGATTCCAACTCCGAGAAGCTTGCTTTAATCCATAAATGGATCTTTGAAGCTTGCATACCTTCCTAGAATTCTCGGGATGTACAAAACCTTCAGGTTGTGTCATATACACGTCCTCAAGCAGCTTTCCATTAAGAAATGTTGTTTTTACATCCATTTGCCATATTTCATAGTCATAATATGCAGCAATGGCAATTAAAATTCTTATGGATTTAAGCATGGCGATGGCGAAAAAGTTTCATCATAATTAACACCTTGAGTCTGCTCTCGAAACCTTTTGCACTAGTCTTGCTTTAAAAGTATGCACTTTGCCATCCATGTCGGTTTTCTTCTTGAAAACCCATTTACATCCAATGGTCTTACCACCTTCAGGTAAATCAACCAAGTTCCAAACTTGGTTATCATACATGGATTGCATCTCAGAGTTCATGGCACTTAGCCATTTATCCGAGTCTGGTCCAGACATAGCCTCCGATAAGTGGTGGGCTCATTTTGGTCTATAAGCAACACATCACGACTATCGGTAATGAGAAATCCGAATCTCTCTCGGCTCATGTCTTACCCTACTAGATTTACGTGGGCCTTGTGTCACTTGTGGAGGTTCAACTGGTTCGGAACGTTGTTGAACTTCCGATGAGCGGTTCGATGTTTACCTGTGATTCTTGAACTTCTTCAAGATTTATTTCTTTCCCACTAGTGTCTTTTGAAATAAACTATTTTTCCATAAAGGCATCATACCGAGCAACAAACACTTTGTTCTCGGCGGGATTATAAAAGTAATATCCTTTTGTTTCCTTAGGATACCCCACAAATAAACACTTGTCAGATTTAGGTGCTAGTTTTTCTGAGACTTGTCGCTTTACGTAAGCCTCACAACCCCAAACCTTAAGAAAAGACAAACTAGGTCTCTTCCCGTACCATATCTCATATGGTGTTTTATCAACCGCTTTAGAAGGAACTCGATTTAGAGTGAAAGCTGCAGTTTGTAATGCATAACCCCAAAAGGATAATGGAAGATATGCATGACTCATCATAGATCAAACCATATCTAATAAGGTTCGATTTCTCCTCTCAGAAACTCCATTCCATTGTGGAGTTGTCGGTGGAGTCAATTGGGAGACAATCCCATAATTTCTAAGATAATCATCAAATTTTTGGCTTAAATACTCACCACCTCGATCTGATCGAAGTGTTTTGATAGTTTTACCAAGTTGATTCTGCACTTCATTTTGAAACGTTCGAAACATCTCAAATGATTCACTTTATGTTTCATAAGATATACATAACCATATCTCACTTTGAAATCATCGGTAAATGTAATGAAGTACGATAACCTCCTCTAGCCATTGTGTTTATAGGACCGCATACATCGGTATGTATTAGACCCAATAAATCACTTGCCCTTTCACCGTGTCCAATAAAGGGACTTTTAGTCATCTTGCCCAAGAAACAAGATACGCACGTTTCATATGTTTCTAAATCAAATGAATCTAGAAGCCCATCTTTATGGAGCTTCGTTATGCGTTTCTCATTTATGTGCCGAGACGACAATGCCAAAGATAGGTTTGATTCAAATCATTTGACTTGAATCTCTTTGTATTTATGTTAAAGACTGAGTATCAGTGGACTTTTTCATGCTTAGAATATAAAGACCGTCATACAAATCATCATTTGCATAAAATATGCCTTTACGAGAAATGGAACATCTATTATTAGCAATAATAAAATCAAAACCATGCATATCCAAACATGAAGCAGAAATGATGTTTCTGCTCAAGGCAGGCACAAAATAACAATTATTTAAAGTTAAAATAAGTCCACTAGATAAAACTAAGTCATATGATCCAATAGCCAGGGCAGCAACTCTTGCTCCATTCCCTACGCGGAGGATGACTTCTCCTTTCTTCAACTTTCTACTTCGGTGAGTCCCCGCACATTTATACAAATGTGAGATCCGCATCCGTATCTAATACCCAGGAATCACTAGTAGATAAATTAATTTCAATAACATAAATACCAGTAGTGGTAGTCGCACTACCCTTTTTCTTCCTTAGATCTTCCAGATAGAGTTTGCAATTTCGAACCAATGTCCAGGGTGCATGACAGAAATGACAATTTCTTTCTTTTTCTTTGGGTGTTTTGAAGCGAGAACAGTGAGGCTTGACTTGTTCCACGGGCTTTGCAACAGTGCGGCAACGACCTTGGCAACTCTAGCCTTGCCTTTGCCTTTCTTCTTCATTCCCTTTCTCTTTTGGACCATCAACACATTACTAGAGGTTTCTTGATATTTTGTTCAGGATTTTGAGCATCAAATGCAACTCGAAATTGATTTCTCCATATTATTCATATTGTAGTTCATCACGAATTGTGAGTAACTCTCCGTAATGAATTCAAGATCAAATCCGTAGCCAACTCTTGGCTTATGGGGAATCCAAGTCTATCAAGTTTGGTCAACATAGCCCTTCATCTTCGAACATGAGGACTAACGACGCACCCTCGGTCATCTTGCAAGAATGTAGGTTTTTGACTGTCTCGAACCTTTCTTGCCTAGCTTGTTTGTTGGAACATTTCCTTCAAATTATAGCCATGTCGTAGGCTTCCATTAGTTCTATGTCCTTCGAAGTTCATGAACCATAGTTGCCAAGCATAATACATGCAACATCGGTAGAATCGTTGACATGCTTACTATGCGCATCCTTCACAAATTTCGTAGCATTGGTGGCGGGTCCTCGGGGATTGGAGCATCCAGGACATACGATTTGCGTTCATGCTTAAGAACAATTCTCAAGTTTACGAACGATCAAGAAAGTTAGTCCCGAGATAGTTTATCCTTCTCAAGGATGGATCGCATGACGAGGGGATTATTGTTACTTGAAGAGGCCATTGATCTACAATAAAGATTATGCAAAGTTTATTTTAGTATAGAGGAATAGACTCCCACTAAATTAACAACCCTCCTAAAACGTACTGTTTATTTAGGGGACTAAAATCCATATTTCACATAATTCTATGACAGCTATGGCATGAAACACAGAACTAGATTATTTAGGTAGGTAACATTTACCAATTACATCTTATGTAATTTTTAGATCATTTTATGAGATACGGGACATCTTATGTCTTAGCATGTTTTATCTCATCATTTGCCTAAAGCTCAAAACTATTTTGATGGCTTTATTAAGTCGGACCATTTTAAACATTTAGGTAACTCTTACCCAACTTGTCTCACCAAGATAACACAATACACCCAGCTATGGCCGAAACTATATTAGTGTGATCGAGGCCTTTGACAAGTGTTTAAAATGGATGACATGAGACTTAAAATTTAATAGAGGGATTTTACTCAGTTTTAGTGATTTATATGTAAACAATGAAATATCATATATACTATTGATTTGTTCAATCACTAAACAATTTGGAAATTTTTATATTATTCACTAATAAAAGAATTTCCGTTCGCTGATTTTACTATACTAAATTTACCCCTTAATTTATCCAAAATTAAGTCGATTAAAACATTTTTAATTAACCCGGGCCCACATCTAACTAATCATCTTATCCTAATCCAATTAGGACTTTAGATATTTGAATCCTAGCATATCACCAATAACAAACTTCTCCATATTTATCTCTTATCCAATAGGGATAACGAAACCGATTTTGATTATATCTCCTACTCTAATTTGTTATCTATCTTTACAAAATAGAAAGTTCATAACAAAATAGATATAAGAGATAAATAAACGATTTCGAAAATTAATTATTTGCAATTTCGGTCCTCATCCAGATAATCACAAATATGTATCATGAACTATTATCCCAATCGAACCTAATCATATTAGTTTCGAATTAATATTCAGCCTTGTACAATTCAAAAAACGTAAGACAATGTAACCTAAATATGCATACTGAATTACAGAGATTTCATCCATGCATCAATACATGAAAAATAAAGATTATACCTAATGGTGTCATGGATCACAGAACACGAAATTCAATTCATTGAAATTATTTGAATTAACCTAACATGGTTATTAGTATGTAAGAAACTGATTTTAATTAAATCACGAATATATGTATCGTATACATAAAACATGATAATAAATCTCACAGGAAACTTATGTATATCACATATACATCAACTATTAACATGCTTTCAATCATATATCATGTATATATCAGAAGAAAACATGCAATGAATTTAATGGAATCAAACTCGAAGGCTTTGATACCACTGTTGGGTTTTGGGGTTCATACGCATCGAAAATTACAAAACAATTTTGACAAAAACCCCAACAGGATCCGAATCTAATTCCATTAAAAACGTTTAAACCATGAAAAACTTAATCATACCTCAGTCGCAATATACCTTTCTGAAGGTCGATCGATCTCTAAGGCGCTGCCAACGACGAATGCCCTCTACTAGTAGTCCACACACGAACGGTGGCCGAGATTCGAAGTGCTAGCTTCGAGAGAATACCAAATCTTTTTGTTTCTTTCCAAAACGATCCAGAGCATACCAAAAACCCTAAGTCGTTTCTAAAACGAAAATAGAGTTTCGGCCTTTTTTTTTTTCTTTCGTATGTGTATTGTAACTTAAAGCGTCTATTTATACAACCCTTGTATATAGACGGTTAAGTAAATTACACATATACCCTTACTTAAAGAAGTATAAGTGTAATACACCACAAGGACGTTTCTGTCATGAATTTTATCACATAAAATTCGTTTTTCTAAATCATCTTAAAATCTCGCAAAACCATTCTTAGTGTGCGACCCAATAGGCTCATACAACGTTGGCAGTGTACCAAAACACATTTTGGTATACAAGTCATAAGCAGTCTCTAGCAAGACATTATGACTACCCAAGTTGTACGAATATCAAATCGATACAACCTAATCAATAGTGTATATAACATCCTTTTTTCACACGATATCCTTTTGATCAAACATAAGGCATGGAATTGTCATCCAACATGTTCAATCGTACTAGTCTCGATCTCTAGGTAGACCGAAAACATCCAAGTGACATTGATCAATATCAATTCACTTAGACTAGGCCTTTTAACAGTCTAACACATCGAGTGATCCACTAGATATCTCTCTTTATATGAGAGGACAAATTCTATCTCGATTACACAACTTCATCACATTGCTCACACAAGATAACCAATCACAACCTTTATAATCGTCCGGTTAAAGACAACGTTTGATTGTGTCAAATCACTTGTGTTCCTAATGTTGAAGTCTCTCGGTAATCTCAAGTCGAGGACCGGAATATATACCTATCACGAGAAACAACTATGACTTAATCCATGTGATGTTCTCATAGCGGGTCGGTCCAGTACTTTGTTCCCTAACAAGTACTCGTGATCTTGATTCGTATCCCTATACGTATAATCATCATGTGATCATCAATCAAGACTCACACTAGTCTTAATTCATTATAGTTCCCAGTATAATGATCGACTAGGGACATTTAGGATATTTATGTAAATACCCATGGATCTTATTATAATGTAAACATGCAAATTAATTATAATAAACAGCAAATGAAATCCTCTATTTTTATTAACTAAAAGTATTCATAAAGACGGTTAATGGATTGACCTAGGGCACATGCCCCATCAGCTTCAACACCTCATCAGCCATCTTCAATGGGGATGACCTGTCTCCTTCACTCGGGGGTAACGCCTTCCAGGCTACCACAACATCCACGGCCCACTTCACTCGCTACGAAAACAACACATCACGAAACAACCGAATGATTTTACTTTAATGTTATATTTTAAATTGACAAATGAAAGCAATTGTATATAGAACTTCCATCGTAGATGTCGTCCTCACGATCACCTTCAACATTTGTTTGTGCGGGATTTGTAATGATCGAGTGTGAAATCTCATTGAACCACCTAATGTAATCCTCAGTCGCCTATCATGGCACATTAGCACGTGATTCTCGTGATCTAGGCGATAAAACGTGATCTTGCCACCTCTCCCAGATCTCGGCTTGGAAATTGTACTTCACCATGTAACTAGCTGCAACCTTTCTTCGTTCTGCTCTTGTAGGGTTGTATGGAGCCGAGGGGTTGCGCTGCATGTGCCCGAGTTGTCGCAAAAATCTATCGGGGTCATATGGCTCAACAATCCTCAGGTACTTGATGGTCCCCATATAGAAAGCGAGCTCTGCAATGTCCTCGTCCCTCCCAATAGTGGAGTAAGGGTCCCAGGTAACTTAATAAAGGAAGACATAAGCAAAATCACTTGACAACTTGTAGAAATAATGTAAGTTGTAATAAAATCAAATTTTAAACCTACCTTATTAGATCGAGCATTGACAAGTCTTTTGCGAAGCCTCGGGAGGTGGTCAACATTAAGCCGTTGTTCTTTCTTAACAACCCACCTACTGACACGTTGGAGGGTGTCAACGTACCCCATGTTCTTGTGGGCTTCATGAAGATCGAAGTGCTCGTACACCCATCTCTGCAAAGGAGTACCACAAATAAGTCATTACATATTACCAAATACAACAAATACCAGATTAAAAAAAGGCAAATAACGAAAATACCTCAAGCAACATCAGATATCCTGCAATCTGACAAACTTACACTCGAGTTGCCACCCCAGGCTGTCGGTACAGGTACGCAAAAGCTACTGCACCCCATGCATATGTCCTAATATGGCCCAACTCCTCTAGCAACTGTAGAAGTTGTTCCGACACAAGGGTCCTCAACTTGTCAACAAAACGAGTGCACCCGAGCATGTACAACAAGTACGCTTAGGCTGTTCACTCAACTGGGGGAAACAAATGGGTCTTGATGTTGCCTTTCTTCGACGACTTGGGTTTGACACCCTATCGCCCCTTAAGCCATGATTTGTTCACTTTTAAATCTTTATTGACTTGCTTCTTGGCCTCGGCCTCCGATACACTAAGGGCCCGACACACCAACTCTATTGCTACGCCGCTCGACATGGCTTCACAATCAACTACCTTTCCCATCACAGGAATCTGCAACAACCTGCTGACATCCTCCAATGTAATAGACATTTCACCAAATGGGAGGTGAAATGTGTTGGTATCTGGCCGTCATCTCTCTACAAAGGTAGATATGATCGTTTTGTGTGTCTTCCTGTATGAGCTCTACATCGGTGACCTAAGCTCAGACGCCCGAATGATCCTATATAGGCCAGCTGCATCTATGTGACACTTACTTAAATCCCAACTTGCCAACTGGGCACCTTGATTGATGCATCTAAGCAAGGGACGTTCCTGAAGGATAAAAAATTAAATGTTATAAGTAATTGAATTACTGAAACTACACATAGCCAAAATAAATTTGATTATGAATTGAAAAGAATTACCTTGTTGTTCCAAATGGTTGCGCCGACGTGATAGTTATAACTCTTCAACACACTCCTATTTTATGGCCCACCCGAAAAAAGTCTTGATGGGTCATCACCTGCTACCCTTTGAACAGACTTGTTCCCTGATGTGGAACCTTTGGCCTTACTACTAAGGCCCTTATCACGTGGTCCTCTTTCTTTGACCACTTGCTCGCGTATATCCTCCTATTCCCTCCCTTCTACATCCTCGACCTGTGCCTCAGAACCTTCATCAACGTCCTTAGATTTTCATCCCAATTCCTTAGATTTCCTATAAGAAGTGATTTGAGCTCTCCAGCTAGGACGCTTGCTGTACGGGGCACTACTATTCTCTCCACTTCTATTGGTCTTAGTATGAGTCATACCTATAAGAAAGTAAAGAAAATTTATCCCCAAATCAATACACAATCATTCATATATTAATATATAATCACATAATAACTGGTGCCTATAAATGGGTCTGTTTGGCGGATACTGAGCGAACAAACTCAAACTGTTTGGTAGGTAACAACCAAGCAAATTCATTTAAGTCGATGGTACATGACCGAGCTAATTCATTTAGATTGGTGGTACATGATCGAGTAATAATGGTTAACTTGGTTGATACTTACTGAACAAACCAATACTGAATAAATAAGTAAATACCCAATTTGCTCAGTTTGATATGACCGAATGAGTAATACTTTGTTTGGTCACACCCAACCGAACATTCCATATCAATATAATCAACTTATTTCATACACAAATGCCTAATTTGTACAATCAAATTTGACCGCAATCAAGAGCAAAGCCGTATAAAACAACCAAAACGAATCGAGTGATGTCTGTCGTGGTTCTACCCTACAACCAAACACACAGGCTCTGCTTCGGTCACCTTCGACTGAGCGAGAGTCATATTTTCGATCATGTGTGACCGAACCAGAGATGACCAAATAATTTCAACAAAACGACCTAATACTTCAACCCATTTTACGATAACATGTATACAAACAAAGAACTTCAACAATAACATAAAAAATACCAACAATCTCACGATACGAGCACAAAAATGATGAAAACCCAAATCGAGACCACAACAGCCGCACGTATAACCTACGTGCTCTTCTTCTCGTCCATGAAACCAACTTCCAGGGCTCCTGTTGCGTCGCCTCGCTCCCTTCCACAGATCGTCTGCACAAAGTATTGGCTAGGGCTTCTTCTTCACCTTTTTCCTCTATTCGATTTTTCGAATTTGCTCTGTGGGATGCCCTTCCAAACGAACATGGGCATTTCAGGAAAAAGAAATGTTTGCTTGGTGCCCTTAACAATATGTGAGGTGCACTAATCATGTGGCTTGCACATAAGGTTTTGTAGGGTGCACATAGCTTGGCCCCTAGTTTAAATACTCCTCGTTCGGTTTTTCAAGATAACGTGTAGGACGTGTCAACAATGGTGTTTCAAATAGCGTAGTTGTGGGAGGCTCATTGCGATCCATGGAGCCTCACAAATTATAATCTTACATTTAAAAAAAAAGGAAACTCAGAACAAAAATAATTTTTCCTTAATATAAAAACTCAGAAATTTTCTTTTGTGAATTCAAGATACTTGACAAGGAAAAAACTCAATATAAGAAAATGAAAAACTTAATTTTTTCTTTTTTTGAATTCAAGATACTTGAATTTGATATATTTTGAGGTATTTGAAAAAAACTCAAAAGAACTTTTGCTCGGGACATACGTCTTAAGTTTCGGGGTATTTGATCAGTCGATAGTTTGGGGCCCACCAAAGAGCTATATAGTCTTACATTATTTTAGAAAAAACTGATCAGTGTTTTTTTATGAATTTTCTTTTCTTACGTTCATGATCAAAATACATATTTGGAGCTCGATGCCTAGTGAAATTTGTAATGATAGAATAAGAAATACGTTAAATGATTACTTCGGGTTGAAGTCGAGTGGATTGAAAGAGTTTAATGTATATAGCCTTCTCAATTTTTTTCTTGGTCTAAAATATATGATATTAGGACTTAACCGAATATTTCAGGTTTAAGCGGGTCGGTTCGATAAAAGGTAAAGCTCTCTTAGTGGTGGTTTCTGAGTTCGTGGCTCTCCAAATAATTTGAGATTGAGGTTTTGTTGTTGATTATTTATTTCATTTTCTTAAAAACAGATTTTTTTTTAATCGTAAGAGTCGAGGTTACACTTAGGTCTTGTTTGGTATGAGGTGAACATATTTCCAAGGAGATAACTCACAAGGAGTTGGGAACTAATCTTATTTGGTGTGTTCGATTCGCATGACTGCTTAGCTAATCCATTGGATTAAATGTAATCCGTTGTTCACTTTGCGTGATTAGATAATGTAACGGATTAGTTAATCACACAAACTGTGGACTAAACTAAGTGTCACCTGACCCTATCGTTAGCTAATCCATCATCAAGTTCAACTTCTTCACTCAATATTCCTCATTTGCCCTTCCCTCCCTTTTCACAGACACTTCTCTCTACCCCTGCAATGAAAAACAACAATAACAACACAATCACAGCTCTCTCTCTCTCTCTCTCTGAAAACCCAGTTTCCCTTTTCATCTCTGTTAGGCATTTCATCAAACAACTTTCTTGCGTCGTCTAAATATCCCCCTGAGACATACCCAGTAATCATAGCAGTGTAGGACACTGCATTTCTCATAGGACTTTTGTTGAACAACAAACGAGCATCCATCAACTCCCCATTTCGGGCATACATGTTAATCAACGAGGTATGTACAAACGCATCCCCATCAAAATCAAGCTCCAGAACATGCTCATGAATCTATTTCCCTTCCTGCGTCATCGCAGTTTGGGCGTACGCCTTAAGATCCATCTTCTTCTTCTTCACTGCATTTCACTTTCAATCCCAATCAACCCTCTCAATTTCCATTTCGTTCATGTTATCTTATCATTCTCAAAGCATTTGAATTTGATTTCCTCGTTCTTTATGGCCTAAATTGGAAGTTCTGAATCTTTAATTTCGCTGTTCATGGCGGTTTCACTATTGGTTTAGGGTTCCTTGAGCTTCTTTGACTCATTTATTGACCAAAATGATGATGAATTTGCTTGTTCAATTGTGCGTGTTCTTTGAATTTGAAAAGTAATTTGTGAAGAACGTAACTGAAGTTTAAAAAGTTGATCTTTTTAGGTTATTGGAATGAACATTTTGGATTAGGAGTCACTACTGGGTTTCGGTCTCTCGGTTGAAGAGTGGAGATGATGAAGACGATGCAATGGTTGTTGTGGCATCTAGCTTTCTGAAGTTGTGGACACAATTATCCCTCTGACTATTTTATTACTATCTCTCTCTTATTTAAAAGCTATTTATATCAATTTATATTTTTTATTATTTAAAAATTTGAAACTTCCCTACAAATTTAAAGTTGAAACAAACATGAAAATATTAACTTCAATTAGACAACTCTGAACTAACACTGTAAGTTAGCAAAAACGAACCAAACGATGCCTTAATGATCCCACGATTATTGGTGATGCTATGCTAGTTATATTGATGTCTCCAATGTAATTCGTCCCGATTTTATCTTTTGAAAAAGAAAAAAAAAATCATATCCAATCAATGCTTCCCACGTGCCTTTTTTTATATGAGAAAGTGGAGTTTTAGTCCCACATCGAAAACAAAACAAACTGGAATTACAATAAATGCAAGTTTCAGCACGTCTTTCCTCAACAGGAGGTAGGACTCGTTGATGACGGTACTCATAGAGAACCGAAACTCGCCTTGGGCGGGTTTGGATGAGTCAAGTGATATGATCACAGGGAGCCCATCCGGTGGATTTCATGGAGACGCGCCCTTCGAAAGGGAGTTTCTTAGGCACGATCCTCTGAAGCAGCAATGAGCGTTGCCGTGGAGAGCCGACGATCTTATACAAGTGAGGCTCCTCACGGCCCATGGGCCCACCATTAGGTTATATAGTCCTACATTTTTTAAAAACTCTCTATATAATTAGAACTCATAAATTTTTCTCGTATAAAAAAAGCACAAATTTTTCTCAACATTCTTCAAAAAAAAAAATTCTCAATGTAAAAATTAAAAGCTTAGTATTTTCTTTTATGACTATTTTAGGTCTAACGATCGAAATATCTATCAGTATCAATATTTGGTGTTGGATGTATGGTAAAACTTGTAATAAAATATATTTTGTCAAAAAAAAAAAAATCAAAGTAAGAATACCAGCAACGATGTAAGAAAGAGTGTTGGTGGTGATTAAAAAATTTTAAAAATTAGCAAAGAGTGCTTGTAGTGGTTTAAACATTTAAAGACGGCCTAAAAATACTTTTAATTTTGTTGAAAATGTAAAAATAGTTTAATTAACAACTCAACACAATAAAATTAGAAGAAATTTATTGATTGTATTAAATAGAGTGCCTGAAAGAGCTTGATGTATATAGCCTCCCAATTAATTTGGTTTTGGGATTTTGTTACTGTTGATTTATTTTATTTTCCTAAAACAAAATATAAGTGTATGGGCTAATGAATATCTTATGGAGCTGTTAACGCAAAACATCATATTTTATTAATCTCAAATCAATATAGGTTACATGACATGACAATAGACAACTGAATAGTTATCATAATTAACTACAGTATAATAAGTATTTCTATCAATCCAACTTAATAAGAAATTATAATCATTTTTTATTTTTATTTTTATTTTTATTTTTTTTGCCTAAACCACCCGGTATCCGGACTATTCAGCTACTTTGAGTTCGTCCTGAGTTGCGCACCATATAGTTGGGGGAGCTCTCAACGTTGGCTTTTTCATTAAGAAATAGTAAGGCGATCCAGAATGAGACACCGGGATGGACACCTGGTGAAAGTGTCCATCCATTCAAACATTGGGATATGTGTGCACACATAATGGATGGACGTCATCACTAGTGTCCATCCCGAGTGCTCATCACCGGGTCATCCTAGTATTTTTCTTTTTCATTTTCAAAATTTGAACTCGATTAACTAGTTAAGGACAACAACCCGCTTCCCGTTATATCAAACAACCGTTGATAATTTATAATCAATTTAAAACTCAATTTATCGCTAACATGATGAATATTAATCTAGCTACCAAGAATTGAACATATGACCTCTCCCTCAAGCCTTCAATCAGAGTTATGTTACTCATTTCTTTGCTACTACACGGCATCATATTTCAGGGCTTTTGTTTTAGATCTTCTTATTGCTCAAATTCAAGCTTTTGATTTTATCTTTTGAACAAAAAAAAAAAAATCATATCCTATAGATACTTCTAACGTGCCTTTTCTTTAGATGAGAAAGAAGAGTTTTAGTCCCACATCGGAAAAAAAGAAAAGAAAATAAAAATACTTTAAATACAATTTTCTCGCATCGCTGCTCGTCCAAAGAACTAGAATTCGATTGTTTTGATTCTTCTACGACCCAATATTAATCTTGTCTCATCTCAATATAAGAAAAATCATCTTAAAGAGGCCTTGTACCCACAACAATTATAGCCTATATTTTTTTTAAAAAAAATCAGAACTTAAAAGTTTGTTATCAATATAAATAATAAAAACTATTTTCAAAAAATAAAAATAAAAAACTCAATAACTCTTTTTAATGAATTTTTTTTAAGATAAAGAATTTAGAGGTTGTTACGTCGCGCACTATCGGGTGAAGAGCGCACGATGCACTTTGAGATGCGTATCGGACTCGTATTGAACGACGTTTGTAGGTGGGTGCGTCTAAATCGATGCTTAAAGTGGACCTAATCGCGGTCCTATAAAATTTTTCTTTTAACTTGATATAAATATTTTGATCACATATCATACCTGTTGCACTTCTAAATTTCTACCATCCAGTTTGAATTTGATGATTAACATCATTCCAACATTATTATCATTTTGTATCACTGATCATATATATCTAAAGTGGTTCACTTTAAGGGCTTCTACACCCCTTAAATTTATCAGTCCATCATCTTGATATATATCTAGTATTTTTAAACTTACAATGAGTGTACTCAGTCTTTGATCCACTCAACTTAAAGCCTTCGAATTCTAATGTATTCCTCCAAAATTTTAACCTCATATTTATCATTCCAACCTTTCTATTTTGCTTTTGGCCTATTCAACTAAAATGTAACTAAAAAAGTCGTAATTAGAAAACTCAACACAATAAAAATGAAAGAAGTTAATATGACAATATACGATAAACACTGCTACATACCTTGAAATGCATTGATTTTAAGAGGGGTTTAAAAAATTCACACTATATATATATGACTAATTTGAGATTCAAGTTTTGTTGCATTTGACAAAAAAAAAAAAAAAAGGTTTTGTTGCTGATTTATTTCACTTTCCTAAAATAGAATATTCGATGGCCCTCGCAATATTTCTTTTTTTTTTTACTTCGATGAGAGTTGAGTCACAACATCCCTAAACCTTATTTTTTGACAAGTGATACTTCGACCATCTCACCAAAGATGACCATCACAATATGTTAGATGTTATCAAGTCCATTTTCTGTTATTGTCAAAATTAATAGCATTACATTTGGAAGGATGAAAAAAAATACTTGAGAACCTAAGTTTATAAGGTGAATGTCACACCTTTATGAGATTCCACAGCTGATATCTGATTCAAGACCCCAAAAAAACAGCTGACAACGGATTCAAGACCAAAAAAGAAGTCAATTTATTGATTAAATAATATGAACTAACCCGGTTAGGTTGCCACAACGTGAAAATAGTCAAGCTCGCCTAGACACCCATCAATATTAAAAAAAATAAAAAACTAACTTATAATAACTAATGGAACAAGCACTATAGATGCAGTACAAATTTCTCTACATTAAAGAGGTTAAAACAAACAAATCATTCAAGAAAAATATGCTAATTTGAAGGAATAAAAAGGTGAAAAGAAAAATTCACACTTGATACATTTTTTTTTTCTTTTTGTATTTCTCAATAATGACACTAGTCAATAATTAAATAGTAGCACCACTTTGGGAAGCTGTTTTAAATTTCAATACAATCCCATAACTTTTCAGCAAACATTAAATCATTTTCAGATATTGTTTACATATTTATGATGGGATGATCAAACAGCAATTTCAGTCAACTAAAAAACAATTGGCCTGGTTATCTGCTTATCTAACAAGATCCACCTCTCTCACTCACACACATCACCTATAATACCTGTTTATGTTAACTACAAATTGTCACTACTCTTAAAGGGGAGCATCGGCCGACGAGCAAAGGATATATAGATCAATCTCTTATGTCGCAATGTCATCAACTTTGGAGTTGAACACAAAACTTGGAAATGTTGTTGTTATATCCCTGCATGTTGAACAAGAAAAATAGCTAAGAGTTTCTTGTTCTTAGATCATTTAAATATATGGAGTTCTGAGTGAGACATGAACAAGAAAGAACGACTATAAAAATTTTAATACTGCATTTTCAAGTACCTGAGATATGGTAAATTCATAATTTTCATTAAAGAGGGGTTGTGGGTAACAAAGTTTTGCCATTCTTCTTTGTCGATCTTCCCGTCTTGATTTATGTCTGCTTCTGAGAATGTCTGTTTACAGATAAAGGTGCAAGTCAAGGTTAGGACCCTTACTACAACGGAAGGTCATCCATTGAACGGGTAAGATTTAACGAATAAATGCTTAACGCATGGTTCATTTTGTAAAAAATTACTAAACAAGGGACATGCAAGCTACAATGTCTAGGCCTGATCTAATTATACTGGCACCAGTTTCCCTTAAAAGATATATTTACCATTTTTACTCAAGCAGCACATTGCTACAATGCCAGCCATTTAAATTCAAGCATTCCGGAGTAAACAACTTCACTTTGGTTACAAAAAAGGTGCCAAGGGATGAGCATGTATAGCAAAAACTTTCCACTACATAATTTGATAGTAATAATTCTAAGATAATTCATGTTACCTTATCTAGTATAATCTCTATGGTCTCGTCAGCCAATTTCATGTCTGATTCACATAGAAGTGCAATCAACATTTGCTTCACCTGCAAAATCAAAGTCAACAGTATAAGAAAAGAAAATAGATGAGAAGAATGTAGGATTCGTGACACAATCAAGCGAATGTTCAGATCCTTTAGATCTTTTTTTTGCAACCAAATGTAGAAGGGACATGGACCAGACAATTTACTGTTGTAAAAATAACAAAGAATGGCAGAAGAGGCGGTTAACTCTAAGAATGTAAATAGTATCTAGTCGGCAAAAAAAACATAATATAGACAAAGATAGCATAAACAAAATGAAATGTAATAAAAAATTTAAATTCAACTAAAGAAGAGATAAATTCAGAAGTTCATATTGAAAAAGGAATTCACCATTTATCTAGAAGGCTCCAAAATTAAGAATAAACAAAAGCAAAAGCTGAAGTTTACCTCCTGACGCTCAATGAAACCCGTACCATCCAAATCATAAAGTTTAAATGAAACTGCAACGCAATGCAAAGCTAAGTTTAGTAAAAGTAAAATAATATAAAGAAGAATTTTCAAGGAGTTTAGTACATCAAATAATGGTATCCAAGTCCAATGTCAGCTATAAACTTGCATCAACTTACAATTAATCTTATCCTCCTGTGGAGCATTTGGATGAAAAACACTTAGTGAGCGGACAAAATCACCAAAATCAATAACCCCTTTTCCCTTAACATCAAACAGTTCGAATATCTGCCAGGTTAGCAAAAAGCAATCAAGAATTAGTAAATAGTCAAAATTGTCTATGTTAGAAATGATTAAGAACAATATAGTGTTCTTGATTAGGCAATAATTATCTCAGTTTTCTTCACTTTTTACAAATTCCACATAGTTAATAAGGCTTTGCGTAAATTAGAAATGTTTCATTTAGGCAAGTCAGACACGAAGTTGGCCAAGGATGTTGTGTATATGCTGGATCTGTAAAAGGTCTGATACAATTTGTTTGGTAGTAGGTAGTAATCACACAACGTATAGATAGTTACATACTTGGAAATATACTAGAAAAAGGGAGAACTCTTAAAACCACGCTATTAGATTGAATTCCACTCTGAAAAAGTTAAAGACACGTACTCTATCCATACTAGTTTGCACAGTCCTTCAATTTCTACCTTTACACCTATTAAAAATCCATATATGATCATAACATACATGAATCACAATTTCCTATGTGCATGTTAACAACATGCATAACCTATTAAGCTTATGAATTACAATATCCTATATTCATCAATTATTTTCTCAATACATTCATGAATTATGTTTAATTCCTAACACGCCTACTAAGGAAAAAAATGTCTATTGGTTTGGTAACTTGTATCTTAGGAAAGATATGCATTAGGAAATCCGTGCGCTTGAGGAAACATCAGTAATTTACTCATTTGTGCATTTTCTTCTTTGGAATTTACCATGTGTATAAATAGGAACCTTGTACACACAATAAGATTATCTTACTTTCATAAAACTATTATGTTAAGGAAAGTAGTATGCTACATCGAAATCCATATATTAAGAATGTTGTGCAAATTAGAAAACCAACACAAATCCATATCTTATTGTGTGTACAACGTCCCTATTATACACATAGGGTTAAATATATAAACAAGGAAATCCATAATTATAGAATATAGAGTGATTTGTGGTGGTTTCCTAATGTTTAGAACATTCCTAATATATGGAATTCGATATAGTATACTACTTTATTTAACATGATAGTTTTTAGAGAATAAGATAATCTTATCGTGTCTACAACGTCCTTATTTATACTTGTAGTGTTAAATTAAATACAGAGAAGGAAACACACAACTAGGGATATTATACATGTTTCTTAAAGCGCATGGATTTCCTAATCTATATCTTAACTAACAAACAAGTTTCCACATAGTACACTACTTTCCTTGACAATCCTCCTTAAGCATGATTCATGCACAACTAGGGATATTAAGAGTAAGTTTTAGAAAGAATCCCCTTAAACCAAGCAGCCAAGACAATATAGGTAAGGGCTTTGTTTAAGTCCCTCTCTCACTCTTGTAAAGCATGCTACTAGTTCCTCATCAATAAATATTACTACTTTCATTCATTATCCTCACGCTTGTTTAATATTTTAAATTCAACCTTGAGAATTGTACTTGTACATTCCTATCTCGTAAATTCTTTTCCTTAATATAATAATATTTCTTGAAAAAAGAAATCTCAGGGTTCATTCACCATTCAAAGTTGAAACATAATATCAAAACTATTATATATGCAAAAACATGTAATGTACAAATATATACTGTTTGTGAGCATAATATATACTGTTTGTAAGCGGATATATAGAGGATTTGGTCGATCCAGTCAAAATTAATGATTCTTCCATGAGCTGGTTCATTGGCTAAACTCATGAATCATACAAGTTCAAGAGCGGCACTTGGCACACCATTTCACATTCCCTCACTTAGTGCTTACTGAAGAACAACTTTGGATTCACAAGACATTGTTTCAATCACCGAAGACCAAAAAATAAATCAGTAAAATTCGTCACCACAAACAAATGTTGTAATAAACCACATCATCACTAAGATACTAGCATTATTGATTTCTTCAAATAAAAAAAGAAGTAGAACGCCATATCTAGGGTGATCTAAGTCCAATGGTCTGAGCGTTTTAAAGCTTTAAAAAACTAAACTTCCATTTACTTGTTTTCAATATTACCTTAATTTTACAATATAAATAGCAAAACCTAATTAACACTTTAACGAAAATGACAGCCAATTATCTTTTGACAATAACTATGTGAATGGAAAAGGACATAACATCATACCCGATTAGCAAATAGGTTCTCCTTCTTTCTGTTCTTAAACAAAGCTAACTGAAACTCTTCCTGCATGAAACATAATAGTATCATTTAAGTGTTGCAAAACTAATTACAAGGGACTTGCCAACATATCTTTAAGGAAATGAAATATATAGATAAAGTATAAAAAGCTGCAGAACCAAAATAAACAACAAACCAATGAATACTTACATTTGACTAATGATCATGATCATACATAAAAATAAGATAGATTTGACCAAAGAAAAAAAGAGATGGCTACAAGCCTAAAAACGAATATGCCGTCTGGGCAAAGACTACACACAATTTTCTGATGATCATGGTACTACATAAAAGAAAGTGGTCACTTCTCAACGATGGTAATTCGATATTAGTGTTCCACCTAGAAAAACGGATTCATCCATCTCCTACCAGCTCAGTTTTTTCAAACCACAACCTTTCCCATCATATCAATTCATAAGTGGATGGAGAAAAATAATTCTCTGAACAAACCTACCTGAAAGAATTCCACAACAATGCAATATATTCTTTCAAAACCTTCAATCAGTTAAGCACACGGTAGTGGCGAAAGAAGGTTCAAAACAATTGAAGGATCAAATTGATCAATTAAAAACTTTAGATAGCAACAAGAATAACATGATCTAGTTTATTGCTTATTACAAGGCATGGGGCTACACTTCCATTGAAACCTTCTTGATTTTTCTACCCTGTGCATATCTCATCCTGCTCTTGTTTCCTTCTCAATATTACTAATATATTGCCTTATTTTTTCAGTTTTCCTGATAGTTTGACAAAAATTAAATGTAAAATACAATATAAAATATATCAGACAGAGAATATGAATGATTGATCATAATTTGTACAAGCAAAATAATATAGAAAGTTTGTAGACGGTTTACAATAAACAATGCCAACTATAGACTGGAGATTTGGCAATTTAACAGATGGCAATAATAAGACATCAAATACACAAAGATAGACAAAAAGGCAATAGAAGACATTACCTTACTTATTAGCCCATCATCAACCACGGAGCTGCTTATACTCTTGAACAGCTCGAACAATGCCTCAACCTCACTAACACTGACTGAAAATTACAATATTAATACAGTCATTGGCTGCTTACCGAAATGTCAACCAAAGCTATTATATATTAAAAAGACAACTCACCAAACCGAATACATAACAGCTTAACATATGCTTACATCTTTGAAAACTAAAAGAAAGATAAACAATCTTGTATGTGTATAGAGTAATGGATCACAAATCAGATTTTATCCTAGTCCTCTGGTGGGAAACCAAATACACTACTACAACTAACTGAGTTCCTTCAGGTTTACAGATTTAGCTAGGAACCAACCGTGGTTATGCTTTCTCGCCACTTAGATGTCGTAAACTATTCCAATGATGCATGGAGGAAGTCTAATAGATACGGTTCATAGTTTCTACAGTCTCTGAGTATTATATTACCACAAGATCATCGTAATCAAATAAAATATCACCAATTGGTCCTTGAAACGATCAAATCTCAAATAATCACACTAGCAATGAGCTATCGAATCTTATCAAAACTCCATAATTGAGCATGCTTGAACAAGAGAAGTACTAGGATGGGGTTTCATCACAAAATTCCCTCGTGTTGTACACATACTTTCCTTTTCAAGCAACAAGAAAAAACCCTTGTTCCCCTGAATAATTTAGTTTTTCCCCCATTACCTATGCTTATAGTTTATTAGTTTACACTATAATATTCATGGGTTTTTCCATAACAACAAGAATATGATCCTGTAGCTCAAAGTCTTAGATCACATGGCTATCGACATGGGACTTTAGACTCCAAGGTCTAGGAAGTTCACCCATTAAAGTGGTACACAAATACATTCAACTATCATGTAGAAGAACAATTCACTAATAAGAATGCATAACCCAATGAAGTAAACAACAAGTCCACATTCTAACAAAAGAAGTGCCATAGAAACTAACTTACAAGCAGTTTGCGACGCTAGAACTAGCGGATCCTCCGTTCCAGGAAACTGCTTTCTAGCTGTAGAACTGAAGCAGCCCATTGGCCTAGGTTAGGCTTCACAATTACTCAACACCAGAGCCATTGAAACCTAACAGGAAAAAAAAACAATAACAACAGCAACCCACATAAACAGATCATCAAAAACTAAAAACGAAAAACCCCAAAACTGCTAAACACACAATCAACTAAAAAAAAAACAAAAACCCCATTAAAATTTGATCAAGCCCTAAAAAACCCAATAAATCCCAACCCCAAACCTAACACCAATCCACCAAAAAACCACAAATTGCCCTAAAAATTTTAATCTTTTCAACACCACACACCTTCCAAACAACAACCTATTAATCTACACAACCCAATCAAACCACCCAACCATCACTCCAAACCACTCCCAAATCCAAAACCCACACCAAAAAAACCAAAAATTGGGAGAGAAATCACATGTAATAACATCTACAAAGATGAACAAAACATGAAATTTATTGAACATGACAGCTAAACCGAGCGAGAGAGAGATCGAGGTGGACTCACATACCGGAAATTCGCCACCCCGACCGCGAACGCGCCGCCGCAATGCGGTTCTCCGGCGAACCAGCTCTAGAGAGAGAGAGAGAGACAGAGACAGAGCGCGAGAGAGATTTCACAGAGTCGTCCGTGGAGACATATAAATAGTAAAGGGCTTTGTAACCAAAAAATACGCTGGAGCGACACTTAGTTGCTGGAGTATCTTGATTTGTTCATCGGAATACGTGTTTCAATAATCGAGATACATCTAAGTGACCCAGACAAATGAATGTCTTTAGTGTATGGAATGTTTAATTTTTGTAAAATTTGGCCCCGTATTAGGTTTGGCTACGACAAATATACAGCGAGAAATTTGTTAGGTGATTAGTACTACGACACGTGTAACGTTTCTGGGCCCACTGCATTTTCTCTATGGAATATTCCGGAATATCTGGAATACTTCAGCGCCGATTGGTTGATTTGAACGTGCCGTATAAACTTCGATGGGTTGAAGCCTATAATATCATTATTTTCCCTGTGACATATTTAATTTCCAAAGAAATGGCGAAATCTTCCCTCTTTAGTTTTTGCTATATTAATTGATAATTAATATATGATCCATATTTAAATATTTCCATGTGTGATCGAATCTCAATTAATTCTCATTATATTATTAGCAAATACGATAGCTAATCAACATATATTACGTACATATAGAAATTGACAAAAATGTATATAAGATAGGGAATTATTTCAAGATTTTGAAATCAAATGATACATTTGTTGACAAAAGCAACTTCTAGAATATTGTATTTCTTTTTTCCGAGTTACTATCTTTTACTATATTATTTAGAGAAGTGATAGAATGACAACATGTCACATTACTATATTATCTCTGGTCATATATATATATATATATATATAAGTCATTAAGGTATAGATACAAGAATTAAGACAAACTTAATTACAATTATAATTTACATATATGTTTTTTGACATTAAATGAATTGAAGAATTAAATAATCATAAATGTTTGAATTGTATGATGATAAAATAGGTAAAAATGCAATAAATATATTCTTAAATTTTGAAAATGACTTACAATTTTGAACAATAAATTTTTGCTAAAACGACTTATATAAATGACTTGATGGATTATTTACTTAAAGAAGTGCTAGAATGATAATAGCATGTCACATCACAAGATACGTTTGCTCATAATAGTCATCCATGTGTGTCTCGGGATGCGGCATATACAGATTCCGATGCATGACAAACGGGTCGAGGTTGCATAAAAGGCTCTTGTGAACCAATTTGTCTAGCGGTGTCACATTATTGTTGTCATTATAATATTTTTCTACTACTATTATGATTAATAAGCCTCGAGTGTGAAAAGTGAAAACCCTTGAATTGAGGTGTATCTTACCATAATTAAGAGATTTGCTTGTTCCTCACGATTCTCACGTACGTGTTTAATTGATGTTCAATGGAGCACAAATATTTTGAAAACATTTATTACATAAAAAGAATTAGTTAATATTTGGTTTGGATAATTATGGTCTAAACCTTTTTTTCGGCCCGTCCTTACTTATGTTCGACTATTCTAATGAAAGTCAGTCAAACGCTTTAACCCCATTACCAAAATGAAATCAACATATTTAAAGTTGGATGGTATGATTCTATCCCATGATTTATTAGTAGGGGTGAAATCGTGGTTTGCTGGTGAAAACCATCAAATCGCCACCAAATCGTCTATAAATGAAAATCAACACCAAAATTGCAGAATCGCGGTTTTTAAGTTTTATAAACCATCTTCAAATCGATAGCTTAAAAAATCAGACTATATCATACGATTTGGACGATTTTGGCAGTTTTGTGGAGACCACTGCCTATCACTACTTAGAGCATCTCCAATGGAACCATGGATTGGGGTGGAAATGGATCCACCTATAATACAATCTACATCCAACCCAAAAAATGATCTCCAATGAGACCGTGGATTGATAATATTTACCTTATGTGGTATAGAATCAAAGTGGAATGCGTCTACCACAATGTCTAGACTACCACGTCATATAAATGGAATTTTTTTATTTTTTTCAGGCCTTTATTAATATTATGAAAATTGAAAATAAAAGTGTCAACTCATCAATCCGTGGTCTAAATCCATTGTCCATTGAAGATCATTTTGAGATGTGAATGTATATCTAGTGCCACATATGATAGACATCCTCTTCACATCTATGATGTGACACCAATTCATAGTTCAAATCTACATTACCATTGGACATGCTCTTATTAGTCATAAAACACATCTCAAAAACTTCATCACCCAACAATTCAATTGGTGGCAAGAATTTATGTTGGCGTCTCTATATATATACTCATTAGGAAACAATCATCATCATATTGAAGTTTTTGTTCACTGGTAGTTGCATTGAGCTTTCAAAACCTAAGAAAATATGAATTTTGAAGTTGGCCCTCTGGCTAGTTGTATATGGTATGGAGAGTGAGGTAGCTACGTGTTCCAAACCAATCTTTGGCAATGGTTATCACTAGTTAGTTTTGCTCGATCGAGAGCATAGATTGGTGAAGGAAACGTGTCTTTCTGAACAAAATGGAGAACTAACAACGACTTACAAAATAAATTACGTACTTGATTTAATATAAGTAGATCAAGTATCTTTAAAAAAAAAAAAAAAAAAAAAAAAAAAAAACTTGAGTTTGTTTGGTTAGACAATTAGGCTGCCTAAAAATATATATATTTAGGCAAATTAACGTACTATGATTCATGGCACAAATTAACTAGACGAAAGATTTTTTTGATTAGAAACTAGACTAAATATTTGAATGCGCTAGAAGTTTTTAAAATGACTTTAAAGATTACTTATGGTGTTAAAGATATCATAAGCATATTAAAGTCATAAAACTCATTAAAAAACACTTAAAGAAGGGAAAAAGCAAACCAAAAGAATCTTCCTTTGCGTATGTCAAGATCAAATGTTGTTTCACACAATTTTTTCTTTTCATCCTATCTTTTTTTTTCTAAATTTCAGTGTTTGGCATGCAAGTCAACGGTCAAACTAATGAAAACGTTGATTGACGGGGTCAAACACCAAGACCAAAAAACACTGTATATATGTAGCACGTGCCATTTTGATTCCCCCGACTGGGGGACAACGTTGAATTAGGATTCCAAAACTTGACTTCCGTTGAATATGCAAATTAAAGAGTGTACAATTTTGAAAAGGAAGCTACAAGGAAAACTTACTTTAGACATCTACTTTGTATACCTAATGGTTGTGTGCCGTCGATACACCTCGGGATACACATTTGAGGTGTATCAAATGGTGCACGACTATTAAGTGTCTAAAGTCAGTGTCTAAAGTGGGTAACCCCAATCACTTCCTTTTAGATAAGAAAAAAAAGAAATGTATACAAATTAATTCGATTACATAACCAACTTGAACAATTCCATGATCCACTAGTAGTACTCACATATGCACACCTGCACAAACAAATCGATATGTATTTAAGGGACGCCAATATATAATTGAGTATCTATTTAAGGTGTTCAAAATAGGTCACCTTAGAGCTACCCGTAAACATTACTCGGAGGGTGGTCTAAGCACAAATTGGTACGTCATCTAAATAAAATTGAAACAGTACCTTTGTTAGAGAACATACTAGTCAACAGGGCAACGGTGTATTGTTTCATCAAGATTTTGGTTAATTAACTGTATGAATCATGTGTTGTTCACATGACAGTTTGTTACTTAGCTTAACTGTTTGTGATCACGTTGTTTGTGTGATTAAACAGTTGATTAGTTAAGCTAAGTGTTTTTTGTCTATAAATATTGTAACATATCACTGTAGCTTGTAATCAAAATTTGAGATCTGAAATATATCTATGTGAGTTCTTGATGTTCTTGTGTTAGCTAGGGTTTCTCTGGTTAGATCAAATTCTACTTCTAGTCGTAATTATAACGGCCCGAAAATTTGATTTGTGTCACATGTCAGGTCAGGGTCGTATGTGGGATCCACTCGTCAGAATACGTATATCCGATACTCGGGTGGAGACACCGAGAATATTCAATTTAAGATTTTAATGCTAATTGTTGAGAAAAGTATATGCGCGAAATTCGGTGAGCCGAAACACGAACGGGGAAGCGCCCCGAGTCGCGTGCCGACATGGGACCGAGATAGTGGCTTAATGTGGCTATCGTGGCTTTATGTGGTTTTAATGTGTACATTGCATACGCCTCGTGATGCGTATGGCGCGAGTATCGATATTGTGAAATGAGGCGGGTTGGTGCTTCGAGATGCACGTTGCTCAATTTTTAAGGAAAATATAAAAAATATATGTTTTTTATGTGCCTCGAGTTTCGCTCCGCACAAATCTCGAGGACACATTTGATTTGAAAAGTAAAAATTGAGATTTAGATAAGAGAAAGAGAAGGGAGATGAGAGAGAATGAGAGAGAGAGAGAGAGAGAGAGAGAGAGAGAGAGAGAGAGAGGGGATCGGCGGCATAGCAGCTTCGACGCGGAGATCGACAGATCGAGACGCCGGCGAGGTAGCTCGGACAGCACCTCGCGGTGCAGCGGCGCGACGCCAGTACGTGCAGCGGCGTGGAGAGCCGACGGCACTGCAGCGGAATGGCGCGGACGGCGGAGCTGGCCGGCAGTGGTGTAGCAGCGACGCGACTCCGGCGATGGCAGCGATCGGTAGCACCAGCGTAGCGGCGGCAGCGTCTCGGCGGCCGGCCAAGACACCGGCGCGGCTTAGCAGCGGCAAAGCGATGGCGTGGCAAAGCGGCAAGGCAGCAGCGGCGGTGACGGCCGGCGCCTGCGAGGCAGTAGTGGCGCGACAACGACTCCGACAATGGCGCAGCGGCAGCGGTGAGGACGACGATGCGGGGAATGATGTGGAACAACGGCGCGGTGGCGTGGTGTCGGGCTGATTGATCACTGACGAGACAACAATCGTGTACAAGGCGTCGTGATTTCGACGAAGCTCGACGACATGGTGGATTCCAATGGATTTTGGAATGGAGACCCCCATTGAAGGCCATGGTGAGTTGTATGTTAAGTAGTTTGGCTATGCTTTGAATGAGTTAGTAAAATAGGCCTAAATGGTATAAATGGACACCAGAGACGTAGGAGTCGGGTGTCGGGTGTGCATATCGAGGCGTGAGCAGGACATTCTCGAGGTAAGTAAACCAGCTAGGGACTTGTACAGTATTTCATTTCACTCCATTGGCTATTGTTCACTGCTTTATGATAGTTTCCTTTCACTGTTGATTGCTTTGTAGTGATAACTATCTTTGAAATTGTTGTTGGCTGAGTGTTCCATTGGCAAGTGAGTCATGGTATTGTTTATCTGCGATATGAGCTCTTATCTGCACATCGTCGATATCTCCCAATTGAGTGTACGTTGGGGGCTCTTATCCGGGTCAGTGGATATCTCATAGTCGCAAGGGTTAGGGCTGGGAGGCTGGGGTCTCGTCTTAAACCCGAGTCTGCTAGGTTTTTACCTCGACTCAACGACCTTTGGTCGGGACTCCTTGTTATTTGACCTCACTCATCGATTGATTTGTTTACGGTCTTTTATATTCATGCGTTACCTGTTCATTTCTTTTTAATTGCATGAATTCGACTGCTTTGGTTATTTTGAAATGTTGTATATGTCATACTGGCTTTACTTACCTGGGCTCGTCATTTTTGGGTATGACTGAGTGCAGATCCGCGGTCCAGCAAGGGGAAGGCTCCATAGCTAGGTGAAATTTTTGTATATCTTTTATTTACTCTCCTCCGATGGTGATATAGTGATGTAGAGTTCCACAATTAGGTTTCCTAACTCTTTTTACATTATTGTTGAGTTATTTAGTGCATAAATTGCTTCCGCTAAATTGTAAAACTTGACAAATACTTATAACTCAACTTAAAATTGTGAATTTACGTATAATGAATGATTGGAAGGCTGACTAGGTCTGCGTTGACCTTGCGAGACTGGCTCGGGGGTTCAAGTGGGCTTAGGCCGAGCGGGGCCCAGCTTGTGAAAAATTGGGGCCGTCACAGTAATCTTCACTTAAATAATGTTTTTCTTGTACCTAATATTGCGAAGAATCTTATAAGTGTTTCCAAACTTACTCGTGATAACAATGTGATCACCGAGTTTACTCCATCTTCTTTTTTTGTAAATGACATGGATTCGAAGAGAACTCTGCTTTAAGGAGTGCTTGAAAATGGTCTTTGTTGACTTCCCAAAGTTTTTTCTCCAAGTTCTAGTCAAGTTTCTGATTCTCTCTGTAATTTCGCTCTAGTCTCACACTCAGTTTCTGTTAATAATGATGTGTGGCATGCTAGATTAGGGCATCCATCTGTTTCAATATTGCAGAAAGTTTTACATTCATTAAACATAAATATGTCTAAATCTTGCCTATCTTTTTGTGATTCTTGTAAAATTGGTAAGATGCATAAACTTCCTTACAATTCTTGTTCTATTACTACTTCATAGCCTTTAGAACTTGTATACTTTGATCTTTGGGGACCTTCTCCCATTATTTCTACTCAAAGTTCAAGTTATTACATTGTATTTGTTGATGCTTATAGTTGTTTTTCTTGGTTTTATCCTCTTAAGTTGAAATTTGATGCGTATGCTGCTTTCACTCATTTTATTAAACAAGGTGAACTTCAACTTAATTCTAAGTTGAAAACATTTCATTCTGATATGGGTCTTGAGTACAAACCTATTGAGTCTCTCTGTGATCAGTTAGGCATTATTCATAGGTACTCTTATCCACATTCTCATCAACAGAATGGTGTTCCCGAAAGGAAACATTGTTCTATTGTTGAAATGGGTTTAACATTTTTAGCTCATGTAAAAATGCCTCTATCTTATTTGGAAGAGGCTTTTACGACTGAAGTTTTTCTGGTTAATAGTTTACCATATGTTGTACTCAATTTCTTATTTTTTTTATAAAATGTGTTTCAACAAGTCTTCTGATTACTCTTATCTTAAATCTTTTGGTTGTGTCTGCTTTCCAAATCTTACTGCTTATTCTAAGCATAATTTTACTTTTCGTTCTTCAAAATGTGTCTTTATTGCGTATAGTCCAAGGCATCATGGTTACACGTGTCTTCATTCTAATGGCAAGATTTACATTTCAAAAGATGTTGTGTTTAATGAACTTGATTTTCCTTTCTCTGCTCTATTTTTCACTTCATCTTCAATTGGTTGTGTTGATTCTTCTATTTTCTTTTGCTAGTATTCTTTTAACTGTTTTTCAACTATGTAATATTTCATCTTCTTCTTCTGTTATTCCTACACCTTCTTCTTCTTCTTCTTCTTCTTCTTCTTCTTCTTTACCTTCTATTGTTGTTTACACACCTTCTCCTTCTTCTTTACCTTCAGTTGTTCCCACAACTTCAACTTCATTGTCTTCAGAGTCTTCTCAACCAAAAATTACCAACACTATTATTAATACTCACCTTATGCAAACTATGAGTAAGTGTGACATTTTTAAGTCTAAGGCATTGGTCGTCACCTCACCATCTGCCTTAGTGCGCACGCACACTGAACCTAGCACTACTAAGGAGGCATTACAAGATGTTAAATAGTGTAAAGCTATGTCTGATGAAATAAAGTTATTGGATAGAAACAATACTTGGACATTGGTTCCATCTTGTCCTTCTATGAGTATTGTTGGTTGTAATTGGGTGTTTCGAATTAAGACTACTCATACTGGTGATGTTCAACGATATAAGGCTATACTTGTGGCAAAGGGATTTCACTAGATTCCTGATCTTGATTTTGGTGATACTTTTTCCCCAATGATCAAGCCTTATTCACTTCGCATTATCTTTACCATTGTTTTTACTTTCGATTGACAAATTCAGCAAATTGACATTAACAATGCCTTTTTAAATGATGATCTTTCTGAGGATGTTTATATGTGCCAACCTGAAGGGTTTTATAACGACCCTTTACCTTAAGTTGGTGATTAGTATTAATCCAAATCCTAATTAACCCGGGTTAGGCTTGTAGTTAAGTTCAGCGTACTTCGATTAGAGTGTGTGCGTTTGCATGATGTATGATGTTTGTTTGAATTGTTAATTCAATTTATATACAGGTTGTCGTATAATATGAAAATTATACATAAGCCTACAACAACAACAACAACAACAACAACAACAACAACAACAACAACAATATAGCCTCAGTCCCAAATTAACTGGGGTCGGCTACATGGATCAAACTTTTCCATTGTGCTCGATTAGGTGCCATTGATGGTGAGCTTTGCAAACCATTCAAATCCCTCTTAATTAATGCATCCCATGTTAACTTTGGTCTGCCCCTACCTCGTCGAATTTCTACAGTTTCTATTGAGTCAAGTTTTCTAGTTGGGGCATTTGTAGGCCGTCTTTGCAGGTGACCAAACCATCGCCACCGCCCTTCCCTAATCTTTGTATCAATTGGTGCTACTCCTACTTGTCTTTGAATTTCTATATTTCTTATTCTATCTTTACGGGTTTTACCACACATCCACCTAAGCATCCCCATTTTTGCTACGTTCACTTTATGTAATTGTTGTTGCTTTACTGCCCAACATTCACTTCCATAGAGCATAGCTGGCCTAATTGCAGTCCTATAAAATCTTCCTTTTAACTTAGTAGGAACATTTCGATCACAAATCACCCATGTTGCACTCCGCCATTTCTTTCATCCAGCTTGAATTCTATGTGTGACATCATTCTCAATGTCACCATCATTTTGTATAATTGATCCTAGATATCTAAAGTGGTTTACCTTATGAACTTCTACTTCCCCTAATTTTACCACACCGTCATCTCGACGTCTAGTGTTTTCGAACTCACAGTGCATGTATTCGGTTTTCGTCCTACTCAACTTAAAGCCTTTAGATTCTAATGTATTCCTCCAGAGTTCTAATTTCCTATTCACTTCATCTTTAGTTTCATCCACTAAGACAATATCATCTGCAAGTAGCATACATCATGGTATATCCTCTTGAATATGTCTAGTTAGTTCATCCATAACTAAAGTAAATAGATATTGGCTTAAAGCCGATCCTTGATGTAGTCCTATTGTAATGAGAAATTCTTTTGTAGCTCCTCCAAATGTCTTTATACTTGTTACTACTCCATCATACATACCCTTAATAGTGTATATGTATCTAGCATACACTATTTTTCTTTCTAGAACCCACCAAAGAACATCTCTAGGGACCCTATCATATGCTTTTTCTAAATCTACGAATACCATATGAAGATCTTTTTTATTTTCTTTATATTTTTCTAACAATTGTCTTACAAGGAAAATCGCCTCCATAGTTGACCTCCCAGGCATGAAACCAAATTGGTTCTCTGATATTGTTGTTTCTCTCCTTAGCCTATTGTCAATTATTCTCTCCCAAAGTTTCATAGTGTGACTCATAAGTTTAATTTCTCGGTAGTTTGAGCAACTTTGAATGTCTCCTTTATTTTTGAAGATTGACACAAGTGTGCTTCTTCTCCAATCCATTGGCATCCGTTTTGATTTTAAAACTTTATTAAAAAGTTTTGTTAACCAAGTAAATCTAATTTCTCCTAAGCATTTCCAAACCTCTGAGTATTTCATCTGGGCCACATGCTTTTCATATTTTCATTCTTTTCAATGCCTCTTTAACTTCTACAATTCTAATATTGCGTGTATAGTTTACTTTTCTTTCTTGGTGTGGGTTTTCATCTATTATAGTATCAACTTGGCCATCATTAAATAGACTATCGAAGTAACTTCTCCATCTCTCCTTAATATCCTCTTCACGCGTTAAAACATTTTGATTTTCGTCCTTAATACATCTTACATGACTTAGGTCTTGTTTCTTTTTATCTCTTAATTTGGCTAGCCTATATATATATATATATATATATTTTGCCATCTCTATTACTTAACCTTGTATATAGATCTTCCATGAAATTTGTTTTAGTTTGACTAACTACTTTTTTAGCTTGTTTTCTAGCTTCTTTATATTGATTGTACACATCTTCATCTTGACACTTAGGTATTTTTCTATACATCTCTCTTTTAGTCTTAATTGCTCGTTGGACATCCTTGTTCCACCACCATGTTTCCTTCTTTGGAGGTCCCATGCCCTTAGATATACCTAATACGTTTGATCCCACTCTCCTTATGAAACTACTCATTTCTAGCCACATTGTATTAGCATCTAAGTCAAGATTCCAAACATTTTCCTTTAGTAGTTTTTCTCTAAACTCTACTCGTTTACTATGTTTTAGGTTTTACCACTTTATTCTAGGGTCATTAACTCTTTTATTCATATTATATCGTCGTGTTAGCTTAATATCAAGTACTACTAACTTATGTTGGGTAGTTAGTGCTTCACCAAGTATTACTTTGCAGTCTCTACATATTTTTCTATCTATTTTTCTTGTTAAAAGAAAATCTATTTGACTCTTGACCACTGCTAAAAGTAATTGTATGCGACTCCCTCTTCCTAAAACTAGTATTTGCTAAGATCGGATCGTATGCTGAATCAAATTCTAAGATTGATTCTCCTACTTCATTTCTATTACCGTAACCAAAACCTCAATGAACTCTCTTAAACCCATTGTTACTTGCCCCGACATGCCCATTTAAATCTCATCCAATAAAAATCTTTTTCATCTAATGGTATACTTTGCATAAATCCATCCATATCGTCCCAAAACTTGCGTTTGATGCTCTCGCTTAATCCTACTTGTGCCGCATAGGCGTTAAGTATGTTAATTTTTTCATCTCCAATAATTAATTTAATTAGAATCAATCTATCCCCCATTCTTTTAACCTCTACAACCTTATCCTTATAATCATTATCCACCACAATTCCTACTCCATTGCATTTTCTATCTATACCAGTGTACCACAATTTAAACCCTGTGCTTCCTATTTCTCTACTCTTTTCTCCTACCCATTTTGTCTCTTGGAGGCAAGCAATATTGACTCTCCTTCTAATCATGGTATCTACTAACTCTATTGACTTTCCCGTAAGTGTTCCTATGTTCCATGTTCCTAAACGAATTTTTTCTCCCATTTGTATTTGTTTTCCTTTTCTATTTCTATTTTGTCTAAAAGATCTAGTGTCTGTATCTATGGTTTTGTTTTTGTTTTCATGTTTGTTTTGAACTAGCTTCTTTACCCACACCCGTCCTTTGTGTGGGAACCATTGCTCATTTTTCTTCACATCCGGGCGACGATGTGAAGGGACTAGCTTCTTTACCCACATACGTCCTATGTATGGGAACCCTTGCTCATTTTTCTTCACACCCAGGCGGCGATGTGAAACACACCCTTGCTCATTTCTCAGTACACTCGGGCTCCGATGCAGCAAGTCACTAGGTGGGAACGCCCCAACGTTTATATATGTTTGATCCATTTCATGAAAAATGACAAAAGCTTTACGCTGGTTGTCAACCTATCGTAACCCTCATCCATTTTCCAATAATGAAAAATGAGCTTGGGGTCTCCCTCCCCCACTTTTCATGTATGAAAAGTGAGTTTGGGATCTCCCTTACCCATTTTCGGTATGAAAAAAATGGGCGTTAGAGTTCTCCTTTATCCAGACTTGGGACCGGCTATGTAGCGCACATAATGTACAACATAGGTGGAGTTAAATTTTACATAAGCCTATAAAATAAAAAATACCCAATAAACAATGGTTTACCAGGACACTAAGTGTGACGAGGGAGTCGTGGCATGAATGTGCATGCTCAAGGACACTTGTAGGCACGTCCGGTAAGTTTATCGGTGAATAATACGTGATATATACGTATATGTTTTTAAATATATTAATATGTATATTGGGAAATAGAAGAATATTAGAAATATATGGATTATCGGATCGTCTCGAACGAAGTGTAAATACAAGATGTGTCAAAGTTTATGTCACTTTAACGCATCAACCACGCGACCGGTCTCAAGATAGCACGTCATGTATCTCGAGAAAAACCCATATATATAAATAAAAGTTTATTGTTATCCTCACAATTCGAACATTCGAGAGAAAGGCCAAGGGTTCGGGAGTTGATTTCGTTTGAAGGGGATGATTTCGGGAGCCGAATTTAACCAAGTTGAGGAGCTTAAACGCACTATAATCTAGTGATCATCACTTTGGTAAGTTTGGTTTTCAAGGTTGTTGAAGTTCAATTTGGTGGTGATGATCAAATCTTGTTGAATTGAGTTTGTTGTTGATTATAAACGATTTATAAACTCTTTAGAGGTCCTCTTTGGTGATTTGAGAGTGTAATTGTTGAGTTTGGAGGTGATTTGAGTCAATTTGGATGAGCATAAGTGTTCTGGTGTTACAGGTTTGGGGTGCATAGAGCGCTAGACATTGGCCATAGCACGCTATGCGTACTGGGGAAGATGATTGATTTATGGATAGCGCACTACTAGACCCCTAAAATCAGCAACTGTGCTGTGTTTTATGAATAATTTTCGGGGGACTTAGGGACTAGTCTAGGGGTTCTAAACATAATATATGTCACGACCCAAATCCCTTTTTAATTCCTTAATCAAGATCACCGACCCTTGACATGGGACCTACATTGTGATACGTGCACCGACCGAGGCACGTGGTCGAGGTATATTATATTTTTGTATTGATGTATGCCTAGTGTTATGTATTGTGTAGACTTACTAAGTCGGTTTGTACAGTTGTAGGCGTCGAGACAAGAGAGGGGACACGCCTTGAGTAGCGTGCGAGCCGGGAAATCGGGTAGTTAGCATTTTGGTAAGTCTTATTTAATACTAATATGAAATAAGGAATTACTTATAAGCCTATGGTTGTGTTTGTTAATGTTAATCAAATTAAAGGCCTATAGTTGAGTAAATTAAATGGAAAGCATAAGATTGATTTAGAGATACACATTGGCACATCTAGGAACTAGGTGAGTAATGAAATGATGTCACTTGAGGTTGAGTTAGTGGGAGTTAGTGGGATATATGGCAACAGATGGACCATTAAATACTCCTCGAGATATATAAATCCATAGAGATCAAGGGCTAGAAAGGAACATTACCTTAATATATAACATTAGTGATCAAACAACATGCAAACCAAATCACTCATTCATTTTTGCTGGAGAAGAAGAACGAATTGCTGGAGAGGAGTGAATCATCAAGGTGTTGAAGGAATCCATGGAAGTTGGTGAGAAATTCTCAAGCTAGGGTGCTACATCAACTAGGTACACATCTTTTTAGTTGAAATTAGAACAAGTTCTGGTTTTAGACTAATTTTCATATGGTAGATGATTGAGTATTTGTAATTGATTTATATATTTAGATTCCTCATTTTAAGCTGATAATCCAACTATATTAAAGTTCTTAATTTGGTTTTGAAATCATAAAGATATGAATTTTTGAAGTTGCAACACTAAAACTAGAATTCTACATATTGTATTAGGAATCAACCAGAGTAATTTGGTCATAATCTACCCATTTTAGATCCATATTGATCCAAACCAGTGGCATTTGAAACTTATTTAAAGGGAAATAAATTTGCTTAATTGAAGGTATTTTGATTCAAATGTTTTTATGTCCGAACATGCTCTATAAATAGGTACTAGAATTAAAAAGGAAAGTTTTGAAACTAAACTTATTATGGGCATAACGCCCTCACTACTTATCCAAATGAGCTGATACTTTAGTATGTTGTATTTGGGTATATTTCCTGCCTTTTGAAAAAAAATCACATTTTTAGGAACTATAGATTGGGAGAAATAGATTCTCTAACTCCGCCGGTCGGATTAAATTTCAATTAGACCTATGTTTAGTAAAATCATGATATCTCTTTCATTTTAAATCAGAATTTTGTAAACTAAACTTTTCTAGAAAGCTAAGAGAGAGATCAACAATAATTGTACTGATGGAGGATTGCAATATTTCGACCATTTCATGCCTAAAAGTGCGTTACGATGTAGGACTGAAATTGAAACTTAATTTAGTCTTTAGAGGCTGATTTAGGAAGATTGATTTAAAGTCTATTGAACCAATTTGAATACACAATAAAAAACACTAAGTTGAGCCTAAACCCATTATATTTGAACTAATGAGACACTAAACTTTGAAACCTAGGAAAAGGGTACGGGAGAGCGAATACAAGATTTGGAGTATCGGGAGGCCAGTAAAGCTAGGACTTTACTTTGTTGTTGTGAGTATACCCAATGACAACTTTATTTGACATTTCATTTCTATTAATTTTGTCCTTGCATAGTCCTTTTTAACTATTTTTCCTTTGTATTCTTATATCATGTGTTCTTTGTGTCTATGCTCACTTGATGAGTTTAGTTTGCATGATATCCATTCATTTGATTTGATTCATTTATTATGTCCCATGCAATGTCTATTTTTGTTGTTTTAAATGTGAATTGAATGATAATTAGCATGCTATTAGGCTAGTGAGTATCTTATAAATGTTTAAGAGGACTTGTATTCCGTATTTGTTTAGATGTGTAGATATGTCTATGCCTTGACAATCCATACTTGGTATTTCTTGAAATTTAAAAAGTAGTTTATGCATTTAGGTTTCGTACTCGATCGAGGTGTGCACGACTCAAGGGGTTAGAGTCCCTAGGGATGTCGACACATGTTACTTGACACTATATGACACTCGGGGTTAAAGTCCCTGAGGTGGTCTACACACCGGGGTTAAAGTCCCTGGTAACACTTGGGTTAGAGTCCCTTGTGCTATATGATTATTGAGTCGAAGTGACATGTTTCACTGCCGACCAGACCTAAATCACCACTACTTAACCTAGTGTCAGAATCACTTGTTTAACTATGGTATTTACTCACATATTTTTTATTTTCCAGTTTTCCCATTTATATGCTTTTAAATACCATTTGAGTATTTGAAAATACGAATTGAACTTGTCATCGGGGATTACTATTTTATTCTTGTACTTACTGTCCTTTTTATGACGGTAGGTGCAGAGCCGTCTACTAGCAGGTCGGGCAACGAGAAGATCGACAATTATCCCTGAGCCCGCAACGCGTCACTGCATTGATTATAGGTCTTCTTTCGGTATTTTGATTTTATATGTTATATATGTCTTTCAAATACTATTTAGGTTGTATATTGGGTTGAGCGTTAGCTTTCCCCGACCTAACTTAGACTATTTTACTGTTTCACTACATTTTGAGGACTTTATATATGTGATGTCATTTCTGTTGGGGCATGTGCCCTAGGTCAATCTATTAACTGTCTTTATGAATACTTTTAGTTAATAAAATAGAGGATTTCGTTTGTTGTTTATTATAATTAATTTGCATGTTTACATTATAATAAGATCCATATGTATTTACAGAAATATCCTAAATGTCCCTAGTCGATCATTATACTGGGAACTATAATGAATTAAGACTAGTGTGAGTCTTAATTGATGATCATATGATGATTATACATATAGGGATACGAATCAAGATCACGAGTACTTGTTAGGGAACAAAGTATTGGACCGACCCGCTATGAGAACATCACATGGATTAAGTCATAGTTGTTTCTCATGATAGGTATATTTTTCAGTCCTCTAACTTGAGATTACCAGAGACTTCAACATTAGGAACACAGTGATTTGACACAATCAAACATTGTCTTTAACCGAACGATTATAAAGGTTGTGATTGGTTACTGTGTGAGCAATGTAATGAAGTTGTATAATCGAGATAGAATTTGTCTCTCTCATATAAAGAGAGATATCCAATGGATCCCTCGATGTGTTAGACTGTTAAAAGGCCTAGTTTAAGTGAATTGATATTGATCAATGTCACTTGGATGTTTTCAGTCTACCTAAAGATCGAGACTAGTACGATTGAACATGTTGGATGACAATTCCATGCCTTATGTTTGATCAAAAGGATATCGTGTGACAAAAGGATGTTATATACACTATTGATTAAGTTATATCGATTTGATATTCGTACAACTTGGGTAGTCATAATGTCTTGCTAGAGACCGCTTATGACTTGTTACCAAAATGTGTTTTGGTACACTACCAACGTTGTATGAGCCTATTGGGTCGCACACTAAGAATGGTTTTGTGAGATTTTAAGATGGTTCAGAAAAATGAATTTTATATGATAAAATTCATGACAGAAACGTCCTTGTGGTGTATTACACTTATACTTCTTTAAGTAGGGGTATATGTGTAATTTACTTAACCGTCTATATACAAGGGTTGTATAAATAGACGCTTTAAGTTAGAACACACGGATGAAATATTAAGGTCCGAAACTCTATTTTCGTTTCATAAACGAATTAGGGTTTTTTGGTACGCTCTGGATCGTTTTGGAGAGAAATAAAAAGGTTTGGTATTCTCTCGAAGCTAGCACTTCGAATCTCGACAACCGTTCGTGTGTGAACTGCTGGTAGAGGGCGTTCGTCATTGGCAGCGCCTTAGAGATCGATCAACCGTCAGAAATGTATATTGCGACTGAGGTATGATTAAGTTTTCTTGGTTTAAACGTTTTTAATGGAATTAGATTCAGATCCTATTGGGGTTTTCGTCAAAATTGTTTTGTAATTTTTTCTGCGTATGAACCCCAAAACTCAACAATTTCCTAGTTTTCCACACTTATGATTTTATAAATGGCTTCCACATAATTATAAATGGTTTCCGCATAAATTACTAATTGCTTCCGCATATCCAATAAGACTTATGCTAAATAATTAATTTAATAAAAAGTTTTAATTAACTCTAAATTTTATAAGCTAGAAGGACTAGTGTATTACTTATCCTGAACACCAGAAAAGAGGCGTTTAGGTTGTAAAGACTGACTAATACATAGTTAAGTCCTATGTAGATATGATTAGGGCTTAATTTCAGGATTAGGCCGGGCGGTGCCCTAGATTAGGAGAGTGGCTGTCACAGTTGAATTCTTGTTTTAGACTAATAAGATATGTACCTAGTTGATGTAACACCCTAGCTTGAGAATTTCTCACAAACTCCCATGGATTCCTTCAACGCCTTGATGATTCACTCTTCTCCAGCAATTCCTTCTTCTTCTCCAGGAAAAACGAATGAGTGATTTGGTTTGCATGTTTGATTACTAATGTTATATATTAAGGTAATGTTCCTTTCTAGCCCTTGATCTCTATGGATTTATGTATGCCGATGAATATCTAATGGTCCACCTCTTACCATATATCCCACTAAATCCCACTAACTCAACCTCAAGTGACACCATTTCATTACTCACCTAGTTCCTAGATGTGCCAATGTGTATCTCTAAACCAATCTTATGATTTCCATTTAATTTACTCAACTATAGGCATTTAATTTGACTTACATTAACAAACACAACCATAGGCTTATAAGTAATTCGTTATTTCATATTAGTATTAAATAATACTTATCAAAATGCTAACTACCCGTTTCCCCGGCTCGCACGCTACTCGAGGCGTGTCCCCGCTCTCGTCTCGACGCATATAACTGTACAAACCGACTTAGTAAGTCTACACAATACATAACACTAGGCATACATCAATACAAAAATACAATATACCTCGGCCACGTGCCTCAGTCGGTGCACGTATCACGGTGTAGGTCCCACGTCAAGGGTTGGTGATCCTGATTAAAGAATTAAAAAGGGGTTTATAGATTTGGGTCGTGACAGTATAATGAACCTATATTGATACCAAATGATTCGTGATAGGTTGAGGAACCTCGAGGAAGAGTGAGATGACCGGAAAGTTAAGGATTTTGAGAAATAAAGACTTAGACCGAGGTAAGTATGAATTCACTTATTTATCAATATTGTCTGGCTATTTAGTATATATAGCTCATGTAGTTGTCTGATTGAAATGGGGGATTATATACACTGTGATGGTTTTTCTAATGAATAAGAAATAGTGTCTAATGTGATCCACGAGAGTAACTCCTCAAGGCTGAGACCAGGTTATATAGTAATTGGGGTTGATCTTCCGGTCTATACGTAACTCCTACTCAGTTTATAGGTTGTGTGTGTTACATATTCACTAGAGGGTTTAGGATGGAATCATTGGACATGAATCGATTGGCTAAACATCACATATGCATGGTGTGTTGGTTTAGCACTCGTATTAATGGCACCGGTGGGTAATCGACCCTAGTTTTATAAATAAAATGGGGGTTACAGTGTAATAGTCCAAAGACATTTGCTTTGCATCCATTTTATATTGGTTTATATGATTTTCATATTCTTGTTAGATATCATTGGTGCATGTTGTTATTGCATGATATCTTTGATTATTATATGGAATGTTGATAATTAGTGTGATTCCTTACTTACTGAGCAAGTTGGAGCGCTCACCCCAATTAACATTACAGGTGATCCGACGGGTGCTACAACTATGAGATGGATAAGTTATAGGAGTCTTGAACTTCTCTTCGATGTAATGATTTTCTCTGGTTTTATATATTGGTGTTGAATTACTGTTTTGTAATATCATATGGGACGGGTAATTATATAACCGAAGTTTATTCCGATTTGTTTTTAATATTGTATATCTTATTTTGGTTATCAAAAAAAGGTTTTAGATTTTCTCTGCGTATATGATTTATTTTATTTCTATAATTGATATACAGTAGTGTTTATCAGGTGTAGGTGGTAAGGCTGCTGGCTCTAGTTAAGTCTAGTAATGGTAATCTGGGATTAATTAGAGTTTCAGGCCGGGTATTGCCCTAATCAGGTTAGGAGATGCTACAGTTTGGTATCAGAGCCTTAGTTAGGTAAAGTTAGATCCTACCTCAGAGCTTAAGGTTATTAGCTCTGATACAGTTTGGTTAGGTTAGGTAAAATTAGATCCTACCTCAGAGCTTAAGGTTATTAGCTCTGATATAGTTTGGTATCAAAGCCATATGTTTTAAAGCCTTGGTTAGCCATGGTTTATAAATCTCGAAATAATGATTTATTAGAATCAAGGAATAACTCTGATATAGTGTGATGCTAGAGTTTATGGTTTATCACTTTTAGGGATAAAGTGATAACAACGATACAGTTGGGTATCATGTACAAGGCTCTGACCATACATTCACTTTTGGATGGTGTTCGAAGCGAATGTTAGCCTACTTTAAAAGTGGTCTCGAGTTATGAATAAGCTTAAGGTACTCTGATTACCCTAATAACGAAACCTAAGTTTATCGACTTGAAGAGTGGTCTCGAGTTATGAATAAGCTTAAGGTTTGATAAATGTTTTTTATCGTGATTTCGGGAGGGTAACCAAAAGATAAGAGACTGAGATATGTTATTTGTTGTGTATAGTATATCTACGTTGTAGATATAAGAATTATATATTTTCTTAACGGTAATAAAATGGTTGAAGTCCATTTATTTCTCATGATATGAGAAAACATTGAGGTAAGAGCTCCTGAGAGTCTTAATATCGGGGAGATAAAAAGGAAAGACATAAGAACACTTATAAAGATGAAGCAAAACTCTTCTCTAAGTAACATCTTCAGTGGCCATTCTCCTTACTGATATTGTTAGCAAATAATTGTCTGTGAAGAAGTATCGATTGTATCATGATCTTGACGTGTGTATTAGGAGAATGGAAATTATAAAATAATAAAATACTGAATGAATTCGATGTAACTCAAAGATGGCGAACCACTTTGAGAGGTGATTTAATACTAGTATTGAGACTAGTATGGAAGTAATGAAAGATATTCAGTAAAAAAATTAGTAGTAAATAATAAAAGCATAATGGAGGTTAGGAAACCACTAATGCAATTATACTTCATAAGTTGTTATGAAGTTGATATTCTAGTCATGGTGTGAATCCATATTGGAATAACAAGTGGTTTATAAATAAAAGATAGTTAAATCAAGAATATATCAGTGAGTTGGTAAGATATCATAGTCTAATCTATTAGATTGGTATAGTCTAAATTGTGGAGAATGAGTGATCAGTGAATCTGAGGATTTGGGGAATCCAATGATTAATGTGTAGTAGTCGAAATGAGTATTCATTACTCGGAATTGATAACTTCTTTTGAAAATGTGTGAAATTAACGGTCCTCAAGAGGTAGTTGAGATTTGATTTTCATAGTGAAATGATAAGAGCTAAGGATATATATATATATATATATTTTATAAGATGATTGCATGAGGGTGCCGAACCATTTTAAGTGGATGATGGAAACCACTAGAATTTACTAGAACTCATGCTATTTTCATAAATTAAGGGTGTCAAGTGAAGGAAAACCATATTGCAATGAAATTGTTATTGTGTTATCAATAATAACATGAAATCTTTGAAGACTTAGAGAATGCACGGGCAATTACCATACAAAATCGAAATTGATAACAGTAAGTTAGTTTAGACCAGATTTTTGCAAATGCTAGTGCTAAGTTTCAAAGGATAATAAATGGTAAAAGTTTTGAATATTAACAGTAAATCATGGGATTTGACTGTGATTGATACAATATGAGGTTGTCACATATTCAACACAATGGTAAAAAGAGAAAAGTAAACTTGAAATAATTGAATATTACAAACAATTGATCCGAGGATCTGTGATATCGTTGTGTGATTTATTTAGTTAACTCAAGTATGTGATATCTATAAGTTGAAATTGAATACAATGATGCCTTGGAGGGAGGTGAAAGTATAGTTTAAGTACAAAGTTTGCTTAACAAAACCTAAATTGTGGAAGAAGTTAGAGGCTCATCCTAAGACTTCTGATCTATGTAAGAATATGTGAGTGACACAATAAAGCAAAGTTGTAACTCATATTTCCAGCTATATATAAATAGTTCCAAATTGAGGAGAAGAACTATTGGAGACTAATAATCTCGGGATAACTAATTTGGTAGTTGTACCAAATATGGAAATACATCACTTGTAAATTAAGAAAAAGGTTATTGAGGATCTTTTAATCATTATTTGAGATTAATCAGAATCTTAAAGGAATCATTAAAAGACGACTTGAGAATATGACACCAATGGACTGGTGTAAGAGTAAGTAACGAATTTCAAACTGTGGAAGTGTGAAAAATGGAATTGTCAGAGTGATATAAATAGAAGGTAATAAAGCTACCTTAAATCTTTCATAAGTACTAGGAATTCACTCTGAAACATCACTCATCAAGGTGATTGCGCTGACAATGCTTTGAAAAGAAAGGGACAGAGGCTAGAGTTATGATAAAATTTGCTCAGTAATATTTCTTAGGTGAGATATTTACTGATTACCAAATGAAAGTTTTGCGCATGTACATCATCAGCTGAGTTGTGTAGATCATTAACTATAAGTCTATTTTTCTTTGGAGCTTAGATTGGAAGAGCTAATAATGATTGAAATGAGTGATGTATTATTGAAGGAGGTTGATTGAGATTATCAAGTAGGTCAAGGATGACTATTAAGTATTGATGTTGGAAAGGATGATCTCTGATCAAAACATTGAGCATGTAAAGAAAGTTCTTAGAACTTGAAACAAAGAGTGAGGCAAAAATGTTGTGAGAATCTCATTGATTTCCTTAATACATTTATTCAGGTGAAGTCTAAAATTCATTATGATGAAAATGAATAGTTGGTGACCTGAAATGAAAAAATAAAAATAAAAATTGATGGTGTCTATTTTATAAAGAAATATGAGATACATCAGCAAGTAGAAGCTGAATAATTTTAACCTGAAGGGTTATATTGTTCTTGCTTATATGAATGATATTTCATGCTCAGGAATTCATGATGAATTAGCCTAAGTTGTGGTGACAACAGAAGGTTATTGATATAGTTATAAAACTGACAGAGTTTGGAAATCTCATTCCAATACTATGGTTTAAATCCTCGTGGAAAAGTAAGCGTGATGTATGTATATGAAAGAGTTGAGAGTTATGGAGAACCAATATTATTATTTCAGTAAGGAACCGAAAATCTGCTTCACAGGGGGGAAAAGATGTATAATAGCTGGGAGGGACATTTCTCAATCTTAACACAATATAATTGAAGTTGACCATGGTTTTCAAAGAATATAGTTTCTAAACTTGTAACTTGGAAAATATGAATTATTGGAAAGAAATATTTACTGTAAGTTCTCTGGTGTTAATTTTAACAAGTTTTATATATAGAATTGAGGTATTTACCTTAAAAGTTTGTATGCTTTACTTTGTCATTAAACAATATCGGATGAGAAGTAATGATACAAATTTGCTCGGGCTTGAGTAATTTAGAACTACACAGAAAAGTGTTATCAGACTATCGGTATACAATTGCAACTCAGGTATATGGAGAAAATGTAGCTATTAATAGAGCATCTCAGTTTAGGCTTTATGAGGAAATGACGGTGATGATGATTTGTATAAGTTTAGTTAACACGTCATCAACTGAGAGAGCTAATTTTGGAGCTACTACTATGATATTTTGAGTTCAGATTCAAATTAAATTGGAGAAGATTTAGTGGTGATTAGTTTTCAGAAGGCTAATCAGGATTATATAAAGCATTAGAGGTTAACGACTAGTGTAGATTATCCTGATTGGTTAGTGTATGATAATGTTGCGTTATGGTTTAGGGATAGATTATGGATTCCGGTTCAGGATTTGGTGAAGCAGGAAGTGCTACGAAAATCTCATAGATATATTTACTGCATTCATCTGGATAGCAATAAGGAATATAATGAAATGAGGCGCCTTTATTTATTGTTAATCTGGGATGAAAATGATATTGTAGGAATAATAAAGAGATATGAGGTATGTCAGCAAGTGAGTGCTGAACATAAGAAACATAGAGGTTTATTGTATTCGCTGACTACTCTTGAATGGAAATGAGAACATAGATCGGTGGATTTTGTTTTCAGTTTATCTCCGAGTTCGTTTAAGCACAATATTGAATGAATTGTAGTTAATAGAATGACGGAGTCTGCACATTTCTTGCCAGTTTTTATATGAAATCATGTTGATTGTTTATGCAAAATATACATACATGAGGTGTTAGATTTCAGGGTGCTTCAGTGTCGACAATTTCGGATAGGGATATGAGATTCACATCTAGATGATGGAGTGAATTGTTGTGACGACTGTGGAACTGATCTTAACCTCAATATGGTATACTATTGGTAGACCGATGGGTAACCAAAGTAATTGATTTTGGTGCTAGAGGACATACTTTAAGCTTGTGTCTTGAATTTTAATAATAACTGGAAGAGATACATTTCTATGTGTGAGTTCGTTTATAAAAACAGTAGTCAAACTAGAATGGAATACTCCTTTTAGACTTTGTATGGTTAACCATGTCATTTACCGGAGTGTCTGGACAGGGGTTAAGGTGCAAGTTTGTTGGAGCCAAAATTAATTTAGAACTACACAGAGGAAAGGTAGTAGAATAGCCAGCGGTTTTCTGCAATACAACTAAAACAAAAGAGATACGCCGATAAATATCATAGGTGGTTGGAGATTTCAAAGGACAAATATGTTTTGTTGAAAGTCTCACTTATGAGAGGAGTTGTGTAAGTTTGGATTGTGAGGTAAGCTAGCTTCAAGGTGTATTGAGTCGTTCAAAATACATGAATGGATTAATCATGGTATTTACAGGTTAAAGTTGCCTCCTCAGCTAGTCAGAGTTATTAACATCTTCTACGTGTCAATGTTTCATAAAATGGAGACTCATTTCACTCCAAGGATTGATTGGAATGAATATGATCTTCGGGGAAGACTTATCTTACGAAAAATAGTAAAGTGTATTACTTGATCGTAAGATAAAAAGGCTGAGAACCAAAGAAATTTCTTTGTTTAAAGTGAAATGGGGATTTCACAAAAATGAGGAACTAACCAGAGAGCGGAAGTATGAGAAACAGTTTTCAATTCTTTTCGAAACTGCGGGTAATTTCAAATTACTTTAATTTTGAGGATGAAATTGCTTTAAATTAGAGAGACTATAACGATCCGTTACCTTAAGCTGGTGATTAGTACTAATCCAAATTCTAATTAACCTATATTAGACTCGTGATTAAGTTTGGCGTACCTCGATTAGCATGTGCGTGCATTTGCATGATGTATGATGTTTGTTTGAATTGTTAATTCAATTTATATATAGGTTGTTGTATGATATGGAGATTATACACAAGCCTATAAAATAAAAAATACCCAATAAACAATGATTTACCGGGACACTAAGTGTGACGAGGGAGTCGTGGCACGAATGTGCACGCTCAAGGATACTTGTAGGCACGTCCGATAAGTTTATTGGTGAATAATATGCGATATATATTTATATGTTTTTAAATATATAAATATATATTGAAAAGTAAAAGAATATTAGAAATATATCGATTATCGAATCATTTCGAACGAAGCGTAAGTACAAGATGTGTCAAAGTTCGAGTCACTTTAACGCATCAACCATGCGATCGATCTTGAGATAGTGTGACGTGTATCTCGAGAAAAATCCATATATATAAACAAAAGTTGATCATTATCCTCACAATTCGGACATTCGAGAAAAAGGCTGAGGGTTCGGGAGTTGATTTCGATCGAAGGGGACGATTCCGGTAGTCGAATTCAATAAAGTTGAGAAGCTTAAACTGATTAGAAGCTAGTGATGATCACTTTGGTAAGTTTGGTTTTCAAGTTTGTTGAAGTTCAATTCAATGGTGATGATAAAAACTTGTTGAATTGAGGTTGTTGTTGATTATAAACGGTTTATAAACTCATTAGAGGTCTTTCCTAGTGATTTGGGAGTGTAATTGTCGAGTTTGGATGTGATTTGAGTCGATTTAGATGAACAGAAGTGTTCTACTGTTACAAGTCTAGTGCACATAGCGCACTAAGAATTGGCCATAGTGCGCTAGGCATTGGCCATAGCGCGCTATGCATTATGGGGAAGATGATCGACTTATGGATAGCGCTATCCATGTCATCTAGAGTGCTACCAGACCCCTGAAACTAGCAACTATGTTGTATTTTATGAATAATTTTCAGGAAACTTAAGGACTGGTCTAGGGGTTCTAAACATAGTATAATGAACCTAAATTGGTACCAAATGATTGGTGAAAGGTTGAAGAACCCCGAGGAAGAGTGAGATGACCAAAAAGTTAGGGATTTTGATAAACATAGACTTCAACCGAGAGAAGTATGGATTTACTTATTTATTAATATTGCATGGCTATTTAGTATATATAGCTCATATAGTTGTCATGTTGAAATGGAGGATTATATATACTTTGACGATTTTTCTAATGAACAAAAAATGGTGTTTAATGTGATCCGCGTGAGTAACTCATCAGGGCTAAAACCAGGTAGTATAGTACTTGGGGTTAATCTCCCAGTCTATACGTAACTCATACTTAGTTTATAGGTTGCGTGGGTTACATATTCACTAGGGGTTTAGGCTAGAACCATTGGGCATTAATCGATTGGCTAAACATCACATATGCGTGGTGTGTTGGTTTAGCACTCGTATTAATGGCGTCGGTGGGTAATCAGCCCTAGTTTTATAAATAAAATGAGGGTCGTAGTGCAATAGCCCAAAGACATTTGCTTTGCATCCGTTATATATTGGTTTATATGATTTCCATATTCTTGTTATATATCATTGGTGCATGTTGCTATTGCATGATATCCTTGATTATTATATGGAATGTTGATGATTAGTGTGAATCCTTACTTACTGGGCAAGTTGGAAAGCTCACCCCAATTAACATTACAGGTAGATCCGATGAGTGCTACAACTATGAGATGGAGAAGTTATATGAGTCTTGAACTTCTCTTCGATGTAATGACTTTCTCTGGTTTTATATATTGGTGTTGAATTATTGTTTTGTAATATCATATGGGATGGGTTATTATATAACGGAGGTTTATTCCGGTTTGTTTTTAATATTGTATAACTTATTTTGGTTATCGAAAAAGGTTTCAAATTTTTGCTGCGTATATGATTTGTTTTATCTCAATAATCGATATACAATAGTGTTTATCAGGTGTAGGTGGTAAGGCTGCTGACTCTAGTTAAGTATGGTAAGAGTAATCTGAGCTTAATTAGGGTTTCACGCTGAGTATTGCCCTAATCAGGTTAGGGAATGCTACAGGTTTGTTAGTAAGAAATATCTTAACTATGTGTATAAGTTATATAAAGCCTTTTATGACTTAAAGCAAGCTCCAAGGGCTTGGTTCTCCAAGCTCAAGTCTACTTTTTTTACATGGGGTTTTACCGACAGTACATTAGATGTTTCTATGTTTTTTCAGAGATCTGGCTCTTCTGTCGTGTTACTTTTGGTGTATGTTGATGACATACTCTTCACTGGGTATAGTCTTTGTATGATTCAAAAACTTATTACTTGGTTACATTCCAAGTTTGCTCTCAAATCTATAGGTGATGTGGATTATTTTCTTGGGTTTGAGGTGTTTCGTGATGCTACAAGTCTTTATTTGTCTCAGCGAAAGCACATTATTGATCTATTAAAAAAGTAGGTCTTAAGGAAGCTAAGGCTTTGTCCTCTCCTTACTCCACTAGTCATCGTCTGTCTGTAGTATAGGGTACTCCATTCTCTGATCCTACACTCTATCGCATTACATTGGGAGCCTTACAGTATCTCACTTACACTCGGCTTGATATAAGCTTTATTGTTAATAAGCTTAATCAATTTTAACAATCTCCCACTGATCTTCACTGGTTGCAGTTAAACGTGTTCTTATATTTTTTAAATCTTAACTCTCTACTGGTTTAGTTTTTCGGCCTGCTGTTTTTTTTCTCTTGAGGTGTTTACTGATTCTGACTGGGTTGGGGATCTTGATGATCGTGGGTCTACCAGTGGTGTATGTGTATTTCTTAGTGGTAATCTCATCATGTGGTATTCAAAGAAGCAACCAGTGGTGGCACGGTCTAGTACTGAAGTTGAATATAGGGCTCTTGCATTAGGTGTTACTGACCTCATATGGTGTACTACTCTTTTACTAGAATTGGATTTTTCTCTTTCTTATCGTCCTATATTGTGGTGTGACAACATAAGTACTCGGGCTTTGGCACTGAATCCTATTTTTCATACTCGTACCAAGCATATAGAGGTTGATGCTCATTTTATTCCAGAAAAGTTACTCGTTGGAATTTGCGAACTTCGCTTTATTCCTACTGAGCATCAATCTACTGACCTTCTGACCAATATCTTCTCTGTTCCTTGTTTCCAGTTCTTGTCTCGCAAATTGAACTTAGTTTCTTCACCTAGGTTCAATTTGAAGGGGCATGTTAGAGAATAGACTAGTCAACAGGTCGACAGTGTATTGTTTCATCAAAATTTTAGTTAATTGATTGTATGAATTATCACGTGATGTTCACGTGATAATTTGTTACTTAGCTTAACTATTTGCGATCACGTTGTTTGTGTGACTAAACAGTTAATTAGTTAAACTAAGTGTTTTTTGTCTATAAATGCTGTAACATATCACTGTAGCTTGTAATCAAGATTTGAGATCTGAAATATCTCTGAGAGTTCTTGATGTTCTTGTGTTAGGGTTTCTCTTGTTAGAGATTCTTTACAACCTTAGTAGCTAATACAACATATAATCCATTAATTGTTTATAATGGAGGTTGAAGAAGATAAACAATAAAGGTAGTCACTAGAATGCGCAAGAACTGCTGATATCACCTTGGATCTCCACACACACACACATACACACGTATACTAGTTCTCCAAGGTGCTACGCACCAATGAACCCGCTCGCTACACTCGCGGGAATATAACTCTAACAAATTATTATTTGAACATTGCAAGTTTATTAGATGCATTTAAATATTCACAATTAATGATTTGTTTTATAATATTTACATTAGAAAAAACAATGCATTATAATTTACAAAAATATTGATCATTTTATTTGGAAACAAAAAAATATTGTAAACAAAAGTACTCCTATATATTAAATCTTAATGTCATTGAGCAAAAAAAAAAATCAAGATTAGTGATATGCTTGAGATTCCATACCGTCTACGATTGATGTGAAATAATTTTTAAGGGTATCTTCATCGTGGCTAGTGGGTATAGGAGAGATGTGGGGAATAGAGCTGTTGATGAAAATTATGCAAAATATATCTCCTCGAGCTACCAAGAAGAAAATGAAAAAAAGCATGATGCAAAACCTTTAAATTATGCCAATTTGAGATATGTTAGTATGCAAAAAATATTTGATACAATAACCTATTAGGACAATTCTTGTAGGGAAGTAACGTTTAAGATAATAGTAAGTAATACAATTGAATCTGCCTACAAGAAATAGTTTAAAAAGAAACTATCCCTATAAGAGTAAGTACTACAGTCAAGTCATTTATAAAGCTAGTTAGACAGCTTTAAAAGAAAAAAACCTAATTAGGCAACAACATAACTTCAAGTCTAGAAACTGGACTACACTCATAGAAGAAATAACATTTTTTAAATAAGAAAAAAAATTGACTTCTTTTATGACTTATTTTATCAGTAAATTGGGAAAAAATGGAAGAGAATAATTTTCACGTTTTGACTCAACAGAGCCACATGAAACCAATTCATTATCTTTGAACTACCAAAAAAGCAGTAGGAAGGGTATGAAAAGTACAACTGGTAAAAGTAAATCATTAAAGGTCCCAAAAAAATTGGTTGTTTCTACTTTCTAGTTTCTATAAAGAGGCAGCTCATGAAAAAATGCCATATATTGATTATTATGTTTTTTTTTTATATAAAAGGAGGCGATACTCCATGTATGTATTTATAGCTAAATAAAGTTCTGCACAAAAGAAAAATAAACACAAATTACAAGTATAATAAGAACAAAAGAATATTGGCATAGTATCCCTGCTCTCTAACCACATCAGTTAGGAGAGACCCCATGTGCGTATTCGTGCCAAAATTGCAGAATTCCAAAAAGTCCAAAAGAAAACATGGCGCGATCAACAAGCCCCCCAGAAAATGTAAAAACCCCAAAAACGTATGTCACTCTCATGGAACTAGCGCCCATATATATTGCCCCCACCACAAACGCCGCAGTGAAAGCATTGCAAATGGAAGCCTCCAAACCCAACAAACCCACCAACTCAAAAACAGAGTCTTCCCCTGCAGGGTCCACTATACTCCCCACTCAATATCACATAGAGAGGGCAGCGACTGTAAATGACAAATGGTCGGGCGCACTACCTTGTTGGTATTTCAAAACAAAGTAATGCCCAGTTGGCCCCCCCGACCTTTTTGCCTCCACACAACAAACATAAGCCTGCAAAATCAATCCATCAAATCGTCAACAAAAAGCAGACCAATTTCCTTGCCACTGTTGCCAAGACCATCCTGCGAACTCTTTATGACCATGCAAGGTCAAACCTACATTCCTCTTCGTAGATTCTCATATGTCTTGCCAAGTGTTGTCAATCTCTTTAAAAATTCGTTGGTTTCTCTCCCCCAATAGTGCCCAAAGGAGTGCCAAAAGTCCGGCTTTAAACAACAAATTCCTTTTATTGCCACACGAAAAAGCCGCCGCTTGTTCCATCCATGTTCTTAAAGATTGGGGGTTTTGCCACTCGAAGCCTATCTCCCTCGACAACTCCTCCCATAGCCTACACGAAAAAGAACATGCCAAAAAAAGGTGATCAATTGATTCCATATGAGCAAAACACAAACAACATCTTGACGGCAAGAGGGTGATATATATTGATTATTATGTTAAGTGAAGTTGGTTGAAAAAAATCCCATCTTGTTGTAAGTTTGCCGATTAAAGATGAAGGAGAAAATTATTCTAACTGGTGTTATTTCCAAGTAAGGAGTGCAAACTCCTTCATCTTCTCGAGAAGAACGCTATTGTTGTTCATTATTGATTCAAACTGTTTCCAGTGGCTTTGGCATGAAAACAAATTTACTGCTACTACATCAACACCCAATCATTGTAGAGAAAAAATACATCTTTTCTTGATTTATTCCTCTTATAACATATGAGATTAAACTCAGTTATGTGTGTGAGTTTTTACTTGTATTGAGTATGATAGATAATTAAGTTGTAAAACACCAATTCATTGTTGTTGACAACGCATGAAAGAAACTCACAACTAAAATGCATTCATCAAATATATTATGCATTAATTAAAACATAACTTAGAGTGTTGTGACATCAAGAGACGGATGTCTAATTGAAAGCGGGTTGTAACCAATCACTTCCATTAGTCATCCAAATGATTTCATTGTTTATGGAGCCGGCAACCAAAAGGCGAGAGAGAGAGAAAGAGCAGCGACAACAGAGAAGAGAGTTCGTTCGTTGATAGAGAGGATTTTGATTAGGGCAAGTGAAAAAGTGGAGTATATTCGATGAGATAGTGAGCAATCAATTTGCGAGATAATCGATTTTGGAAAGGGTAGAGGTCGATTAAGAACGAGAATAGAAAGAGAGCTGCGATGGTAGAATTGAGATTTTGAAAAGATGATCCAGAATCGAAAGAGCTTGACCGAGAGATCTCGTATGAGTTAAAAGGATAAAATCGACTTTGTAAGTCACGAAAGAAAAAGAGGCCCGCTATGGGCACCCCACCAATTCATGAAGGCACCAATATTTTTTCTTATTTTCTCATCTAAAATGTAAATGTCTATTTTGCCCCTTCATATATACTCACTCAAACCTCACAAATCATTTCAATGCAAAACTGGGGCACCCCACCACCTTGGATCACAAGTGAAACTTAAAGCCACAATTGTGTTTGTCGAGCGTGTATCGATTCTTGCGTCTTGACATCATCCGATAGCGAAGTAACAATATTTGACAACCATATGAAGCTTTGAAGGAACTATTTTTTGGATCAAAAACTGTAAAATTGATGATTTTGTTTGTCAACATAGGGTTTCTTACGGACGCGATTGATTTGGCCTCGCAGGACCGAGAGTTATGCAAACGTCTCGGTCAACATCCACCGAGAAAGGAATAAAAGTCTCGGTAATGGACAACCGAGAGAAATGATACGTTCTCAGTTGTACATCACCGACATGACATAAACTATACACTTCGACTTACTCTCGTGATGTAGTGACCGAGACGACAATAAAAGTCTCGGTCATGGACAATCGAGATCTATCTTACACTCTCAGTTGTACAACACCGACATAACATAAACTATGCACTAATGGTTGCTCTCGTGAAGTGGTGACCGAGATAACAATATAACTCTCGGCCATTCGTTGCCGAGACTGTGTAAACTATATTGGTCTGTCTGGCCGAGAACCACGAGTTCCCAAAAGTTTCCCCTCAGTCTCGGCCATGCTTGGCGAGACAGTAAACAAAATCTCTGGCCTGTGTGGCCGAGAACCACGACTTTCCAATAAATGCACCATTGAATGCACCGCCACACAAACATAACAACTACTCTACCAAATGCAACTTAATTAGACTATCAACGTACCTTCAAACGATCGATTTCAAACGAAAAACTTAAACCGAGCCCTAATGTGGAGAAGAAATCGACCAAAACTCGGAGCCTTCAAACTCGAAAAACGTCCTACAACAGCGGAGAAAGACAGAGAGGAACAAAGACAACTGAGATTCGAGATTGCTAGCTGGTTCGTTGGCGAGAAGTAGGGCAAGTCAAGCAAGAAGATGGTGGTAGGGTGGCGGGGTGCCTCAAGAGGACGGTGTTGGGGCGGTGGGTGCTTCTATTTTGCACGAGGGGTATTTTTGGGATTTCGGGCCTAATTTTTGGGTGCCCTTGATAATTTGATTTGTGCACTCAATAAGAGGGTGCCTTCATGAATAGGTGGGGTGCCCTTAGCGGCCCTCAAGAAAAATTCTCTATTCATGCTTTTAATATATTAGTATATATATAGGTATTACTACCATGGGAATCAAATATATACCCATGGTACACTATTTACAACAATTGGATTCTAATCCAATACATTAATCAAGATGTCATAAATGCACAACACATTTTGAGAGGGTTCCATAACATGGGTATATATTTGAGCTTCATTATAGAATATCTATATCTATGTATGTATATATATATATATATATATATATATCCATGACTATGGAATTCGATAAAGAGAAAAACAAAACTAAGAAGCCAATTAGAAGGGGGAGTGAGAGAGTGCGAAAGACGATATCAGACTTGGAGAACGAGAGATCGAAATAGTAATACACAGTTTTTACAATTTGTAGTAGGGGTAGGCAAACCGCAGTTTGGTCACCACCGAACCGCGACCAAACCGAGGGTCTACGGTTTAGTGATTTTCCAAACCACCACCAAACCGCAAACCACCAAAATCGCAACCAAACTGAACCGCGGTTTGGGCGGTTTGGTCGGTTTGGTTGCGGTTTTAGCGCGAGGCAGCGATGCGAGGCGGCGGTGGACGTTCGCGCGGTGGAAGGCGACGACGATGGCGATGGATTCGGCAGCAGCTGTGAGCGGAGAGAGGAGTAGCGGGAGTGACGGAGTGAGAGGAGAGAGGAGCGGCGGAAGTGTGATGAGAGAGGAGACGGCGGTGAGAGGAGAGAGGAGCTGGCGGAGAGAGGAGGCGCTAGCGGGGAGCGGCGGGAGTGAGAAGCGGCGGGAGTGAGAGGGAGGTGACGGCGGCAGGAGTGAAGGGAGGTGACTGCGGGAGTGAGAGGGAGGTGATGCGGGAGTGAATGGGAGGAAGAGGAAGAGGATTGTGTTATTTAATTTTTTGATATTTTATGGTTCTGGTTTGTATTTATCAAAATGCCATCGGTTTGGTTAAACCGCGGTTTTCCCCAAATAAAAACCGCGACCGAACCGTGATTCTGCGATTTTTACGTTTTTCAAACCGCGACCAAACTACAAATTTTAAAAACCAGACCAAACCGTGCGGTTTGATCGGTTTGGGCGGTTTTTCGAAAATCGCTGCCCACCCCTAGTTTGTAGATCGACGTGCATTTTAATTAGGAGAAAGAGAGAGCTTGTATTTTGCTACAATAAAAGTCACAAACTAGCTGGTCTATACATTTGTTTAAAAATTGTTTTGCGTATATTTTGATGAAATGCGTCCTCACTCAAATGTTTTTTTAATTTCTATCATGCAAATTTATAACAATGCGCGCAGTCTTGTTTTGGTTGGGAAAGTCGCAACTATATTTCGTAGAAGGAAAATAATTTTTTGACATACTTTGGATATATATATATATATTGGATACACAATGTGGTATAGATTTCATGGGAATATGTGCCAAATATAACCCGTAATCGAGTTACCAACCACAAGGGTGTAGTAGTGGTAAATACGGGGTCGAATCCAAAGGACTTAAGTTTACTCCAAGTTAACTAAAAACATGGGTTTTTAAAAAATTCAATAAAATAATTAATTAAACTAACAAAAATAAAAAGTTCTCAAAAATTAATATCAATAATGAAAAATCACCTAAATATCCAGTTCCACAAATCAGAATTAAGATTCAATAGCAATTATGGTCTTCAATCTTTCCCAAAAAGTTATTAATTTAATTCTCCTAGATTAGCTATGAAAAATCGACATCCGCCAGAAATTCTTAATTCCCCTAATTTCGATAGTCATGACATCCGCCACTAACTATTTCCCTAATTAATGTATAACCCTAGACATCCGCCAATCTGGTTTAACACATTAACCGCAGTAATATAGATTTGTGGGAACACTAATCCTAAATAACCGGATCGCGACCGCTACCGATTTAACCTAGATTCAATTGTTGCACACTCAAACACCGAAAAGGTTTTACGGCAAACGGGTGAATGTTTGTTACTTTATTGGTCTAAAAGCACAATTACACGGATACTAATATTCCAAATAACAATAGATTGTCCATCTAAAAGCATGCATCGGCCGCATACATACCATAGATCTAAATCATAATCATTAAATCAACAACAATGAAATAGGAGAAATTAAATTAATTAAATAATAAAATAAAAGATCTCACATAATATGCTTTGAATCCATAATTCCAACTTGCTTCCCTTTCGATTTAGGCAAGAAATTGATTAGCCGGACATCATCTTCAAAATTTTGTACTAAAAATAATAATTGATCTCTAAAAAATACTAATTAATTGTTCTCTAAAAATAACTAGGTTCCTAATATATAAAAATACTCCAAATTGTACTCGGATACTAATTTTAGGGGTTAGGGAGGTGACTCGTGCGTGTAGGAGCATCGTAGGGGTGCTTTTAGATCAAAATTTCGACTCTGCCACGTGTCTCAGCGTGATTCATTGATTTTTTACTGTTGCGCCACGTGTCGAAACGTGATTGGTCCACTGCTACAACTCCTCTGATGTGTCGTCGCGCAATTCGCCGAGAATCTGTGCGTTCGGTTGTGTGTGAGGTAAGTCAACGCCACGTGGACGAATGAGTGAATGCCACGTGGCATGACATGGCACGGAAGAAAATCGCGCGATTATCACCGAAATTCTTAGAGTTTGTGTGGAAACGCATCTCGAGGCAAATCGACGGTATCTGAAACGAAAAGAAATTAAGGCGGTGTGTGATGTGTCTTCCTGGCTGACGTGGCAACTCGTGATTGGTGGCGTTAGCTTTGTGTTGACGCTGTGGACCAACAGGTGGGTGACACTTGGCACCCACGCATTACGAACCGCTGACGTGTCCTCTTCTGATTGGTTGAAACATACTGTCGGCAATTCGACCTACCACGCAACGCGTATTTCGAGGCAACCTGTCCGACATCCAATCACTGCAAGTAAATACTCCATTTTGAGTATTTTTCCGCCACGAATTCAACCGCGCACTCCGTTTCACCTAAAAATGACCAAAAAATATAATTAAATATATATTTTAAATACTTTTAATAATTAAATATACTAAAATAGACTACTAAAAACCTATAAATACTGACTTATCAATCCACATCATTGTGTATTAAATGTATGTACCCAAAGTATGGAACAAATATCATTGTCCTTTCTTAAAAACTGTCAAGTTTGTTATAAACTTAGTTGTAAGCCAACTAGAACTTAAGTTGGACTTGCTAGAGACTTAAGCATAGAAGACATAAACTAAGAACTACTAAAATAAGTAGAGAAGAGGAGATAAGAGAGAATAGAGCTAGAGATGAGAATGTAGAGATTTCATTCATACATTGGTGTGTTCTTTACAAGTGAAGGAACTCCCTTATATAGGCCCTTAGTCATGATGAGAATAAGTACTTGCACAAAGTGTGCAAGTTACATCAAAGTCTCATGTCATACAATATTACAAGTTACATGACAATATATGGACAATTGACTATACATTGGAGTTGAATACAAGTTATATAGAGTGTACAAGTTACATTCAATGTAGAAGTCATACTTGATGTTACAACTCAATGTGAGAGTCATGCTTGACAATGTGATTATTCATAAGCTTGGTTAAAGGGTCATCCAATTTACAACAAAGCTTGCATTTTTTGTCTTGCAATTTTAACTCAAGAGTTGGTAACTTCCTCCTTGGATCAGATTGAGCAATTGCAATTTTAAGAGGTTGTGATCTAAATCCTTTTCAGCCTTTCTCTACTTTGGTTCGACTAAACTCATGAGAATTAGTCGGATACTCAATCTTATATAGCTCGAACGAAATTAAGAGAATATAATATGTATAGCTACAAGAATTAATCGAATAAGAACCCTTTCAGGGCACTTAATTTTCTTTTTATAGTGACGATAATTTGTTATTTTTATATACCAATTTTTATGGGAAGTACTAAATCAAATCATATAAATATCAGACGCATATATCAATGATATCATCCTTTTGAGGGAGAAAACTAATAATCAACATGTTGGACACCCAACCGTTTGTGTGTTTATGTCAAATGTATGACGTTCACCAAACAGGCCGGACCAAATTAACCTAGCACATGCAAGAGCGTTGCAAGCACTAGAACATAAAACATCTTTTGGACGGTTTCATGTATGTTTTTTTCACAAGAAACAAACAACTTTAGGTTGGAACTTACCACCTCTTATTTTCAAAGAGGACCGCTAAGGGCACCCCACCATTTCCTGAAGGCACCCTGTTGTTGAGGGCACTAAGCAATTTACCCGGGGCACCCAAAAATTGGACTCGAAATTTCTAAAATACCCCTCGTTCAAAGCAGAGGCACCCCACCACCCCCACCAGCCCCACCAGCGAACTCCTTGAGCAAGAATGAAATCGTTGAGGATCGGCCATTGCGAGGATTTCCGGAAATCGTGTGTTTTCATCCGTCTACGTGTTTCTCCTTCGTTGTAGGAGGTTTTTCTAGTTTGTAGGCTCGGGGTGTTGGGCGATTTCGTCTCCAAATTAGGGTTCGGTTGAAGTTCGTCGTACACACACCTTTGGCGCGAAATCGATCATTTCAAGGTATGTTGATAGTCTAATTAAGTTACATTTGGTAGAGTAGTTGTAATGTTTGTGTGGCGTTGTGTTGAATGGTTCCATTATTGGGAATTCGGGGTTCTCAGCCACACAGGCCATAGAGTGTGTTTACCGTCTCGGCCAAGCACGGCCGAGACAGAAGGTAAATTCTCGGCAACTCTTCGTCTCGGCCAGGCAGGCTGGAAGTGTTCACAGAGTCTCAGTTACGAATTTCCGAGAGTACTTGTGTTATCTCGGTCGAGACATGACGAGAGTTACAATTAGTGTTAGGTAATGTTGTGTCGGTGGTGTACAACCGAGAATGTACTCTATCTCTCGGTTGTACAATGCCGAGAGGGTTAGAGTCGACGCGATCTGCACATCACGAGAGTAAGGCGAATTGAATAGGTTATGCCATGTTAGTGATATACAACCGAGAACGTTTCATTGCTCTCGGTTGTACATCGCTGAGATCGTTGACCCATTTTCGGTCAGAAGTGAACGAAAGTCTGGCGTATTTCACGAACCTGATTGACCGAGACAACAGAAATGGATGATTTTGAACCTTTTTTAGTAATTTTTTTTTGTTCTGTTCCAGACGCTTAAATGTTGTAGTGTTTTCAGGTATGTCTCGTTCGAAAGCACCGGTAACAAGGGAGGAGGTCGGTGTTGAGGTGTCGAGGGCTAACCGGGGGCGAGGCGGCCGGAGACCCCCGACAGCATCTTACTGAAAAGAGAAAGGGAAGAAGAACGTAGATGTTAAGAGAAAGGCTAAAATAGATGGAAATCGTATAAGGTTAGAATTGCACGATGAGGGTTCCAACATCGACAAAAGGCGACCAAAAGATCTTGTTGTTGCCCGAGGGGAATAGGAGGGTCATGCATCGGAGTCTAGTAGCAGTGACTCATCAGCGGCGGGGAACACGACGGAAACTGATCGTAATGTGGGCAGGAGTAGTAGTGGTGGAGCTGGCCATAATGAAGGAGAGACAGAAGTGCCTGTTGAAATGCATGCTCCTTTCCCCGGTGGTCCTATAGACGGTGCGTTGTTGAAGAGCTTTAAGGATCATGTCGCGTTATCGATTTGGAGCAATGAGGTAATTAAAATTTCATTGAACGTAGTAATTTAAAACTCAGGGTTTTCACAAACATGACGAGATATTTTTTTTTTGTTGCAGGAGCGTCCGGTACTCAAGTGTATCAATCACGGAGCTCAGATACAATAATGGGATTTACAGTCGTGCCACCCTGACACGGAGGGACTTCAGAGGATTATTCAGCGTTCTGGGTTGAATACGCTGATAGACTGTTCTTACCACAAGGCCAACAATGAGGTTATCTCTGCATTTGTGGAGCGGTGGCAGCCGGAGACGAACACATTTCACTTACCATTTGGTGAAATGTCTATCTCCTTAGAGGATGTGAGCTCCTCCTGAAGATTCCTGTGACGGGCAAAGTCTTGGCAGTTGAGAACTTTGCGAGGTACACAGAGGAATCTCGCTCGGACGCTATTAAGATGGCGTCGAAAGTACTTGGGGTTAGCGTCGATGAGGCTGAGGAGGAGGTGAATATCAGCAAGGGGCTCACAGTGCGCAAATGTTGGTTGAAGAGTCGATGGTGCCCCAAAGCTGGTTCGAGACACACAAATTATCCTTCTGTAGAATGCACAGCCCGAGCGTACCTGTTGTATCTTTTGTCTTGCACCCTATTTGCCGGTAAGAGTGGGTCTCGGGTGTCTATCGCGCTGCTGAAGCTTCTTCAAGACTTGGACGACGTGGGAAAGTACGCATGGGGTGCAGCTGCGTTGGCCTACTTGTATCGACACTTGGGGTCTACCACAAGAGTGCAAGTGTCTCAGATTGCTGGCTACCTCACATTGCTTGAGGTTTGTTATAAAATAGACTTACATTGTTTTTGGTATAATTATTACTAATATTTGCATTTGCGGACTAACTAACGTTGTATGTATTTGCAGGGATGGGTGTACAACCATTTCAAACTTGGTCTCGCCACACCCAATGCGAAATACATGGACTACGTGCAACCTCGTGTCTGCAGATGGATTCGAAAGCACGAGACTGTTATGAATGTTGACAAGCTCGGGTCCATTAGGAGAACGTTGGATAGGTTGCGCCCAAGTGAGGTGAGATGGTTATCCAAATCCTGTGGTGAATGATGCTTTTGTTTTTTTTTGTTACTAACAATGGCTGTTGCATTTTGATTAGGTCACTTGGGACCCATATGTGAATTACAGGGAGAATGGAGCTGTGCACGCGATGGCCTTTTACAGTGGGACGCTTAAGTACATGGATGTTGTGGAGCCCTACCATCCGGAGAGGATTCTGAGACAGTTTGACCACGTGCAATCTATACCAGATCCTCCGTACCGACCTTCTGAAGCACATCGAGGCCCATCTACGAATAAATACTCAGTCAAGTATGGGTTCCAACAAGACAATTGGGAGCGATGGAGGATCCATTTGTTGGCTCCCGAAGTTCGTGGTGACAAGGCAGAGTTCGAGTTTTTGGCTACACCGAACTACCTACCTTGGTTCCTCAAAGTGTCTCATCCTGTGATCACCAATCCGAGCTTAGAGGACTTTGACATGGTCGCCACAACCATCACAGACAACGAGCTACTGGAGGTATTGAAAGTGTTATATGTATTATGCATGCCCACTTGCCATTTGTTTTCATCCCGATATGTTTTACATTAATACTAACCCGATTATTTTCATCAGCGTAATAGGCGTGCGTTGGACGCGACATTACGATGGATGGAACATAGAAACCAAAGCAATGAGTGTTTGAGGGAACATAGAAATTTATTTTATTGTTTGGATACTTTGATGAATGTTTGATGAATGTTTTATGACAATTTGATACATTTGATGTGTGTTGGATGAATGTTTTATGACAGTTTGGTAAATTTGATGTATGTTGGATGAATGTTTTATGACAGTTTGGATAATTTGATGAATGTTCGTGGTGACAGTTTGGACATATGTTTTACATTACTTGTTGTTCTACATTTGTTATAGTTGATATTCAGGATGTTGGCTACTATCTTGGTCATTTTGGTTTAGTTAACATAGTTTTTTCTAGTTTACAAGGTGTCTCGGTCATTCGGGTCCGACTCCTCTTTGGAATTTTCGGTTTCGACCAACCGAAACAAATGCTGGATTCTCGGTGTGGCATGGCCGAAAAAGTTCGTTGATCCTATATTTTCCAATGTGTCGGTTATTAATGGACGAAACTTATCTGAGACTCTCGGTGAGTCACAACCCACAATATGCCAGTACGTTCGGGCACTGGTCGACGAGCTATTCCAGTGCAATTGTTGAACATGGCGACCAAATGCTCTTGGTGTGCTGGTAACGAGATGGGTAATAAACTCGCGGTTACTCATGGCCGAGAATCCCTGCGTATGGTCGCGCATAGGTCGACGAGAGGCATCACTTTTGGCAATGCGTGGCCGATTCGTCACGTTTGTTCTCGGTGGACTATAGACTATATTGTCAGCCACGAACATTGTGTGCCGACACGTCAATTTGCACCGAAACTTAAATCATTATATATCAATATAACATTCAAACATAGTTTACAAGAATCAAAATGTACAACAATACGACAATTTGCACCGAAACGTAACTCATTATATATCAATATAACATTCAAACTAAGTTTACACGAATCAAAATGTACAACCATCAACATAGCTAGGCACAAGTTTTATACTACGGTGTACCTAAATCTACAACGTATATGGTGCCTTCATCAATAGTTACAAGGGGCCCGATATCTCGCATTACGAATCCATCTCGCCAACATTTGCCGCAGTCCTCAAAATACCGATCCCACGATGGATATAAGGATAGCAATGGTGCATTCACACGCAACTTCACCTGTCAAAGTGAACAGTAGAACATAGAAGATATTGTCACAAACCCGATTAGGGGGAAACAAGACAATTCAAAAAAAAACATAGAACTTACCCTAACCCAATGGATATTCCTGTCATTTGTCATGGCAAGGATAAGTCTGCTGTGCAACGACAACGGTGGAGCACTACGTAGAGGTAGAAATGTCGAGGAACTCCCATGCGAGAGGTTTACAAGAATGACATTGAATGCAGTGGATACTAACAATCCCATGTTTGGAAGTGTCAACCATTCTTTGAAAGATGCGCCAACTTGATTATCTGGACAATGCACAACAATCTTGACAGTCTCGTAACTCGTGCCAAGCATTTCCCGCCAAAGGTCTTTATACCCGATTATCTCATCATACATCCTTCTACGAACAATCCTCCAACCGTTTACGTCGGCAAGTCGAAGCCCAGAGGCAACACACCAATATCCACGATTTCCATCAGCTACCACATCGATAGTGCTCTCAACATATGACAACCAATCCGGTTCTATACAATGAGCATAAGCTATGTTAGATGCATTTTGCGTGCGTCGACTGGCACGACACATTTTAGGAACAACTTTGCTTTTCTTCTTCCTCGAACTAGAGGCCTCTTCTGTGGAAAGCACGTACTCAAATCCGCTCGGCAATCTAGTCGTGGAAGAATCGTCATTATCATGTTTTCTCTTCGATCATGCCTTACCTCCGATTGAAGACCCCGGTGTCCTTCCTTTTGTCTTTATTTTCGCCGGTGGCACAACACCCGGTGTAGACGAAGGTCGACTAATCTCCCTGAGTTGCTGAATAATCCTGAGGCGATCGTCCTCATCAGTGCAAGCATGAAACTTTTGCAACACCCGTTCAATCTCATCGTGCACGTTGTATCCAGACTGATCCACAGGATTCTCAGGTATCATACTCAACTTTCGCCAGTAAACATGATTGTCCTCGAGAGGGATGGGTGACCCAGCAAATTTATGATGGTTTAGCTCGTGTGCACAAGGAAGGTCATGTGTAGTACGTATCTCGCAACCACAACGAGTGGAGTCGTGACCAACATCCTCTCCACGTGTCAATTCATCTCTAATTAGCTTAAGCGCCCGTTGAGAGACATAACCACGCAATCGTCGGTATAACGCATCGATGTATTCATGTTTGACCACATTCAAACTTAGCTCAAGCGATGCCTTGATGTTGTTGTGTTGGAGTCTAAGGATGCCATCAACCACATTCCACAAAGTCTCAAAATTGGCCTGACTGTTGCCAAGGTGTAGCTTTAGAGCAGAATGCGCAGACTCAACCCTCTGCGTTGTTGTTTCCCCAAAGTGCATAATTCTATTTGTCCATGCAGGTACAAATTTCCCCTTGTAGTTCTTTACCCATGTGTTGTCCAAGTAATCAGTAAGACCCTTGACATTCCCAAACTCACAACGCAAGTCATTCATCCTAACTTCGAATAAGGCCTCCGAGTTGGTATACATCACGTTCGTCCACCTATGCATGAAACGCGCAAAACCATCGTTCTCCTCAAACATCTTCTTAGTCTTGACCAATACTACTTTGTTGATGTGACAAGAGCAAAGGAGGTGAGACGATGATGGAAATACTTCTTCAATGGCACTAATAAGGGCTAAGTCCCTATCGGTAACAAACACGTCAGGTTTAGGCCACCCATCCAATATGGATCTCAAGTTCTCAAGTGTCCAAACATAATTTGCATGACTCTCCGATGATACGAATGCAAACCCAACGGAGAACGTCAAATGCGTAGGAGTGATGCCAACAACCTCCAACAAAGGCATTCGGTACCTATTTGTTTTGTATGTGCAATCCATCAAAATTACCGATGAGAAACACCTTAACAACTTTATTGAGTCGGGATGTGACCAAAATAAATCGGTGACAACATTAGTATCGGGATGCTTCCTATGCCAGGACATCCACTTATTCTTCTCCAAGATGTGCAATATTTGTTGCATTTGAGTCCTCCCACCCGCATCCTCAATTCAGACTTTTTGTTTTGCATTATATATTGTCTGCATTGTCGATACGTTTCTAACATCTCTTTGCTTCAACGTATTTAGGATGTCTCTTGGCTTCACATTCCCCTTGTCGTCTGCACCACAACCTCCTGCTCCCCCTTATCCAATCTTCCGGCAAATGAATGGTCGTCCAAGTTGTTTGCGGGGTCGTGATTGTGCCTCCCACATATGACAGTGACATACCACAAGGAGTCAGCATTTTCCTTTATGTTGATAAGGAAAGGGCATCCACATTTCTTCGTACCAGTTTGAGTCTTACCCTTTTCCTCTTCTTCTTCATTTCTTGCTTTCGAAGAAATTTTGGCCGCTTTCCCCTTCCCTACTCTTTGAGACTTTCCCCTATATGTCCTAGACCTCTCACACGCAAGTTTCACCCTTCCCCTGCGCTTAATGCCCCCGGCATCAAAGTGCTTTGTCACTAGCACAAACATGTTCTCCCGGCCTATCATTTGAAGCCATGAAATAGACGCTTCTCTAGAGGGGAATGGCTTACAAGGTGTAAACGTGTCCTTGTAGTCTGAAAATAAGTTAGAAACATGCATTACCTGTAATACAAACAGTGTAACATTATAATCAACCAAAATGTACAGCACAATCACCAAAAAAACCCCAAAAAATAGGTTTTCGGTTGTGCAGGTCCGACCTATAAGCAGAGTCTCGCTCACGTACAACCGAGAGTTCCTCAGTAATCTCGGTCATCCCATACCGAGACTGCCACTATGTATCGTTCACTGAATTCCGTGAACTACGTAGACATCTCGGTCCTTTCTGACCGAGACGTTGCTCTACATTGCGGTCCTGCGAGGCCGAATCAATCGTGCACATCGACAGAAAATTTGATTAATCGCATAAAAAACACTTTACATTTCAAAAATTACCTCAAGTTCAACCTCCTCTTGCACCATAGCAATACAATCTTCCATTATATAGTTCAAACAAGTTCGGATTTGTCGAATTTACCAAACCCTACGCTGACAAACAAATCATCTATTTCACAGTTTTAATCAAATTAACAGTTCCATCAAAGCATCATATGGTTGTCAAACATTGTTACCTCGCTGTCGGATGATGTCAAGCCGCAAAAATCGATAAACGCTCGTCAAACACAATGTCGCTTTATGGTTCACGTGCTCAGATATTGGTGGTGGGGTGCCCCTGTTTCTTTTTCAAAATGGTTTGTGGGGTTTGAATCAATATATATTACGGGGCAAAATGGTCTTTTCCATTTTAGCTGAAAATTTTACAAAACACTTGGGCGCCTTCATGAAATGGTGGGGTGCCCTTAGCGGGTCTCTTTTCAAACTATGTACCAAATCATCCTCAATTAGTTGGTGAAGAAGTATTGGGTATATTTTTTTTTTTTTTTTTGATAAGAAAAAAAGTTGGTTTTGTAGGAACGAACCCCAACACCTTACACCCATAATCAAACACCTAACCATTGGGCCAACCCCACATAGTCAAGTATTGCGTATAATTGCATTGTTCTTATTAAGATTTTCAAATTATTTTTCTCAAAATTAATCTTGAGATACATAAAAGAATTATTGTTTGGGTACGCGCCTCTAATCAAGAGTTTATAATTTCTCTATTCCTAGTTAGGACTTGAACTCAATACCTCTAGGGATGCAGGTGGGCGGGGAATGTAATCCTCATCCCCGTCTCCACTTATGACTTGACGGAGATTTCCCGCTTGAAATTCTCTATTGGGAAAATTTTGACCACCATTCCTCACCCAGCGAGGATTCCCACTTCCACGGGGATTCCCCTCCACATTACTTTTTCACATAATATCTGAAAAAAGAGATCAAATACATTATAGATCCGAAACTAAAATCATTAAAAGCTTTTTCTTTGCAATTGTTGGTCGTTTTCGAATTTATTGTGAAGCATTCACCATACAAAAAAGGGAAATATAAGATTTAATGATTTTGATTCAACTCCCGCAGGGAATATCTCAGATCCCTTGTGGAGAATCCCCACTGGGTGGAGTAGGTAATATCGTCCCACCTTGCTTCGATAGTGGGGGTGAAATTACCCCCGTCTCTAGCCCTGTGGGAGCTAGTTGGCGAGGAATCCTCGTCCCCATCAGGGCGGATCCCTGCGGGGAATGTGGATTCCTCGCCCCACCTACATACCTAAATATTTTTGGTTAAAGAGGAGGAACACGTGTCATCTTACCAAAATCCTTTTCGTTAAAATGAACAATATTATTATTATTGAAAATAATGAGAATTAAAGAGGAAGGACATGTGTCATCCTACAACACTTACGACCTGTTACAAGTGCTTGACAATGCATGACTAAAATCGAGAAATAAAGATGATTGAAGGGTTGGGTGAGAGTGATGGGGTGAGCAAGGGTATTCTTACAATTTTGTCAAAAGAAAAAGGCGTAAACAAAGTAAAAATAATCCAAAACTGGGGCACATCGAAGTAATTGAGCCCCCTTAGAAAAAGGTGGGGTCCATTTAGCTGCTTCATATGGCCAATGGCTCCTTACATGTACACAAATGTCACTTTCAATGATTGGAAATTGTAATCTATATTGTGTCAAAATTTGGAAATAACGCAATGGTAAAGTTATCGTAAAGTTATTGAATGCGTTTGATGAGAAAAAGGTCATGAGACGAAATCATCTCTAAATATATTGGTTTGTTCTCAATAACGGATTAAAGGATCCCATTGAGTCTCATGAGATTAATTGATTATGGATCGAATTGTACCAAAAAAAGCCCAAATACCCAATATTGTAATGAAAAAAAGAAAAGAAAAGGAAGTATAATTTATACATCAAATTAATATATGGCTAGCTCAAACTTTAGGTACTGGCTCATGATGACCCCATGAGTTATGACAATTAACATGGCTGGACCATCTAATATCAGACATATTATTAACCGAACCTCCATTAACAGTCCCCAAATACTTTTTCCAATCCCTTAAAACACTACCCAAATCACCCACTTTGGCACTAATACCACGGCAACAGTTGGCATGGACAGTGGTGACAAGGCCCATGTTTGGGCTGTCTTGGCAAAACCCACTAAAGTATAAAGTGTCCAAGTACCTAATTTTGAGGCCCATTTGGTTGAATAGGAGAGATTTTTCGCTGTGAATCATTTGCTGCAACACGTCCTGTTCTTTCATGCCAGTGTAGTTTGAGTTGTTCTTGTTGTCGTGCCATCTTTGGAAAAGTGATATGGTATTGTTGTTTGATCTGATGAAGTAGAAGCCTGTGTTGATGGGGTTGGCTGTGGACCATTGATTTTTGTTGAACTTGTCGCAGCTGACTTGGAGGTCTATTGTCTTGTTTAGGCTTAGGTGTTGAAATGGGTCTCGTAGCCACATCACATCTGTGTCCTGGGTAAGGAAAATTTTCACAAAGAAGAGAGTAATTTAGTCCCAAAAAATAATGCAAAAAAATGGAGCAGAAAGAAAAAGGTTTTATTTTATTTTATTTTATTTTATTTTAATAATTAGGAAAGAAACCAGCTAAGACATAGCTCGTGAAATGATAGAAGCATCACTTGACACTTGCCAAAATACAAGGCTCGAGGAGATCGTGAATTCCACTCCAACTCGAGTAAAAAAAGAAAGAAAGTGCAACTTGGCGCCCTTATGGAGGCTAAAGCCTTCAACTGTCTAACCTATAACACAAGTGACCTCATACTAAATTAGTGAGTTTACCCAGCCGCTTGATTAGTGACTTGATTTTTTTTTTTAAATCTTATGCCCGCCGGCACGCGTGGATAGGAGCCCATAAAATCTTGTTTAGCACTGACATTGCTTTCAACTTAACCACATACTTTCAACTCACAAGTGTACGTATGGTTTTATTCTAAAATGAATTGGTACTAATTAAGGGGACATCCACACTTATATATTTTCATTAATTATATATAGTCACACGTATTTGATGTGGGACTAATTTACAGTTCAGACATCTCCAACTAAGGGTGTCAATTTTTTTGGTCTGGACGGGTCTAGGTTCGGGTTGTTCGTGATATAAACGAGCATTTGCATTGTCCAAACTCGGCTGATTATAAATTCGGACAAATATGTCTTACCCAGATTTGGTTTGTTTTTAATCAGGGTTGTCCAAATGTCTGGATTTCGTCGAGTTTTTTGAAAATTATTTTATGTTTGAAAGCTTTTTAAATTATTAATATCATTGTAAGTTCCTCCTAATATAATTTTCTCTAATATAATTTTAAAAAGTAATGTCCGAGTGGTATTTAATATTTTAAATTATAAGACATAAAATGTTTTTTTTTTTGTTGAAAAACAAAATGCACAATGTTGTCTCAAGCAATTTAGCTAACTCTCAAAACTAAAATATAGTACATTTCTATACAAGTTGTGTAGGTTTTTTTTTATTTTTTTTTTAATTTATTTCTATTGTTGTTTTTGTGAATTATACTATGTATGGAAGCATATTTTCAAAATAAAATAGGTAACTTTTGAAATCCGGGCCAACTCTATGCTTAGAGGGTCTTATCCAGATCCAACTCAATTTTAATTTGGACATCAAATCTTTGTTTAGACCCGACTCGGATTTAAAAAATTATTATCCAAATCTTTTTTTTTTTGGCTAGACAAAACCAGGCCGGCGGGCCGAACAAAAATTGACACCCCGATTTCCAACACTTCATCTTGGATCGAAATGCATTTAAGATGGCTTATTGGCATAACCTAGCTAGCTGAACCCGCCTGCTCTGATACCATGTTAATAAGTCAAATATTTTTTGATAAAAAAATGAGTGTTTTTTAAAGGAGCGACTACTAGCCCTCACTTTAAATCATGAACATATTTCATTTCTTTTTCCTCTTCTACTTTCCACTATATACACTCCTTTTCAGCTTTACTTTTCACTCTATGCACATTTCCTTAAATGAAACCTTAAACTCATCCCCAACTTCTATCTCACTCACCACACTCACCTTCTCATCTTCTACTTAATTTTCACTTCTATACACATCTCACCCAAATTAAACCGACTCATCTCATTTTCTCTTCTACTTTTTAATCTCTACATCCATTCTCTTCTCTTTGTCCATACATTCAACAATTCACTTTCAAATACAACCTCTTAATTACAGTATTGGTTGAGATTTGATTCATATTCTTCAATGGTTAGAATCATTTATTTGTATTGAGTCTTAGTTTTTAAGGATCAAAGAATCAATCTTAAAATGCATATGGAGCAAATTGAGTTAATGGGGAAAAAAATATGATGTGGAACAAAGGGTTGGAGGTTGAAGATCACAAAGATGAAAAGATGACTTTCTTTGAGAAAAGAGGGGTGCAAATATATAAAGTAGGGGTGCAGTGGAGAGTTAACTAACAATAAAGGGGAGAGCTTAGAATATGAACTAAGTTATTGGGGACTATAAATAATATTAAATTAAATGGGGGCTGATATGACATGTAGGGGTGCTAATAGCAACTCCCTTTTTTTTTATTTGATCGAAAACAAATGAGTGCTTTTGGCTATGACTAACATTAACTAGAATTGAGTACAAATTAAAAAAATATATATATACTAGAAGTATAGGATAAGTTTTAACGAAAAAAAAAAGGAATTTAGGATGTCACTGTGTCAAACACAATACACAACCTATTTTTATATCGTTAGATGCATCCAAACTCATGTATTGGCCTAAAAAAAATAAAAATAAAAAAAATCTTATATTATTCGGGCATCAAAAAAGAATAATTTGAGGCGCATTGGAATACTAGTCAGAAGTACCTCGTGTGTGCATTTAATTTGATGTCTCAGTTGAGGCTAATTTCAATTTCCATTTCTTTTTTGTGGACAAATGTATTAAATTACAATTTTCTCCATTGTTTTTAATAGTTGACAATTTTTTTCTTAAAAAAAAAACACCTAATTAATACTTGATTCGAGGATGATTTTTAAAAAAATCTAAAGAAATAGAAACATATGGATCTGTGCATGAACTGAGGCATACATAGGGTAAAGGCTTTGTTATGGATAAGAAATGATCTATCTAATTAAGCTTATCTTGATTCGATTAAGCCAAATTAATTATACTGTAAACTAGAAAAATAGATGATCCCGTTAGTTCTTGCTACGCCCTAATCTTTCTAAGCAAAGCTATAATTAACAATTTGGGAACATCATGTTGAATAATTAACTCTCAAGCTTAAAGTTGAGCTTTTGAAAAAGAGACCTAGTAATTTAGCACACTTGAAGAACCATAGAAAGGAAATTACCTCTTCTTTTTTTGAGGTAACAAAAAAGGAAATTACTGTTGACGGGATACAAATTCACGCACCATATCAAAACATTAATTCCTCTGGTAAACAACATGGTCCCATTAATTTGATGATCATGCAAATTAAGAAGGAATTGAAAGGATGAGTGCAAATCTTATAAGATTACTACAAATAAAACAAACATTTAATTATTAGAACTAAAGAACAAGAAGAAATCAAACTTACTGTGAAAATGAAATTGTATCCCCGCTTAAGAACATCGATGAGAAATACCGTTCTTCTCCACATCATGTCGATGAATTCACGACTCATGTAAAACTTCTCCTCGCTGAAATCAGTCCCGTTTGTCTCAAGATTGTAGCAATGAAGTCGCAAAAATTTGCATCGATTGTAGGCAATTCGATCGACTGCAACTAATAAAAGATTATCAACCAATTGTCGGGTGTCTTCTCCAAGCCAAAAACTCTCTAAAAATAGATCAAGCATTGGCTTCTCTCCACCTACATACGCCTTGTTCACAATGGCTATAATCAGAGTTTTATTGTTCCTCATTGAAGCTTTTTCCAAAACGTCTTCAAGTTCATCTTTAGGTGCATCATCAAAACCCTAATTAACATCACTTTCAACAATCACTTCCAACAATCAAACATATAATCATAAGAAATGTTTAATAACCAAGACATGCCGAATAAAAATTATCTAGGGTTTTGCAACAATAATAGAATTAGTTGCATAAATCAAACTCTTTCATTCCGGTTCATTTAATTAGGATTTCTTCAAGAATTTTAAAAAGTTTTCTAGAGACAGACAGTACGTAAGATATAAATCAATAAAATTTAATATACCGAGTTAGGTAGCAAATTGCACTGAAAATACTTCAATGGAGAGGAGATCTTGAAGAACCCTGAAATCAACGATGCAATATGAATAGCGCCCGCGACGATGATCACCAACAAGATCAAGTAACCAATACGATTCTTCGAGTACTCCATCATGTGTTCTTCATTAGTGCTTAGTTTGTGTTGATGATCATGATGAGATATAAGTAGTTATGTGGATAAATCTCTGCATCTACGCTAATGGAGAATATCAAACCTACAATGTCGACGAATCCAAGTAGTGATAATTCTGTTGAAATGAAACTAGCACGCGTTTTATATTAGTGACGTACGCTTAAGTGCCTACACGCTATAGGACTCCGAAAAAATTGACTACACTCGTAACGTGTTACGTTATTTATTTTGTTTTGAAACGAAAGCTATATATAGCGAATAGTAGTAGGTGGCGGCGGTACCATGTTATTAATATTCGTTGAAAATGTACAAAGGTGATAAGTCATGCGGATGAGCAAGTTATATGTAAACATTAATTTTTATATCTCTCGTAGTAATATTTCGACTCAACATTTTTTATTTTAATTTTTTTGGGTAGAGGAAAGGCCCGAAAGCCAAAAATGCGTAGTCTATTGCTAAGCGATTATTTTGATTCAACATATATAATCCCTAATTAAATTTCTCAAAAAAAAAACCCTAATTGAATTTTACTTTAGATTAACTAAAAAAATTATTTTCTTATTAAAAACTCACTAGAGCAACCCTTTGAGACAGTTTTGTCCAAATTACTAAGCTTGCAATGAGGAATTTTAAACTTACCGACGTTTAGGAGACATACCTAATTAATTGATCATTATATATCAATACATATACCTATTTCGAGCAAGTCACAATGAATCTGTTAATCCTAGGTGAGTTCAGTGGGTCCGACAGGGCTGCATAACCGCCAAGATCCATAATAAACCAACTGAATTAGATTTGTTCACATATCGGGCTTTGGGCCAGGCCTGTGCATATCTAACCCTAGCCCACCATATAAATGTGGGCTTATGCATAAGCACAAGTCAAGCCCATGTAGAAAATACAAAGCCCAAACTCGAACCATTACTATAACAACCCATTTTCCAAATGGACCGCCACGGGGCGATGCGAGCCCACAACCTGTCCTACCAGTGCCAGCTGTGTCCCACTTGCCATCTCATCCACCATTTAATCATTATTAACCTCAATTAACGACAATTTACTGTTTAAATTGTTATTGAACTCTAGTCTTCTGCTAAGATAATTTAAATCCTTAATAAATCACAGCTGAAGTCTTTCATCATGACAATCTATAATTTTAAAACATTAATGTCATACATGTAACTCTGATACCTAAAGTGAAAAACCCATATACCATCATAGATCAATAATGTACCTTAATGTATCATCATATCAAAAATATAAAGTCCTGTAGTATCTCACAATCACAAATCTCAAAATAAAACAAAATATATATATACAAACGTACAAGCCTGACTATGTCTTTGAATTACAAATATTTTGGAATTTTGCATTTGCCTCGACTTGTACTAGGATCTGCACTCAAGCCATCACAAAAGACAGATGTCGAGTCCAGAGTGAGTATTCCTAAGGAAATTAAGTGAGCAATACGAAAAGTAAATACTGGAATTTAAACAAAACTATTAAATAAACATGCGGAAATAAAAAACAGTCAACTGTGCTCATCGCATGCATAAATAATAGTGAAAGCTCAAAGTGTGTGTTCCTAGAGCCTAAGGTTAGACTAGCACCATACTTCGGACTCCTAACAGACTACTGCCGGCGAGTATAGCATTCAAGCAAGGCCAAGCAAGGCCAGTATCCGAATCCACTAGGTGGTTGGCGTGGAACCTACGATGCACCCACATGTACCCGACATGACTCTTGGGTCGACCTATTCACCGAGATGATGCACGTGCTATACACAAAATCTAAAGGGAAATCTTAAAGATTTTAATGCATCAGTATCACTATAAATTAGTAGAATAATGACTAAACAATTAAATATAATTTACGTAGTCAACCCTACATGAAATATTGTAATTGATTAGAACTAATCAACCCATGAATCAACGACATATATATGGGATTTCAATTCATATTTAAAACGTTACAATCTAATATAGGTTGATTTTTATTTATAATTGGGTTCAACGTATGAAAGCATCTTTAATAGTTGAAATTCAAAATATATAATTTGATCAGTCGTATAAAAAAAATTATATCAAATTCATAGTATTGACTTGTATGTATATTAGAGGTGGGCAGCGGTTTCCAAAAAACAGTTTTGAACCGCACAAACCGTGTAAACCGCATGATTTGGTCTGGTTTTTAGAACTCGCGGTTTGGGGGCGGTTTAAAAAACTTAAAAACCGCAGAATCGTGGTTTGGTCGCGGTTTTCATTTAAAAAAAAACCGCTTTTTCACTAAATTGATGGTATTTTAGTAAATACCCAACATTTACAACTCGAAACCCTAAAACTAAAAAAAAAAAAAAAAACACTGTTGAGTCAACAGTGGAAGATTTGGTCTCTACGAATCTTCCATTGCCGTTCATCCTCCTCACTCCCCGTCTCACCACCGCCGCCGCCGAACCCATCGCCTTTCCCAGTCGGCTCCAACCATCGCTATCTCCGTCGCCTTCCACCACGCGAACCGCCGTTGCGTCCACAGCCGCATTCACTGCCTCCTCGCACCGCCTCGTCCCACCGGTCCCGCTTCCACCGCCTCCTCATACCAGTCAAGCCTCGATCACTGCGAGTCCCGCCACCACATCGCCCTTCCCGGTCGGTTTTGACCACCGCCTGTTGCCGCCGCCTCCTACAGCGCGAGCTGCTGCAACCACAGTCCACTGTTGCCACTGCTGCGTCCACCGCTGCCTTGCACCACCTCCTCCCACCAGTCCCGCCTCCACCGCCGCCTCATACCAATAACACCTCGAGAGCTTCGAGTCCCACCACCACATCGCCCTTTCCGGTCGGCTCCGACCACCACCTGTCGTCGTCGCCTTCTACAACACGAACCACTGCTGCTCCCACAGCCGCCTCCATTGCTGGGTCACATGAAAATCGCGAAATCAAACCGACCAAACCGCGCAAACCGTTGATGGTTTAGGTGCGGTTTTGATGGTTTGCGGTTTGGTGGTGGTTTGCAAATCGGCCAAACGGCGCCAAACCGCGAACCCTCGGTTTGGTCGCGGTTTGATGGTTTCCACCACCAAACCGCGGTTTGCCCACCCCTATTGTATATATATCCATAATTTTTTTTTTTTAAATGAAAAAAAAAATCAATCCTGGAATCAATTGTTAACAAACATACAAGAATTATAAAAGCTAGTGCATAACTTATATGGAGTATCTATTAAAACCGATCTTATATATATGTCTTATTCAATATACAATATCATATTCTGTAGATCACTTTAAAAAAATATGTATATCTTTGGTTTGGAAAGATTACACCAAAATAAAAAAATAAATCTAAATAGATCAGACTATCTATGTGTGTATTCGTAGTCAAACCAAGAAAACATAGCATTAAAATTTTTTTGAAAGAAATCATATAAGTTTAAAAAGCTTGTCTCTGATATCAAATGTAATACTTTCATAAAGTAAACGTAATTTCAAGATCTTCAATAAATATGGTTTTACACTAACATGATAATCAAAATAACAAGATACTTACAAGGAGGGGCCATTAGGAATGTTTTGAAAATTGTGACTTCAAACTTTTTGCTCTCCTTAGCCTTAGAACTTTCAGAATGCACTACAATAGAGTAGCTTCCGTTTTTATAGGCCGGAGAGAGAGGGAGTGGTTACACAATTAATTGAGAGCAATTGATGATGGATGTTATCGCTAGAGCGGTTATGCATCTATCATACCTTTCTTTTGTAACTCCTTTTTCCCATCAAAAGAGGAGTCATTATTTATAACGTTGATCAATCACATAATGGTCATGTGGGTGTATGACACATAAATTTGAAACGTTAATATAAACAACACCGAGTTACACAAGCATTTTGGTCATTTCCATTAGGGTAAATTAACAAAAGAAAAAGGATTCCATGTATAGTAATTGGGGACAAAGATCGAGTAGAGGGGACATTTAGTGGCTCCTTTTAATAATGTTATGCATGCATACATTAAAGGAATATGTCACAATTTCTTACCTTTTTATCTTGAAATGCATTAAGCTCTACATATATGATATCTTGTACTGTATAGACTTCATCGTGAAGGTGGCATTAATTATTATTATTTGATGATAACATATTATTTGTATTGTATTCTATTTGAGGTTACTGGCGACAGGCAGCGTGCTTGGACCAACAAATATTTTGTACCGTACCTTCATTGATGCTACTATTTTTCGCTACGCCATCTTTTATACCAACATTAATTGTGGTCTTGAAATTCTTCCAATCTCGAAGAACAACTACCAAATCAATCGCTTTGGCTCTTATACTAACACAACAATTTGCATGCACAGTGATCACTGAACTAAAATCTTTGCTGTCTTGGCAAAACCCGCTAAAGTATTGAGTCTCCAAGAACCTTGTTTTTAGTCCCAACTGCGTGAACAATCCATTGCCCAACAAGCTCACTAGCACGTCTTGCTCTTTCATTTTTGTGTAGTTAGAGTTGTCTTTCATCGCGTGCCATGTCTCGAATAAGGAGACGGTCTTGTTGTTCGATCGGACGAAGTAGAAGCCGGTGTTGATGGCCTTGGATTCCTTCCATGGATTGCCATTGAACCAGTCGCAACTGAATTGGATGTCTACGTTGGTCCTGTTTGGGCTCGTTATCATTGGAAATGGATCTCTCAACCACATTACATCTGTGTCCTATAACATTAAAAGTAATTAGCATGTTTTCATCATGGCTATAAAATTCTATTCATGATGTCCAATGTATTAATTGGTTTATGAGACAAAAAGTTTAAATGCATGGCAAATTATTTTCTAATTAAATGTAAAACAAATCTTCACCAAAAACTGCTAGGCGTACATCGATCACAACATACATCAAAACACCGTTATCAAAACGCACATCGCGTTTTGATGTGCAGGCGATGTACCTCGGGTGCGATTCGCACTGCGTTTGGCCATGATGTACGCCTAACATTTTTCAAAAAAATACAACAACAACAACAACAACAACAACAACAACATAGCCTCCGTCCCAAATTAACTGAGGTCGACTACATGGATCAAACTTTCTATTGTGCTCGATTAAGTGCAATTGATAGTGAGCTTTTCAAACAATTCAAATCCCTCATAATTAATGTATCCCATGTTAACTTTGGTCTGCCCCTACCTCGTCGAATTTCTACAGTTTCTATTGAGTCAAGTTTTCTAGTTGGGGCATTTGGAGGCCGTCTTTACAGGTGATCAAACCACCGCAACCGCCCTTCCCTAATCTTTGTATCAATTGGTGCTATTCATACTTGTCTTTGAATTTCTATATTTCTTATTCTATATTTACGAGTTTTACCACACATCCATCTAAGCGTCATCATTTTTGCTACGTTCATTTTATGTAATTGTTGTTGCTTCGCCCAACATTCACTTCCATAGAGCATAGCTGGCCTAATTGCGGTCCTATAAAATTTTTCTTTTTTACTTAGTAGGAACATTTCGATCACAAATCACCCATGTTGCACTCAACCATTTCTTCCATCCAGCTTGAATTTTATGTGTGACATCATTCTCAATTAATGTTACCATCATTTTGTATGACTGATCTTAGGTATCTAAAGTGGTTTACCTGAGGAACTTCTACTTCCTCTAATTTTACCACTCATTCATCTCGATGTCTAGTGTTTCTAAACTCACAGTGCATGCATTTGGTTTTCATCATACTCAACTTAAAGCCTTTAGATTCTAATGTATTCCTCTAGAGTTCTAATTTCTTATTCACTCAATCTTTTGTTTCATCCACTAAGACAATATCATCTGCAAATAGCATATACTATGGTATATCCTCTTAAATATGTCTAGATAGTTTATCCATAACTAAAGTAAATAGATATGAGCTTAAAGCCAATCCTTGATGTAGTCCTATCGTAATGAGAAATTCTTTTGTAGCTCCTCCAAATGTCTTTTTACTCGTTACTACTCCATCATACATATCCTTAATAGTGTCTTTGTATCTAGCATGCACTCTTTTTCTTTCTAGAATCCACCAAAGAACATCTCTAAGAACCCTATTCATACGTTGAAGATTAGCACAAGCGTGCTTCTTCTTCAATCCATTGGCATCCGTTTTGATTTTAAAATTTTATTGAAAAGTTTTGTTAACCGAGTCAATCCAATTTCTCCTAAGCATTCCAAACCTCTATGGGTATTTCATCTGAGCCAAGTGCTTTCCCTATTTTCATTCTTTTCAATGCCTCTTTAACTTCTACAATTCTAATATTACGTGTACAGTTTACATTTCTTTCTTGGTGTGGCTTTGCATCTATTATAGTATCAACTTGGCCATCATTAAATAACCTATGGAAGCAACTTCTTCATCTCTCCTTAATATCATCCTCGCGCGTTAAAACATTTTGATTTTCGTCCTTAATACATCTTACATGACTTAGGTCTTGTTTCTTTTTAGCTCTTAATTTGGCTAGCCTATATATATTTTTTCGCTATCTCTATTACCTAACCTTGTATATAGATCTTCCATGAAATTTGTTTTAGCTTGACTAACTACTTTTTTAGCTTGTTTTCTAGCTTTTCTATATTGATTGTACACATCTTCATCTTGACACTTAGATACTTTCCTATACATCTATCTTTTAGTCTTAATTGCTCATTGGACATCCTCATTCCACCACCATGTTTCCTTCTTTGGAGGTCCAAAGACTTTAGATATACCTAATACGTTTGATCCCACTTTCCTTATGCAACTACTCATTCCCAAAAAAAATACTACATTTCTAGGAATTTTTTCTCACTTAATTATGAAACAGACCTTTAAGTAATCAATACATATAATACATGTTCATCGAGATGTGTATAAAATTATGAGTCCTATTAATTTAACTCCAATTTCACATATGCCATTTTCGTGCACTCGTTGGGAGTTTTTAAGATGCACAACGACTTTTGTGCACATACATATTGATGCAAAGATCAAGTGTAGCAGTCAAGTGCAGGTGAAAATGGCGTGTGAATTAGGATCACAAAAGCCCTTTTGTAAAATTATGTATAGTTTTACTCACAGTAAAAATGAAGTTGTAACCACGCTTGAGAACATCAGCAAGGAAGCGAGTTCTACTCCACATCAACTTGAGAAAACCCTTGGACATGAAGAATTGCTCTGCCCCAAAATCTACACCTTCTACTACAAGTTCGTAGCAATGAAGCCTTAAGAATTTGCATCGATCCATGGCAATTGGATCGACTGCAACAAGTAAGAGACGATCAAGCAAGTAATATGTGCCTTCTCCAAGCCAAAAACTCTCAAGGAAGAGATCAAGCATTGTTTTGTTTTCCCCCTCAACATAAGCTTTGTTCACCATTGCTATAATCATTGTCTTGTTGTTCCCTTTGGAGGCTCCCATTAAAGCCTTTTCAAGCTCATCATAATCTACATCCTCCTTTGATGATGAATTCTGAGAAATATTTCCAAAAAAAAAAAAAAAAAAAACATACATACATAATTTAATTAATTTTGAGTTATTAATAAGTGCCACGTACATGATCAAGTGTTACACATTAATTAGGATACAACATATATAAAGGCTTAATTACCGTGTTTGATGAGGATGGAAGACAATTGAAATTCTTGAAACTTTTAGAGTTAATGTATGAAGGATTTGATATGAAGTTGCAAAGAAGACCTGTGGCAATAATCAATATAACCAAAACAAGAATCAAATTTTTCACTTGATAATTCGAATATTGATTCATATCGATAAATTGATATGATCACATTAAGGTGTCCAACTTCAGTTTTTGGAATTTAAAGGGGAACGTGCAGCAGCTTAACTAATTAATATGTTTGTTTGTTTGTTTGTTTGTTTTTTGTTTTTTTTTTTGTCAAATAATTAATATGTTTGTTTGTTAATTCTTGCTATATGATACATTTAATGAAGTCAACTTGCAAGATCATATATCACCTATATAGTGCCATATATTATTAGATTGACACGAACTTGGAAGGGAAGGTTCAAATGGAGACGTGTTGTTGCTTCCCCTCATTTGAGCCAAAAAGAAATTAAGAAGGATACAATAAAACGTGTTGGTGTGACGAGGCACCTAATTAAATTTGACTTGTTAACTAATGACTTAAAAATATTAATTGATAAATGGAATATGACATAAAAAATAGTTCTTTCATTTCCTTGGTAAAAAAAAATAAAAAAAATAAAATTGATCCGCGATTCGGAAAGATCAGCTAACTTGTTGATGCACCAACTTTCTTAGGAAGAAAGTGAGAAGCATATTATTTTTTTTTTTTTAAATAATCTTTATTAGACCATTATGTGTCTCATAATTTTATTTTATGTTTACATAATTGTAGTGACCCATGCACAGCGGAAGCAAACGATCTCACAAACACATAAGAACTCTTGAAGTCCTTCGCTAGCTGAACTTCGACTGATGTACTAGATGATATGAACGTGGGGGACGGTGATGTCACAGTTGTCTGTCCTGGTACTATCACTACTGGCAAAGTCTGTACCATTGGTGTTGCGGGAGTCTCTGGTTGGTAACATAGCATAGTAGTAGTGTGGGTCGATATCGATGCTAGTGGAGCAAATCGAACTGTCATCATAGTGATGAAGTTGGTCAACTGCTGGCCCTGAGCTGTCACTCGGTCAGACAATCTCTGAAGATCCTTCACAATAATAGGAAGCTGACTTTCGTTGGCCCGTATCTCTCCCTCTCGCGTATCAGCCATCAGAGTCTACAAGTGGATAGGGAATGCAATGGCATAACTCGTATTTATATACATATAGAAATCAACAAGTACATAAAGTAAATCTCTAGCTCACTTTCGCCCACTTCCCAACTAATAATTTTTAAGGATTGTTTGGTTTCCACATCTAAGGTTCGTGTTTTATTAAAGTTTATGGTATATTTATCGAATATTAAATGCTCAGATACTAACTGTGATGACCCCTTCTTTAAAACAGGGCACCGCCCGTAGACACGTAAGACTTAACGACACATTAGTCAGTCTTTTTGTCTTATTAGCCTTTAGGATAAATATTTCTCAATTCATTGTTACTCTAAATTTCAGAATTCATTTAAGACTTTTTTCTCTCAGTTAATAATACCTAGCGGAAGTCTTAACAACTATGCGAAAGCAATAATTCAAGATCCAAAGTGTGAAAATCAGGAAATAACATCACATGCATATAACATCAAAATATAAGAAACAATGTTATAATCAAGTCTAAAGCCGGGGAATTATACCTTCAACACAATATACACACCCCAAAAAGTGTAGTAACGACATAAATTAGATAATACATCAAAATATCGAGACCTACGAGATAGGAAGTAGAAAGTTGCCGAATGCTCAGAGATAATCGCCGATCTTCTCTTTGCTCGACCTACTGCTCGACGGATCTGCACTCACTATCATAAAAAGAATGGTGAGTACAATATGTAATAAAGTAATTTCTGGATATTCTTATATACATTTTCAAACATAATCGACTGGTATTTAAAAGCATAAATATAGCGAAGAAGTAATGAAATTGAGGTATGCTAGAAAATACCACAGTTAAACAAATTGAGACTTACACATGCTAAGTAGTAATGATCTAGGTCCGGTTGGTTGCGAGTCTTATAACGTAGGCCTTTATTCCATTATCTCAGGGTGGAGGTGTGCTCTACACTTCTATCGAAGGTCGAAACCGAGCTCTACGCCTCGATAATCACTCATTTATATATTCTTGCCAATTACCCCGAGTCTCGTTAACCCATGTGTTGCGCAAATGTAATGGTAAGTTCCGACAACCCCAGTAGTCTAGTGGCCTTGTGTGCCACGCATCCCATATCGTGCAATGGATCTTAGATTCTATCACTACTTTATAATATCAAGAAAGACTCGCATTAAGAACTTCAAGACAGCACAATATGCTTCAAAGCCAATAATTATAGAATACAAGTTTATATACACTCCAATTTCATTACTTTAATCCTAATAGAATGCTATTCTCAATCACGTTTTCATTAAAATAGTAAGAAAGACATAGAACATGAGAATAAAGTTAATGATTCCATAAGCAAATGATATCATGATAAAATACCCATAAAATGAGTAGAATATAAAACAAATTCATGATATCAGAATACGAGGTATTTCATAGTCAAATAGATTGTAAAAAAGAACATAATTGGAATAAAATGTAAACAAGAACCTCAACAAGATTACTTATAAGTCATGCAATGTATTCCTTAGCTAATTAACCAACCTATCGACACTCCAAAACGTGTACCTGACTCCCAAGACTCTTCCCTAGGCTTCTAGTATAATTTAGTATGCATTTAAGTGTGTTTAGGCCCTTAGTTTGGGTTTTAGGTTAGGCTAGATAGGTTAAATATGTTTTGAGAAAGTGTAGATTTTGTAGTGCCCATAACCCCTAACGCACTAGGATTTTTTGCAACATTCTGTGTTTTCTCTTGGGAATGGCCTCATCCAAAGCCACAGATCCTCGTTCTTCGCCACTAAGGATCCATAACATCCTCCTCCATCAAACATACACCGAAAACTCATATAATTCATCAAGTTCATCAAATTAAACATGCATTTGAGAAAATTTGGTGAAGAACATATAAATCTATAAAAATTCACGACTTTTTGATTTTGTATCCAAATTGGGAACTTCTTAATAGCTGGATTATTAGCTCGATTGAGGAATTCAAAAATACAATTGGTTTTTGAAATCAAACATATCTTCAAACCATAATTCGATAAATTAAGTTTCATGTCTCAAAGAAAACATTAACTTTTTTTACCAACAACCTTTAATTTCAAAAACCAAAGTTCAAAGACTCACTTGATACTTCATTTAGCTTATAAAATCAGTGAAAAAGGTTTTCAAATTCATTTTAATCATAAATTCCTAGTTGAAGACCTTATGCTCATAAAATTAAGGCATGTAGAGATGATGAGCTTCATTACCTAAGTTGTTGCTTGTTTTCGAGCTTGATTTCTTCAATTTGATGATGAATTTTACCCCTCCCCCACAAATCCTTAGAGAATTCCAGCAACTAAAATCTCACAATTTCCTCTCTTAATGAATCTAGATGATTTGCATGGCATTTCACAACATATATATATATATATATATGTAGATAAGGTTTAACTATATCCTTTGATCTTAATTCATATATCTATCTCGAGGTTCAATATATAAGAGAGCAACCCCAGCACATCCCCCACAGTAAGGCAGAGAGAGTTCACATGGTCGCACAGCCAGATGCTGGAGCGACACGCAACCTCATCGAGGGTACGGTTTCCGTTTATGGTAGATACTTATATGTATTGTTTGACTCTGGATCCTCTTTTTCTTTTATTGTTGGTCGCATGTTAGGCATATTAGAATTGACACCTGTTAGGCTTAGCGTACACCTGATTTTGAGCACCGCGGCCGGGGATAGGGTTTACCCTAATAGTCTAGTTCGGGGGTGTCCAGTAGAGATAGGCATGGTAGAGTTACCGACTGATTTTAGAGTCTTCGAGATGCTAGAGTTTGACGCGCTGCTAGGGATGGATTGGTTGTCAGCCTACTACGCACACGTCGACTGTTTCAGTAAGTCTGTCATATTTGATATTCTGGGACGTTCGTTGTTCGTTCACCGAGGTAGTACACCGAGACTCAACACCATGAGAGGTCGGCTTACATCTAGTGGAGAGATGGAGACTTTGGTAGCGTTGTACGCTGTAGCAGAGAGTCAGGGACCCAGACTAGAGGAGATACCGGTTGTTTGAAACTTCCCAGATGTTTTCCCAGATGATTTACCTGGATTACCGCCACCACGAGAGGTAGACTTCATCATCGACCTAGTACCGGGTACCAGACCGATCGCGATACCGCCGTACCGCATGGCTCCAGGGAGTTGGAGGAGTTGAGGACTCAACTTAAGGATTTGGGGGAGAAGGGATTCATCACACCTTCGATGTCACCGTGAGGAGCGCCAGTTCTGTTTGTGAAGAAGAATGATGGCAGTTTGAGACTATGAATCGACTACAGCTAGTTGAACAAAGTGATAGTCAAAAACAAGTACCCACTTCCGCGAATAGACGATTTATTTGATCAGTTGAGAGGAGCACAATTTTTCTCCAAGATAGACCTGAGATCAGGGTATCATCAGCTTAGTATCAGGGAATAGGATAGGTCTAAGACAACATTCAGCACCAGATACGGACACTACCAATTCACGATTATGCCATTTGGGCTGACCAATGCCCCCGCCGTATTCATGGATTTGATGCACCGAGTACTTAGACCATATCTCGACCGCTTCGTGATAGTCTTCATCGACGACATCTTGATATACTCGAGGAAACGTGAGGATCACGAGCAGCACCTCAGAGAGACGTTGCATAAATTGAGGGAACACCGACTTTTCGCTAAGTTCAGCAAGTGTGAATTCTGGCTTGCAGAGGTCAAGTTCTTGGGGCACGTTTTTAGAGCAACAGGGATTGCAGTAGATCTGGCCAAGATTCAGACGATCATGGATTGGTCGGCACCGACATCAGTACCGAAGATCAGGAGTTTCCTGGGGTTAGCAGGATATTGCCGTAGATTTGTGAAGGATTTCTAGAAGATCGCTTCACCGATGACGAGGCTGACGCAGAAGGATATTGCTTATGAGTGGACAGAGAAGTGCGAGGCTGCATTTACTCAATTGAAAATGTCATTAACTACCGCGCCAGTGTTAGTACTGTCAAAGGCTGGACATGAATTTTTAGTATACACAGATGCTTCTCATATGGGTATAGGTTCTGTGTCGATGCAGGGTAGCGGTGTCGCGGCATACGCATCGAGACAGTTAAAGATACATGAGAAGAACTACCCCACACACGATCTAGAGTTGGCAGCGGTTGTATTTGCATGATGACTTGGAGACACCTTTTGTATGGAGAGAGATTCAAACTTTTCACTGATCACAACAGTCTGAAATATCTCTTCACACAGAAAGAGCTGAACATGAGATAGCGCAGATGGTTGGAGTTCTTGAAAGATTATGACTTTTCCATAGAGTATCACCCAGAAAAAGCGAACGTAGTCGCATATACGCAGAGTAGGAGACCGAGTAGAGATGCAGAGGTGGTCAGATGTCACATGATGCATGAGTATGGATTACTCGAGGCAGCGGCGACAGCATGTCAGACAGAGATTCCTACCGATACTTAGGTGATGATTTGCACCATTTGAGGCTTTGTATGGCAGACCGTGTAGCTCGCCATCGTGTTGGGCTGAGCCAAAGGACCAGGAGATAGTGGGGCTTGAAATTGTTGTTGACCATATGAAAAAGGTCAAACTGATCCGTCAGAGACTTATAAGAGCACATGAGAGACATAAGAGATATGCAGATAAGTATCGCGGTAATCTCACGTATTCCGAGGGAACCTTTGTCTATTTAAAGGTTTCCTTTCGGAAGGGTCGTCAGAGATTTGGGGTGAAAGGAAAGCTTGCACCGAGGTACATCGGGCCTTTCATGATTAAGAAACGGGTCGAGAAAGTGGCATACGAGCTTGAATTGGCTCCGCATATGTCAGGGGTCCATCCAGTGACTAACAGTTGACTTGAGTCGGATCGACCTGAGCGAGGACATCTCTTACGAGGAACATCCCATTCAGATCCTAGATCGGAAGGTACAACAATTGAAGAGGAAGTCCATCCTGAAAGTACTTGTCAAGTGGCAGTTCCACGATGACACGGAACTTACTTGGGAGCATGAGGACAACATGCGAGATAGATTCCCGTACCTGTTTGAGTCAGGAAGAACCGTAACTAAAACTTAATTTCGAGGACAAATTTTCAGTTTGTTGGGAATATTTGTCACGGTCCAAATCTCTAACCCCGTTTTAATTCCTTAATCAGGATCACCGACCCTTTGACGTAGGACCTACACTGTGATACGTGCACCGACCGAGGCAAGCGGCTGATGTATATCGTATTTTTGTATTGTTGTGTGCCTAGTGTTTTGTATTATGTAGACTTACTAAGTCGGTTTGTACAGTTGTAGGTGTCGAGATGAGAGCGGGGACACGCCTCGAGTAGCGTGCGAGTCGGGGAATCGTATGGTTAACATTTTGGTAAGTCTTATTTAATACTAATATCAAATAAGGAATTACTTATAGGCCTATAGTTGAGTAAAAATGGAATAGGTACTGGGTTACTAACGACGCGACGGTACGCGGATGTCACAGTTCCGACGCGAAATCGGGCGTCGAAACACCAAAAAACACGGGCGAGTGTCTTAGCTGTGTCACAAGTAGGTGTCAACACACCTAACAACATCACCACTTGTCAAAGCTACATCAACTCTTGGCCATTTTCCCCCACCACGTGTCTGTCTACCCTCTTTCATTTACATCACACATACACACTCACGCGCACACCGTTCACACACACACACACACACACACACACACACACACACACACACACACACACACACACACACACACACACACACACACACACACACACACACACACACACACACACACACACACACACACACAACTGGGAGGCCGAGAACGAGGAAGAAGAAGAATAGAGGAGGAGGAGAAGAAGAAGTGACGCGCCGTAAAGGAGAGTGGAGATGTCACGGTTGAGGTGAGTCGTTATTGTTGTTGTTGTTTGGGTGTTGGCGGTGGGTTGACCGAGAGTGGGGTTTGGCCATGGAGGCCGTACCCCATGGCCGAACTAGGCCGAGGTGGAGATGGCAGGGGTGTCTCCCCTGCCATCGATTCCACCAGGGTTGGGGTGGAGAGCAACCCCGATCCATCACCGAAGAAAAAAAATGAAATGATGATCGAACCAGTTTCGCTGGTTCGATCAGCTGAGGAAGATGCACACGCGAGCGCGCGTGTGCATCCTCCCCAGTGGGCCAGGCCCAAAACGGGCCAGGCTCGGCCCATGGGCCGAGCTTTGACCTGTTCTGGTGCAGGGCCGAGTCGGGTTTGACCCGTTTGGGTCGACCTGACTAAACAGAAAAAAAAAGGAAAAGAAGAGAAGAAAAATGAGTGAAAAATTTGGAAAAATTCTGAAAAAATTGGGAAAAATTATATTTCGATAAATTGAGCTTAAACCCACTATACTTGAACTAATGAGACACCAAACTCAGGAACCTAAGAAAAGGGTACGAGAGAGCGAATACAAGATTTGGAGTATCAGGAGGTCAATAAAGCTACGACTTTACTTTGTTGTTGTGAGTATACCCAATGGCAACTTTACTTAGCATATCATTTCTATTACTTGTTGTCCTTGCATAGTCCTTTTGACTATTTTGCCTTTGTATTCTTATATCATGTGTTCTTTTGTGTCTATGCTCCCTTGATGAGTCTAGTTTGCATGATATCCATTCAATTGATTTGGTTCATTGATTCTATCCCGTGCTATATCTACTCTTGTTGTTTTAAATGTGAATTGAATGATAAATAGCATGCTATTAGGCTAGTGAATATCTTATAAATGTTTAAGAGGACTTGTATTCCTTATTTGTTTAGGTGTGTAGATGTGCCTATGCCTTGACAATCCATACTTGATATTTCTTGAAATTTAAAAAATAATTTTTGCATTTAGGTCCCGTACTTGATTGGGGTGTGCGCGACTCACGGGGGTAGAGTCCCTGGGGATGTCGGCACATGTTACTTGACATTGTATGACACTCGGGGTTAGAGTCCCTAAGGTTGTCTACACATCGGGGTTAGAGTCCCTGGTGCTATATGATTATTAAGTCGGAGTGACATGTTTCACTGTCGACTGGACCTAAATCACCACTACTTAACCTATTGTCAATTTCACTTGTTTAACTCTGGTATTTACTCGCATATGGTTTATTCTTGTGACGGCCATTAGGCGAAATAAACATCACCTCATTCGCGTCGTCGCGATTTCGTCGAAATCGCACAACCGACCGGTCGACAACGCGCCACCGCGCCGTTCGCGTCGCCGCAGCTACCGCGTCGTTGACGCCCGACCGCTCGCGCGCTGCCGCTGACCGCTTCGTCGCGCCCATCGCCATTCGTCGCGCCGCTTAAAACTGTCAGCGCGTGCCGACCTTTCAAGCCGTCTCACCGCGTTGAGTCGCGTCGCTGCGCTTCATGCGCGCCATCGCAGCCGATCGACCATTGCCTTGCCGGAGTCGCCGCCGAAGCGCCGCCGCGCGAACCGCCGTCCGCGGTTGATCGTGAGTTGCTCATCGCTGCTGCCCGCCGCCATTCTTTGCGCCAACCTCCGCCGCGCAGTGTCGTCCACGTCGCGGGTGAGCAGCCAGCCACGCTCCCGTCCACGCCACCAGTCGTCGTGCTCTGCTGGTCCATCTCCGCCGCTGCCAACCTCCGCGCTAGCCTCCGCGTGGCCGTTGCACCGACGAGCCGGCCGAGCCGCCGCCGGTTGGAGCTGGTCCGCCAGGGTCGCGCCGGGAGCCGTCGGTCATCATCGTCCTCCTGATCTCCTTTTTTTCTCCTCTCTGTAGGGCCGCTAAGGGCACCCCACCAATTCATGAAGGCACCCTGTTATTGAGGGCACAAAACAAATTTCCAAGGGCACCCAAAAATTACACATGAAATCCCAAAAATACCCCTCCTACACAAACACGAAAAAACCCGGCTGCACCCCACCACCCCCTCCACCACCTTCACCGATCTTGACTCCAAGACTGTGAGCCGATTTCGACTCCAAGACTATTGCACCCCACCACCCGCTCCACCATCTTCGGTTTACAGCTTTTTGCAGTTCGTAGGGTCGTGGTGTGAGCCGATTTCGTCTCCAAGTTAGGGTTCGGTTGAAGTTCGTCGGACACACCTTATTTAGTGTAATTAAGTTACATTTGGTAGAGTAGTTGTGATTTACAGTGGTGGTGGTTTGTTCAATAGTTTAAAAAATGGGAATTCGCGGTTCTCGGCCACACAGGCCAGAGACTGTGCTAACTTTCTCGGCCAAGCATGGCCGAGAGGGAAGCTACATTTTTGGGAAGTCGCAGTCTCGGCCACCAAGGACGGAAAGTCACACAGTGTCTCGGTTACGCATGGCCGATAGTACTCTAGTTCTCTCGGCCGAGACTTGACGAGAGCAAGGCGAATTGAAGTGGTCAACCTATATCGGTGGTGCACAACCGTAACCTTTCAATCGGACGAGGTTGGACACCGCCGATATATAGGAACAATTGTCGGTCATGGGTGACCGAAAACATGTGCTAGTTCACAAACCTTCCTGACCGAGACATCATAAATGGATGAAATTGAACATTATTTTTCGTAAATTTTTTGTTGGGTTCTGTTCCATGCGCTTATATGTTGTAATTTTTTCAGGTATGGCTCGTCCGAAGGCACCGATGACTAGGGAGGATATTAAAGGAAAGAGGAGGATACTTAGTATCAGGGTCGCTATGTGATATTATGAAATACCAAGGACCATTAGAGAGATAATAAAAAGACTCGATGATTAAAACTGCAAAGAACACAATCATAAGCAATGGAAAGGTAGTCATACATCATAAGCGTCATGAGGAATCTGCTTTAGTAAAAGCAAAGCCACTTCAAAAAGCAAAATATATAATAATTACAACCAGACAAAAGTAAACAATGAAAGCAAATAGTAACTACTTCTTTACATAATAAGAGACCAAAAGCAAAAGCACGGCGGCATGGGCCGGATGGCTAGACACGTCTAGAAAGCATGAGCTTGATGTGAAGATGGCATGGGCCTGATTAGTCGCTAGGTCCTTGGTAACGGATAATGCAATGTGATGATGCAGGGAAAAAATAGAGAAATTCCCGGAGAGCAGCATACACATAATCAGGGAACCGCGTCATACTCGGAAAATGAATATACACACGGATAATGGGACATCCCAATAAATACCGTAAGCCAAATAGAAGACAAATATCATCTTGTTTCCACACATGACTGATATGATATGTGAAAATGTTGAGGGAATGCCGCCTTGGAGGAGGATTCCAGTCAATCTCAACGCCATTGTTGAATAATTCTTGACAAATGAACTCTACCAAAGGATGATGAATGGCAAAATTCATGGTAACCGTAGGAGACTCTTAGTATCAGGGTCAAAAATCTGCATCAGAAAGATTTTGAATGTTATCATCAGAAATAGATCTGGTAGATGACGAACATATAGAAGCGATCTGTTTAAATTCAACCAAAATGTACAGCAGAAACGCGAAAAGACCAAAAAAAAAGGTTCTCGGTTGTACATATCCGAAACTTTCTTCGAAGTCTCGTTCCCAAACGACCGAGAGTTACTGAGTACTCTCGGTTTTACCAATCCGTGACCGACGTACACCTATCGGTCCTCTATGACCGAGATATCACCATAAATCTCAGTCCTGCGAGGCCGATACAATCGCACACATCCACAGAAACTTCGGATAACCGCAGAAAAAACACAAAAAATTTACAAAATTTCAGTGAGTTCGACCTCCTCTTGCACAGTAGCAGTACAATCCTACATTATATAGTGGAAACAAGTTCGGATTTGAAGAAATTACCAAACCCTACGTTGACAAACAAATCATCATTTTCACAGTTATACACAACTAAACAGTTCTAAAAAACCCGAATATGGTTGTCAAACATTATTACCTTGCTGTCGGACGAGCAAGAATTGATCAGCTCTTCATCAAACGCAATGTGACTGTGGCTTTGTAGTTCAAGCTTGTCGGTGGGGTGCCCTAACTCCTTGTCAAAATGGTTTGTAGGGTTTGAACCATTATATATATACAGGGGCAAAATGGTTTTTTCCATTTTGCTGGAATTTTTACAAATAAGTTGGGTGCCTTCATGAATTGGTGGGGTGCCCTTAGCGGCCCTTTTTTTTTTCTCTCTTTTTCAATCCTTATCTCCTTCATATATATATATATATATATATATATATATATAATATACATTTTCTTTTTCTTTTCTTTTTGATTTCAAATCAAAATGTCCTCGAGATTCGTGCAACGCACAGCTCGAGGCACCAACCCGCCTCGATTCACCATCTCGATACTCGCGCTACACGCATCACGAGGCATATCCAATGTACATTTTTAAAATCACATAAATCTACTATAGCCACATTTCGATCTCACGTCGGCACGCGACTCAAGGCGCGTCCTCGTTCGTGTTTCGGCTCACCGAATTTCCTCGCATAACTATCATCTCAAATTGAATTCGGACATACGTATTTCGACGAGTAGGTCCCACATACGACCTTGACTTGACACGTGACTCAAGTTAAATTCTCGGGCCGTTACAATTTTCTATTTTTTCCATTTATATGCTTTAAAATACCATTTGAATATTTGGAAATGGAAATCAAACTTATCATCGGGGATTACTGTTTTATTCTTGTACTCATCGTCCTTTTTATGACGGTGGGTGCAGAGCCGACTACTAGCAGGCCAGGCAAATAAAAGATCGGTGATTATTCCTGAGCCCGCGACGCGTCACTGCATCAGTTGTATGTCTTATTTTGATATTTCGATTGTATATGTCATATAAGTCTTTCAGATACTATTTGAGGTTGTATATTGGGTTGAGTGTTAGTTCCCCGACTTGACTTAGACTATTTTGTTGTTTCACTGCATTTCAAAGACTTTATATATGTGATGTCATTTCCTGATTTTCCACACTTAGGATTTTATAAATGGCTTCCGCATAAGTTACTCATTGCTTCCGCATAATTAATAAGACTTCCGCTAATTAATTAATTTACTTTAGATTTTAATTAACTGGTAGGACTAGTGTATTACTTATCATGAACATGAGAAAAGAGGCGTTTAGGTTGTAAAGGCTGACTAATACGAAGTTAAGTCCTGCGTGGATATTATTAGGGCTTAATTACGGGATTAGGCTTGGCGGTGCCCTAGATTAGGGGAGAGGCCGTCACAGGCTTACATCTAGATTTACCTTCCATTAACTCTCCACTAACTTACCTTTGATAACACAAATACTAAACTCGTTTTGTGTTGTGTTGTGTCTGTACGTATCTCGAGGAACATAAAATAGCTAATGTTTTATTTAGCTATCTTAGGCTACATTTAATATAAATCAACTATAGCCACATCAAATTTAACTAATTAAGCCACATTGACTTACAGTTAGCTTATCATATCACTCTCTACCCGATCCCACGATTGCTCGCATCTCGAAGCGTGTCCTCGCTCACGTATCGACTCCTATAAATAACAAGTAAAGAGGTAACTTAGTAGTCTACAAATATACGATGCACTAGAAATCATCACACAAATATAAAATATACCTCAGCCACGTGCCTCAGTCAGTGTATGTATTATGATGTGGGTCTCACGTCACGAGTCTGTAATCTTGATTAAGGATTAAAATGCGATTGGAAATTTTGAGCCATGACATATGCAATCAAAATATAACTCGTATATAAGCCATAACGCTTAGGGGTTGGCAAACCGCGGTTGGGTGGTAAAAACTCTCAAACCGTGATCAAATCGAGGGTTACAGTTAGAAAATTTGTAGACCACCACCAAACCACGAAGCTTTAACCGTGACCAAACCGACTGCGGTTTACCTGGTTTGGCCGATTTGGTTTTGCGGTTTCCCTCATTACTTTTTTTGGAATCTATCACTTTCCAGTTCTTCTAACAATATAATCTCATCCAACATGTTTTCAATCAAGAAAATCATATACAAAATCAAGCTAAAATCACAAATTCTACAAAACCATAACCAAATCAAACTAAATAACAAAACACAAATGTAATTTGGAAGACAATAACTTCATTCATTAATAAAAAAACATTTGAACAAGAACTATGTAATTTGGAAAACCAACAGAACAACTTCATTCATAAAAGATCATCAATGCAACAGTTTAACAATGAAACCTAAAAACATCAAATAAACACCAATCTTATTATGAATAGAACAATTCCTACACAAAAAAAAAAAGAAAAACACCCTAAGAAAACCCCCACCCATAAGAAAAAATCGCTTGAATGGAAGTTAGAAAAGACTGAAACGGGAAAGATGCGAATAGCGAGAGGCGCGATGGTAGAGGAATCAAATCATGGTGCGAAGTGCGAGGGTAGAGTGATGAGAGGGAAGCATAGAGGTGAGGTCGCGTAGCAATGAAGGGAAAGAGGATGCCACTATGATGATCGAAGGATTTTGTCACGGCCCAAATAATTAATACACATTTAATTCGTTACTCAGGACAAAATGACTCGCGACGTGGGACCTGCAGCGAGATACGTGTCACTACCGAGGCTCGGTAGCCGAGGTGAATGTTATATTTGTGTGTTGTATGCCTAGTGTATTATATATGTGTAGACTACTATGTCATTTACATGTATGCAAGTATTGAGACGAACGGGGATGCGTCTCGAGTCGCGTGTCTACATGGGACTGAGGTAGCGGCATTTTAGGGGCAAGTTTGATTTATTTAAATAAAATGCGAGTTTTTGGAAATGTGTGGTGTTAATGTGGCCACATGGAATTAATTAAGCAAATGAGCCTAAAGTTAAGAAGAAAAAATGTGTATCACTAGATATACATCTAGATACACACACATCTCAACACAATGTGTCACACTTTCGATTCACTCACGAGTGACACAAGGGACAAGTGTAGTGTTAAAGACACAAGATGTGCCTCGAGATACGTGTGTGTGGAGAGATTTGTGGCTTCCAAATATACCAATTCCAATCATATATAGATTGGTCAACTAAGACCAAAGTCTACACTTATCTTCAAATTGTCTACAAATTATCTCCAAAGTCAGTGGTGGAGAGCGAGAGAGAGAGAGAGAGAGAGAGAGAGAGAGAGAGAGAGAGACGAAGGTGAACCCAAAGTGAGTTGTTGTGTTATTCGTTGTTGCGGTTGCTGTCGGTCGTTGCCGTGGGTTCGAATTGATGAACTCAGACGAACTTCCATGGCAGTTTGTCCGAGCTCGATGAAAGCAGGGGGAGTAGTCTCCCTTGCTTACGAACTCCACCTGGGGTTGGGGATGGAAGCCCAACCCCAGCGAAGAAGAAATTAAACAAAAAAAAAAACAGAGCAATGTGCTCTGTTCACGCGAGGAAGAAGACGATGGGTGAACCAGGCTGGTTTGGCCCGGTTCAAACCCAGAAAAAGAAAAAAAAAAGAGATGAGAAACTGGGTTGGGTGAACCGGGTCAGTTCGAATCTGTTCGGCCTGGTTCAACCCAAACCCAAAATAAAAAAAAAAATAGAAAAATAGAAAATAGAAGAGAAAATGCTAGAAAATTAGGAAAAGTTTCAGAAAATTAGGAAATATTCTGAAAAATTATATTTCTACAAAGTAAATAGCAAATAATGACTTTCAAGGAAAAATAAAATATTTGGAATTTCGGAGGAGCATTTTTCGGGGGATTTACCTCTAAAAACGTGAAATGGACCGAATGATCGAAAATAAATACAAAAAGGCTTTTAGATATTTGTCTTGATTTAAATTTGGCCTAAATTGAGACATTATTAAATGGTAGGCCACTAAAGGAGAGGACTCAGGCGTTTGGGCACGCATTACAAAATCGTCGAGGGATCGGCTAGACTAGGATAAACGTGTGACTTATAAGTACAACTGTGATAATTTTATATTTCATTTCATTCACCCTTATTGATTTATTGGTCTATTGGTAGACATTACTAGTTGTCATCTCGCATCATGTTGTTCTTGTATCTATTCATGGATGAATATTATGACTTGATGCCTTGTGAATTATTTCATTGTCTCTAATTCCTACACTTGATGTCGTTCTTGAATACAATTGATGAAAAACATGCTAATGGACTACTTTGAATTTAAATAGACTTGTATTCGATTTCCTTTGGGCTTTGTAGCCTAACTTGTCTTGGTAACCTAGAATTTTGGAATTATTCATTTTTGAAATTAAAGTTGGGATTATCTAGTGTCCATTACATGAGAGATGCGCGGTTCACGGGGACATGGTTTTACTAAGGCTCCGGCACTCACCACTACACTTGTGCGGCACACGAGTTATGGGGCTCGGGGTGGTCGGTAAGCATGAGATTGACGTTCTAAAGCGTAGAGCGCAGCTCCGCTACTTATGTAAGATATGTTGAGTGCAACTCCATATCGTAGTGGGTAAAGGTAGGTGATAGGTCTCACCGCGGATCGGACGTAGATCATCTCGACTTAGCCTGTGTCTGTCTCTATATCTTTAACGGTGGTATTTACTTGCATTACTTGTTTCAACAATTTATTTCGCTCATTTATGTTTTTAAATACCATTCGCTTATTTTGGAAATGTAACATGAAATTCTCCAGTTAGTACTTAAATATCACTATACTCATCGTCTAGTTTGTGACGATGGGTGTAGATCCGTCGAGCAGCAGTAGACCGGGGAACGAGAAGATTGGCGACTTCCTCTGAGCAGTTCGGCGACTTTCCTCACTCATTTGTATGTCTCGACTTTTGTTGTATTATTATTCTTTAAGTCATTTTGGGTTGTACAGTGAGTTGAGTGAATAGTTTCATATCTATACATGCATGTGATGCTGTCTTTTCTTGGTTTTCCACGCTTAGAAATGTTTTGGAGAATTAATGCTTCCGCTTAATATTTGAATTACCAATGCTTCCGCTTAACATTTGAATTACCTGTCAATGTGATAATATAACAATACATGGAGATTTGGAGGAAACAGGGACGAAAGGATGACTAATGCGTAATTAAGTCTTAGGTGATTTAAATTAAGGCTTGGTTACGGGATTAGGCCGGGCGATGCCCTATTTAGTAGTTGGGGTCGTCACAGATTTGGTGAAGAATATGGAGGCGGCGAAGGAGAGACTTAGCATTTTGATGGTAGGGTTTTGATTTTATGGATAAAATAAGAAAATGTATATAATACCCTTAACTATGGTTTAGTTTGGTGAACCGTGGTTTTTGAAAATAATAATCATAAACCAAATCGGAGATCGTGATTTTAGGATTTTTCAAACCATCACAAAACCGCGCAATTTGGAAGCCAGGGCAAATCGCATGGTCTGGGCGGTTTGGGTAGTCTAGGCAGTTTTGTAGAGACACTGCCAACACCTATTAATGCTACCCAACTCAAGTTGCTTCTTAACTATGATTCTAAGTCAGGATCCTTCGGTTTCCACATCTAATGTTTATTTTTTAAGTTTTATTTTCTTTCCATTATAACTTCTTCCTAAGATCCATCGACCTCGCTCTAATACCAAACTGTGTTAGCCTTAAATCCTAAGACAATTTTGGGAACTGCCATGTCACATCGCACGTCACCAAGCCCTACCACGTCATGGCCTACTTATCTATGATACCCCTCGAACTAACTGGTTGCTTACACATTTTACAATAAATCTTAGCACAGCTAATTATTCTTTATGTAATTATTAGTGATTCAATTATCCAGTTAGTCAATCTATCAAGTTATAATACAATTTTACAGCGAAAGTCTTTAAGATTGAGTAAATTATGCATTTTAACAGTCTTAAGTAATGGAAAACCAAACAAAATTATACCATATATATAAGAAAGGCGAAATAAATACAATAAGAGATCCATCTACATGTATTCATTGTTCTACAATCTCCAAAACTTAACTAAAGAAAATATATACGCACTGTAGTCAGACATAAGCTGGCGTAGAAAAAAATTCTCAGAAGTAATCGCCTAAATCCTCATTTCTCTTGCTCGTCGAAGGATTTGGACTCAGTCATTCCAATAACAATAGATGACGGGTCCAGTGAGTAGACTCCAAAAAGAAAACCACCAAACATTCAATAATAGAGAAACCAATAATAATGTTAAATAAACATGCACAAATAAATAGGCAACTGTAAAGACATCGCATTCGTAAATAACACCAATGAAAATCAAATGGTTGTGTCACATATAGCAAATTAGACTATACTTTAGATTCCCTCCCTAGGATCCCTCCAGTGGCACACCCAACGGGCCCATCACTTGGTCCTCTCAGTAGCCAGCATAGACCCACGACGCATCGACACATGTATTGATAAAGTAGCTCGGGTCGTCATTCACTGAGGAAGCTTGATACACATGTATTGATAAAGTATACTAGAGTTCGTACAACATAACACCGAATAAAACCAAGCGGCGAGTGTAGCATCCCGTACTCCGATTAGGGCGATACTCAGCTTAAAACCCTAGGTAACCAAACTAGACTAAGTAGAGCTAGCAGCCTCACCATATGTACCTGATAAACTTGATCTGTATATTAATATCGAATAAACAAAATAAAGTATACGCAACAGAAAATTAAAACTTTTTTGATATATAAATAATATACGGTAATACAGACTTTATCAAAACTCAAAACATTAATTACAAATCTCCCAACCCTGTTTATATGTAGTAATATATATCAAACAGTGTATATAAGTACAAGAAGGCTAATTACATCGCAGAGAAGATTACATGACACCTAAATCTTCTCCTTGCCCTTCGCTGAACCGCTAGGTTGCGAACCTAAAATATGATATTGGGGTGAGCACTCCAACTTGCTCGGTAAGTAAGGATTCACAAAGCCATCAACATTCCATATAATAATTAAAAACATTGTGCAATAACAATATGCACCAATATTAACTGAAAAGAATATGGAAAACATATAAATCAATACATAACTGATGAAAATCAATTCATCATTGACTATTATAATGTGATTCCCATTTTATTTATGAAATTAAGTTCGATTACCCAATGACGCCATTCATGCGATTATTAGACCAACACATTGGCTGATGTACTGTCTAGTCAATCTGTTAATGCCCAATGGTTTTATCCAAAACTCTTTAGTGAATATATAACACATGAAACCTATCTAACTGAGTAAGAGTTACGTATAGACCAGGAGATCATCCCCGTGTCCTATACAACCTGGTCTTAGTCCTCATGAGTTACTCTCATGGATCACATTAGACACCGTTTTTCATTTAATTTAAAACATCACAATATATATAATACCCATTTTAGTCCATAAACTACATGAACTATATATACTAAAATAACCAGACACCATTGATAAATAAACAAATTCGTAATACCCATTTTGGAGGACTTCTAGTGAAGTAACAAACCATCTCCACTGATCAAACAACATAATTCATAGAGATTCAATTATCACCATCGAATTGAACTTCAACTAATACAAAAACTAAACATACCAAAGTGATGATCTTTGACTTTGTCGTTGATTAAACACATCCATTCATGTTGATTCGATTCCCTGAATGATTTCCTTCGATCAATATCACAAACCCTCAACTATCTCTCTCTCTCTCTCTCTCTCTCTCTCTCTCTCGATCGATCGATCGATCGATCGATTTGAATGAGATAATTATGAGGTTTTAATTTATATATATTTCTTGAGATACGCATTGCGCAATCTTGAGACTGATAGAATGAATGATGTGCTAACATGACACTCCTTAAAGTGACATACATGTTGAAAACCTCAAACACTTACGCTCCTCTTGAGGCAATCTGATGATCCATATAATTCAAACTAACTTTATATTCTTAATACATATATTATATATCTAATATATATATATATATATCTTGTCTATTTTCTTGCCAATAAATTTACCAGACATGCCTACGAGTATGCTTGGCTGTGCACATTCATTCCATGACCCCCTCGTCACACTTGGTGTACCGGTAATTCATTGTTGACTATGTATTTTTCGTTTATAGGCTTATATATAATTCATTTGTTATATTACAGCCTATATAACTTCTTAAAAAAATCCAAACAAACACAAATCACCATGCAAACATACGCACATGCTAATCGTGGTACACTAGACTTAACCACAAGCCTAACTCTGGTTAATAAGGATTTGGATTAGTATTCATCACTAGCTAAAGGCAACAGGTCATTACAGCGAGTAACATTACCGACCGTTAAACCAAACCAAAGTAGTGATAGAACATGGAAATGAATAGCAAAGAAAGGGTTGATAGAACAATTGAAATAGTTAAATACGCAAGATGTGTTTCTTAAGAGATTTATGCACCTCAAATCGCATTTTAAAGTCCCGAAAATGCCAGATTTGATCCCAATATGCCCCCAACTATCGCACTATAGTCCTTGAGTCACCTAAGATAAATTTTAAGTGTTTTAGATTGATTATAGGTATTTAAAGTCAAGTATGTAGGTCAAGTCTTCAAACCAGCCCCTAAAGACTAATAAGGTTTCAATTTCAGTCATGTGTTGTAGTGCCGTTTTGGGCATGAAGACATTTGAGTCTTAAAAACTTCCCAAGAGAAAAATTGTTGGTCTTTGTCTTAGCTTTTTGGACAGGTTTGTTTTATAAAATTCTGGTTTAGAACGAAAACGCCACCACAATTCTACCAAAACAGCTCAAATTTGAAACAAATTCGACTAGCAAGATTGTAAGAATCATCTCTCCCAATATATAGCTCCAAAAGTCGTGATTTTTAGTTATAAGTCATCTAACATACCTAGAAATAACGTACTAAAAGATTAGCCTAATCCGATAAGTATTGAGGGAGTTATGGACTTGCAAAATTTGGTTAATGTTTCATGAATTTAATTGGTTCTACTAGCAAGTTTTACTTAATTATTTTGAAACCAAAGTTATATGAAATTTATATGATTCCTCTTCAACCATTAAAAACATGAAATTAGCAAACCAAAACCATTCAATACCTTTTGGTCATGCATGGAAATATTTTTATCGAAATCAAAACAAATGAGTAGAAGTTGTTACCTATTGTTTAATCCTTTGTAGTTTGATCCTCTTAGCTTAAGTACCCTTGAAGTCCCAAAAATTCAACACATTCTAGCTCTGTTTGCTCTTAAGAATTTTGAATCTTCATTCTCTTGTTTGCATAAAAAGCAAAATTTATCTTTTATATACTTAGATTAGCAACTTGATTAATTAATAAAATCCTTAATTTGACAAAGTTAATTACTAGGACATGTGTCCTCATTCAAAACCACTTGTCTCACATGAAGAATGCATGTCTCCACTCACTAGTTAATATTTGTCCTAATATTCCTACACAACTTCATCATATCCATATAAATCAATGGTCTCCAATTTGTTTATTCACACTATAATCCAATTAATCCATATCAATTAAATTTACAAACTTAGACATTTAAATTCATGTGGATAGTGTATTTAGTCTCATTGTTGACAAATTAATAGTCTCACTAACCCGCGACTACCCGACACCTTATGCTTCGCATCTTGACATGCATTTCAAGGTATGTCAGTTATTACTAGTGTACTCGACCAATATGAGTTACACTAAGGTTTGTTTATTCATCTTAACCCATAATTATCATGGTTATGGTAATTTATTTAAGTTATATTGTCTAGCCTTAGTGTTCCCGTATGATGCCTACTCGGTATCCACATCTACATGCTTTACGAGGCATTTACCTATCACATATCTCGCTCGAAGACAATATAACATACAGGCGATGTCAGACTAATTAGGGCATCTGACCGGCTTAGATTACTCTAATCCCTTGATGATCTAGCAGCCTTAACCTCTCCATCAAAAAACAATTAAGATTAAGATCTTTTAATTATCAATTATAAAACTTCATTAAACATATAGGATTCTAAAGTGAATGTTAAACCTCAATGTTCGTTTAGATGATTTAAATAACCCTCAAAACTCGATTAATTTTTTTTTTGACAGCACCTCCTATGTTTTTAAGCCTACATTGAAATACCCGACATTCAAAATTCTTCAACAAAAGCTGCTTAGTTTTGTGGAAATGCTGAATGACTCACAATCTACCCATAACAATATATATTGCATTAACAAAACTATATATTCCGTCTAACTTGATCTAAAGTATTAAAAACCTCAAACTAATATTACCTCAATTGAAAATCTTACTCAATTCATCATAAAATTGTTTCAGTTATTCCAAAAGACATCCTAATTACACTCGAACCCAAAAACCCATTTATATAACATAATATATTCAAAAATAATACATGCATAGAGAGATAAGAACTGAGCAAGTCACGAATAGTTGGAAAGCTTTACTTTTCCTTTGTTGCCGTTAGAACCTATCATTATCCAATTATAAAAATTTGATAATGTCAAATAAGTAAATCCCACACTATCAAGTATACCTATAATAATAAAACACATTGTATTCCAAGAATTTAAACGAACAATAATATCGCAAGGAATCATAAATATACACGTATGCAATCCATCATGTTTCTTTTAACCAACCACAATCAGATGATGTGTTTCAAAAGTGGTGGGTAAACAATAATAAATATTCATGAGGAAGTCCCTCGAGAAGCCACGCCTTCGACTATCGTGGAGTATGATCCTGGCTAATATCATAAAAATAACCCATCCTAAATAACTAACTCTAGTCGCAGAGCACCATGGTGTTCATCCTATCACACATGTAGCCAATGAACCTAATGGGGCCCCCAAATCTTTCCTTTCGTATCCGTGAATGCATGATCAATAAATATGCAATGATAAATTATTCATGCAATTATATTCGAGAAATACTCATACAATGTAAAGGTTACTATGAGATTTACTTAACCTTAAAACACGATATTGCAACTCCCTATTGCCCTTAGTTAGTAAACTAGTCCACGCAGGGACCCAATTATAGTCCAATAATTCATTTATAAGCTCAATAAGTTTCCTTAACAATTCCACTATTTCCATTTAGTTGCAGTTTAATTTACCCAACCGCGTCTCAAAACCCCTAAAATAGTTTCGAATTAAATTATTTGATTTCCAAATTTTATTTTTGACTCGAAATTATTTTTCAGCATCGAAAATTAAGTTTTCTAGGCTTAAATATAATTTTTTTCAATTCCTTATATATTTATTGGTCCTTCGACAACTCGGAAACCCCGAAATACCTCAAAATCTTATCCTCAAATGTTCAGATCCCAATTTTGATCGCTAATTTTGGTTTGGAATTGAAGATTAACCTAACAAAGCTTTAAAATAATTTTTCAACTTTTGGGCATTTTCGAGTATCATAACACGTATTACAAGAAATAAACCCTAACACAAATACTCGAGAAAATTTTGAAATCCTTATTTTTCATAGAAATACACTATTTCTATTTATTTGGCTCAAATATATTTTTTTCAAGACTTTTCCCTATTTTTGGAATATTTTATGATTTTCTAGCATTTTTTCTTTTTATAATTTGGTTGCTTCGACTCTGAACCGGACCGGTTCGGTTAAGTTGAACCGGACTAGGTTCAGTCCGGTTCAGGTCAAACCCCATTTCTTATTCCTCCAGCAACCCTTGTTTCATAAACCAACATTTTTTGTTTTATTTGATTTTCCATTAGGTATTGAGTTGGGTTTGTTGTGCTTATTTGGAGGGAAGATGAGGTCGTCTTTTTCGTTGGACCCAAACCTCCCCTCCATCTCCATAAAAACCCATTAACAATAACCACAACAACACACAACATCCAACACCAACAACCAACAACGACACAAGAACGACAACCCAATAACAACGAACAACACACATTCTCACCTTGGTCTCAATTTCTTCTCTTCCTTCTCTCTCGGTCTCTCTGTCTCTATCTCATTGTTTCTAATTCGATTTCTTGTGTGTGAAACGAAAATGTGATGAGGAGGTTCTGTTTCATTTGCAAATTATATATTAATTTTTTTCGAGATTCGCATCACATGAGTCTCGAGATAAATCTAATGATTTCAATTTTATAATATAAATTTGATCTTTCTCAAGATACGTGCTTCGCATTTCGAGGTCAATCTTTGTTTCAAAACAAAATGAATTAGGCTGTGTATTGATTTTGGAGATATATTAGATTTCCTTGAGATTCTTATTGCATGAATCTCGAGGCAAATCTAATAATTCATTTTCATCAAATTAATTTGATCTTCCTCGAGATACATGTTGCGTATTTCGAGGTCAATTTTGTGGCTATTAACACGATGATCATCACCTCTTGATCGACTTTTTGTGATTAATTATATTGATCTCTTCGAGATACTTATCGCGTAACTTGAGGTAGATCAAATGATTTTATAAGCATACACCACTTGATTCTTCTTGAGATTGAACAACACGATCTTGAGGCATAGACACATCTCCTTAACAACAACGTTTAACTATTTTAACTCCTCGATGATCACGCTACACGTATCTCGAGGTGAATCTAATGTATACTTTTATTTAATTCAAACTATAAGATTTTTTTATATATATTTATATATATAAATATATATGCACCTATATATATTCGCGGCTATAAATTTGACATGCGTGCTAACGACCATCCTCGGGCATGTACACTATTATATATTCAACGCGTGCCACCCTCGACCCCGCGTGTCACTAGACTCCCAAAAATTTATTAATTATTTTATTTAATTTCGTGATTATCTCTTCAATTTATGTCCAAATTAAATTTCGAAAAATACTTCAATTTCACCAAAATCGGAGAAATATTCCCAACGCACTCCGAAACTCACAGACACCAGTTATACACTCCACTTGACTTTATTTCGCGTTGAAATAGTGTATAATACATCAAATAGACACAATACATATAAAAAATAATATTAAAATTATAATTTTTTATCCGTAACGCATGAGTCCCACCTCGAATACCTAAATCCCAAATTAAACTAAAAAATACTTAATTAGTCGCCTGATCAAGTTTATAAAATTCTCAGATGTCACATGCTATACAATATAATAAATAAAAATTTTAAACATCGCAATACAGACAAACATCACTTATAAATAACATATACCCTCGATTTTTATGTCCGAGTCAATAGAGTTGTCCATGTAAGGCCCGAATTATGATCATTAATCTCTGAATTAATGTTATTCCTAGTTTGATTAATTTGGGTCGTTACAAGTTTTAGAACATATCCTCGAATTAGCTTGAACTAATTGGATATGGATAAGGATAAGGCGGTTGCAACAAGGAGGCGACACGCAGTTGCAACTTAATCTCAGATTCGATCAGTTGAGGATTTGATATTATCTATATTAGCAAAAGATATGCTAATAACAGAGCAGATGATCTAAGACACATTAACCATGTGAATAGTGTGATGAATCCTAGTTTGTTTTAATTATGAAGACGTATCAAGTATCAATTGTGATAGTTGAGATTTAAATTCCTCATTGGTTTATTTTATATTCCAAAGTTGGAAGAGTCTGTAACTTGTCTATTATGTATTCTGTGAACGCGTTCACTTTTATCTTTGAGTTGTAATCACCAAGGAAACTTGGGTATTTCGGTGAGGAGGAGCCTCAGTGTGCAAGTGTTGAGAGACTTGTGTAAAATCCATTAGAGGAGTGAAAGAGATGAAATGAGGAGCTCAATAAGGGAGTCAAGTGAAGAGTCTTGTAGTCATTGTTCTTTACTTGGTGGATTTTCTGTTTGGGTGAGGCCCCGCGAGTGTTGGTCATGGACCAAGCTGCATACACAAGTTCCTTTTATCTGTATTGATTTACTTACTACTTATTTCATTTAAGTATTTACATTTATTACTTGTATGACACGATTAAAAAATACTTAACAGACATACATATACATAACAAAAGAATTAAATACAAATGTTACCTTGAATCACGATGAATTACGTGTTTCACCTACCGTTGTTGGAGTTCCGACGGGATTGGTCGCACTACCACTATGGATCATGATCTGTATCCATGGCCTAGAAATGGAAGACAAAGAAAGAACATGCATCACTATTCTCTAGAAACTTAATTAATCAATGTACATCTTTTATCTCCCTATGGATATTTATAGAAATCCAAAAGGTATGAATCTAAGGTTGCAACTTTTGGTAGGACGTGTCCCTACACGTACTAAAGGAAAGATTGCAACTCTTCACATGATGTGACTCATCACACACTTGATTCCATAAGTGTGCCTAAAACTCTAACAATTTCCCACTCACACATGATGTGGGTAGTTATCACACATTCATGGGCATTATTTTTTAGATTTTTATGTATGTTGAATTTCTTTCACTCGCACATGAAGTGTGATGATTCTCAATCTTCCTCGATAACTTCCATGCTAAATAATAGGCTATTGGACCGTAAGACAACCTGCAAGTGGGAGCTCTACACTAGCAATAAGCAGCATAGAGACATCAACTCAAAAAAAGGCCTTACATGTCCTAGACCCATTTTAGTTTCATCAATTCAAATATCTCTAATCTCTTAAAAATAAAGAGACTTACTTGAACCACTGTAAGCATTATACAAAATATCCACAATTATATTCAAAATTTAGATATTTACAAAATATAAATGATCTGGATTCAAGATATAGTGTACATCATTATGAAAACTTAATGATGTTTTTCGCCATCTCACTATTCACTAGAATAATAATCACTTTCCCGGTGAAGTCCTATCAGGTCGAATCAATCATGACCATTGGCAACTTACTAAAGTAGTCGACATCATTTTTCCACCTTATAGTGTAGTGAAAAGCGATAAGGAAATTTAGATACATGTCATATAAAAATGACAAATTAGAACTCACATGATGATGAAACAAGGATCCATTCATCTCCTTCTAAGATGGTCGACTTATACATGCATTTTATAGAAGCATGCTATAATGGAGTCACTCTTAAAAAGTGTATGTTCGATTCTAAAACACTGTACAACTCTTATTCTAGTTCTATTGCAAACACCTAACCCGAGTTTTGAATAGTTTGCTATCATTCAAGCGTCAAATACTAGATCTCGCATTTGGTATCAAATTTACTACGGATAACATGGATAGTGGGAAATCCAAGTCGATCATAATACTGATCTCATCTTGACCTCTATCAAGGTTACATATGAAAATGAGCTAAATGAATCTAACTCCCTGATAGATTCAATCTTAACAATAAGCTCTAATGTATCATCTTTGCTCGCTAATTCCAAAGCGCCAAAGGTGATCGCTCATATGAGAAATTCGGTCTTCAAGTCCTGAACATACTAATCAACATAATAGAGTATTGTGTCTGTGCTACGAATAATCAAATAAGCTTCCGTAAAAGCTATACTTCATTCATTAAACAACAAAGGTCTCATACATAAATAACTATCTTTTAAAAATAAATAGAATATAGTAGTCACAACCTATGCAATTCCAAAGCTCTAACATATGTGATAAAAGCATCACGAGCTATAGGTTTGTTAATGGATCTGCTACTATTTGCATTATAGGTATATATTCTAAAAACACTTCTCTTTTAACGACAATATCTCTGATGAAATGATAATGTAAATCTATATGTTTGATTTTCCCATAGTATTTGGAATCTTTAACATAGGCTAATACAACTGTGCTATCACAATTAATTATCACAGGATCACTAGTGTTTGTGACAATTTCAAAATTGTGAAAAACCTCTTTAACCAAACAGCCTCTTGCTTAGCAGTAGAACATGCAATGAGTTATACTTCTATCGTTGATAGGGCAATGCATGATTGTTTCTTGCTACAATATAATATTACACCTCCATTAAGCAAAAAAAATGTATCCTGATGTGGATTTATGTTTATCAAGATATCCACTCCAATCTGCGTCGCTATAGCCTACTAAGTACAAACTCGAATGTTTGACACATAGTTTATAAATAGCAGTTCCTTTGAGATATCTCAATATCCTTTTAGCTTTCCAGTGAGCAAGTCGTTGGTTGGATTGATAACGACTTACTAATCCTACCGCATAGCAAATGTCGGGGCATGTACATATTATAACATATATTAGACTCCCAACAACACTTGAAAATGACACATGAACCATTTTTTCCTTTTCTTCTAATGATTGAGGACATAAATTAAGGCTTAAGGATTCACCTTTTGGGATAGGAGTGTTAATGGGTTTGCAATTCTGCATTTGAAATCGTTCAAGAATTTTGTTAATATAAGTTTCTTGAGACAAATGTAGAAGTCTCTTAGAATGATCCCGCATAATCTTTACACCTAAGATGTAATTCGCATCACCCATATTTTTCATCTCAAAAGTTGAAGACAACCATAACTTGGTTTCAACAATCATCTCCTTATCATCACTAGCCATTAAAACGTCATAAACATATATGGATAAAATCATGAAAATCGCCTTTGATTCCTTAACATAAATACAATGATCTTCATTTATCATCGTAAATCCATTAGAAGTAATGGCTTTATGAAATCTCATACTCCATTATCTAGATAATTATTTTAGTCCATAAATGGATTAATTAAGTTTGCAAACTTTATGTTCATTTCCATTTACAACTAAACCTTGTAGTTGATCCATATAGATCTCCTAATCTAGTTCTCCATTAAGAAAGGCAGTTCTTACGTCCATTTGACATAATTCTTGATCCAAATATGCCACTACAAAAAATGGATATTTAGAAACGGAATTAGCAACGGAATTTAGTTCCGTTGCTAAGAAAAAATTGTTTGAGACGGAATTGAGATGGAATAATTCAGAGACGGAAATAGAGACAGAGTATAGATGAAATTAAATCCCGTCTCAAAAAATGGCGCCAACATTCCCACTAAAACTCTAATTTTTTACGATCGTCCATTACATCTCGAGATTCATGCGTGCTTCGATCTGGACGATTGAAAAATGTGGACGGCTGTCTATAGAACACGCTATCTCTCACATCCGATTCTCACGGTCAACTCTCTCTCTCACCGAAATCTCACTCACCATCAACTCTCTCTCTCACCGAAATCTCACTCACTGGCAACTCTTTCTCTCACCGAAACCTCACTTACCGTCAACTCCCTCTCTCACCAAAATTGCTATCCCAAACCCTGAAATCTATGTCGTCGCTGCGATTGAGACTACGAGTTGTCGTCGGGTCTGCCGTCGCCGTCTGTCGGAGGTTAGAGGCTCCGAAGCCCTCGCCATCTGCCGTCGCTGCCCCTGAAGCCTTCGCCCTCTGCCGTCGCTGCCTCTGAAGCCCTCATCGCTGTTCGCCGCTATCCCTCGCCATCTTCATCATCATTAAAGCTTGTTCTTCCATGCTCTACACAATGGGGTTTCGTGATTGGGCTTCGACTTTGAAGAAGGAAGGACAAAGAAGGCGTTGGATTTGAATAGAGGTAGGCGTCGGGTGTATTTTTAGATCTTTTGTTGAATAAAGGGTGTTGAGGGTTTTGGGTATTTATTGAGATTTTTTTAGATTTGATTGTTTGTGATTTCGGTTGTTTGTTGTGATTTTTGGTTGTTTGTGTTTCTTAAGTTCGATGATTGATTCTGGTTTTTTTTTTCATTTGTTGAGTTGTTTATTTTGATTTATTAACTATCATTGTTGATTTGAAAGTGGAGGATTTTGGGTTTTTTTCTGCTTTCATTTTTTTTGAACTTTGAACTTTTTTAGCTTTATCTTTTGTTGTAACTTGTAACTCTACTTTACGGATTAGGGGGGTTCGGTGCTGGGCCAGGGCAACACAAGAAGCTGCCATAGTAAAGACTATGTCCTTGAGGCCATTAGTCCACCACCAACTCTACCGTGCTCTACACCACCAACTCTTCTCCTTCATCATTCAAACCCCCACAAATTGATGATTTGTTAGTATCACTACTGCCACCACGCCTTAAACATGTGGAAATGAAACTGCCTCCATCAAACCATGTAAGTGGGTACCTGAATTTTCTTGTGTTTGCTGATTTACATGTTGGTCGATACTTAGTACTTAATTTTGCTGGAATTGTTGGTAATCAATTTGGAAGTGTTGCATTGCGGTTAAGTTTTGGGCATGTTCAGAAGGGGTATCTTCTACCTACAAGTTCTACCTTCTCATATTAAATGTGCGTCACACATTGAAATCTTTAATTGAGGTTACCCCGAATGTGTTTGTTAAAATGTCTGCTAGAGAACTCGAGACTTGGACTGTGTTGTCTCTCATGCGCCGTGCCTTTAATTTTCAAGAGAATAAGAAGTTATCTCTTGGACACTTGGGTTTCGTGAGTGAATTTGATGGCCCTGCAATGCACATAGTGGGAACATGTCAATGGTTGATGCCTTTGGAGTTAGAAACTCAGTTACATGAATATATACCTAAAGCTTTTATTTCTATATCTGCACCTAAAGATGCGGTAGTACAACACAAGATTGGTAATATTTCTTAGATAGGCAATCCAATGCTCACACCTTCTGTTTTTGCTACAATGCCTAATATCCTTGATGAGAGTTCACATATTTTTATTTCTTTCTTTCTAGTTTGTAAGATTTCGATCAGTTTTTGTGATATTCGATCTCAATTTTTCCATTTACATATTTTTTTTTTGTTCTTATATTTGGTATGTTGAAGTTGAAACAAAACTTTAGGGTTTGTGCTGATTTGTGTTGTAGCGTTGGTCAATTTGGTTTCGCTGATCTAGTGATTTATGTTGCTCAACATTTCATTTGCATATTTTTATTTGTTCTTATAAAGGTTTTTTTTTGTAATTCTTATAGCATTTGTTCTTATCTCTTTTTTTAGACCATGAAAACTTGTATGGTTTTTTTAAGTCAACTTGTATGGTGTTTTAGCCTTTTAGGCATAAAGACTTTTAAGTTCTGATCACTTTTTCTTCTTGTTCTTTTTTTGGTTTTTAATTTTTGATCTCTTATTGATTTAATTCATGTTTTTATGATCAAGTATGGATTCTTTCTCTCTAGTTTGTTAGATTTTGGTGAGTTTTGTGGTTCAGATGGTGAGAATTTGTCAAAGTTTTTAATCGATATTATGGTTTTATTATTTTTGGAGATTTCATTGGATGCCCGAGTAAGATAATCCCTCCATTTGAATACCTATTTTTGATTTATTTTTGACTCTCACTAGTTTTTCAGATTTCGGTGAGTTTGTGTGGTTAAGTTGGTTATATTTTGTTGTTGCTTTGATGGGTAGTTAACAGGTTGTAGTGAACATGTTTTATCAGTTTAATTTACATCAAGGCTTATGTTAACAAGCTTCGAGGTTACGTTACGGAAAAGGTTTGTTTTATAACTTCATATGACTATGAATTTGTAAGTAATCTTGAGAATTTTACAGTGGAGCTTGTAAGTTTCTTTGACATGATATTGCTCTACGTCATTGCTTTACTTGTTAAGGTGTGAAATGGTAAAAATTTAAAATTATATGCGTAACTACATTTAAGTGTTATGGGAATGCATCTATTGTCAAGGTAGAAATTTAAAATTATGTGTAAGTATACTGTCATATTTGGTTTAGTAGGACGTTGAATTGTTTTGGTTTTGGTTTTGATGCGGATGAGCGTTAGGGAAGTGGATGAGCTATACAACAACAACAACAACAACAACAACAACAACAACAACATAGCCTCAATCCCAAATTAACTGGGGTCGGCTACATGGATCAAACTTTTCCATTTTGCTCGATTCAGTGCAATTGATGGTGAGCTTTGCAAACCATTCAAATCTCTCTTAATTAATGCATCCCATGTTAACTTTGGTCTACCCCTACCTCGTCGAATTTCTACAGTTTCTATTGAGTCAAGTTTTCTAGTTGGGGCATTTGTAGGCCGTCTTTGCAGGTGACCAAACCATCGCAACCGCCCTTCCCTAATCTTTGTATCAATTGGTGCTACTCCTACTTGTCTTCGAATTTCTATATTTCTTATTCTATCTTTACGGGTTTTACCACACATCCACCTAAGCATCCTCATTTCTGCTACATTCACTTTATGTAATTGTTGTTGCTTTACTGCCCAACATTCACTTCCATAGAGCATAGCTGGCCTAATTGCGGTCCTATAAAATTTTCCTTTTAACTTAGTGGGAACATGTCGATCACAAATCACCCCGTTGCACTCCGCCATTTCTTCCATCCAAATTGGATTCTATGTGTGACATCATTTTCAATGTTACCATCATTTTGTATGATTGAACCTAGGTATCTAAAGTGGTTTACCCTAGGCACTTCTACTTCCCCTAATTTTACCACTCCGTCATCTCGATGTCTAGTGTTTCCAAACTCACAGTGCATGTATTCAGTTTTCGTCCTACTCAACTTAAAGCCTTTAGATTCTAATGTATTTCTCCAGAGTTCTAATTTCCTATTCACTCCATCTTTAGTTTCATCCACTAAGACAATATCATCTGCAAATAACATACACCATGGTATATCCTCTTGAATATGTCTAGTTAATTCATCCATAACTAAAGTAAATAGATATGGGCTTAAAGCCGATCCTTGATGTAGTCCTATCGTAATGGGAAATTCTTTTGTAGCTCCTCCAAATGTCTTTACACTCGTTACTACTCCATCGTACATATCTTTAATAGTGTCTATGTATCTAGCGTGCACTCTTTTTCTTTCTAGAACCCACCAAAGAACATCTCTAGGGACCCTATCATATGCTTTTTCTAAATCTACGAATACCATATGAAGATCTTTTTTCTTTTCTCTATATTTTTCTAACAATCGTCTTACAAGGAAGATCGCTTCCATAGTTGACCTCCTGGCATGAAACCAAATTGGTTCTCTCGATATTGTTGTTTCTCTCCTTAGCCTATTGTCAATTATCCTCTCCCACAGCTTCATAGTGTGACTCATGAGTTTAATTCCCGGTAGTTTGAGCAACTTTGAATGTCTCCTTTGTTTTTGAAGATTGGCACAAGCGTGCTTCTTCTCCAATCCATTGGCATCCGTTTTGATTTTAAAATTTTATTGAAAAGCTTTGTCAACCAAGTCAATCCGATTTCTCCTAAGCATTTCCAAACCTCTATGGGTATTTCATCTGGGCCACATGCTTTCCCTATTTTCATTCTTTTCAATGCCTCTTTAACTTCTACAATTCTAATATTGCGTGTATAGTTTACATTTCTTTCTTGGTGTGGGTTTTCATCTATTATAGCATCAACTTGGCCATCATTAAATAAACTATCGAAGTAACTTCTCCATCTCTCCTTAATATCCTCCTCGCGTTAAAGCATTTTGATTTTCGTCCTTAATACATCTTACATGACTTAGGTCTTGTTTCTTTTTATCTCTTAATTTGGCTAGCCTATATATATATATTTTTCGCCATCTCTATTACCTAACTTTGTATATAAATCTTCCATGAAATTTGTTTTAGCTTGACTAACTACTTTTTTAGCTTGTTTTCTAGCTTCTCTATATTGATTGTACGCATCTTCATCTTGACACTTAGGCATTTTCCTATACATATCTCTTTTAGTCTTAATTGCTCGTTGGACATCCTCGTTCCACCACCATGTTTCCTTCTTTGTAGGTCCCAAGCCCTTAGATATACCTAATATGTTTGATCCCACCCTCCTTATGCAACTACTCATTTCTAGCCACATTGTATTAGCATCTAAGTCAAGATTCCAAACATTTTCCTTTAGTAGTTTTTCTCTAAACTCTACTTGTTTACTATGTTTTAGGTTCCACCACTTTATTCTAGGGTCGCTAACTCTTTTATTCATATTTTTCTGTTTTGTTAGCTTAATATCAAGTACTACTAACTTATGTTGGGTAGTAAGTACTTCACCAGTGTATTACTTTGCGCCTCTACATAGTTTTCTATCTATTTTTCTTGTTAAAAGAAAATCTATTTGACTCTTGTTATGACCACTAGTAAAAGTAATTATATGCGACTCCCTCTTCCTAAAACTAGTATTTGCTAAGACAAGATCATATGCTGAAGCAAATTCTAAAATTGATTCTCCTTCTTCATTTCTATTACCGTAACCAAAACCTCCATGAACTCTCTCAAACCCATCGTTACTTACCCCGACATGCCCATTTAAATCTCCTCCAATAAAAACCTTTTCATCTAATGGCATACTCGCATAAATCCATCCATATCATCCCAAAACTTGTGTTTGATGCTCTCGCTTAATCCTACTTGTGGTGCATATGCGCTAAGTATGTTAATTTTTTCGTCTCCAATAATTAATTTAACTAGAATCAATCTATCCCCCATTCTTTTAACCTCTACGACCTTATCCTTATAATCATTATCCACCACAATTCCTACTCCATTGCATTTTCTATCTATACCAGTGTACCACAATTTAAACCCCGTGCTTCCTATTTCTCTACTCTTTTCTCCTACCCATTTTGTCTCTTGGAGGCAAGCAATATTGACTCTCCTTCTAATCATGGTATCTACTAGTTCTATTGACTTCCCGTAAGTGTTCCTATGTTCCATGTTCCTAAACGAATTTTTTCTCCCCTTTGTATTTGTTTTTCTTTTCTATTTCTATTTTGCCTAAAAGATCTAGTGTTCGTATCTATGATTTTGTTTTTGTTTTCGTTTTTGTTTTGAACTAGCTTCTTTACCCACACCCGTCCTTTGTGTGGGAACCCTTGCTCATTTTTCTTCACATCCGGCGACGATGTGAAGGGACTAGCTTCTTTACCCACACACGTCCTATGTGTGGGAACCCTTGCTCATTTTTCTTCACACCTGTGCGGCGATGTAAACACACCCTTGCTCATTTTTCACTACATCCGGCTCCGATGCAAGCGCGTCGCTAGGTGGGAACGCCCCAACGTTTATATATGTTTGATCCATTTCATGAAAAGTGACAAAAGTTTTACGCTGGCTGTCAACCTATCGCAACCCTCCTCCTTTATCCGGACTTGGGACCGGCTATGTAGCGCACATAGTGTACAACATAGGTGGAGTTAAGTGGATGAGCTATACGGAAGCGAGAAATCCTTCGTAGTCGAAGTGCAACATGTTTTGTCTGGATTGCATTCTACTGCTCTAATTGCTCTAGAGAGGTAAGGTTTTGTGCTATATTTTATTTGTAATTTATATTCTTTGATCTCTTCATGCCACATTTCTTCTTGTATTTCCTACTATATTTGGTTCAATTGTGTGTATATACGTGTGTATAGATAAAACTACCAAAAGAGTAGGTATAGATGAATAGTACCTATAATTATATATTTTCTACTACTAGGTAGGGTTCTAAAACTATGATTACTTTTTGAGTTAATCTGGCCATTTCACTTAAGTTGGACACACAAGTAGACCTGTACCATCAGAAATTATGAAACTAGTTGACTAATTTAATTGCACAATTATAATAGGAATGTCGTCTACAAGTCGAGACTGGATGTACAACCGTCTTGACAACGAATTCGTTCGAATTGAATTCGCGGCGAGGGTTAAAGAATTCATAGCATTTGCTAAGCAACATTGTCCTACCTACCAAAGTGAAAGGAAGATTAGATGTTCTGCAATTATAAGAAATGTCGACTTGTACCGTACTTGGACGTCGAAACGGTTGAATAGCATATATGTAGGTACGGATTTGTTTCGGGATATCACTGTTGGTACGAACATGGTGAGAATGGAGATGAAGACCCGCAAAACTTCTACCAAGTTGATAACCATACTGATGATGATGAAGGGAGAGGTTTTGATACGACAACTTACCACGCGATGCTACACAACGTGGCAGGTCCAAGTTTCAATTGGGATCACGTGGAAGAATCACCAAACCCCCAAGCACGCCAACTATATGACATGATTGAGGCTAGTAGCGAACAATTGTGGTCGGGGTGCGAAACCATGACAACGTTGTCCGCAATGGCAAGATTACTTGCGATCCAGTCAGAACATCATATATATGAACGAGGATTTAATGAAATCATAAAATTCGTGAAGGATTGTTTGCCAACTGGCAATTCATTGGTTGAAGATTTTTATGCCACTAAAAGACTAATGCGGCGTTTAGGTCTACCTGTTGAGAAAATAGATTGTTGTGAGGACCAATGTAAAATTTATTGGGGAGTGGACTCTGAATTGACATCATGTAAATTGTGCGAGAAATCATGCTACATTGCACAGCGACGAGGTCGTTGATGGAACACCTAAAAACAACCTTGCAAAAAAATGTACTACGTCCCTTTGGGCCCTCGATTGCAATGATTGTATGTGTCTGAGTCAACGGTAAAACATATGCGATGGCATGGAGAACATTCCTCGCCAAAAGATTGCATTCCAAGATGGCCTACCCACCACGTGCGTAGTCGACGATGCAATTCAGGATTTCAACAATCTGGATGATCCAAATGAGACCAGCGTCATTGTTGAAGTCAAGAAGACAATGACTTCATTATCGATAATGGAGATGATTCAGAAGAAGAATCATCAACTTCTAGTCATGAGAGTGAATTTGAAACGGATGACAGTGAGTAATGTATGTCTATGTTATGTCAATGTTTGATCGACGTCACATGAGTTTTCTAAACCTTTCTCACAATTGTTTAAGATTGGTATTTTTTTAGGTTTCATGGCTCGCAGTGATCACCCCCACTTCGAGGGCGCATATTACCTCAGGGCAGTCGAGTGATACCTTTAGGGGGACATTGATAAGTCGATATTTATAGGTATTTAATAGTTTATTTAAGTATATTTAATTATTAAAAGTATTTAAAATATATATTTAATTATATTTTTGGTCATTTTTAGGTAAAACGGAGTGCGCGCTTGAGTTCGTGCTGGAGAAATACTTAAAATGGAGTATTTACTTGCAGTGATCGGATGCCGGACAGTTTGCCTCGAAATACGCGTTGCGCGGTGGGTCGAATAGCGAACTGCGTGTTCCAGCCAATCAAAGCATGCCATGTCAGCGTTCGACCAATCAGAAGATGACATGTCAACACCCCGGCCACGTCATACACCGCATTAATTTCTCAACGTTTAAGCCTTCGTCGATCTGCCTCGAGACCCGTGCCCGCACAAACTTCCAGAATCTCGGTGATAATCGCGTGATTCTCTTCTGCCAGACACATCCACGTGGCGAGCTCATATTGGCCAGACACGTCACTTTGAAGAGGTTCTGCGAATCAAATGCGGACACGTGGCGCAGACTCAGCCACACACAACCGAATGCACAGATTTTCGGCGAATGGCACGGTGACAAATCAGCAATGACAACAGACGGTGGCCAATCAGACGCGTACACGTCAGCGCGACCTAGTTTTTAGCAAATCAGAAGCAGACACATGGCAGAGTCCGATTTTTGATCTAAGAACACCCCTACGATGCTCTTCGACGCACGAGTCACGTACTTAACCCCTAAAATTAGTATCCGAGTACAATTTGGAGTATTTTTATATATTAGGAACCTAGTTATTATTTAGAGAACAATTAATTAGTATTTTTTAGAGATTAATTAGTAGTTTTTAGTATAGATTTTTGAAGATAATGTCCGGCTAATCAATTTCTTGCCTAAATCGAAGGGGAAGCAAGTCGGAATTATGGATTCAAAGCATATTATGTGAGATCTTTTTATTTTATTATTTAATTAATTTAATTTCTCCTATTTCATTGTTGTTGATTCAATGATTATGATTTAGATCTATGGTATGTATGAGGCTTGTACATGCTTTTAGATGGACAATCTATTGTTATTTGGAATATTAGTATCCATGTAATTGTGCTTTTAGACCAATAAAGTAACAAACATTCACCCATTTTTCGTAAAACCCTTTCAGTGTTTGAATATGCAACAATTGAATCTAGGTTAAATCGGTAGCGGTTGTGACCCGATTATTTAGGATTAGTGTTCCCATAGATCTATATTACTGCGGCTAGTCTGTTAAACCTGATTGGCGGATGTATAAGGTTATACATTAATTAGGGAAATAGTTAGTGGCGAACGTCCTGATTATCGAAATTAGTGGAATTAGGAATTTCTCCCGGATGTCTATTTTCTATAGCTAATCTAGGAGAATTTAAATTAATAACTTTTTGGGAAAGATTGAAGACCATAATTGTTATTGAATCTTGATTCTGATTTGTGGAACGGGAGATTTAGGTGTTAATTAATTATTAATTAATTGTTTTAGAAATTAGTTTAGTTATTTTATTTATTTAGTTTAGATAGATTAGTTAGTTAAATTAATATTTATTTTAAAACCCCCGATTTTCCTTTTTTGTTGTTTTAACCTAGGAAAGACAACCAGTCTCTGTGGGATCGACCCTTTGCCACTATTCTACAAAATAGTTGGTTTAGGAAACTTTACTTTATTGATGTGTTCGGCGCGCGTCAACATCGTCCAGTTGTAAGAGGTGCAACACAGACCTTTGGAACTGATATTCCGACTGGGCCTCATGGTCAGGCCACACGAGGGGGTCAAAGAGGTCGTGGCGGTCGAGGTCGTAGGTCGATTCATGCCTTATCAATTCCAACTTTTCGTTCACTCGATCATGAGTTATAGTCAGCGTCACATTCGCCTTCCATACCGTCCACGTCGCCTGTACCATCGACATCGTCATCTAGAACTATACCAAATCGCCCATTGTAGTCACCATCACCGACATCGAGACATGACACTCATGTACCGATGAGGCCTGCGCCTCCAGCCACCGCATCACTAGCAGCATCCTCATCTTATGACTGCAGAGCAGGCTTGCAGGTGATAGGCCCTCCACGGGCACCTCAGAGGATAGGGACCGAGCCCCTCACATGCATAGGATGCTGATCATACTGATTGCCAATAATACGTAAGGTTGTATTTGATTCATATATGTATTTCTAATTATAATTATTAAATACGTTTTTAAGATGTTATGCATTTTAATGAAACACAGGGAGTTGCATCCTTCTCATTCTTGTGCATGGAGGATGACAAAATTGTTCAAGAGATGGATGATTCCAGAAAGGTATTGTTGGAAGTCAGTACTAAATCATCATAAAGACTACTACTGGCGCCAATGGAAGGTACGCAGGACTAATAAATGTCTTAGGATTTATACTAGTTTTTCAATGTCTCGTAACAATTGCGCTCGCCATTTTATAAGTATATTTTAGATGGGATGACGCAATTCACGAGGATCTCATTCGTGCGGCGTACAACACGCATGCAGGCACAAGGTACACCGCATTGATGCACAAGTTAAAGAAGAATTGTGTTTAGCCAAACATTGTTACAGATGAGGCGTGGAGGAGATACTTGGAGTACTGGGACAGCGAGGACTTTCTTGCCAGGTCTAGGCAAGCGTCTAGGAATAGGAACACTGAGGTCGAAGGACCTGGGACTCGACCCTCGAAGCACGGTGGTGGCTCGGTGTCTTTTGTGACTACCAATGAAAGATTGGTAAGCGTTTTTTACACTTTTGTTTATTTTTTCATTTCTACACTTGTTCACTATGCTTGTGCATGCTTTTAATTTTATTTTTATTTAAAAAATTTCTTACACATTGATGCTAGTTTAACGCATGCATGCATTGTACAAATTTCATTCACTTCAATCAATTTCACTTCTATGCAATTGATTTGTGTTTGGTGAATATAAGTGCGCCGACCTACTACTAATTGACATATTTTACATTTTCATAATTTTTGTATGTAGACTAATACATCCGAGACGCCACCTACCGTGAATGAAGTGTATTTGCATCACCACACCGTAAATCACGACGGGGTGACATTCATCGATACTAGATCAGAGCGGTTCTATATAAGTATAGAAGTGAAATTTGAAATAGTACTAAGTTTACTTTAAAGCATATCATTTGAGTTATTTATTGTTGATCCATGCAGGCTAAGCTCCGGAGGAGACGTCTGGAGCTGACCCAGGCTACACCGGACCAGCCGATGGATGATGAGGCGATGTACTTCAATGTAGCGGGTGAGTGTCCTAAAGGACGTGTCTACGGTCTCGGCTCTTTAGGGAGAAAGAAGGGAAGATATGCAGATCCTGGTGCTAGCACATCCCAGATGCCGGAGATGGTGCACGTTCAGAGTTCGATAGTGTTGTCGAGCAATTACGACAGGTTGTGGCGTTTATGTAGAGGCAATTCGAGATGACCATGGATGGAGCAAGCCTATCTCAGCCACAGCCACCACCGCCTCATGAGCAACAACAATCGCCGCAAATAGATCCCGCCTATCCACCATAGCAACAGGACAATGTTGAGCTAGAGATGCAAGATTGTCTTACGAGAGATAAGCAGCTTGGTGATATTTAGGTATTTTTCTTGTTGTTTGTGTAACTTTTGAGATTATAATTTTGCTTTTGTAGATAACTTTTGTACTTATTTACATAACTTTTTGATTGATAGTTCTTTTTGTGCATATTTAGAGGATTGGAAGTTTTTTGTTGGTGGTTGTTGAACAATAGGATTGGTGGTTTTTGTGAATACTTAGAAATTTGGAACATTTATTATACTTGACAAGCTTTCGTGGATATATAAATCTTTTTCAATATCGAATTGTACATTTTTTCCCTCATTTGAATCTTTGTTGTTAATATATATTTTGATGAATGTATGTCAAATTCTGCTTTTTTGGGGGATGTTAACACCCCCAATGAGTTGTTGGAGGCGGTGCAGGCGATGGAGCAGGTTCTATGGTTATATTTTCAGGTTTAGAGGTTATAGAGAACCAATTGGATTGGTCTTAGATGTGAAAACTAAACAAAGCGTACAAACGGAATTGAGACGGATTAGCAACTAAATTCAGAGATTATGTTGCTATTCCGTCTCTAATTACCGAGGAAATAGTCGCGCCAAAACTGGGTAAGACTAAACTTTGATACGAAATAGAAACGGATCATAGACGAAATACTTGAATTCCATCTCTGATCCGTTGCCAATCAGAGACGGATCAGAAACGGAATTCAAGCATTCCGTCTTTGATCCGTCTCTAATTAGAAACGGATCAGAGACGGAATGCTTGAATTCCATTTCTGATCCATTTTTGATTAGCAACGGGTCAGAGACTGAGTGCAATTACAATTGTACCCTTACGAAGAAATTTCATTTATGTCCCGTCTCTATTCCGTTTCTAAGTCTGAATCGAATCCGTCTCTAATCTGTCTCTAATCAAAGACGGAAACACATTTCCGTAGCTGATTAAATTAGCGACGACAATTTTAGAGACGAAATAGATTCCATCTCTGTTCCATTGAAGAATTGAATTAGAGACGGAATTTATGCTAATTTGCAACTAAAATTTCCATTTCTGATTGGTTGTTTTATTGTAGCGTGTTATAATGGCTAAAATAAGGCATATTTAAGTGAATCAGACAATAAGAGACAACATTTCCTCATAGTCGATTCCTTCTTGTTGAGTTTATCATTTCACACTAATTGCATCTTATACCGCTCTACGAAACCATTAGTGTTGCGTTCAACTTTTATAACCCATTTTGTCCCGATAGTCTTACGCCCTGGTGGTAAATTAACCAAGTTCCATATATGGTTAGCTTTCATAAATTCTAATTCTTCATTTAATGCCGTAATCCATTCTTTCCTATTAGAGGAACATAATGCTTCTTTAATAGTTTTAGGATCAGAGTCATGATGTAGAGTAATCATTAAAACCTCCCCTCAATCGCAAATCCACTGCGCGAAATATGTCCCTTTGCACTGCGCCTAAACTATTCTTCATAAGTATTTTCATCAAGATTTGTTGACTCAACTTTTGGCATTGCACTCTCATTTTCCCTCATATTTTGTGGTACTGCATCCTCCATAGTTATTATTTTGAGTGTTGTCAATTTGATATTCATTTTCATATATTTCAATGCCTTTTGTCACTTGACCTTAACTCGAAAAATCTTCCTCTAAAAAATTGTATATCAAGATTCTATTTATGTGATCCCTTATTGGCATGATCACCTAGAAATACATATCCTTTAGAAGTAGAAGAATATCTTATGAAGATACATTTCTTGCCTTGAGGTCCTAACTCACATTTTATGAAGCATCATGTATGTAAGCGGCATACCCCATAAATGCAAATAACTTAAATTTGGTTTGTTTCCTATCCATAACTCATATGGGGTAGTTGGCACGGACTTTGACAAAACATGATTAAAGATGTAGGCAGTAGTTAATAATGCATCTCCCTAAAAGGAAATTGAAAGATTCGCTTATGCCATCATTAATCATACCATTTCTAGCAATGTCCAATTTCTTCATTCTGCAATACCATTTTGTTGTGGAGTACGAAGAGTAGTCGATTGCCTAGTAATGCCATTTTCATCACATAGCTCTTTGGATTGTTCTGATAAGTATTCGCTTCCTCAGTTAGTTCTTAAAGATTTTATCTTTCTATCTAACTAATTCTCTACCTCAGATATATAAATTCCGACGTTAATCAGATGGTTCAAACTTGTGTGAGATTAGATAGACATGACCATAACGCGTACAATCAACTATAAATGTGATGAAATAATGTGCTCCATATCTAGCCCTTACATTCATTGGACCGCATATATTAGAATAGATTAACTATAAAGGCTCAGATGTTCATTTGGCTTTACCAAATGGTTTTCTTGTTGCCTTTCTAGTGAGACAGCTTTCACTAGTAGAAAAGGTCGCTTTAGCGAGTGAACCTAAAAGGCTCTCTTTAGCTAGTCGTGCTAACGTTTCTTGTCTAATATGACCTAATCTAGTATGCCATTTGATAGAATCAATATCAAAATTTGATGAAAGATAACACAAAGAATCATTATCATCATTTATGCTAGAATAGTCAATATCTATTATTAATAAACCATTTTGTACATAACTAAAACCAATATGAGTATTATCTAAATACAACTTCACACCATTGTTTGCAAGCATAAATGTAAATCCTAAGTCCGTTAAGCTGAGCACTGAAATCAAGTTATGTCGAATCCTTGGAACGTATGATATATCATGGAGGTATAAAATCCATCTCGTTCGCAAATCTAGATGATATGTGCCTATGCTAAGAACATCTGCACTCAATTGATCTCCCATGAAAACTTTGTGACTCCCAATAAGAATTCGATGAAACTCAACATATCCTACTCGACTTCTCGCTTTATGGTCGCTTGTTCTTGAATCTATAACCCACAATTGAGGAGAATGAACAACTAAAACTTGACTTGTAACTAAACAGTTAGAAGTTAAAAGTTGAGATGCATATACTGTCTTCAACTTGGTACATTAATGAGCAAAGTGTCCCCGCTTTTTGCAATTATAGTAAGTGACTTAGGATTTGTTATGTATTCCACCTCTTTTGCCTCTTTTTTACTTCCTAAATTTGCCCTTTTTATATGAGAAAAATTAGAATCATTAGTTTTCCTTTTGCGATTCTTAAATCGACCATGAGAACTTGACTTTGCAACATAAGCCGAACCATCTGTCTCGAGAGACTCAAGACGTTTAGCCTCCAGTTTTCAATAACGTGAAATGTCCTCAAATGCCCGGACATTTTCATTGTGAGTCATGTTTTGTTTCATTTGATCCCATGAAGATGGAAACGATCTCAAGACCGCTTGAATATGTTATTTATCGGTTAAATGATGTCCGGCTGCTCCAGGCTTTCAAATCATCACTGACATCAGTCTTATATGTTGCTTCATATAGTGATTAGTTTTCTTCTGATATGAATCAAATTTCATTATCAGTCCTCGGTAAAAGAAGTAATACCAAAGCAACATTTTTTTGCTTCCCACAAATCTTTGGCAGAGGATTATTGCTCAAACTTGTTGATCAAGTCATTGTGCATGCAACTGAGCATCGTGAAATAAGCACAACGAACTTTATCAAGCCACTTCTTATAGACTTATTGATCACGTCTATGTTAAGCTGTATTTCCTTCCTCAGGAGCAACCATTTTTTGGTCAATGGTAGAGAGAACATCTTGCTCATTCAAGAGATATTGGATCTTACGATGCCAAATATCATAATTTTCGCCATCAAGTTTTTCTCCTTTATTTAAGTCTGCTACAATATTCTTAACATCCATTCTTGAAAAATAAATTTTTGATTTAGTATAAGAATTAATGAATGGCACTACACAATTTATACATGCTGCAAAAATTAAAATAATAGGTAAAAAATAAAAAAGGCGTGTGATCGAAGATTTGTTAAACTTTAATAATCACATGCACACAAGATAAAAATTCTAACTATTATTTAATTAATGTGCTATACATTTCAATATTGGTTGCACCACATTTTGGACAACTCCTACTCGAAATATGCATAATAAAATATAACTATATAATCAATATTCATATTTAAATTTTATTTGTTGCCAAAACAAGCAATTCATATATGTACTAATGTACGCATGTATATATTGAATGCAAATATATATACACTTGCGTATATACAAAAAATAGAACTGTTAAAAAAATTCTCGAGACTTTAAAAAAAAAAGTTACTCTAAACTTTTTAATAATGAATAGGTGTTATATTGGACTCAATGTATCAATGTACTTTTAGATTAACCAATCTTAAATGATCAATCTATGCTAATAATGGCGAAATCCACTTAAACAAAAAAATATGTATCGATTTTACAATTTTCATGAAATAACTACAATGAGATAAACATCAAGTCCTACATAATCCAATTTAATCTATAAATATTGAATTTGAACAAATCTGGAGTCAAATTATGAAGCCATAAAAAATAGCACCAAAGAAAAGACTTGTAAACGAAATTTGCGTTTTCGGATTTGTGTTGATTTACATACATATTCAAATCTCAGAACCTTGTAAACCAAGACATCTATAACTTTAGATTTCTATTTCATAAGAGAAAAATGAGACAAATACGAAAGCATTGCATGATGCTCTGATACCAATTGTTACTTGTATGACATGATTAAAAACTAATTAATAGACATACATATACATAATGAAATAATTAAATATAAATGTTACCTCGCATCACGATGAATTAAGTGTTTTCCCTATCGTCGTTGGAGTTCCTACGGGAGTGATTGCACTACCACTATGGAGCATGGTCTGTATCCATTGCCTAGAACCGAAAGACGAAGAAAGAACACGCATCAATATTCTCTTGAAACTCAATCAATTTTCTCTCTCTATAGATGTTTATAGAAACCCAAAATGTATGAATCTAAGGTTGCAACTTTTGGTAGGACGTGTCCCTACACGTACTAAAGGAAAGAGTGTAACTCTTCATATGAAGTGAATCTTCATACACTTGACTTCATACATGTACCAAAAACTCTATCAACATTGTTATCTATATCTCAGTTACAACAACACTCATCACCTGTTGTAACAACATTTGTTTATTTTAGCAATTAAAGACTTGTTATTTTTATTGGATAAATAGAGGATTGATGTAGTTAATGACTAACTAAAACACATACATAAATGTGATTTGAATATATAATTAATAATTTCCTTAATATGTGTGTTTGAGAAAAATGACTTACACTATTTATCGAACATATTTTTGTATAAGAGGTCAGGGGTTATAAGGTTCAAAGGGGGGCAAGTTGATTTATTTCTAGTCGATAAAAAATAGCACTATTGATATGTAAGAATCACCAATGTTTATGTAAGGTTTAGGTCTATGCCTGAAGTCTTTGCTAGTGCATGAGCATTTTGGTCGCCTTGTCCAATTCAGACTAATTATTCTAATTAAGCAGCACGAGACATTCATTTAAAAGTATTATACACAAAAAGTCACACTGGATATATATATATATCTCCCTTAATCACACTTGATTAAATATGATTTTATAAAGAAGTACGTAAATGATTAGCTTTCATCAACTGGAATCGAGACTTTTTGAGTTAAAACCCCACACCTATGAGTTAAAAAATGGTTAAGTTTGGGAGAGTATAGGTGTTGTCGGAGATCAACGGACTCGCGCATGCATGCGCGTCGCAGCCGGAGAAGCTTATATCTCGAGGGACCTGGGAGAAAAAACTTCTTCGATCATAACACTTTTGGTATAAAGTGGAGTGTTGCGATGTGTGGACCAAAAGTTAGTCCCACATCAATCAAGTATAACTTCATAAAGAAGTACATAAGTGTTGATCTCACTTCAATTAGCACTGACGCCTTTTGAGATAAAACCTCATACCAAGAGTTGAAGATGATGAAGTTGGAGACAATATTGGTGCTGGTGGAGATCCGCAGCCTCGTGTACGCATGTGCGATGGAACTAGAAGAGTTTAACATGGTATCAAATCCGATAGCTCAGTTGGGACCTATTGAAAAACAATCCTTATATTTTGGTTCAAGTGGAATGTTTAGATGTGTAGACCGAAATAAAAGTCCTACATCGATTAAGAAAATTTCATAATGAAGTATATAAGTGATGATCTCCCCTTAACTAGCACAAATGTCTTTTGAGTTAAAACCTCATACATAAGAGTTTTAGTGGTTAAGTTGGGATAATATTAGTGTTGGATGAGATCAACGAGCTTGCACACGTGTATGCAGCGCCACGTCTTATTGGAGCAAATTAAAATTTAATGACCCCAAATCACCTAAATATGGTCATCAATTGATAAATGAAACAATTCTCATATGAGCATAAATTTATATTACTACCCCTCATGGCAAGAGTTAGGGATGCAAATGGGGAGAGTAGGAGATGGTGTGAAATTTGAGAATTTCATATAATTAATTAGGTGATTAATTAAGTACTTTCAAGTTTTAATTGGAATTTAAGTATCCGATGTGGGACCCACACATTACAGACTAAAGATAGTAAGGTAAAATATATTTTTTTGATGATGAATGCCTAGAGTGTGTATTATATGGTATGTGGTCGCGAAGTCGGGGTGTATTGAGGTATATCTTCAATTTGTCATAATCGGGTTGTATATATGTGTCTGAAGGGCACAAGTATAATAAAAATCATTGGTTGCTCGAAAACTAGAAACCAATTGTTAAGTATTGATGCGCGCCGAACACGTCAATAAAATAATACATAAACCAATTATTTGCAGAATAGTGGCAAATGGTCGATCCCATAGAGATTGGTAGTTTTTTAAAGGTCGAAAACAACAAAAAGGAAAATCGAGGGTTTTGAGAGAATGAACAAATCCACTAATCTAAATAACAATAAAATGAATAAAGCAATGGAAACTATTTTAAAATCAATTAATAAAAAATACCTCGGTCAAGACATACAAGATCAAATCGATTAAAAGATTGGATTTGGTCATTAATTTATATAAAATATGTAAATCAAAAATATCATAGTGTAGCAATAGACCCGATAATGTATACAGTTCCTCGGACTCGATAGATAAGTTAAGACAATGACTTCTTCCCTAGCCAATCGTATAACCCTATATTCAAACGCATTTGGTTTAACACGATGACCGCAATAGATTTCGTGAAGGCATTACACCTAGACAACCGAATCACTAGTGCGTCCAATTTAGCTTAAATTCCTTAGGTACTTGACCAGTCCCAAAAGGGGTGAACTAATTGGTCGAGCCAATTGCCACTAGGGTGGTCATATTGCATAAGGACAGATGCTTACGACCCACTCACAAAAGAATCAGAATTTAAACTTGAATTTAACTCTAATTATTCAAACAATACCAAATAAAAATAAAATATCAATGAGAAGCAATAAAATTAAAATGAATAAATCTCACATATACATAGATGAACACAGTCAAATCTCTCTCGCATTCTTGCGTAGGCCATAAGTTTAGTCTCTCATGAAAGAACATAAAAACAAAAAAGTAGAATAGAAGTGGAGAGGAAGGGAGAGAGAATAAAATAGAAGAATAATAGAATCCCTTCTAATATAGAAGTCAAACTCCTCTAATTCATCCCTAAAGTCCTAATTATGAAAAACTACTAAAATTGGTTTCTAGAGGTGAGAGAAATTGAAATTGGTGGTTTGGTTCGTGACAAGTGTGCTGAGGTAGATCTAATGGCTGTTGTGCTTGATTTAAGGGGTCAAACACGGGTCGTGCACCGATTTTAGGAGCTGTTGTGAACCACTGACGTGGCAGAACATGATTGGAAGATGTAGCTACTGTGAAGACACTGACCAAATGAAATGCTGCCATGTGGCGCTAGCTGGAGGAGAGGAGAAGAACGAGTGCTTGAGTGCGAATCTAGTAGAACCTAACAACATGCATCTCAAGTAAATCCGAAGGTTGCTGGCAAAAAGAAGGAACTCGCTGGAGAGTCGACGAAGACTTGGGAGAGTGTGCTGGCGCGTATCTTAGGGTACAATCAATGATAGTTGGATGGAGTAAAGGCTCAAGGAGAATCGGTGAATTCATGGGACACATCAACCGCAAGATCTCGAGGAGAAATAGATGACAGCTGTTTTGAGTGACTCATGTGTGTTACTTTCCTACATCATTTGGTCTATGGTCACCTATTAACAAATTGTGCAAAGCATGTCTCGAAGCAGGTCTTTTGGTAGTTGTTCCACTGCATGTAAATACACTACTTTAAGTAGTTTTTCGCCCCAAATTCAACCGTGCACTCCGTTAACTTTGAAAATAACAAATAAATATAATTAGACTAATAATTTGGAGACTTAACAATAAAAACATATATAAATAACCTATATATAATTACATAATTGATGACTCACCAAATACTTCCAAACTTAAGACTTTGCATGTCCCGAGCAAAAGTGTAAATGACAAAACACAAATAAACTAGATTCCTAATATAGTTATGCACTGACTCAACTAACCCTATACCCGACTCAAATTCATGGAGTTCCTTTGGTTTACATAGTCGCCAAGTTAACTAGCCACTCAAGAAATTTCGAAGTTATGATATGTCGAGAACCGCAACCCAGACACAATTAAAATCACACTTTAAAGACATGGACTCACTCAAGACAAAGGCCATCAACTAGTCATGAGTTTTCTTGGTCTATACATTCAAGCACACAAGTTTACAATCTCACTTAATCTAGTTATAAGCACTCGAGCTAATTTTTTATTTGAGGAGTTTTCATAGAGTTTTGCCTTTATTCATTATGTATATATTCTCAATTTCTTCTCCATATTTTTTCAAGTAATACGGCCCCTACTTCATTTCATGTGGAAACTGCTTTTCTCACTTTTTCCCACCACAAGATTCCCTGCTCTATTTCCTGTGGAAACCTCTGGGACGCTCTGTGTTTTGTTTTAAGAAAACTCATGTTAGCCTTACTCACTTTCACTATGATTAAGCAAATTCTCCAATGTGGGTTAAAATATTATCACTTGCACAATTTTGACCGTTTGCCTTTTTGCTATTTAGCACAAGGCTTAACCCTCATACTAAGTTCCTAATCATGAAATCATAAAAACGCTGAGCTACGGGCTCAAGTGAGTGTTTCTCTTAGTTTTTTTTAAGTTTCAAGTCAAAAAGGCAGCCATAGTGTACTCATCCACAACCGAAGACATGAAACAAAATCTTGGGTGACTCTAAACAATATAAAAATGAAAACTATACTAAATACATGCATGAAAGTGTATCAACTCCTAATGACATGAGAAAAAGAAGTATGAAGGGAAAAGAAATAAAAAAATGAGGGATACTAAACACCACCATTAGCATCTGTTACTCACATATAACTGAAAAATTTAGACGATCTTACTTGTGGTCTTTCGCAAAGAAATTCATCCAACTCAATCCACAAATCTTTAAACACCCCCAAATTTATTCCAAACCTTATCCTTAAGGTTCAAAACAAGTCAAGGAATCCATGCAACAGAAGAAAATGAATAGAGGTGAAAAATAATATGGATAAATAAATAAGAAGATGATACAAATGCATGCATAATAAAAGTCTCCAAAAACTAGTAAATGCACAAAGTCTCTCATGTCTAGGTGACTAAGGAAACTATGAAATAAAATCATCATAATAAGAGCAAGAACTAATAAGCGTAGGAGTTAACTTAAATAATTCCTACCAAATCTTGCGAGCTCGAAGTATTTCAACTAAGGGTAAAATCAACGAGATGATGGAATGAAATCTAGGGTTTTGGATATACTCAAAGACTTGCCAATAATGTTGTGACTTAAGTTGGATATGTCCCAACCAAGTCTCAAAATGCCTAAAATGCTATTAATATGTTAATTCCAAAAAAATGCTCAAATTACTGCGAAAATGTAATCCATAGTCAATCCTAGCAAAACTCAGGGGTGCTCTAGTGCCTCTGATGCTCATCAAACATAACACCTGCAAAAAACCACAAGAAAACAAGTTAGGGCTTTATTAAACATAAAAAACACTAGAACTAAACTAAAACTGAAATAAATGCAAGAAGTAAAAGAAATAAAAACAAAGAATGGTGCCCTCTCCTTTCGAGATATCAACAACGAATGGTGCATCTATAGCTTTGGGCAATGCAACATGCATGCTCTCCTTCAAACTTGGAAGCTCATTCGAAACTTCTAACACAAAAGATTCTTGTTGCATCATGATCATCCAACACAAAGGTGTCGGTAGTGTAGAAAATCTATGAACATTCCTTTCTATCCCCTTATAAGTTTTAACAAGTATGCATGGGACGGTGGGTGGTTTTACCAACACCAAAGGTTGGTCTTCCTCGCTCTTTATCTACGGCTCCTCGGGCCTTTTCGAAATGACTCCAATTTCTTTCTCAGCTTCATCATCTTTATTCTGTGTAATGATAATGCCCGGCTTATGGGAAGAAACTTCTAATGTTTCCTCTGGTTTGCTCAAATACTCGTCCACAATTGAGAACTCATCAAACTCAACACTCTTTAATGTAACAACATTCACGGTCTCCTCTGAGTCAAAAGTTGATTGCGATGACAACTCATTCTCATCCATCAAATGTTTAAGTATAGTAGTAACTTGTGTTTTTAAGTTTTACAACTTTGGGTTTATATGTTGCATATCCTCCTGCAAGGGTTGTTGAGTAGTGCTTTGAGAAAGCTAGTCGAAGATCATATCTCTCTCAATGTCTGTAATGGTTATCCGTTCATGTTGAGGAATCTGTGGACTTCGCCTAGACATATAGAAGTCGGGTTGTGGCAATGCATAGTTGGAACCATGATGATTCCTATAGTTCTGATAGTGAGGAGAAGCATACATGGGATGAAAGTACTACCCATAATGTCCATAAACCCCGCCCTATTACATAAAATATTGTGAGTTAGAAAATCAATGTCCATTACTTGACATACCTACCCCATTCACATCATAATAGTATGAGTCTTCGAATCGACCATAATTATGGAAGTAGGAGGCCATTGTGGAATTGCCTGTAAAAGTGCTAAAACAAGGGACTAGATACACGATAAAATAAAATAAATAAAATAAAATAAAAATCAAAGAAAGAAAAACCAATCCTCAGCAAGGCGCTAAAAATTGACGCGAGCTGAAATCGTCAATAAAATAATACATAAACCAATTATTTGCAGAATAGAGGCAAAGAGTCGATCCCACATAGATTGGTAATCTTCTAAGGTCAAAAACAACAAAAAAGGGTAATCGAGGGTTTTGAGAGAATAAACAAATTAACTAATCTAAATAACAATAAAATAAATAAAGCAATGGAAATTGTTTTAAAATCAATTAATAAAAAACACCTAGGTCAAGGCATACAAGATCAGTTCGATTAAAAGATTAGATTTGGCCATCAATTTACGTAAAATATGCAAATCAAAAGTATCTTAATGTAGCTATAGACCCGATAGCTTACACATTTCCTTGTGCTTCCTAATCTCGACAGCCAAGGTACGATAATGACTACTTCCCTAGCCAATTGTATAACCTTATACTCAAGCACATTGGGTAACAAAATAACTGCAATAGATTTCGTGAAGGCACTACATCTAGACAACCAAATCACCAGTATGTCCAATTTAGCTTAGATTTCTAAAGTACTTAACCGGTCCCAAAAAGGGCGAATCAATTGGTAGAGTCAATTGTTACTAGTGTGGTCTTATTGCTTAAGGTCAGATGCTCGTGACTTACTTGCAAAAGAATCAGAGTTTATATATGAATTTAACTTTAATTATTTAAACAATACCAAAGAAAGTAAAATACCAATGAGGAGCAATAACATTAAAATAAACAAATCTCACAAATCTATAGATGAACACAGTCAAACCTCCATCGCAGTCTTGCCTAGGTCATGAGTTTAGTCTCTCATGAAAGAACACCTCTAATTCATCCCAAAATTAGAATAGAAGTGGAGAGGAAGAGAGAGAGAGAGTCGAATAGAATCCTCAATAACATAGAAGTCAAACACCTCTAATTCATCCATAAAGTCCTAATTAGAGAAAACTACTAAAATTGGTCTTTTAAGGTGAGAGAAATCGAAATTGGTGGTTTGATTCGAGACACGTGCACCGAGGCATATCCTATGGCTGATGTGCTTGATTTCAGGGGTTAAACACATGTCATGCACCAATTGGGGGAGCTGCTGTGAACCGTTGATATGGCAGAACATGATTGGAAGATGCAGCTGCTGTGACGACATTGGTCGAATGAGATGCTGCCACGTGGTGCTAGTTGGAGGAGATTAGTAGAACGAGTGCTCGAGCATCAATCTGGGAGAACTCAACAATATGCATCCTGAGGAAATTCAAAATATGCTGGCGAGAAGAAGGAACATGCTGGAGATTGGTTGAAGACTTGGGAGAGTGTGCTGATGCGTATCCTGAGGTATGATCAACGGCAGCTGGATGGAGAAAACGCTCAAAGAGAATCGACGAATTCATATAAGACATCAACCGCATAGATCTCGAGAATAAATAGACGGCTGTTGTTGTGAGTGGCTCCTGTGTGTTACTCTCCTGCGTCATTTGGCCTGCTATCACCTATTAACAAACTGTGCAATGCGTGTCTCGAAGCAGATCTTCTAGTAGCTATTCCACTGCATGTAAATACACTACTTTAAGTAGTTTTTCACCTTGGATTCAACCGCACACTCCGCTAACCCTAAAAATAACAAATAAATATAATTAGACTAATATTTATGAGACTTAACAATAAAGAAATAAATAACATATATATAATTACATAATTAACGACTCATCAAGAATCACACGAAGATTTAGCCCTGATTTACATGAGATTTAGGATTAGTAGCAGTGCAAAATGAAGTTGATGCGAGACTTTGCTTCGAGTTTCCTGTTAGTTGGCGCGGGTGGAGGTTGAGATTGGCTTCAAACTACTGCAACTTTGGCAAGTATGGCAAGAAAATTGGTTCGTATCAATATGTCATGACAAAATTATGATTTTTGGGGTTTTGGTGTAACAAAAACTAGTGTTAAGGTCATTTTATGGAGTTGGACTATTTTGTCAAAAACTTGGCTCAATTTGGTGAAGAATTGGATCCAAAACAAGCACCGAAAGTTAAAAAACGTTAAAATAGGAATTTCAAAAATTAATAAATAAAAAGAAATTAAGTTGTTGACAAACAACTTAGGGTATATATATAGAAGAGGACAAATGAAAGGAAGTTTCATTTGGAATTGAACAGAACGTTACTTCGTTTATTCCTTAACCCTCTCGACTCAGTATTTCACTCCGCAATCTCTCGACGTCTAATTTTTGCTCAGTTTCGTTCTACAAAATAGTAGAGCGTCGCGACATGGTTAGTTCGACCTAATTTTTACAGTAGAAACAAGGTATTCGACCCGCAATTTGGTGAATTATCAATTTAGGTCATTTTTCTAAATTCAATTTAAATTCTCGCGGTTTCTTTATTTCTTTTACAGGGTTTTGATAGAAATTGGTAGGGATTGTTGAGAATTCATAAATTAGATTGATTTGCACCAATTTAAAATAAATCCCTTGACGTGGGTTAGGGCTTTGATGAATTAAACTAACGCAATTTAGTTGATAGCTATTTTGGAGATGTTTTAATCGTTGATATTGATTTACATTGGGTTTTTAGATGAATTGATTATTGATTTTGATCCAATTTGACTCCACAGCCTGTGGAAATATTTTGATGTTGGTATTGAGTGGTTTTGTGTTGTTTTTTGTCGAGTTTTGAGGATTTAATTGTGAAAAAATTAACTTGAAAATTTTTTCAGTTCAAAATAAATAAAGTTTTTCTAGTTGACAGGTCGTATTGGAAAATTCATAACTTTTTAATCAGTGATCCAATTTGAGTTTTCTTAGAATCTATGGAAAGTAAGACATAAGTACTACAAGTTCCTTTTAGGTCATCATGACAAATAATGAGTTTTCAAAGTTAAAAAGTTACCCAAGTTGGCTAGTTGAAAGCCTATTAAAATATTTATATAAATTAGTATTTTTTGGAAATTGTTCCCAAGTATTCATTGGTAGCAGTTTTCATTGGGTTTTGTGATTTGGTTTCACTTGAAGCTTGACCCATAATATAATTGGGTATGCAAAGAAGCTAATGGAAGCATTTTCAAGGTGATTCGATGCTATGAGACCCCGATAATTAAGCTCAAAGTTGGTTGGTTAAAAGTAAACCCTATAATGGTCTTTACTATTTATGAAATTTATAATTGTACCAGCACTTTTGTTTAGTCTGCTTTGCATTTCGCATCATTCTTGATCATGCTTACATAACATCCTAATAGAGTTTCCACTGCTTCGATCGTAAGAGTGTGAGGTGCTCCACTCCATACTAGATGTACTACAAGTGTCTAAGGCAAGTAATGTCGACTCCGAGTAGTATGCATTGAACTCATAGGACTATTCTAGGTTCATCGTGAGTAGGCCCACTTGTTATTAGCCTATAACAGGAAATGAGGGATCCACCTCTTTATATAAATCTTGTTGTTATTTGGAAATGCAATTACGTGTCTCCATGCATTCAGACTAACATTTGCACGAGTACATAACAATGTAGAAGTTTACTTACCAGACATCTTCAATTTGTTTTTGATGATTTCAGGTTCTCTTGGAAGACAAAGAAGAATGGACAAGACTTGTAAACTTTTGGTGAATATGATAAGTTGGTGTTTATAGATATTTAGTAGTCTATTTTAATGTATTTAATATAAAAGTCTCTAAAATATATATTTAATTATATTTATTAGTTGCTTTCAGGTGAAACGGAGTGCACGATTGAATCCAATGCAGAAAAATACTCAAAATAGAATATTTACATGCAGTGATCAGATGTCAGATGATTTGCTTAAGTTATGTCTGAGCAGCGGGCAGAATAGGAGATAGGAGACTAAGTACCGCCTGCCGCGTGGCAACTTACCATTAGCCAGATTAGGATGCGTGTCGCCTCCCAGTTAGCAAAGAGCGTCATCAGCAGCCTGCTCGCCTAATCCGCTACTGCCACGCCAGCAACCATGAGCTTTCTCTACCTATCAGAACGTGACACATCACACAACATCCCAACAAATCTCTCCTCGTTCAGCTGCCTTTGATCATGCCTTAGGATTTGTGACCTTGCGGTCTCCCACAACTTCGCGCTAACTCGTGGGATTCTCTCAACCAAACTGCATGCCACGCGTCGCCTCTCCATTGGCTCTCCTGCACTCAACCACATCACACACACTTTCTTTGCCAATCAGACGACGACACACATTAGCAGCTACAGCAGACCAGAACGTCAATGCAGTTTTATCCTCCAACCAGCTCGCGACACATCATCACAGTCAGCAAACTTGACCTATCCGCGAGCGACGCATGTCCTAACTTCCAAATTAAACGCTTAGCAGCCCCTGGATCCTCCTCAACGCACGTGTTACTTTACCAAGCCCAAAACTAATTTCTCCCACCTCCCGAGACCAATTTTTAGTAATTTTATATATTAGGAACTTATGTATCATTATGAAGATCGACTTTTATTATTTTTGGAAGCCATAGGCTCTCGACACAATGTTCAGCTAATCAAATCCTTGCCTAGGTCAGAGGGGAAACAAGTCAGGATTCTGGATTCATGGCATAACTTGTGAGATCTATTATTTTATTATTTAATTTAATTTAGTCTCTCCTATTTCATTGTTGTTGATTTTAATGAATATGGTTTAGATCTAGGGTATGTATATGGCCAGTGCATGCTTTTAGGTAGATAATCTATAGTTAATTGGACCAATTGTATCCGTAATTGTACTTTTGGACAGATAAAGTGACGAATATTCACCTGTTTGCCGTAAAAATCTTTCAGTTCTTGAGTGTGCAACAATAGAATCTATGTTAAACTAGAAACGAATGTGATTTGGTTATTTAGAATTAGTATTCTCACGGATCCTTATTATTGTGATTAGTGTGTTAAACCTGATTGGCGGATATCTAGAGTTATGCATTAATTATGGAAGTAGTTAGTGGCGGATGTCCTGACTATCGAGATTAGGGGAATTAGGAATTTCTGTTAGATGTCAATTTTCTATAGGTAATCTAAGAGAATTTAAATTAATAATTTTAGGGAAAGATTAAGGACCATAATATGTCATTGAATCTTAATTCTGATTTGCGAAACTGTAGACTTAGGTGTTTTCTTGAGACCCGTAAAAGTTATTTTCATTATTTTATTTATTTAGTTTATTTAGATTAGTTAGTTAAATAATATTTATTTAAACCCATGATTTTTTTCTATTTTTTTTTTTAACCTTAGAAAGACTACCAATATCTGTGAGATCGACCTCTTTGTCACTATTCTACAAAATATTTGGTTTAGGAACTTTACTTTATTGACGCATTCATCGCGTGTCAATTTTTTGCACCATTGCCGGGGATTGATTTCTTTCTTTGGTGTTTTATTTATTTGTTCGTTTTATTATTATTATTATTATTATTATTATTATTATTATTATTATTATTATTATTATTATTATTATTATTATTATTATTATTATTATTATTATTATTATTATTATTATTATTATTATTATTATTATTATTATTATTATTATTATTATTATTTATTTTAATAAATTGGAGCACCTCGTGAGTTTCTTTAGGTTTGACGATGGATTATATTTTTTAGCATAACTTGAGCATTTTTTTTTTTTTGGAATTAACATATTATTAGGATTTTAGGTGTTTTGGGACTTAGTTGGGACACATCCAACTTAAGTCGCCGCATTAGCGGTGGGTCTTTGAGTAGATTCAAAACCCTATACTTCATTCCATCATCTCGTTGATCTCACCCTTAGTTGACAGACTTCGGGCTATCAAGACTTGATAGGAATTATTCGAGTTAACTCCTATGTTTACTAGTTCTTGCTCTTGTTATGATTGTTCTTTCATAGTTTCCTTAGTCATCTAGATATGAGAGATTTCGTGCGTTCGCTGATTTTTAGATACTTTCAGTTATGCATGCATTTATATCATCTTCTTCTTCTTTATCCATGTTCTTCTTCAGCACTATTATTTCTCATTTTGCTGCATGGATTCATTGACTTGTTTTGAACCATGAGGACAAGGTTCTGAATAATTTTGGGGATACTGTAAGATTTGTGGATTGAGTTAGATGGATTTCTTTGCAAAAGACCGCAGGTGAGATCATTTAATTTTTTATGCGATTATATGCGGTTGTCGGATGGTAATGGTAGTGTTTTATATCATTTCTTCCATTTCTGTCATTTCTTGTCCCTTCATATTTCTCTCCCTCATTTCATTAGTAGTTGATACACTTTCACGCATGTTTTTAGTGTATTTTTTAATTTTTTATTGTTTACAGTCACCCGAAACTTTGTTTCATGCCTTTGGTTGTGGATGAGTACACTATGGTTGTTTTTTTAACTTGAAACTTAGGGAAAACTAAGAAAAACACTCACTCGAGTCCGTAGCCTAGCATTTTAATGATTTCATGATTAGGGACTTAGTTGATGGTTAAACCTTATGTTAGAAACAAAAAGGAGTAGACGATCAAGATTGTGCAAGTGATAATATTTTAACCCACGTTTGGATAATTTGTTTGATCATATTGAAAGTAAGAAGGGCTAACATGAGTTTTCTTAATATAGAGAGTCCCACAGGTTCCACAGGAAATGGAGCAGGGAAACTTGTGGTAGGAGAAAGTGAGAAAAACGGTCCATAGGAAATGGAGCAGGGATCGTGTTACTTGAAAAAATGTGGAAGAAAAAATAGAAATAATATATATATTAAAAAAATAAAGGCGGAAGTTTTGAAAACTCCTCAAATAAAAGATTTAGCTCGAGTTTTTTCACTAGATTAAATGAGATTTTAAACTTCCATGCTTGAATGTGTAGACAAAGAAAAATCGTGAGTAGTTGATGACCTTTGTTTTGACCGAGTCTATGTTTTCAAAGTGCGATCTTAGTTGTGTTTGGGTTGCAGGTCTTAGCATATCTGTGACGGCCCCAATTTTTCACAAATTGGGCCCCGCCCGGCCTAAACCTACGTGGACCCCCGAGCCAGTCTCGCAAGGTCAACGCAGGCCTAGTCAGCCTTCCAATCCATCATTATTAGTACATTCACCATTTACAGTTGAGTTATTAATATTTTTTGAGTTTTAGAATTTTAGCGGAAGCAACTAACACATTCAATAACTCAACAAACAAATCAGGGAGTTAGGCAACCTAATTGTGGAACCCAGTAAATATCATCAGAGGATAGTAAATATAATTATACAAAATTTTCACCTAACCATGAAGCATTTCCTCTGCTACTTGTCTGCGACTCGCACTCACCAAAATAAAAATGACGAGCCCAGTAAGTAAATCCAGTAGGACATATACACAACATTTCACAATATCCAAAACAACAGTTCACGATATCCAAAGCAGTCAAATTCATGCAAATAGAACGAAACGAATCAAGAACGCATGAATATAAAAGACTGTAACCAATCCATCGATGAGTGATGCCAAATAACAAGGAGTTCCGACCAAAAGGTCGTTGAGTCACAGCAAAAGCCCAGCAGACTCGGGTTTAGGACGAGACCCCAACCTCCCAGCCCTAACCTTTGCGACTATTAGGCATCCATAGACCCGGCTCTAGGACGAGACCCCTGCCTCTCAGCCCTAGCCCGTATGACTATGAAACATACATGGACCCGGATAAATCAACAGACGACCATAATTAGGACGAGACCCTTGCCTCCAGTCATAACCCTCTCATATCGCAGATACACAGTAAACAATGACTCACTTGCCAATGGACCCCCTCAATCGACAACAATTTAACGATAGCTATCATCACAAAGCAATGAACAACAATAAAGCTATCTCATACCAGTAAACAACAACCAATGGAAAAATGAAATACTGTATAAGTCCCTGACTGGTTTACTTACCTCGAGAAATCGCGAATCTCAAAATGTTTCGTTCGCGTCTCGATTTGCGCATCGACACCCGACTCCTAGTCCCTCCACCGCGTCGTCGCGATTTCGTCGAAATCGCGCATCCGACCGATCGATAACGCGCCACCGCGCTGTCGCCGCCGCAACCGCGTCACTGCCGCTGCCTCGCCGGCGCCGTCGCCAGCCAATCGCCGGCGTCGCCGCTGCCGGCCGCCGGCCCCTCGCCGGCGTCGCCAAAACCACCGCGCCGCTGCCGATCTTCAACCTCCGCGCTGGTTCGATCTCCGCCGCACCTGTGCTGCGCTGCGCTGCTGCGCGGCTGGTGCGCCACCGCTTGTCGTGCTGCCGGCCGGAGCTGACCGCCGCCGCCGTCCGATCGCCGCCTGCTGTGGAACCACGCCACTAGCCGCGCCCTTTTTCTTCTTCTTCTTCACGCGTTCTCATTTCTTTCTCCTGTCACGTTTTGTTTCTTTCTCTCTCCTCTCTTTCGATTCTTCTCTCCTTTCTTCATTTTGACCATTTTTTTTTGTCCTTATTCAATCTTTTCTCTTTTGTTTCACTTTATATATATTATAATATATATATATATATATATATATATATATTTTTTTTTTTTCTTCTTCGAATCCTTATCCTTTTTAATTTCAAATCATAGTGTTCTCAGAATTCGTGCAACGCGCATCTATTAACCCACCTCATTTCACAATCTTGATACTCGCGCTACACGCATCACGAGGCATATCCAATGTACATTTTAACACCACATAAAATCACTATTTCGGTCCCACGTCGGCACGCGATTCGAGGCGCGTCCCCGTTCGTGTTTCGGCTCACTGAATTCCTCACATAGTTAGCATTTTCATCTCAAATTAGATTCGGATATACGTATTTCGACTAGTGAGTCCCACATACGGCCTTGACTTGACACGTGACACAAGTCAAATTTTCGGGTCGTTACAGTCTTCCCAACGAATTAAAACAAATCTCACAAGAAAATGGTGTTTTACGAATAATTACACAAGGTCATACCCACCCAAGGCCATACTCGCCCAAGACCATACCCTCATTTTACTCTGTAGGGCTGGGCTCCTCCGTGACAAGCTGGGCTCCTCCGTAACCCCCAAGCAAAGAACACACCGTCTGTCTCCTCCCATCAATATATGCCAGGGCAACATCCTCGCAACATATATTGGCATACAATTTAATACAAATGAATATTTTACTTTCGCGATTCACCGTCACCAACATACGTATATCTGTTGTATGCCCGCGAGAAATGTAACTCAGTCTCACTCCTCTAGTGAGTTTAAACCCAACTCGTACCCTCTATCAGGTTTCGATGGATAGTAATCGGACATGACGTGACAATAGCATGCATATGTTTCTTACTCTGCTATATCTGGCTGTCCATACGCCCATGCAGATATGTTGAAATCTCGCTCCAACTGTAACATGTCCATTTCCTTTCCCATGTGCACGACTAGATCGCTGTCCCTATCTGTGCACTCGACTGGATCTCTGACCATGTCTCTGGCCACTGCCTCTGCCATTAACCCTCTGATGGTACTTATACTAAAGATCTAACGGTGCTAGCTGATGTACTACACTAGCGTACCTCTACGATGAACCAACTAACTTCGGCGCCGTATACGCCTCATATGGCGGAAATGCAATACGTTACGAGGTTGCTCTCGTGTGCTCCCACACTCTCAGTTACCATAACATCAATTGCACTCCAGAGCGTCCACATCGATGCCACCGTAGTGCACGACCAGACATCGGCCTCGCCGAACAACGAAACTGATACGATGCTCGACCTTACATGATTTGGTGTGGCCTAGACGTCATGAATATTTGTTGCTCCGAGATTCGTACCACCGTGAAACTTTTCCGAGTGATGCCGCTAAAACTCGTGAGACTGCCTCGCCTGAGTCGTCACTCTACTTCCCGTATCAGTTGGCGCGCTCAGCATCTCCTCATGTAAGCACGAGTTCAACACGTTTACTCCAACGCGTTCACTTTTTGACTTTCAAAGTAAATGTGTCCTCGAGATTCGTGCGACACGAATCTCGAGGCACCACCTCTATGTGTGACCACAATTGTATCGAATCTCGCAAATTACGTATTTCGAGACACCTCCCAAGTCTCGAACCCTATAACACTGAGCTGGACCTAATCCGAATCTAATGTGTCCTCGAGATTCGTGCGGCGCGAAACTCGAGACACATTAAAACATATCATCACATTGTTTGTTTGTTTGTTTGTGTTCTTCTTTTCTGCACAAAAATTTCTTTCCTTACGTTTACTAACGCATCTGAACAAATTTTTTTACAATGTGATCAGTCTTAAGATAGACAATCTCGTAAGATTTATACTTAGATGGCCATTAACTGTTAGAACGATTCGCGGACTCTACCTCAGCTCGTAACACTTAATTCATTTATAAGTCCCTAAAGGCGGTGGTCGACTTCACCAACCTTGAGACTATAAATGTATAGTGTCACTCAAGTGGAGTTACTTGGGCTTCTGATCCAACAATACTACTCCAAAGCTTTCGTCAAAGCTAAAGGAGTCTGTACATATTGTAATCGTTAGCTCTCAAGTCATCTCAACACTTTGCTCATTTTGAGTCTGCTCTTCGTTTTTTTTTTTTTTTTTTTTTTTTTTAACTTTACGTTCTCGAATGTTCCTTACATTCGATGTTCCTTACTCGAATGTTCCTTACATTCGAATATTCATTCATTTCACGAATGAGCCTTTCTCGAATGTTCTAAATTTCGGTACTAACTAAACCACGTGAAATGAATTCACAAGTTTGTTTGAGTCATACATGGCCTGTTAAGTTTCAATTTGAAACCATACTATTCGTAATACCAAAGTTCTCATTTTTCATTGGCTTCACCAAACCAACCAAGCTATTTACCTCAATTGATCAATTGAACTAACTAATTCTTAAGCCAATCCGCGAAGCTGAATTAAATTTAAACAACTCCCGCATTTCCAGGGCACGAGTACTTATTCAAGCAGCTCCACTATTCCCAAATACGCCACCATCACCAACATTGTCACATCTGATCCGTGCATGAAGGCAATGTCACACGACCTCATATCAGATGGAAATATAACTTTTAAACATTTTTCTTCTTTGGGTTTGTACCTTCAATTTACCCCACCAATACTCATGTTGATTATTACGGACCAAATTGAACATATAACCAAAGAATTCCATCAAAAATTCTGACTAGAAAAAATCATTTGGTCGCTCGTAATTGATCCCCCACTCGGCTCAAATGAAAACAAGGACTATACCAAATTTAACTCCAACTCGGCTCGAATTTAACTCCAAACCATTTAAATATAGTTTAAGCGTCCCTGCGGTATTATACCAAATTTATATGAAATCCTCTCACCTTTACCACGGATTTGATTCCCGTATCACAATCCAATTTCATTAATTATTTCGAGCGGATCCTCTAGAAATACGTGCGGGGTGTTTTCCTTAAGAAGAAATCAAATATGTCATCGAGATACGTGCAACACGAATCTCGAGGCACCCATTTGTCCACAATGTTGTAAACAACTGGAAAAACTGTTGATTTACTAAATGAAATCACGTATGCCAATGAAACATTGATCACTAACTGATTCCATTTAATTTATATCCAATTAATCATTTCCATAGTCACGATTCCTCGAATCAATCCATCTATGGTCCACATATACGCCAGGGGTACCAGCCCACCTCGAAACGTATATGAGACAAAAATGTTATAAACATTTTCCCTTTTCCATTTGCCATTTCTCATTTTCCATTTTCCATATCCGCCAGGTGTTCTACCATTTTCCATTTTCCAACTCTCATCACTTCCCAACGAAGACTCAAGTCAGGATCATAGGGTTCCACTCTAAGTTCAATCATTCCTAACTTCCGCTTGTTTTGTGTCTTTTTTCGCCCATTAAACTTTCTCCTAGGTTCGCATGAACCTAGGCTCTGATACCAACTGTGACGGCCCCAATTTTTCACAAAGTGGGCCCCGCCCGGCCTAAACCTACGTGGACCCCCGAGCCAGTCTCGCAAGGTCAACGCAGGCCTAGTCAGCCTTCCAATCCATCATTATTAGTACATTCACAATTTACAGTTGAGTTATTAATATTTTTCGAGTTTTACAATTTTAGCGGAAGCGACTAACACATTCAATAACTCAACAAACAAATCAGGGAGTTAGGCAACCTAATTGTGGAACCCAGTAAATATCATCAGAGGAGAGTAAATACGATTATACAAAATTTTCACCTAGCCATGAAGCATTTCCTCTACTACTTGTCTGCAGCTCTGCACTCAGTCAAAATAAAAATGACGAGCCCAGGTAAGTAAATCCAGTAGGACATATACACAACATTTTACAATATCCAAAACAACAGTTCACGATATCCAAAGCAGTCAAATTCATGCAAATAGAACGAAATGAATCAAGAACGCATGAATATAAAAGACTGTAACCAATCCATCGATGAGTGATGCCAAATAACAAGGAGTCCCGACCAAAAGGTCGTTGAGTCGCAACAAAAGCCCAGCAGACTCGGGTTCGGCCTCCCAACCCTAACCCTTGCGACTATGAGGCATCCATAGACCCGACTCTAGGACGAGACCCCTGCCTCCCAGCCCTAGCCCGTATGACTATGAAACATACATGGACCCGGATAAATCAACAGACGACCATAATTAGGACGAGACCCCTGCCTCCAGTCCTAACCCTATCATATCGCAGATACACAGTAAACCATGACTCACTTGCCAATGGACCCCCTCAATCGACAACAATTTAACGATAGCTATCATCACAAAGCAATGAACAACAATAAAGCTATCTCATAACAGTAAACAACAACAACCAATTGAAAAATGAAATAATGTATAAGTCCCTGACTGGTTTACTTACCTCGAGAAATCGCGAATCTCAAAATGTTTCGTTCGCGTCTCGATTTGCGCACCGACACCCGACTCTTAGTCCCTCCACCGCGTCGTCGCGATTTCGTCGAAATCGCGCATCTAACTGATCGATAACGCGCCACCGCGCTGTCGCCGCCGCAACCGCGTCACTGCCGCTGCCTCGCAGGCGTCGCCGCCGCCGGCCCCTCGCCGGCGTCGCCAAAACCACCGCGCCGCTGCCGATCTTCAACCTCCGCGCTGGTTCGATCTCCGCCGCACCTGTGCTGCGCTGTGCTGCGCTGCGCTGCTGCGCGGCTGGTGCGCCACCGCTTGTCGTGCTACCAGCCGGAGCTGACCGCCGCCGCCGTCCGATCGCCGCCTGCTTTGGAACCACACCACCAGTCGCGCCCTTTTTCTTCTTATTCTTCACGCGTTCTCATTTCTTTCTCTTCTGTCACGTTTTGTTTCTTTCTCTCTCCTCTCTCTCGATTCTTCTCTCCTTTCTTCATTCTGACCATTTTTTTGTCCTTATTCAATCTTATCTCTTTTTAATTTCTTCGTACAACGCGCATCTCGAGGCATTAACCCACCTCATTTCACAATCTTGATACTCGCGCTACACGCATCACGAGGCATATTCAATGTACATTTTTACACCACATAAAATCACTATTTCGGTCCCACGTCGGCACGCGATTCGAGGCGCGTCCCCGTTCGTGTTTCGGCTCACTTGAATTCCTCGCATAGTTAGCATTTTCATCTCAAATTAGATTCGGATATACGTATTTCGACTAGTGAGTCCCGCATACGGCCTTGACTTGACACGTGACACAAGTCAAATTTTCGAGTCGTTACAATATCATAACTCCAAAATTTCTTGAGTAACTTGTTAACTTAGTGACTATGTAAACTAAGGGAACTCCATGGGTTTTGAATCGGGTATAAGATTAGTTGAGTCGGTGCATATTTATGTTAGGAGTCTAGTTTAGTTTGTGTTGTCACCTGCACCTTTACTCAGGACGTGCAAAGTCTAAAGTTTGGGGTATTCGATAAGTTGGTATTTATAAGTATTTAGTAGTCTATTTTAATGTATTTAATATATAAAGTCTCTAAAATATATATTTAATTATATTTATTGGTTGTTTTCAAGTGAAACGGAGTGCGCGATTTAATTTGGGGCAAAAAATACTCAAAATGGAGTATTTACATGCAGTGATCAGATGCCAGACAATTTGCCTCGAGTGACGTGATGCGCTGCAGGTAGAATAGGAGATAGCAGACCAACTAAAGCCTGCCACGTGGCAGTGTACTATTGGCCAACCTGGGACACATGTCGCCTCCTGGTTAGCAGAGAGCATCATCAGCAGCCTGCTCGCCTAATCCACAGCTGCCACGTCAGCAACCAGAAGCTCTCTACCTATCAGAACGTGACAGGTGTCACCACCACCACATCATGCAACATCCCAATAATTCTCTCCTCGTTCAACTGCCTTTAATCACGCCTCAGGTTTTGTGCCCGTGCAGTCTCCCACAACTTCGCACTGACTCGTGTGATTCTCTCAACCAAACTGCATGCCACGCATTGCCTCTCCATTGGCTCTCCAATACTCAACCACGTCACATACATTTTCTCTGCCAATCAGATGACGACACGCGTCAGCAGCTACAATAGATCAGCACTTCAATGTAGTTTTCTCCTCCAACGAGCTTGTGACACATCATCACAGTCAGCAAACTTGACCAATCCATGAGCGACATGTGTCCTGACCTCCAAATTAAATGCTTAGCAACCCCTAGATCCTCCTCGGCGCACGTGTTACTCTACCAACCCCAAAATTAATTTCTCTCACCTTATGGGACAAGTTTTTAGTAGTTTTGTATATTAGGAACTTATGTATTATTATGAATATCGACTTTTATTATTTTTAGAAGCCAAATGCTCTCGACACAATGTCTGGCTAATCAAATCGTTGTCTAAGTCGGATGAGAAACAAGTCAGGATTCTTGATTCATGACATAACTTGTGAGATCTATTATTTTATTATTTAATTTAATTTAATCTCTCTTATTTTATTGTTGCTGATTTTCATGAATATGGTTTAGATCTAGGTATGTATATGAACAGCGCATGCTTTTAGGTGGACAATTTATAGTTAATTGGACCAACTGTATCCGTAATTGTACTTTTGGACCGATAAGGTGATGAACACTCACCCGTCCGCTGTAAAAACCTTTCAGTTCTTGAGTGTGCAACAATTGAATCTAGGTTAAACCGGAATCGCACGCGATTTGATTATTTTGGATTTGTATTCCCACTTATCCTTATTATTATAGTTAGTGTATTAAACCTGATTGGCGGATGTCTAGGGTTGTGCATTAATTAGGGAAGTAGTTAGTGGTGGACGTCCTAACTATCGAGATTAGGAGAGTTAGAAATTTCTAGAGGATGTCGATTTTCTATAGTTAATCTTGGAGAATTTAAATTAATAATTTTAGGGAAAGATTGGGGATCATAATATGCCATTGAATCTTGATTCTAATTTGTGAAACTGTAGACTTAGGTGTTTTCTTGAGACCATGAAAAGTTATTTTCACTATTTTATTTATTTAGTTTATTTAGATTAGTTAGTTAAATAATATTTATTTAAACCACCAATTTTTCTATTTATTGTTTTTAACCTTAGAAAGACTGTCAATTTTTGTGGGATCGGTTTAAGAACTTTACTTTATTGACGCGTTTGACATGCGTTAAAGTACTTTTAAGTTTAAAGTTTAATTTTCTTGTTGTAATCACTTTATATATATTTTTTTTGAGCTTTGGGGTGTAGGTCGTGAAATACTTTTGATTAGGTTACGAGAGTATCCGAAATTACTTTGAAGTAAGTTAAGAGGTTTATGATTCTATTTTGATTTATTTTGAGATTATAAAGTTGTAGCCAATGTATCGGAGAGTCTAAGTGATTATTTAGAGCTTGAATTTGATATATATTGTGAACCGTAAGGATTTGTAAGTCCTTCTAGGCCTCTCTTCAATTTTGGTGTCTATTAGGTGGATTTTCTGGTAGGTCACTTTTAGGGAGGTATTGCCAAAACTTTTTTAAAAATAAGGAGAATAATAATTATGATTTCCTAATTTGCTCCAATTAAACAAATCATGAATTGAGTTTGATTAAAGATATAAATTTGATAACTTTTATGGTTTAGGTGTCTAATTAGAGTAATTAGGCTAAGTCAGGACTAAGTGAGACGGGTCTTAACAGATGGGAACCCATCCCCATTCCCGTTTAAGAATTCATTCACTCATCCCCCATCCTTAAATGGGAAACTTTCCATCCACATCCTCATCCCCCATCTAATCTCCACTGGGACTGGGGGATCTCCACGGGGAAAACTTTTCCCCCATCGAGGGTCCCCTGTATGGATTCTTATGAGGAGAAACGATTCTCCCCACTTAATTTTTTTATAAAGAATTATAAAAAGTAAGGTTTCAAAGACACACACACACACACACACTCACATATTGATATTTTAAATTATATTTATACACATAATATACATATGTCTATTGCTAGCATAGACAATTAATGTAGTTTGAAAATTTCTTAAAATAAGGTGTTCCAATTTTTTCATTTGATTCTAAATTCGTAAAATGTAAATATAATTACAAATAATTAAAAAAACAATTAATGTAGTTTGGTAATGAAAATAATTTATTTATTTAACTAATTAAGTTAAAATTATAAATCTCATTGGAGTTTGTTTGTTATGTGTATCACTAGTGTTTTGGGTGGAAATCATGGAATATCAATACATATATGTTATATGGTATGCACGTAAACATGTATAAAATTGATATATCGAGATCCCTGTGGATCTCCTCCAATAGGGTTTTTCATGGGGATCCCTGCGAATATATTTTTTCCACATTTCCATACATGTACCTGCGAGGGTATGAGATTTTCCTCATCCCTGTCTTCATCCCCATCTAAGTGTCTTGTACCCGTTCTCATTTTGGAGAATCCTTATCCCCTCTTGGGGATTATTCGCCCCGTTTGTATCCCTTGGCGAGACCTTTTGGATGAGGAAGAGAGATAAAAAGAGCTTAATTAAAAACTTTACTAGCTAAGGTACATATTTAGGAAAATATATAGCTTCATATAGGAAGGTCTTGGGTGACTTTGCAACATACAAGTGTTATACAATCTGGACCTCTTGGAACATCTCCAATGGGACCATGAATTGGGGTAAAAATGGATCCACCTAGAATACAATCAATATCCAACCCAAAAAAATACTCTCCAATGGGACCATGGATTAATAATGTTAATCCTATGTGGCATCGAATTAAAGTGGGGGATGTTTACCACAATGTCTACTTCTAAAAATTGAAGTAGACAACCACGTCAGACAAATGGACTCTTTTTTATTTTATTTTAAGTTTTTTTTATTTTATTTTAAGTTTTTTATTTTTTTCAGACCTTTATCAGTATTATAAAAATCGAAAATTAAAAGTGTCAACTCATCAATCCTAGTTTTAATCCATTGTTAATTGGAGACCCATTTAGGAGGTAAATGTCTATCTAGTGTTGCATAGGATTAGACATCATCTTCGTATCCATGATGTGGCACCAATTCATAGTCTAAATTCATATTACCATTAGAGACGCTCTAAGTAATACATCAAATCAAATGACGGGGGACAATAATTAGCTGCTCCCTTTCTAAATTATCTCTCATCAATTAGCTGGATCATATGCGTATGTGTGTGTGTTTTTTTCTAACAACTCTGATTTTTTGTTTTCAGGTTTCGCTAGGATGATGCAATATCTACGATTCCAACAAGATGACCTATAAATACTTTTGCTAGAAAACTTGATTTAATAGTTTAAAGAAATTTGATGATGTAAGGGCATACCAAAGCTAACTTGAACCGCATTGACTTGGTGGGATTTAAGAGATTTGAAAAGCACACCATCAATTGCACCAAATCAAGCATAATGTAAAAGTTTGATCCATATATCCGACCCTAGAAATGTTTAGATTGAAGCTTTCTTATTGTTGTTTAATATCAATATCACATGCAGGGTATCTGTTGTTTTTTCGATAGGTCACTTTTAAAGGAGGTGCTGCTTGAATTTGATATATATTGTGAAACGCGGAGAGTTGTAAGTCCTTCTAGGCCTCTCCTCAATTATGTTGTCTATTAGGTAAATTTTTTGGTAGGTTAATTTTAAGGGAGGTGTTACTAAAATTCTTTAAAAGGTACAGAGAACAATATGTATAATTTCCTAATTTGCTCTAATTAAACAAATTCATGAATTAAGTTTGATTAAAGATATAAATTTGGTTTTGGAGCATTATTGAGGAATGAAATGGAAAGTATTTTGGGGTATATAGTTAATTGTATGGTATATGTGTATAATTAAAGGAATTTGGCTAAGTCAGGACTTAGTGAGACGAGTTCTAACAGACTTTTTGATGACCCTCCCCTGACCTAGGGTCGGGTCACCCGGCCCAAACCATTACCCAAACACAAGTACCTGAACTGGGTCTGAGCAACAACTTGGCTCGCCTAAACAAAACATGTGGAAAGATATAGCTATATAAATGGATAATAAATGCGGAATCAAAGAAATAAAATATCCATAAAGCTATTAAAGTAAGATTCGTGAAATGGGTATTCAAAAGTTTATTCAATTCACGATATCCCAAAAAGCTTTCATAAGTTCTAATTATGATAATGAATGGTTCAAACTACTTAACAAGTATTAAGTTACAACCTAAACTCATAAGTTCTCAAAATAAAATAATTAGATAATAGGAGCACACGAAGCTCACAATGCAAGAGAAACCTTTAAGCTAGGTCTAAGGCAAATGTGGATGTACCTGGAGAGTAAGTGGGGTGAGCTAAAAGGGGCAATGGAGCTTAATAAGAGGAAAACCTAACTCAAACATCAAACATGCAAGTACTACTTTATAAAAATGCAAGATCTAACATGAAGTTGAGATCAAGTCATCAAGCATTTAGTAGAAAGCATAAAAATAAGATTTATATATAATTAAATGTAAACCATTAATTATATTCATTTAAGCCAAGTTCCTAGATGCAACAAACCATAATAGCAAGAGGTTTGAAAATTATAAATGAAATTAAAGCATTCATGCATAAGGGCCCACAATAGGTATACCACAAAAAATAATAATAATTATAAGTCGTTGTTCCATTCAATGCATATTAGTTATTGAATTGATTCTGGTGATCGATTCCCCTACTCTTGAGGTGATGAAGATCACTAGTGAACACAATGGCCATTGCGTTCCCTTCAATAGTCCCATTAAACCAACAATGATTTTGTCCAAGCCGTCACCAATATGTGCACCTAGATCACTTAGAGTTTTCATGAGAAGTTTACTACCGCTCACGTCTTTAGTAATTTAGCCGCATCACCTTAGCCTGGAGGGGTAATCCCAACTTCTTATCCAAAAGAGGGTAATCCAACTCCTTACCCAGGAGTAGGTAATTTAATTTCCTTGTCCAAGAGAAAGAAATACAAATTTTTAGTGCAACATATATACAACCTATAGATAAGTAAAATCAAGTCAATAGTATATTGCAACCTATTCCCAAGTCTTGAATTTCAAATCATGAATCTTAATTATCTAATAACATACCATATTTGATACTTGAGCAAAGCTCCCCACTTACCTCGATTTGTCGCGATATCCTCTCTCGGTCCTTGCACGTACGGGGTTCTATGTTAACCGTTTTGCAAATTTATACAATTTAAGACATGTCACATCAACGAATCACATTTTAAATTCTAATATGCCATTAAATTTACTTTGGATCACACTAGTATGGGTCCCTCGGGTCCCTCATCTCTCGGTGGAAGGGTTAAAGGGTAGGACTTGGTCGATCTCCCACGGGGACGCGATAATGCCTTGTTTGAAAGCAAAGATTTGCTTTTATTTTATTATGTATGTATATATGTTATTTTTGTTTATTTACAATATATATTATTTTTTCTATTTTATTTTTATTTATTTATTTATTTTTATTTTGTGTTAACTGATCCAGGAGCTCTTTGGCCCCTTGTCTAATGTTCAGGGACCAAATAGGCCCCTGGTGTGTTGGGTAGAGACATACGTCCCTGCCTATTGCACAGCCTGCCCAGAAGCGCTGCCCTTAAATGCCCTACATTGCTGGGAGGCGTCGCCCTCCTCTTAGCGGCCTGCCTGAAGGTGGCGCTGGGATGCCACTACCGGCTACCGGGGATGTCCTTACTGGTAGTGGCGCGCATACAGTCTTTGGGTGAACCAATTGCTACCCCTCCCTTTGATTTTCATTGTGGTGGTGGGGCGGCCTGGTGGTGCCCCACCCTCTCATCGGTTGTAGCGCCATTGAGGTTGCCGCCACCCTTTTAGCGGCGGCGATGGTGGGGTCACCGCCACCATTTACCGGCGGCGGCAGTGAGGTCATCGCCACTCCCCTCGGGGGTGCCATCAACAATTCGCCACAAACTTTCACCAATTTAAATCGAAAGAAGAAAAAATGGTTTTCCACCATTATTGAACTAGATACAAACTTGCAAATTTCTTTAGACAAGGAAAGAAAGGGTGCAGAGAGTGGATTACTTTCTATGGATGTCTCCTTGGCTTCATACAACTATGTTTTCCCAAACAAGTCTCCTCTCATTTTTCTCTCTCGATTTTTTTTTGTGTGTAAACAAAAGAGGCTAAGGCTTACAACTTGATTTATATTGTAGGACCAATTTAGTGTAGGGTTTGTGAGATTAATAAATTACCCCTAGGATGGGTGTTTATTATTTTTGGATCATCACATACTTTGTATCAGAGTTATGGTTAAGCTCAATCAAGGAAATGCTAAAAATGATAATAATGTTTAGTGTTGGATTAAGTCGATTAGGAAGTTCGGGTTAAGGCTCTTGGATTATATTAAGTTACATGAACTTAAGTGATCGTCTTGAGGAACAAGGACCAATAACGAGGTCGCGATTGGTTGGGAAGTGACTGTGAGCTCTGGATACTTTGTTATTAGGATGTGTTTGTTGTATATTATTATATTATCGCTAGATATGTGATAAGAAGTTTATTCTCATGGTCTGTTCGATACTTAACTTGCAAGATATAACGAGTGAGTTTAGGAACAAACAATTAAAAAGAGAATAGACTTGTGAAATGATGACTGAGCGTGATGAGAAGTGAAATAAACTCAAAAGTCTAAATTCATAAGGGTATTGTAAGTTGTTCGATATCAATATAATTAAGGGAAATAGTCAGTTGAAAACCAATAGGAAATTGGTTGAGCAAGAAGTTTAGATAATTCAGGAGCGTAAGTACTGAATATGGATTTCTTGTAAATCGAAGTATTGAACTATTACAATTTTGAAATTTTCAGGAAATTGTCAGATAGACTTAAGTTAAAGTCTCAAATGATTGAGAATCGTTTGGAAAAAGCAAAACGAAATTAAGACTTGCGGGAAGCACAAGATATGGATTATTTTGGTTTTTAGAATAAGGTTAGTATCGATTGCACAGTTAACTCGGGAAGACCTATTCTATAAAGAAATAATAAAATAAATGAAAATACACGATTTAGAAGTAATCTTTGTTAGCACCATATTAGGTGTTGTTATGAAACAAAGATCAACAAAAACTTTTAACTTGAAAATGAAAGGTGTAGTGAGAAGATCAACATGTTAGAAGTGAAATTGGGGAAAAGGGTATGAAAATAGCTAGAATTAGCTATTAAACATTAACACAAGTGATTGTGTTTTAAAATTCAATGTACCAAATAGCTACTTCTAATCAAATTAAGTAATAATGTTTATCACTACAACCTAAAATATAACTAATGAAGAGATTGACGTATTGATTGAGAATCAATAAATAATTTGTATAGGACGTCAGTATGAGCTTATATATTATGAGAAATTTCATTTATCTGAATTAAAGGATTGAGATAGTATCCTTTAAGAGTTTGATTAGTCGTTAAGTTAATCAATGTATTAGAAATTCAAATTATTCTATCTCTTTAATTGAACAACAATGGACAAGTGAATTCATCAAAAGTAATTTGACGAATAGTAAGATACAAAGTTATCTTACATAGTTTCTTGAAAAGTACCAAATTTCTTGTTGAGAACAAGAAAAATCATAAAATCTTAGATTAATGGAAACAAACTAAGGCAATAACAAACAATGGAACTGCTTGAGTCACAAAATTCCTCTATTTCAAATAAATATTAGCTAAGGGAGACATCAATTCATTGAATGATTATAAGAATTTGTAATGTCCTTTGTAGATTTTTTGAAAAAAATAAAAGATATAACATTGCTTTAGTAAGTTAAAACTAAAAAATTGTAAGTGTCCAATGTGTGAACTGAAGTCGTAGTAAGTTTATAAAGGAACCAAGATTGAGATCAATATGAGAATAGCTAAGATTAACTAAAATCGAACGGAATAGACTTTGTATATAAAATAAAATGACACGTAGAGATGAATTGTAACTAATGGAAGTGACACGAATGGACTCTCTTAGTCAAGGTAAGGTATTGGAGTAGTTGTGCATGACAAAAAGTCTAAGTAATTCTATTTCATAATCACGATTCATTCACAGTGTAAAAGATCGGTGTGACGTCTACCATTTTTGAATAACCGAATGACTTGGTGACAGTCGGAATAAAAAAGTCTACGAAGTTTCATTGGAGTCAATTGGAAGCTTAAGTATAGACATATAAATGGTCGACAAATTCTCACATGCACATGAAAGTAAAAAATTCAGGTGAACGAGTCTCGATAAGAATTAGGATTTCAAATTATATGTTTGATGAAATTTAACATATCTTTTCAAGGATCTTCCAAGGAATCAAATTTCAAAAGTTGAAAGTGTTGAACCTAAGTAATATATCACCGTTATTAGTGAATACATTGTATATTTGTTCAAATGTCGTGCTACACCATGTGGTTAGTCGGTGTTGAAATTTGAAGCACCAGTTATTTTAAATTAGAGTTAATGTAAGATACTTGAATGATGGTGAAGATACAAGTGAAATGAAAAGAGACGCACAACTTATAGCTCAGTTAGTTAGTATTAATCTATTTGGTCAAAAATGTTGAATAGAATATAGTTATCTGACTTGATATGCTTAAAGAATTGAATATTCATCCACTATATGTATTGAGTATAGATGAAAAAAAGATGACATATTTATAAACTTATATTTGTTACATGTTAAAAGCTATACTATGAGCGTATAATCAAGGAATATGTTGATCCATATTAAAATGTATATATCTACTTAAGTTAAAGATAACTATCTCTACTCAGGTAATGAAAGAAGACTAGTGAACAAAAATAATTAAGATTGATGATTAAGTGAAAGGAATAAGGTTCTTGGTGAAACCATGAGTAGAAAATGACTTGACAAAGTTAGAATTGTTGTTAACTTTCTAACTAGTCAAATGAAAAGTTAAGTGAATCGGTTGACAAGTTAGAATAGGTAATTACTTTCTAGTCCACAACCTAAATCATATTGTGAGTAGATATTTAAGGAATGAGTGAGAATTGAATGATGTGTCCAATTTCATTTTCTGATCGAATTGAAATTCGAGATATCTTGTCATGGGGATAGATATAATTTGAGAATTATAGTCATGGGACGACTTGTGAAATTTCAAGTTTCTATTGAGAAATGCTGGAATGGTGATGGATTTGATAGACATGCAACTTTACTTAGTATTAAATGTTGTGCTCAAATATTATTTACATCATTATATAAACATTTAGACTAATGATAGTCTAAAACATATTAGTTGATCGAGAATTCTGACAAAAGGAATGATAAGTGATAAGAAAGTTAGTTGGGTTATGTACCAGAGTTTGGTGGATATGGAAAGAATTATCAATAGTTTGTGGGATTTTTATCCATTTAAAAATGAAAACGGTGTTACGAAAAGTAAGATATGTTAGATCTTACTAAGTGATGATACTTGAATAAGATTCAAGATATGAGATGAGAAGAAAAGTAAGATTATTGGATATTCCACAAAGTTGATCCTCGTCAGAAATTTACAAAATCCAAGATCAGCAGAGAAGTTATTATAACTTTTCATTAGATTAAGAAGATGGAAATGAAAAGCTGAAATGTTTATGATATCTATCACTGAATTGTTGATTACAATGAAAGTGATTAGTTCCACTTAACGGTTTCACCTTATAAATGGTTTTTACAAGTTCGGATTAAAGGAGTTGTATATATGAAGGATCATATTCTCATATCTCTTTTGGTTCAATAACTTGTAAGTTTAAATTTTAAGAATGAAGTTTTTAATTAATTGGAAGAATTGTTTAATTCGAGAATTTCATATACTTGATTACGCAGCTAAGTATGTACTTTCAAATTTTAGTTGGAGTTTAGGAATCTGAGGTGGGACCCACACATTACGAACCAGAGATCATGAGGTAAAATGTTATTTTTTATGATGAATGCCTAGAGTGTGTATTATATAGTATTTTGTTGCAAAGTCAGGGTGTGTTGAGGTGTATTCTCAATTTGTCATAATTAGGGTTGTATGTGTGTGTCTAAAGGGCACAAGTACAATAAAAATCATTGGTTGCTCGAAAAATAGTAAACAAGTGTTAAGTATCACACAAGGATTTTACCTCGATTTACGTACAAGTTGGGATCAGTGGCAGTGTAAAATGAAGTTGGTGCAACACTTTGCTTCAAGTTGCCTATTGGTTGGTGTAGATCGAGGTTGAGATTGGCTCTAAATTGGTGCAAGTTTGGCTAAGTATAGCAAGAAAATTGGTCCATAAGGGTTCAATATGTCATGGACAAAATTAATATTTTTGGATTTTTTGCATGACCGAAACAAGTGTTACGGACATTTTATAGAGTTAGACTATTTTGTCTAAAATTTGGCTCGATTTGGTGAAAAACCGGATGCAAAATGAGCACTGAAAGTCAAAACATGTCAAAATAGGGATTTCAAGAATTAATAAATAAAAAAACTATGCTGTTGACAAGCAACTACATAACATTTATTCATTTGTTCCCCTACCCTCTCAACTCGATTTTTCACTTCGCGATCTCTCGATGTCTAATTTTCGCTCGGTTTGTTTTCACAAAATAGTAGAGCATCGCGATATGGTCAGTTCGAGCTAAGTTTTTGCGGTGGAAACTAGGTATTCGACCCGCAATTTGATAAATTCTCAATTCAAGGCATTTTCCTCCATTCAATTTGAATTCTTGAGATTTCTCAATTTTTTGCGGGGTTTTGATGGAAATTGGTAGAGATTGTTGTGAATTGATATATTAGATTAATTTGCACAAATTTGGAACAAATCCCACCAATGCGGGTTAGGGCTTTGATGAATTGAACTAATGTGATTTAGTTGATAGCTATTTTGGAGGTGTTTTAATAGTTGATATTGATTTATAATGAGTTTCTGGTCGAATTGATTCTTGGTTTTGATCTAATTTGACTCAACGGGTTATGAAAATATTTTGATATTAGTATCGAGTAGTTTTATGGTGTTTGTTGTCGAGTTTTGAGAATTTAATTGCGAAAAAATTGATTTCGAGAAGTTTTTCAGTGCAAAATAAAATAAGTTTGCCTAGCTAAGAAGTCATATTGGAAAATTTATAACTTTTCAATTGGTGATCGGATTTGAGTATTCTTAGATTCTATGGAAAGTAAGACATGAGTACTACAAGTTCCTTTCAGGTCATCATAACAAATAATGAGGTTTCAAGGTTAAAAAGTTACCATAAATTGGCTAGTTGAAAGCTAGTTGAAATAGTTATATAAATTAATATTTTCGGAAACTATTCTCTAGCGTACTGTTGCTGCATTTTTCATTAGGTTTTGTGATTTGATTTCGCTTGAAGCTTGACCCATAATATAATTGGGTATGCAAGGAAGATATTGGAGACATTTTCAAGGTGATCTGATGCTATGAGAACCCCGAGAATTTAGCTCAAAGTTGGTTGGTTATGAGTAAACCATATAGTGGTTTTTACTATTTATGGGAGTTATCTTTTTACCTGCATTTGTGTTTAGTCAGCATTGCATTTCACATCATTCTTGATCATGCATACATGACATTTATTATGTATTGAACTCATAGGACTTTCTAGATTCATCGTGAGTGGGGCCACTTGTTATGAGCCTTGAACATGAAATGAGGGATTCACATTGCTATATAAATCTCGTTGTTATTTGGAAATGCGATTACATGTCTCCATATATTCATACTAACATTTGTAGAAGTAAAGAGCGATGTATGAGTTTACTTACTTGACATCTTCGAGTTATTTTGAATGATGTTAGGTTCTCTGGGAAGACAAGGAAGAATGGACAGGTCTCGTAAACTTTTGGTGATTACTTTTAAGCTTGAAGTTTAATTTTCTTGTTATAATCATTATATATATATTGGTTTAGGCTTTGGGGTGAGTGTAGGTCGTTAAATACTCTTAATTAGGTTAAGAAAATATCCTAAATAAGTTCGAAGTAAGTTAAGAGGTTTATGAAGAATTATAAAAAATTAGGTGTGAAAGACACGCACACATATTGATATTTTTAAACGATATTTATATGCATATTATACGTATTTCACTTGCTAGCATATATAGACTATTAATGTAGTTGAAGATTTTTTAAAATAAGGTGTTCCAATTTTTTCATTTGATTCTAAATTTGTTAAATCTAAATATAATTGCCAACAATTCAAAACAAGACAATTAATGTATTTTCGTAAGGAAAATATTTTATTTATTTAACTAATTAAGTTGAAATTATAAATATCATTAGAGTTTGTTTGTTATGTGTATCACTAGTATTTTGGGGTGGAAATCATGGAATATATATATATATATATATATATATATATATATATCATATGGTATGCATGTATACATGTATAAAATTTATATAATGAGATCCCCATTGATCTCCTCCAATGGGGATTCTTCATGAAGATCCCTGCGAATACATTTTTTCTTCATTTTCATACCTGTACCCGCATGGGTACGAGATTTTTCACATCCCCATTTCCATTCCCATTTAAATTTCTTGTACTCATTCCCGTTGTGGGGATTCCCCGTCCCCTCATATGGATTTTTTGCCCCATTTGTATCCCTGGGCAAGACCTTTTGGATGGGGCAGAGAGATAAAAAAAAGTTCAATTAAAAACTTTACTAGATAGAGTATGTATTTGGGAAAATATATAGTTTTTATATAGGTGGTTCTCGGGTGACTTTGCAATATGCATGTTTTATATAATCAAGACCTCTAAGAGCATCTCTAATGAGACCATGGATTGGGGTGGAAATGGATCCACCTAGGATACAATCCACATCCAAACTAAGAAAAAAAGCTCTCCAATGGGACTATGGATTGATAATGTTCATCTTATGTGGCATGGAATCAAAGTCGAGGGTGTCAATCACAATGTCTACTTCTAGACATTGTGGTAGACAATCACGTCAGACAAATGGACTCTTTTTTATTTTTTATTTTTATTTTTCAAACCTTTACTGATATTATGAAAATCGAAAAGAAAAAGTGTCAACTCATCAATCCATGGTCTAAATCCATTATCAGTTAGAGACCATTTTGTCAGGTGAATGTATATCTAGTGTCACATATGATAGATATCCTCTCCATATCTATGATGTGGTACCAATTCATAGTCTAAATCCACATTACCATTAGAGATGCTCTAAGTAATACATCAAATAAAATGACGGGGGACATTAATTAGCTGCTCCATTTTTAAATTATCTTTCAATAATTCGTCGGATCATATACGTGTGTCTGTGTTTTTGTCCTAACAACTCAGATTTTTGTTTTTGGATTTTGCTAGGATGATGTCAATATCTAAAACTCCAAAAGGACGATCTATAAATACTCTTATTAGAAAACTCGATTTAATTGTCTGAAGAAATTCAATGATGTAAGGGCATACCATAGCTAACTTGAACCGCATTGACTAGGAGGGGTTTAAAAGATTTGAAAAACACACCATCAATTGCATCAAATCAAGCACAATGTATGAGTTTGATCCATTTATCTGACCCCAACAAATTTAAGATTGAAGCTTTCTTCTTATTATTTGATGTCAATATCATACGCTTGGTATCTATTGTATTTTCAGGAAGTAACTATCATTATGCTACCAAATACATTTCAAGTCTCATGCTATCTGTAATGGGTGAATATTTATTGATGATATTAATGAGTTTATTTTCGGATTCAGACACCAGTTCAGGCCTACGTAGATGCCTCGGAAAGGCTAGGATATGCCTGATTAGGCATAAATAGTTATTTTTCTGTATTAGTTGCTTATTTGTGATTTCAATTATTATTGCATCGCATGTGTAAGTTGGATTGAAATATCGTGTAAGATAAAGTGATGAGTAAATGCCTCGTAAAGCGTGTGAACATGGGCACCAGGTAGGCGTAGTATATGTACACTAAGTCTTATAGTGCTAATTTAAATAAAATGACTAAAACAAAGGTGAAATGGCATAAAATAGATACTCAAATTTTAGGCTAAGTCATAATAATCAGGTACATCAAGGATTAGCGAGCCTCAAGATGCATGCCAAGACGCGAGGCACGGGGTGCCGGGTAGTGGGATCACAAATATGTCAAGTATGTGACTAAACACACTAACCATATATAATTATGTGCCTAGGTGAGTTATGAGTTGGCTTTCATGTGCGATAGGTGGCTTCATATGGAACAAGTGGTTTTCATATAAACAAGTGGTATTATGGGATGACACATGTCATAGCAATTAACTAATAGTAAATTAAAGATTTGGCTAATTAATCCACTTACTAATATAAGTATATAAGACCTATACTTAATGGTGGAGCTTAACATATACATTTGAGCCGAAAAATTATAGGAATTAAGGAGGGATTAGCTAAATAATTCAGGGAGATTAAAGAGAGTAGGAGCTCAAATCAAATTGTCATCAACCCTAGGTACATATCTCTCTATTTCAAATTGAAATTAGTTTTAGTTTTTGGCCAATTTCAAAAAGTAGATGATTAAGTCTTTGCAATTGGTTTATATATTTGCATTCCTCATTTCAAGCAGATAATCCATATATTAAGAAGTCCTTAATTTGGTTTTGAAATAAAAAATATATATGAATTTTTGATGTACGACCAAAATAGAGATTCTGCATGTTATATTATGAACCAGCCTTTTGTAATTTAGTCATAACTTTCTCATTTTAAATCGAAATGAACCCAGTTTGGCGGCATTTAAAAGCTAACTCAATAGGAAACAACTTTGTCATATTGGAAGTTTTATAATTCATATGTTTTCATATCCAAAAGCGCTCTACAAATAGGTGCTTGAATGCAGTATGAGATTTTTGAAACTAAGTTTTTAAAAGGCATAACTCCCTACTTATCCAAATGAGTTGATCTTTTAGTTTGTCGTTATTAGGTATGTTAACATCCTTGTGACCAAAAATCTTAATTTTTTAAACTATAGATTGGGAGAAATGAATTTTCTAAATCAGCTGATCGGATTAAGCTACTATTTGAGCTATTTTTGTTAGAATTACGATATCTCTTTCGTGTTAAATCAAGATTTTGCAAACTAAACCCTTTTGGAAAGCTAAGATAGAGACCAATAAAACTTTGTACTGGTGAAAGATTTTGAGAGTTGGACAATTTCATGCCTAAAAATGCGTTGTAACATAAGACCGAAATTGGGACTTTATTTAGTCTTCAGGGCTAATTTGGGAAGATCAATTGAAAACATATTCAACAAATTTGAATACATAATAAGCACATTTAATTGACTTCGAGGACTGAGAGAACGTTGCTCGGGTACCAGAGATCTCGGAGGGGTCTGATTCAAGAGTTTGGGGAAGTCAGAGCGATAGTTAAAGGACGAATCGTTTTACCTGTCGTTCTATTCAATACTGGAATCCGACCTGTTATTAATATGGGTAACTGATTGGTAGTAGGTCCGAATCCTACTTGGGGAGATTTTATTTATTTAGAATTAAATGGCTTGTTTTGACCGTTAGGAGTAGGTAATCCATTCCCTGTCATAAAATTGTGACAGGCCTACCCGAAGCTATTCCTGTAATAGGATTGCCCTTGGTCGAGTTATTACGCGGAAGTGCTAGTGTGGGTCAATCCACTTTGACTCGTTTTTATAGTTTACACACTTTTGTGTGAGATTTGTAAAATCCAATGGAACGCCACTTGAGTATTTACTTACTTTCGTTATTATTTTACTTTATCATGTTCAATATATTCTTGTTCTATTCCTTATTTACTTCAGTTATCTTTGTCTATGTTACTATTTGAATGATTGGTTGAGTTTAATCTCGTCGGGTATTCCATTGTGTGTCTATGGCACGCTAGACCATAACATGTGTATTAGGAGTCCTCAGTGAATGACGACCTGAGTTACTTTGTCGGTACATGTATCGGTGAGTTGTGGGTCTATGTTGACCACCAAGAGGACTAAGTGATGGGCAAGTTGGTTGCACATACTGTTGGGATCCTAAGAAGGGAATCTAAAGTGTGGTCTAGTTTGACTAGGATGGGCACACACATTTACGCTTTATTATTAGTTATGCATGCAATGATCTATTTACAGTTGCCCTTTTACATTCTGCATGTTTATTTAACAATATTTATTGGATTTCCTTTACTTCATATGAATGCTCAGTGAATTTTCTTAGGATTTTACTTATTGGACTCACAATCTGTTTTGTTGTAATCGATGAGTGTAGATCCTTCTACGAGTAAGGGTAAGGGGATTTTTAGCGACTATCTCTGAGCTTGCTCACAGTTCATCACACTACTCGTAGGTGTTTATTTACATATTTCGTTATATATTTTGGGTTTATGGGAGACTTATGAAACACATGTACTTGTATATATTTAGTTTTGTTGCCTGATATATAGCGTACTCTATTCCGGATTTTTCACATTAGGACCGATGCTCTATATGACTTGAAAGTTAATGAAAATCCATGTTTTTGTTTACTTTAAGACTTTCGCTATAAATTATTGATTATCCACTTGCAACTCTGTAAAACACAAACCACATTTATAAATGATTAATTTGAAATAGAAGACTGTAAGTGTTAAGAAATAATAATATAGAGAATACGACGACCAACATGTACATCGAGGAGTGCTGACGTAGCGTTGACGTCGGCAGATCTGCGAGACCCGCGTTGCACCTCATTCGACAGCCTCGAGGCATGGGGCCGCCACACTATCTTAGTAATTTTTTTGCTAAGACAATCTTTTCACAAAATGAAAAAAAAGAGAAAAATCAATTAAGTGATAGCTTTTAATTGTTTGGTACTTAGTAAGTACTTATGGCTCGTTCGATTCACTTACCCAACTATCATAAGTTCAAAGGATTAAGTTATACACATGATTATGAGTTGGATTAACTAATTAACCCACGGTTGGTCACTTGTTCGCTTGGGCATCTAAACATTGTGATAACATGTTTTAGTTGCGAGTGAAATGACTTGCTTGCCCTTCGACCACAAGAACAACAAGAGGGCCGCTAAGGGCACCCCACCATTACACGAAGGCACCCTGTTAATGAGGGCACAAACCAATTTACCCGGGGCACCCAAAAATTGGACCCGAAATCCCCAAAATACCCCTCGTTCAAAACTCTCGCACCCCACCACCCCCACCACCACCACCAGCGAACTCATTGTGGAAGAACCAATTCGTTGAGGATCGGCCATTACGAGGGTTCCCGAAAATCGTGTATTCCGTTCGTCTCCGTGTGTTCCTCCTTCGTTGTAGGAGGTTTTTCCAGTGTGTAGGCTCGGGTTGTTGGACAATTTCGTCTCCGAATTAGGGCTCGGTTGAAGTTCATCGTACACACACATTTGGCGCGAAATCGATCGTTTGAAGGTACGTTTATAGTATAATTAAGTTACATTTGGTAGAGTAGTTGTAATGTGTGTGTGGCGGTGTGTTCAATGGTTCCATTATTGGAAAATCGCGGTTCTCGGCCACACAGGCCAGAGAGTATGTTTACTGTCTCAGCCAAGCATGACCGAGACAGAAGGTAAATTTTGGGCAACTCGTCGTCTCGGCCAGGAAGGTCAGAAGAGTTCACAGAGTCTCGGTTATGAATGGCAGAGATTACTTGTGCTATCTCGGTCGAGACATGACGAGAGCAACAATTAGTGGTAGGTAATGTTCTGTCGGTAGTGTACAACCGAGAATGTACTCCATCTCTCGGTTGTACAATGCCGAGAGGGTTGGAGTTGCCTCGGTCGGCACAGGACGAGAGTAAGGTGAATTGAATTGGTTAAGCCATGTCGGTGGTGTACAACCGAGAACGTTCAATTGCTTTCGGTTGTACACTGCCGAGATATTTGACCCTTTTTTCGGTAAGGAGTGACCGAAAATATGGGTTATTTCACGAACCTGCTTGACCGAGACATCAGAAATGGATGAATTTGAACATTTTTTTTAGTAAATCTTTTTTGGGTTCTGTTCCATGCACTTATATGTTGTACAATTTTCAGGTATGGCTCGTTCGAAGGCCCTGGTGACTAGGGAGGAGGCTGGTGTTGAGGTGTCGAGGCCTAACCGAGGGCGAGGCGGCCGGAGACCCCCGACAGCATCTTACCGGAAAGAGAAAGAGAAAGAGAAGGAGAATGAAGGTGTTAAGGGAAAGGCTAAGGTAGATGGAAATCGTGCAAGGTTAGAATTGCACGATGAGGGTTCGAACATTGACGTTCGGCGACCTAAGGATTTTGTTGTTGCCCGAGGGGAAGAGGAAGGTCATGCATCGGAATCTAGTAGCGGTGACTCATAAGCGGCGTGGAACATTACAGAAATTGATCGTAATGTACACGGGAGTAGTAGTGGTGGAGCTGACCATAATGAAGGAGAGCCAGAAGTGCATGTTGAAGTGCGTGCTCCTTTCCCCGGTGGTCCTATAGACGAGGCGTTGTTGAAGAGCTTTAAGAATCATGTCGCATTAGCGATTTGGAGCAATGAGGTAATTAAAATTTCATTGAACGGAGTAATTTAAAACTCATGGTTTTCACTAATATGACGACATGTATTTTTTTGTTGTAGGAACGTCCCGTTCTCAAGTGTATCAATCACGGAGCTCAGATACAAGAATGGGATTTACAGTCGTGCCACCCTGACACGGCGAGACTTCAGAGGATTATTCAGCGTTCTGGGTTGAATACGCTGATAGACTGTTCATACCGCAAGGCCAACAAGGAGGTTATCTCTGCATTTGTGGAGCGGTGGCAGCCGGAGACGAACACATTTCACTTACCTTTTAGTGAAATGTCTATCTCCTTAAAGGATGTCAGCTTCCTCCTGAAGATTCCTGTGACGGGCAGAGTCGTGGCAGTGGAGAACTTTGCGAGGTACACGGAGGAATCTTGCTCGGACGCTGTTAAGATGGTCTCGAACCTACTTGGGGTTAGCGTCGATGAGGCTGAGGAGGAGGTGAATATCAGCAAGGGGCTCACAGTGCGCAAATGTTGGTTGAAGAGTCGATGGTGCCCCAAAGCTGGTTCTAGACCCACAAATTATCCTCCTGTGGAATGCACAGCCCGAGCGTACCTGTTGTACCTTTTGTCTTGCACCCTATTTGCCGATAAGAGTGGGTCTCGGGTGTCTATCGCGCCGCTGAAGCTTCTTGAAGACTTGGACGATTTGGGAAAGTACGCATGGGGTGCGGCTGCGTTGGCCTACTTGTATCGACACTTGGGGTCTGCCACGAGAGTGCAAATGTCTCAGATTGCTGGCTACCTCACATTGCTTGAGGTTTGTTATAAAATAGACTTACTTTCTTTTTGGTATAATAATTACGCCAAATTGCATTTATGGACTAACTAACGTTGTATGTATTTGCAGGGATGAGTGTACGACCATTTCAAACTTGGTCTCGCCACACCCAATGCGAAATACATGGACTACGTACAACCTCGTGCCTACAGATGGATTCAAAAGCACGAGACCGTGGCGAATGTTGACAAGCTCGGGTCCATTAGGAGAACCTTGGATAGGTTGCGCCCAAGTGAGGTGAGATGGTTATCCAAATCATGTGATGAATGATATTTTTGTTTGCTTGGTTACTAACAATGATTGTTGCATTTTGATTAGGTCACTTGGGACCCATATGTTAATTACAGGGATAATGGAGTTGTGCACGCGATGACCTTTTATAGTGGGACGATTAAGTGCATGGATGTGGTGGAGCCCTACCATCTAGAGAGGATTTTGAGACAGTTTGGTCACGTGCAATCTACACCAGATCCTCCGTACCGTCCATTGGAAGCACATGGAGGCCCATCTGCGAACAAATACTCAGTCAAGTATGAGTTCCAGCAAGACAATTGGGAGCGATGGAGGAACCATTTGTTGGCTCCCGAGGTTCGTGGTGACAAGGCAGAGTTCGAGTTTTTGGCTACACCGGACTACCTACATTGGTTCGTCAAAGTGTCTCATCCCGTGATCACCAATCCCAGCCATGAGGACCAGGACATGGTCGCCACAACCATCGCATACAACGAGCTATTGGAGGTATTGAAATGGTTATATCTATTATGCATGCCCACATGCCATTTGTTTTCATCCCGATATGTTTTACATTAACACTAACCCGATTATTTTCATCAGTGTAATAGGCGTGCGTTGGACGCCGCATTGCGATGGATGGACCTCCCGCCGGAGTTGTGTACGCTTGAGTCTGCGAGGATAATGGCGAATGATATCGTCAATTTCCTTTCAGGGGGGAGTATAGGTTCCACCACCACGACTACCACTACGGCGACCGCAACCGGCACAACCGCCACATCCGCCCCTACCAAAGAAGGCCCGAGGCAGTCCCAGCATGGTAGTACTTCTACACACTCTACCCCGGCCAATGCTCTGCCCGCCATGGTCGATGGTCGCCCTCCGAAGAGAATGCTTGGGAAATACTTCTTCAATGGCACTAATGAGGGCTAAGTCCCTATCGGTAACAAACGCGTCAGGTTTAGGCCACCCATCCAATATGGATCTCAAGTTATCAAGTGCCCAAACATAATTCGCATGACTCTCTGATGATATGAATGCAAACCCAACGGAGAACGTCAAACGCGTAGAAGTGATGCCAACAATCTCCAACAAAGGCATTCGGTACCTATTTGTCTTGTACGTGTAATCCATCAAAATTACCGATGAGAAACACCTTAACAACTTTATTGAGTCAGGATGTGACCAAAATAAATCGGTGACAACATTCGTATCGGGATGCTTCCTATGACAGGACATCCACTTATTCTTTTCCAAGATGTGCAACATTTGTTGCATTTGAGTCCTCCCACCCGCATCCTCTTTTCGGACTTTTAGTCTTGTATTATATATTGTCCTCATTGTCGATACGTTTCTAACATCTCTTTGCTTCAACGTATTTAGGATGTCTCTTGGCTTCACATTCCCCTTTATCATTTGCACCACAACCTCCTGCTCCCCCTTATCCAATCTTCCGGCAAATGAATGGTCATCCAAGTTTTTTGCGGGGTCGTGATTGTGCCTCCCACATATGACAGTGACATACCACAAGGAGTCAGCATTTTTCTTTACGTTGATAAGGAAATGGCATCCACATTTCTTCGTACCAGTTTGAGTCTTCGTCTTTTCCTCTTCTTCATCATTTCTTACTTTCAAAGAAATTTTGGCCGCTTTCCCCTTCCCTACTCTCTGAGACATTCCCCTATATGTTCCAGACCTCTCACACGCAAGTTTCACCCTCCCTCCACGCTTAATGCCCCCGTCATCAGAGTGCTTTGTCACTAGCACAAACATGTTCTCACGGCCTATCATTTGAAGCCATGAAATAGCCGCTTCTCTAGAGGGGAATGACCTACAAGGTGTAAACGTGTCCGTGTAGTCTGGAAATAAGGTAGAAACCGGCATTACCTGCAATACAAACAGTGTAACATTATAATTAACCAAAATGTACAGCACAATCACCAAAAATCCCCAAAAAATAGGTTCTCAGTTGTACAGGTTCGATACTTTAACCAGCGTCTCGCTCACGTACGACCGAGAGTTACTCAGTAGTCTCGGTCGTCCCATACCGTGAAGTAAGTACACATCTCGGTCCTCTATGACCGAGACGTTGCTATACATCTCGGTCCTACGAGGCCGAATCAATCGCGCACATCGACATAAACTTTGAATAACCGCATAAAAAACACATTAAATTTGAAAAATTACCTCAAGTTCAACCTCCTCTTGCACCGTAGCAGTACAATCTTCCATTATATAGTGCAAACAAGTTCAGATTTATCGAGATTACCAAACTCTACGTTGACAAATAAATCATCATTTTCACAGTTTTACTCAAATTAACAGTTCCGACAAAGCATCATATGGTTGTCAAACATTGTTACCTCGCTGTCGGATGATGTCAAGCCGCATGAATCGATAAACGTTCGCAAACGCAATGTCGCTTTATGGTTCAATCTTGGTGGTGGGGTGCCCCTGTTTCTTTCTCAAAATGGTTTGTGGGGTTTGAATCAATATATATACAGGGGGAAAATGGTCTTTTCCGTTTTCGCTAGAATTTGTACAAATAACTTGGGTGCCTTCATTAAACGGTGGGTGCCCTTAGCGGCCCTCGAACAACAAACCTGCTATGGGAATTGGTTGGGCCACTAATCATCTTCAAAGGGGTACAAATACAATATGGAGATCGAGAGGTCCCAATCCCTTGGACTTGCTCAATATTTTGCAAAGCCGAATTCTTGCCATTGTTGGGGTTCTGTTCCACCTTCTGTTTTTCAACCTTCACCCATTTTTGCTTCTGGTCATTCTTTAAAAAAAAAAAAAAAAAAAAAAAAAAAAAAAAAAAAAAAACAACAAAACAACTTCGTACGAAATGACTTCTCCTCTTTTACTACTTCAATAAAAAACATAGAAACAAAAGGAGCAATAGAACAATGGCTGATATCAACTCAAAAGACCCAAACTCGAACCAAAATCCGATCGAACCCCCTCGCAATCAGAAACAAAAGGAGCAATATAGCGATGGCTAATATTAACACCCATTTCAAATCTCGCTCTCCCAATCTCACTGTTTTCGCGTCGAATCAAAATTCAAACGTTCTCCTTATTAATTGAAGAATCGGAGACAACAACAACAACAAGAACAGGGGAATCAAGTTTGGTCCTCAAGTTCTCACCGTTTTCTTCTTTTTCAATTGCTTCTGGAAGCATAGCCTCCACACCCATATAACAACAACAACAAGCAGCACACTCGTCTGGTGAGAGTAACATCAGAGCCCGTCACCACCAAGCGGAGTCGACGAAAAGCCATTGTATAGTATACAATCGAATTCGATGTTGTTTGTTAGATTAAGCGAGGATATTTTCATCACTTACAAACCGCAAGCAACCTGACTAACTATGGAACCAAAAATTAGAGGTGTGCATGGGACGGGCTCGAGCTTGCCATCCCGACTGTCGGCTCCTGCATCTCCTACCCGCTAGAAGCCTGACACCAAACATCGATGGGCTAAATCCACCATCGCCTCCTTCAACTGAAAACAATTAGAAGAACGAGGAGGTCATCGTCGATGTGTTCAGGAGTGTGATTGAATTCGAAAGGTGAGAAGGAATGAGGAAGCCAAGAAGGTGAGGAATTGCAGTCGCAGTTGAGAGAGGAAGGGAGAAGGTGAGTGTTGTGGGGTTGGTCAAGACGGCTGAATGTGAAATGGCAGAGCTGCAAAATGAGAAATGAGGGCATGGCTGTGAAAGAGCTAAGAGGGCCGCTAAGGGCACCCCACCAGTTAATGAAGGCACCCAGTTAATGTGGGCACAAACCGATTTACCTTGGGCACCCAAAAATTACACCCGAAATACCTAAACTACCCCTCGTGGAAATCCATCTGCACCCCACCACCCCCACCACCGTCTTCACCGCCTGGACTCGAAGAAGACGTTTTGTGTGAACCGTGCAGTGGGGGGAATCTCCGAAAACGTGTCTCGCCTTGTGTTTCTCCTCCGTTTGACGGTTTTTTTGCAGTTCGTAGAGTCGTGGTGTGGGCAGATTTCGTCTCGAAGTTAGGGTTCCGCTGAACATCTTCGAACACACATTATTTGCGGGAAATCGGTCGATTGAAGGTACGTTTTTAGTGTTATTAAGTTACATTTGGAAGAGTAGTTGTGATTTACAGTGGTGGTTTGTTCGTTAGTGTAAGAACTCGGAATTCGCAGTTCTCGGCCACACAGGGAAGAGAATGTGGTTATGCTCTCGACAAGGATGACCGAGAGAGTAGCCAAATTTTGGGGAAATCGAACCGTCTTGCTACAAAGGCCGACAAAGATCACACAAGCCTCGCCACCGACCACCGAGATGACTTTAGGTCTCTCGGTCCAAAAGTGACGAGAGATGGAAGTACTTCTAGGTAATGTGGTGGCGGTGGTGTACAACCGAGAATTTGGGCGTACTATTGGTCAGTACCATGCCGCGAGTGTAAAGGTAGGCTCGGTCGTGAGTGGCCGAGAGCTTGTAGAATTCGAATGGTCAATTCATCTCGGTGGCGCAAAACCGAGACCGTTTCATTAGACTCGGTTGTTCAATGTCGATACATTGGAGGAATTGTCGGTCATGGGTGACCGAAAATATATGTCGTTTCACAAACCTGCTTGACCGAGACATAAGAAATGGATGATTTGGACTTTTTTTTTGTAAATTTAAGTTGGGATCTGCTCCATGCGCTTATATGTTGTAATTTATGCAGGTATGGCTCGTCCGAAGCAACCTAGTGACTAAGGAAGAGGCCGGAGCCGAGGTCCCGAGGCCGAACAGAGGGAAGAGGTGGCCGAGACCCCAGACAAAGATCGTGACCGGAAAGAGAAAGAGAAGGAGAATCGGATGGTAAGGGCAAGGCGAAGGTAGATGGCAACCGTGGAAGGTTACATTTGCACGATGAGGGTTCGACCCTCAATGCCGGCGACCCGAGGATCTTGTTGTTGCCGAGGAGAAGAGGAGGGCATGCATCGCAGTCGAGTCAGTAGCGGTGACTCTTCGGATGCCATGACAACCATGATAGACACAGATCGTAATGTGGGGGGAGCGGAAGAGGTGGAGTCGGCCATGATGAAGGAGAGCCGAAGTGGCTTTTGAGGCGCGTGCTCCATTCCCTAAGGTGGTCCTATAGACGGGCGTTGTTGAAGAGCTTCAAGGATCATGTGGCTTTATCGATATGGAGGAATGAGGTAATTTCAATATCATTGAAATTATTAACTTAACACTCATGTCTTCACATAATGACGAAATGTTTTTACGTTTGCAGGAGCGGCCCGTTCTTAAGTGTATCAATCACGAGCTCAAATAGCGGAATGGGATTTACAAATCGTGTCACCCGGACACGGCGGGACTCCGAGGATTATTCAAATTCCGGGTTGAATGCGCCGATAGATCGCTTCATACCGCAAGGCGAACAAGGAGTTGATCTCTCGCATTTGTGGAGCGGTGGCGGCCGGAGACGAACACATTTCACCTACCTTTTGGTGAAATGTCTATCTCATTAGAGGATGTCGCCTTCCTCCCGAAGATCCCCGTGACGGGCAAAGTTGTAGAAGTGGACAAATTTGCTAGGTACACGGAGGAATCTCGCTCCGACGCTATCAAGATGGTTTCCAACCTTCTTGGGGTTAGCGCCGAGGAGGCGGAGGAGGAGGTGAATATCACCAAGGGGCTCACAAAGGCGCAAAAACATTGGTTGAAGAGTCGATGGTGCCCCAAAGCTGGTTCGATACCCGTAAATTATCCTCCCGTGGAATGCACACCCGAGCGTACTGGCCGTACTTGTTGTCGTGCACTCTTTTTGCCGATAAGAGTGGGTCTCGGTGTCGATCGCGCTGTGAAGCTACTTGAGGACTCGACGACGTAGGGAACTACGCATGGGGAGCAACTGCGTTGGCTGGCCTACTTGTATCGACACTGGGGGGTCCGCCACGAGAGTCCTAGTGTCCCGTATTGCCGGCTACCTCACATTGCTTGAGGTTTGTTTTAAAATATACGGAATAGGCATTCTCGTTGTTCGATACGCCCAAATTGCAATTGTGGAGTAACTAACATTGTAACGTTATATGCAGGGATGGGTGTATGACCATTTCAAACTTGGTCTGGCCACGCCCAATGCGAAGTACGTGGACTACGTGCACCCTCGTGTCTCCGATGGATTCAAAAGCACGAGACGGTTGCGAATGTTGACAAGCTCGGGGCCATTAGGAGAACCTTGGATAGGTTGCGACCAAGTGAGGTGAGCTGCCTATCCATGACCTCTGATGTCCTCTTAAGCACGTACTCAAATTTGGTAATTTAGTTTACACCCGCGCTTATATGTTGAATATTTTGTAGGTCACTGGGACCCATATGTGAATTTAAGGGAAAATGGCGTTGTGCAAGCGATGGCCTTTTACAAAGGGGAAGATCAAGTACATGGATGTGGTGGAGCCCTACCACCCGAGAGGATTCTAAGACAGTTTGGCCACGTGCAGTCGATACCAGATCCTCCTTACCGTCCATTGGAAGCACACAGAGGCCCAACTGCAAACAAGTACTCCGTCAAGTATGGGTTCGAACAAGACAATTGGGAGCGATGGAGGAACCATGTGTTGGCTGCGCCAAGTTAGGGGCGAGAAGGCAAAGATTTGAGTTTCGGCTACACCGGACTACCTCCCTTGGTTCGTCAAAGTGTCTCATCCTGTTATCACGAATCCGGTCTTTGAGGACCGTGTAATGGTCGCCTCAACCATAGCAGAGAACGAGATACTTGAGGTATTGGAATGGTTATACGTAATATGACACTTATAATTATTTCCGCAATGTTGAGTATTTGACAGTAACCCGAAATTTTTCACCAGCGCAATAGGCGAGCCTTGGACGCGGCGTTGCGATGGATGGACCTCCCCCGAGATGTCTACTTTTGACTCGGCTAGGACCACTCGAATGACATGGTCAACCTCCTTTCGGGAAGGAATTTAAGTCCCACCCCCACGAGTACATTTCCCGACCGCAACCGCACAACCGCGACAACCGGCCCTACCGCGACAACCGCCCTACCGAACCAGCACCCGAGGCACTCCCACCATGGTAGCACTTCCACACCCTCGCCCAGCCACATCTCGGCCTGCCGCGACCGATGGTGGCACCCGAAGAGAATGCATGGGAAGGAGTATCGAAGGAAGAACGTGAAAAAACCCAAGCAATGACCAACCCTCAATGTTGGAGGGATAGACATTTGTGTTACATTTTACATACACTTTTTAATGGTTTATATGTCTCCTTTGCTCGTTGAGTACATTATCATGATCGTTTATGATGTTTCATTGTCCATGTTTCGGTTGGAATTCGAAGAAATTTTTTCATGTTGTGTCGGCCACTCAAGACCGAATGTCGTGGGAACTTTCGGTACACATCAGCCGAGACTATAAGGACGGTTTCTTCTGTCTCTCATGGCCGAGCTTAAGCGTTAAGTTACGGTGGCGAATGATCATGGAAGCCGAACATTCGTTTCGGTCATGCATGACCGAAACGAATGTTCCAAAGAACCATTTTGAACAACAAATGAAACTAACTTTCAATCATTTTATATCCTAACTTTGAAAATTACAAATTGTACATCCAAACTATTTGCATTGTTCCAGCTTGTAACACTACTACGTACCCAAATCTACAACGGATATGGTGGCATCAAGTAGAGTTGCAACGGGCGCGATGTCTCGAATACGAATCTATCTCGCCAACCTTTCGCAAGATCCCGAGCATACCGTACCCACGACGGGTATACGGATGGCAAGGGTGCATTCGTGCTCAAGCAACACCGGCAATGTGAACAAGACACCATTACCATATTGTCGGGAAACAACATAACAATTCAACCAAATTCGCATCACATACCCTAAGCCAATGTATATTCCTGTCATTAATCATGGCAATGACAGATCTCGTCGTGACCGGTGGATGGTGGAGCACTACGTAGAGGTAGAAATGTGGAGGCACTCCCACGCGATAGGTTGACGAGAACCACATTGATCGCAGTGGCTACTAACAATCCCATGTCTGGAAGTGTGAACCATTCTTGGAAAGTTGCACCAACTTGATTCTCTACGCAATGCACTGGAATCTTCACACTCTCGTAACCTGAACCTAGCACTTCGCGCCAATGGTTTTCATGCCCGATAAGCTCATCGTACATCCTTCTACTTCGACGATCCTCCACCCGTCGTCATCTGCTAGCCCAAGCCCATGCACAACACACCTATATCCACAATTCCCATCGGCTAGCACATCGATGATGCCCTCAACATGTAGCAACCATTCCGGTTCTACACAATGACCGTAAGCCATGTTAGTTGCACTTTGCTTGCGTCGACTACCACGACGCAGCTTAGGAGAACAACTTTACTTTTCTTCTCGCCTAGAACTTGAGGCCTCCTTAGTCGATAGCACGTACTCAAACTCACTCGGCAATCGTCCGGTAAAGAATCGTGACAGCTTGTGTTTTCTCTTCAAAGACCCCGGTGTCCTCCCTTTTGTCTTAATTTTTGCCGCGCACAACACTGGAGTAGACGACGGTCGACTAATCTCCCCGAGCCGCTTGAATAATCTTGAGTCGATCGTCCTCATTACGCATGCATTAAACTTTGCCAACACCCTTTCAATCTCATCGTGCACGTTGTACCCAGACGAGTCCACCGGACTCTCGTATCATACTCAACTTTCGCCAAGAAACATGAATGTCCCGGAGAGGGATGGGCGTCCCAAAAATATATGATGGTTAAGCTCATGCGCACAAGGAAGGCCATGTGTGGTGCGTATCGCGCAACCACAACGAGTGGAATCGTGACCAACATCCTCTCCCCGGGCCAATTCATCTCTAATTAGGCTAAGCGCCCGTTGAGACACATAACCGCGCAATCGTCGATACAACTCATCAACGTACTCATGTTGGACGACATTCAAACTTAACTCAAACGATGCCTTGATATTGTTGTGTTGGATTCTAAGGAGTCCATCAACCACATTCCATAGAGTCTCAAAATTAGCCTGACTGTTCCCAAGGTGTACCTTCAGAGTAGAATGTGCAGACTCCACCCTCCGAGTCGTCGTTTCCCCAAAGCGCATAAGTCTATTTGTCCAAGCCGAGACAAATTTCTCCTTGTAGCTCTTTAACCATGTGTTGTCCAAGTACTCCATAAGACCCTTTACATGCCCAAACTCACAACGGAGGTCATTCACCCTAACTTCAAATAACGCCTCCGACTTGGCATACATCACGCTCGTCCAACTACCCATAAAACGCGCAAAACCATCGTTCTCCCCAAACATCTTCTTAGTCTTAGACAAAACTACTTTGTTGATGTGCCAAGAGCAAAGGAGGTGAGACGAGGCCGGAAAAACTTCTTCTATTGCACTAATAAGGGCTAAGTCCCTATCTCCAGTAACAAGCACGTCAAAGCTTAGGCCACCCATCCAATATGGATCTCAACTTCTCAAGTGTCCAAACATAATGCCCATGACTCTCTGATGATAAGAATGCGAACCCAACGGAGAACGTCAAGTGCGTAGAAGTAATGCCAACAATCTCCAACAAAGGCATTCGGTACCTATTTGTCTTGTACGTGCAATCCATCAAAATAACCGATGGAAAACACCTGACCAACTTTATTGAGTCGGGATGTGACCAAAATAACTCCGTGACAACATTCGTATCGGGATCCTTCCTATGCCATGACAACCACTTATTCTTCTCCAAAATGTGCAAGAGTTGTTGCATTTGAGTCCTCCCACCCGCATCCTCCTTTCGGGCTTTTTGTCTTGCATTATATATAGTCCTCATTGTCGATACGTTACCAACGTCTCTTTGCTTCAACGTATTTAGGATGTCTCTTGGCTTCACATTCCCCTTTGTCATTTGCACCACAACTTCCTGCTCCGCCTTATCCAATCTCCCGGCAAAAGAATGGTCGTCCAAGTGTTTTGCGGGCTCGTGATTGTGCCTCCCACATATAACAATGTGATATACCACAACGAGTCAAGATTTTCCTTTACGTTGATAAGGAAAGGGCATCCACATTTCTTCGTACTGCTTTGAGTCCTCCCCGTTTCGTCTTCTTCTTCATTTCTTGGTTTCGAAGCTATTTTTTCCGCTTTACCCTTACCAACTCTTTGTGACATTCCCCCGTAAGTCCCCGACCTCTCACAGTAATTTTCACCCTACCCTCGCGCTTAATGCCACCGGCGCGTAGTGCTTTGTCACTAGCACGAACATGTTCTCACGGCCTATCATTTGAAGCCATGAAACTGCTCGCTTCTCTACTTGGAAATGGCCTACAAGGTGTAAACGTGTCCGTGTAGTCCGGAAATAAGGCGTAAACCGGCATTACCTCGCAATACAAACAAGTGTAACATTATAATCAACCGAAATGTACAAAGACAATCACAATAACATCCAAAAAACATGTTTTCTGGTCCGTACATGGCCGCAACTAGCTTAGTGGTATCGCTCACGTACGACCGAGAGTCAACGAATACTATCGGATTTAACGGTTCCGTCGATCCGCGAAACATTCGGTCCTCTACGACCGAGAGATTACATTACATCTCTGGTCCCCGCGAGGCCGAACAATCGCGCACCACCTGCATTAACCTTCGCTTAACCGCAACGAATACATAAAACATTTTCAAAAATACCTCAAGTACGACCTCCTCTCGCACCGAAGCAAGCATAATCCTCCATTATATAGTGGAGTCAAGTTCGGATTGGAATAAATTACCAAACCCTACGTTCACAAACAAATCATCATTTTCACAGTTATACACAACTCAACTTTTCTAAAAACACGAATATGGTTGTCAAACATTGTTACCTCGCTGTGGAATTATGACAATCCGCAATAATCGATCAACGCCGACAAACGCAGTGTGGGATTTGTGGTTCAACCTTGTGGTGGGGTGCCTTTTTTCTTTGTCAAAATGATTTGTGAGGTTGGAATCACTATATATACAAGGGCAAAATAGTCTTTTCCACTTTTGCTGAAATTTTTACAAATACTTTGGGTGCCTTCATTAACTGGTGGGGTGCCCTTAGCGGCCCTCAAGAGCTAAACGTTAGGATTAGAGTTTATTTGAGTTTTTTAATTTACTGTCTGGTCGGGTCGTGTACCCGACCCAATCTTGCATATATACCGTTCTCGACTTTATGAGTCGGACTGGCCGGCCGAAGCCCAACTCTTTCTCATATGTGTTTAAGCCTGACCCAAAACAGGAAAGGGCTTGGCGGGCTCTCAAAAATATGCACAACCCTACTAAAAATGATGGTTTTGTATTAGTCACCACTAGTGTGTATTACGGAATCCGTTTGCCTAGCTAATCCTACAAAATGAACATCGGATTAGTTAATCCATCCGACGTAAGAAGGTGAACTGCCATTACATTACTCATATTAAAATCTAAACACTGACAGTTCTTTCTCGGTAATGCAAAGTTGAGCTTCAGCAAGAGGACTCATTAGAGACCAAATGACGACTGGGTAGAGGGCTTCGCCTTTGATGTTGGGGCGAGATCTATCACGCATGAAACTGTAGGGTATTGTATCTACCCAACTAACTCCTGATGTGTTGGAAGGTCAAAATGGATATTAAAAAGAAAAGAAAAAAATAAAAAATAAAAAATGGGGGAGAAGGAAAGAGTTCGGCCTTCCGAGCCAAAAGGCCAGCCGCCCAGAAGAAGATAATATATCAAAACCGCCGAGAAGAAGCCCCCCCTAATTCCTCTCTGTTTGCTTTATTTCCTTTTTTAACGTATCTCCCTGTTTCTCTTTTGTAACTATCAAATCTTTTATATCTATCTATATAATATCTATTCTATATAAATATATATATTCCTATATATTATAAACCAAAACATAATGTTGCATTAATGCATCAACGCCATCAATTCATGCTCCACATTCATGCTCCACTTGATCTTCATCAATCACCATGACACATGTGAGCCCGCCAAATTTGCCTCGAGATACGTGTTATCGCGATTTTCGGTGTAAAACGGATCCAGGCATATGAATACTCGATTTTGCGTAGTTTTTCGCCCCGGATTTAACCGCGCACTCCAATAACCCTGAAGATAATAAATAAATGCAATTAGGCTAGTATTTTAGAGACTTGACAATAAAAATATACATATAACCTATATATAATATTACATAATTAACGACTCAACAAATACCCCCAAACTTAGGACTTTGCACGTCCCGAGCAAAGGTGTAAATGACAAACACGCAGAAAACTAGACTCATAATATAGATATGTACAGACTCAACTAATCCTATACCCGATTCAGAATTCATGGAGTTCCTTTGGTTTACATAGTTGCCAAGTTAACAAGCCACTCATGAAATTTCGGAGTTAAGATATGTCAAGAACCGTAACTCAAACACAATTAAGATCACATTTTCAAGACAAAGATATAATCAAGACAAACGTCATCAACTACTTGCTGGTTTTCTTGGTCTATACATTCAAGCATGCAAGTTTACAATTTTACTTAATCTAGCTATAAGCACTCGAGCTAAATCTTTTTATTTGAGGAGTTTTCATACACTTCCACCTTTATTCATTTTATATGTATACTCTCTATTTTTTTCTTCTCCAAAATTTTTTTTTTCTATAAATAATATTGTCCCTGCTCCATTTTCTATGGACCACTTTCCTCACTTTTTTCCACCACAAGTTTCCCTGCTCCATTTCCTGTAGAAACTTATGGGACTCTCTATATTTTGAAAACTCATGTTAGCCCTTCTCACTTTTACTATAATTAAGCAAATTCCCCAATGTGGATTAAAGTCTCATCACTTGCACAATTTCAACCGTCTACCCATTTTGGTATCTAGTGCAAGGCTTAACCATCATACTAAGTCCATAATCATGAAATCATAAAAATGCTAAGCTACGGACTCGGGTGAGTATTTCTCCTACTTTTTCCTAAGTTTCAAGTCAAAAAGGCAACCATAATGTACTCATCCACAACCAAAGGCATGAAACAAAGTTTCGGGTAACTCTAAACAATATAATAATGAAAATTATACTAAATACATGCATGAAAGTGTATCAAATCCTAATAAAATGAGAAAGCGAAATATGGAGGGCAAAGAAATGGAAGAAATGGTTGAATAAGAAATATCAAACACCACCAATACCTTCCAACAACCACATATAACCGCATATAATTGAAAGTTTTAAATGATCTCACCTGCGGTCTTTTGTAAATAAGTTCATCCAACTCAATCCACAAATCCTAAAGTACCCCCAAACTTATTCCGAACCTTGTCCTCAAGGTTCAAAACAAGTAAAGGAATTCATGCAACAAAAAGACAAAAAATAGTGGTGAAAAAAAAATATGGATGAAATAAGAAGATGATACAAGTGCACGCATAACAAAAGTCTCAAAAAACTAGTGAATGTTCAAATCTCGCGTGTCTAAGTGACCAAGGAAACTTTGAAATAAAATTATCATAATAAGAGCAAGAACTAATAAGCATGAGAGTTAATTCAAATGATTCCTATCAAATCATGCGAGCCCGAGTCTTTCAAGTACGGGTGAAGTCAACAAGATGATGGAATGAGGTTTTGGGTTTTGGGTCTACTTAAAGACCCGCCACTAATGCGGTGACTTAAGTTGGATATGTCCCAACCGAGTCTCAAAACACCTAAAACTCTAATAATATGTTAATTCCTAAAAAAGAATATGCTCAAATTACTCCAAAAACAATGTAATCCATAGTCAAACCTATCGAAACTCAGGGGGTGGCCTAGTGCCATCAGTTCTCATCAAACATTCATTACACCTGCAAAAACCCAAGAGACCAAGTTAGGGCTTTATTAAACATAAAAAAAACTAAAACTAAATTAAAATTGAAATTGAAATAAATGCAATAAAAATAAAAACAAAGCTGGGCTGCCTCCCAACGGGCGCTTTTCTTTTAAGTCTTTGGCTAGACTTGCTTTGATTTATCACGTGATGCCCTCTCCTTTCGAGATATCAACAATGAATGGTGCATCTATAACTTTGGGCAATGCAGCATGCATGCCCTCTTTCAGAGTTCGGAGTTCATTCGGGACCTCTAACACAAAAGAATCTATTGATTCATGGTCATCCAACACAAAGGTGTCGGCAGTGTAGAAATCCCGTGAACGCTCATTTACTTCCACCTACTTGCAAGGTCTAACAAATATGCATGGGAGGGTGGGTGGTTTCACCAACACCAGAGGTTGGTCTTCCTCGTTCTCTTTCTGGGGCACCTCCGATCTTTCTGAAATGACTTCAATTTCTTTCTCAGCTTCATCATCGTCATATTGTGCAATAGTAATGTCTGGCTCATGTGAAGAAACGTCTAGTGTTTCCTCTGGTTCGCTCAAATGCTCGTCCACAATTGAGAACTCATCAAACTCAACACTTTTAGATGTATCAGCATTCACAATCTCATCTGAGTCAAAAACTGGTTGCGGAGGCAACTCTTCCTCATCTATCAAATGCTCAAGTATAACGGTAACTTGAGTTTCTGAATTTTGCAACTTTGATTTCATATACTACATATCCTCCTGCAAGGGCTTCTGAGTGGTGCTTTGAGAAAGCCAATCGGAGATCATATTTCTCTCAATGTCTGCAATGGTTCTCCGTTCATGTTGATGACTTTGTTGAAAAGTTGGTTATCTGAAGATCAAGTCATTCATCATGTCTCGTATAGACCTCTTTTCGTGTTGAGGAATCTGTGGACTTCGCTTAGACATATAGAAGTTGGGTTGTGGTGATGCATAAGTGGAACCATGATGATTCTTATACTTCGAATAAGGACAAACATACGTAGGATGAAAGTACTCCCCACGATTTCCACAAATCCTGACCTGTTGCACAAAAGATTGTGAGTTAGAAAATTGATGTCCATTATGTGACATACCTACCCCATTCACAGCATGATAGTATGAGTCTTCGAATCGACCATAATTATGGGCGTAGGAGGCAATTATGGAATTACCTGCAAAAATGTTAGAAACAAGGAACTAGATACAAAATAATAAAAAAAAACCAAAGAAAAATAAAAAAAATAAAAAATAAAAACCAAAGAAAGAAAAAAACCAATCCCCGGTAACGGTGCCAAAAATTGACGCGCGTCGAACGCTTCAATAAAATTAAAAATACCTAAACCAACTATTTTGTAGAATAGTGGCAAAGGGTCGATCCCACGAAGATTGGTATTCTTTCTAATGTTTAAAAAGAACAAAAAGGGAAATTGAGGGTTTTAAAGAATGAATAAATTAACTAATGTTTAAAATAAATAAACAAAGTAGTATTGGCCAAGACTAAGAAGATGTTTGGGGAGAACGATGGTTTTGCGCGTTTCATGGATAGGTGGACGAGCATGATGTATGCCAACTCGGAGGCCTTATTCGAAGTTAGGATGAATGACCTGCGTTGTGAGTTTGGGAATGTCAAGGGTCTTACTGAGTACTTGAACAACACATGGGTAAAGAACTACAATGAGAAATTTGTCCCCGCTTGGACAAATAGAATTATGCACTTTATGGAAACAACAACGCAGAGGGTGGAGTCTGCGCATTCTATTCTGAAGCTACACCTTGGGAACAATCAGGCCAATTTTGAGACTTTGTGGAATGTGGTCGATGGCCTCCTTAGAATCCAACACAACAATATCAAGGCATCATTTGAGCTAAGTTTGAATGTAGTCCAACAAGAGTACATTGATGAGTTATATCGACGATTGTGCGGTTATGTCTCTCAACGGGCGCTTAGGCTAATTAGAGATGAATTGACATGTGGAGAAGATGTTGATCACGACTCCACTCGTTGTGGTTGCGAGATGCGCACCACACATGGCCTTCCTTGTGCACATGAGCTAAACCATCATATATTTGCTGGGTCGCCCATCCCTCTCGAGGACATTCATGTTTACTGGCGAAAGTTGAGTATGATACCTGAGAATCCAGTGGATCCGTCTGGGTACAACTTCGCGATGAGATTGAACGGGTGTTGGAAAAGTTTCATGCTTGCACTGATGAGGACGATCGACTCAGGATTATTCAGCGGCTCAGGGAGATTAGTCGACCTTCGTCTACACCGGGTGTTGTGCCGCCGGCGAAAGTTAAGACAAAGGGAAGGACACCGGGGTCTTCAATCGGAGGCAAGGCGGTATCGAAGAGAAAACACGATGATGATGATTCTTCCACGAGACGGTTGCCGAGCGAATTTAAGTACGTGCTATCCACAAATGAGGCCTCCACTTCTAGGCAGAAGAAAAGCAAAGTTGTTCCTAAAATGCGTCGCCCCAGTCGACGCACGCAAAATGCATCTAACATGGCTTATGGTCATTGCATAGAACCGGATTGGTTGCCACATGTTGAGGGCATTATCGATGTGGTTGCCGATGGAAATTGTGGATATCGGTGTGTTGCCTCTGGGCTTGGACTTGCCGATGTAGACGGGTGGAGGATTGTTCGTAGAAGGATGTATGATGAGATATCGGGTATGAAAATTTTTGGCGGGAAGTGCTTGGCTCGAGTTACGAGAATGTCAAGATTGCGGTGCATTGCCCAGAGAATCAAGTTGGTGCATCTTTTAAAGAATGGTTGACACTTCCAGACATGGGATTGTTAGTATCCACTGCATTCAATGTCATTCTTGTAAACTTCTTGCATGGGAGTGCCTCGACATTTCTACCTCTACGTAGTTCTCCACTGTCGTCGTTGCACAACAAACTTGTCATTGCCATGATAAATGACAGGAATATCCATTGGGTTAGGGTAAGTTCTATGAATTTTCTTGAATCGTTATGTTTCCCCCCTGAGCGGGTTTATGACAATATCTACTATGTTATACTGTTCACTTTGACAGGTGAAGTTGCGTGTGAATGCACCGTTGCCATCCTTATATCCATCGTGGGACCGATATGTTGAGGACTGCGCCAAAGGTTGGCGAGATGGATTCGTATTTCGAGACATCGCGCCCATTGCAACTGTTGTTGAAGCCACCATATCCGTTGTAGATTTAGGTACACCGTAGTGTAAAACTTGTACCTAGAAACCTTGATGGCTGTACATTTAGAAATTTTGAAAGTTAATTCGAATGTTCTATGGATATAAAATTGTCGTGCTGTATTTTTATTCTTGTATAGTTAAGTTTGAAACTTGTAGAGTGAGTTTGGATGTTACGGAGATATATAATTAGTTAAGTTTCGGTGCAAATTGTCGTGCTGGATTTTCATTCTTGTATAGTTAGTTTGAATGTTACAGACGATCTGTAATGAGTTAAGTTTCGGTGGAAAGTGACGTGTCGGCCCTGAATGACCGATACCGACGGTATAGTCTCGGCCATACACCACCGAGAACAAAAGTGACGGCTCGGTCACACACTGCCGAATTTCAATCCTCTCGTCGACCTATGCCCCACCATACTCATGGATTCTCGGCCATGAGTAACCGCGAGTTGTACACCCATCTCGTTACCATCTCACCGAGAGCATTTGGTCGCCATGTTCAACAAATGCATCGGCATAGCTCGTCGAGCAGTGGTCGAACGCCTTGGTACAATGTCGGTAACGAGTGACCAAAAGTCTTGCAAAGGTTTCGTCCATCAGTGACCGATACATTTTTAAATACAAGATCCACCGAGATTCTCGGCCAGGCAACACCGAGAATCCAGCATATTTGTCGGTTATTCAGTACCGACAATGTCACATGAGTGTTGGACCTGCATGACCCAGACCCCCTCAGAATCAGAAAAATCATGTATTCTAGAACAAAATAGACCAAGATACAACTATATGAAATGTAAAACAACAAGTAATGTAAAGCAAGGTCCAAACTGCGCCAAACTATTATATATCACTCATCAAGCATACAAGTACTCTACCACATCCATCATAAACCATGAGTTTTAAATTACTGAATCGTACGAAACTTTCATAAAACTGTCATAAAACATGATCATCAAACATTAATCAACTAGTCTCGGCCAAACAATAAAACAAATGTCTATGTTCCCCATCCCCGCTTGGTCATTGCTTTGGTTTCTTCAGATTCTTCCTTTGATACTCTTTCCCAAGCATTCTCTTCGGAGGGTGAGCATCGGCCGTGGCGGGCGGAGCAGTGGCCGGGGTGGAGTGTGTGGAAGTGCTACCATGCTGGGACTGCCTCGGGCCAGCTTCGATAGGGCCGGATGTGGTGGTTGTGCCGGTTGCGGTCGCCGGAGTGGTACTCGTGGTGGTGGGACCTATACTCCTCCCCGAAAGGAAATTGACGATGTCACTCGCCATTGTCCTCGCAGACTCAAGCGTGCACAACTCCGGCGGGAGGTCCATCCATCGCAATGCCGCGGCCACCGCACGCCTATTACGCTGATGAAATAATCGGGTTAGTGTTAATGTAAAACATATCGGGATGAATAAGACATGCATAATACATATAACCATTGAAATACCTCAAGTAGCTCGTTGTCTACGATGGTTGTGGCGACCATGTCGTGGTCCTCAAGGCTCAGATTGGTGATCACGGGATGAGACACTTTGAGGAACCAAGGCAGGTAGTAGTCCGGTGTAGCCAAAAACTCGAATTATGCCTTGTCGCCACGAACTTCAGGAGCCAACAAATGGTTCCTCCATCGCTTCCAATCGTCTTGCTAGAACCCATACTTGACCGAGTACTTGTACGCAGATGGGCCTCGGTGTGCTTTCAATGGACGGTACGGAGGATCTGGTATAAATTGCACATGGCCGAACTGTCTCTGAATCCTCTCCGGGTGGTAGGGCTCCACTACTTACATGTATTTGATCGTCCCACTGTAAAAGGCCATCGCGTGCACAACTCCATTTTCCCTGAAATTCACATATGAGTCCCAAGTGACCTAATCAAAATGCAACAACCATTGTTAGCAAAAAAAAATAAAATACAAAAACATCAATCATCACAGGATATGGATAATCATCTCACCTCACTTGGGCGCAACCTATCCAAGGTTCTCCTCATGGACCCGAGCTTGTCGGCATTCGCCACGGTCTCGTGCTTTTGAATCCATCTGCAGACACGAAGTTGCACGTAGTCCATGTATTTCGCATTGGGTGTGGCGAGACCAAATTTAAAATTGTCATACACCCATCCCTGCAAATACATACAATGTTAGTTAGTCCACAAATGCAAGTTGACGTAATTAATATACAAAAAGGAAATTAAGTCTATTTTATAACAAACCTCAAGCAATGTGAGGTAGCCAGCAATCTGAGACACTTGCACTCTCGTGGCAGACCCCAAGTGTCGATACAAGTAGGTCAACGCAGCCGCACCCCATGCGTACTTTCCCACGTCGTCCAAGTCTTCAAGAAGCTTCAGCAGCGCGATCGACACCCGAGACCCACTCTTATCGGCAAATAGAGTATAGGACAAATGTACAACATGTACGCTCGGGCGGTGCATTCCACAGGAAGATAATTTGTCGGTCTCGAACCAGCTTTGGGGCACCATCGACTCTTCAACCAACATTTGCGCATTGTGAGCCCCTTGTTGATATTCACCTCCTCCTCAGCCTCATCGACGCTAACCCCAAGTAGGTTCGAGACCATCTTAATAGCGTCCGAGCGAGATTCCTCCGTGTACCTCGCAAAGTTCTCCACGGCCACAACTTTGCCCGTCACAGGAATCTTCAGGAGGAAGCTCACATCCTCTAAGGAGATAGACATTTCACCAAAATGTAAGTGAAATGTGTTCGTCTCCGGCTGCCACCGCTCCACAAATGCAGATATAACCTCCTTGTTGGCCTTGCGGTATGAACAGTCTATCAGCGTATTCAACCCAGAACGCTGAATAATCCTCTGAAGTCCCTCCGTGTCAGGGTGGCGCGACTGTAAATCCCATTCTTGTATTTGAGCTCCGTGATTGATACACTTGAGAACCGGACGCTCCTGCAACAAAAAAATACATCTGGTCATGTTTGTGAAAACCCTGAGTTTTAAATTACTCCGTTCAATGAAATTTTAATTACTTCATTCCTCCAAATCACTAATGCGACATGATCCTTAAAGCTCTTCAACAACGCCCCGTCTATAGGACCACCGGGGAAAGGAACACGCACTTCAACATGCACTTCTGCCTCTCATTCATTATGGGCAGCTCCACCACTACTACACACGTGTACATTACGATCAGTTTCCGTCGTATTCCCCACCGCTGATGAGTCAATGCTACTAAACTCCGACGCATGCCCGTCCTCTTCCCCTCGGGCAACAACAAGATCCTTAGGTCGCCCAGTAAGGATGTTCGAACCCTCATCGTGCAATTGTAACCTTGCACGACTTCCATCTACTTTCGCCTTTCCTTAACATCCTCGGTCTCCTTCTCTTTCTCTTTCCGGCACGATGCTGTCGGGGGTCTACGACCACCTCGCCCCCGGTTAGGCCTCGACACCTCAACACCAGCCTCCTCCCTAGTCACCGGTGCCTTCGAACGAGCCATACCTGAAAACAATACAACATATAAGCGCATGGAACAGAACCCAAAAAACATTTACAAAAAAAAATGTTCAAATTCATCCATTTCTGATGTCTCGGTCAAGCAGGTGTGTGAAACAACTCATATTTTCGGTCACCCCGGACCGACAAGGAGTCAAATATCTCGGCAGTGTACAACCGAGACCAATTGAAAGTTCTCGGTTGTACACTACCGACATGGATTGACCAACTCAATTCGCCTTACTCTCGTCCTATGCCGACCGATGCGACTCTAGCCCTCTCGACATTGTACAACCGAGAGTAGGAGCACATTCTCGGTGGTACACCACCGACACCACATTACCTATCACTAATTGTAGCTCTCGTCATGTCTCGGCCGAGATAACTGAAGTATTCTCGGCCATTCGTAACCGAGACACTTTGAACTCTTCCGGCCTTCGTGGCCGAGACGGAGAGTTGCCAAAAATTTTCCTTCTGTCTCGGCCATGCTTGGTCGAGACAGTAAACACATTCTCTGGCCTATATGGCCGAGAAGCGCGATTTCCCAATTTTTGAACCATTGAACAAACCGCCACACACATTACAACTACTCTACCAAATGTAACTTAATTATACTATAAACGTACCTTCAAACGATTGATTTTGCGCAAAATTTGTGTGTTCGACGATCTTCAATCGAGCCCTAATTTGGAGACGAAATCGGTGCAGACCCCGAGCCTATAAACTGCAAAAAATTCTTACAACGAAGGAGAAACACACGGCGATAGACAGAAAACACGATTTCGGGGATTCCTCTCACTGGTCGGTTGAAAACAAATAGATTCTTCCATAAGGAGTTCGGTGAAGATGGTGGTGGGGGTGGTGGGGTGCGAGAGGTTTGAACGAGGGGTATTTTAGATATTTTGGGTCTAATTTTTGGGTGCCCAAGGTAAATTGGTTAATGCCCACATTAACTGGGTGCCTTCATGAAACGGTGGGGTGCCCTTAGCGGCCATAAAAAACCTTATTTTTTCTTTTAAAAAAACACATTTTCTCTACTAAAAAGAATGAGGGCCGCTAAGGGCACCTCACCATTTAATGAGGGCACCCAGTTAATGTGGGCATAAGCTGTTTTACCTGGGGCACCCAGAAATTAGCCCCGAACTACCGAAAATACCCCCTCGTGCAAACCCCTGAGCACCCCACCACCCTCGTGCAAACCCCTGGGCACCCCACCACCCCCACCACCACCACCACCCTCGTTCACCGAACTCCTTGTGGAAGAATTCATTTGTTTTGAACCGACCATTAAGAGGAATCCCCGAAATCGTGTTCTCCATCCCTCGCCGTGTGTTTCTCCTTCGTTGTTCGAGTTTTCTGCATTTTGTAGGGTCCGTTGTGTGAGCCGATTTCATCTCCAAATTAGGGCTCGGTTAAAGATCGTCGAGTTAAGTTACATTTGGTAGAGTAGTTGTAATGTGTGTGTGGCGGTTTGTTCAAATGTAAAAAAATTGGGAAATCGTGGTTCTCGACCACACAGGCCAGAGACTGTGTCAACTGTCTCGGCCTTGGCCGAGACAGAAGCTAATATTTTTGGGGCCACGAAGACCGAAAGAGTTAACCGCGTATCGGTTGTCCACTTTCGAGAGGGTCTCGGTAGGCTCGGTCGTAATAGGACGAGAGTCAGGCAAATTGAAATGGTCAATCCATCTCGGTGGTGTACAACCGAGAAATTGAAATTGGACTCGGTTGTACACGGCCGATATATTGGAATACTTGTCGGTCATGGGTGACCGAAAATATGCGTTGTTTCACGAACCTGCTTGACCGAGACATCAGAAATGGATGAATTTGAACATTACAGTTTGAAAAAAATTGGGAAATCGTCAAACTAACAATACAAGATTGAAAATCCATCACGACAATTTGCACCAAAACTTAATTAATTATAAATCTCCGTAACATTCAAACTGACTCTAAAAAGGGTCCATCCATAAGTAAACAACAATCAAAACACAACAACAATCAAAACACAGCACAACATTTGCATATACATAGAACATTCGGACGAATTGACAAAATTTCTAAATGTTTAGCCGTCTAGGTACAAGCTTTAACCTACGGTGTATCTAAATCTACAACAGGTATGATGGCTTCATGATCAGCAGTTGCAATGGGCGCGATGTCTCAAAAAACGAATCCATCTCGCCAACCTTTGGCGCAGTCCTCAACGTACCGATCCCACGATGGATATAAGGATGGCAGCGGTGCATTCACACGCAACTGCACCTGTCAAAGTTAACAGTAGAACATAGAAGATATTGTCACAAACCCGATTAAGGGGAAACAAACTAATTCAGAAAAATCATAGAACTTACCCTAACCCAATGGATATTCCTTTCATTTGCCATTGCAATGATAAGTCTGTCAGGCAATGACGACGGAGTACTACGTAGAGGTAGGAATGTGGAGGCACTCCCATGCGAGAGGTTGACGAGAATGACATCGAATGCGGTGGATACTAACAATCCCATGTCTGGAAGTGTCAACCATTCTTTGAAAGATGTCCCCTCTTGCTTCTCTGGGCAATGCACCGCATTCTTGATAGTCTCGAAACTCGAGCCAAGCACTTCCCTCCAAAGGTCTTCATACCCGATAATCTCATCGTACATCCGTCTACGCACAATCCTCCACCCGTCTACGTCGGCAAGTCCAAGCCCAGAGGCTATACACCGATATCCACAATTCCCATCGGAAACCACATCGATAATGGCATCAACATGTGGCAACCAATCCTGTTCTAAGCAATGACCATAAGCCATGTTAGATCCATTTTGCGTGCGTCGACTGGCACGACGCATTTGTGGAACAACCTTGCCTTTCTTCTGCCTAGAAGCTTTTGTGGAGTGGGAGGACTCAAATCCGATTGGAGACTGGGGTGCCTCCGACACTGGGGTGCCTCCGATTGGAGACCCCGGTGTCCTCCCACCCGCATCCTCAACTTCCTGCTCGCACTCCACAAAAGACGAAGGTGGACTAATCTCCCTGAGCTGCTCACTTTCAGTCCTCCCCCCCGCATCCTCAACTTCCTCATCCCCCTTATCCAATCTTCCTGCGGTGTCGTGATTGTGCCTCCCACAAATCACAGTGACATACCATAAGGAGTCAGTATTTTCCTTGACGTTAATTTGGAAAGGGCATCCACATTTCTTCGTACTAGTGTGAGTCCTCGCCTTTTCATCATTCCTTGATTTCTTTAAAAATTTTACCGCTTTCCCTTTCCCTACTCTCTGAGCCAGTCCCCTTTATGTCCCAGACCTCTCACAGGCAATTTTCACCCTTCCCTTGCGCTTAATGCCCCCGGCATCCGAGCGCTTCGTTACTAACACAAACTTGTTCTCACAACCAATCATTTGAAGCCATGAAATAGCCGCTTCTCGAGAGGGGAATGACTTAGAAGGTGTAAAAATGTCCTTGTAGTCTGAAAAATTACTAGATAACGACATTACCTGCAATACAAACAGTGTAACATTATAATCAACCAAAATGTACAACACAATCATAAAAAAATCCAAAAAAACAGGTTCTCGGTTGTACAGGTCCGAAACTTTCTTTAGAGTCTCGTTTACGTACGACCGAGAGTTACTCAGTACTCTCGTTCGGTCCAGACCGTGACCTACGTGGAACCTCTCGGTTCTCTATGACCGAGACATTACCATACATCTCGGTCCTGCGAGGCCGAAACAATCGCGCACCCAGACAGAAACTTCGGATAACCGCAAAAAAAACACAAAAAAATTGCAAAATTACCTTAAGGATGACCTCCTCTGGCACCAAAGCATTACAATCCTCAATTATACAGTGGAAACAACTTCGGATTTGAAGAAATTACCAAACCCTACGTTGACAAACAAATCATCATTTTCACATATACACAACTAAACAGCTTCTAAAAAACCGAATATGGTTGTCAAACATTGTTACCTCATTGTCGACGATGTCAATCCGCAAGAATCGATCAGCTCTTCGGCAAACGGAATGTGGCTGTGGCTTTGTGGTTCAAGCTTGCTGGTGGGGTGCCCTTACTCCTTGTCAAAATGGTTTGTGGGGTTTAAACCATTATATATATAGAGGGGCAAAATGGTCTTTTTTATTTTTGCTGAAATTTTTACAAATAAGTTGGGTGCCCTCATTAAATGGTGGAGTGCCCTTAGCGGCCCTCAAAAGAATGCGTCCCAGGCTTTCAAGTGTGAAGTGCCAAACAGGATAACACTAGAGGGCCCACACATATATCCCCTTACTTTCGGTGCAGAAGGCGCATTTTAGCTTCATTTCGCTTCTATTTATTTCTGCTACGAAAGCGACGCATAGCCCCATCGATTTGCCCGAACACGTGGCAGCACCGGAGCTCTCTTATGTCATCACAAAGTGTCTTAAGTGCCGACACTTGTAAGCAACCCAACAAAAAATAGAGAATATTTGAGTGATACAATTAGATACATCCATTTTCTACATTAGTGTTGTAGCCCCTTGATTTATACATCGTGATGTTTGCCATGCTCTTCGATGTCTATCTAAAGGTCGCCATCAACTTTATAGCAAATGTCTGTATCATAAGTATATCACCAAATCACTTTCATGAAAAATACAATTTTCTGCGTAGACTAGCAAGAGAGTGACTTGAAAACTTAAATTTCTAATTGAATTTTTGTCTCTTCATAGAAAGATAGCATAGTTGAAGAGATCAAAAGGGGTTGTTGTTGTTCGATAAATTTGATTGTATATCCTTTGAGAGGTTTGATTGGTTGTGTTGTGGGATTGAAATGGAGGAGAGATATGAGGCATTGAAGGAATTGGGGTCTGGGAATTTTGGGGTGGCCAGGTTGGTGAGAGACAAGAAGACTAAAGAGCTTGTAGCAGTCAAGTATATTGAGAGGGGCAAAAAGGTAGTAGTGGAAAACTGATGTTGTTCTGTTTTCTTGCATTTACTTCGGTACTAGTTTTTGTTGATTTTTTTTATTTTATTTTTATGTTCATTGATTATGTTGTTGTTTTGACATGGGTTTTGTTTGTGAAGTTGCTATATGTGGGCTTGTTTTTGGTGTGACTTTTCACTTTAATTTTGCTTAATGCCTATAGTTGATCTTGAATAGTCCCAATTGATTGCTTGCCCCTATAATTGAATCGGTGCAGTAGTAGAGTTACTGAGAGTCTGAGATGTGCTTGATGATCAATCTTGCCATTCAACTCTAAATATGTTGGTTTCTCCCGGTCACGGGGTTGGGGCTTCCGACTGGCTCTCATGGCTATAGTTGAGCCTGAGAAAAAGGAAAGGCTCGGACACCCACCATTATAAGAAAAAAAGTCCAATTGATTTTCCTTTTCATTTTTTTGTTTATTTGTGTTCCTGGGGTTTGTTATTGGATAGTTAAATTCCATTTTTTTGTGCTTCAGATTGATGAAAATGTGCAAAGGGAAATCATCAACCACAGGTCTTTGAGGCATCCAAACATTGTCAGGTTCAAGGAGGTAATTACAAGATTAGTTCTTGTCCAAATTGTTTTTACACCTCTTTAATTAGCATTCATTTAGGGTGTGTTTGATAGGAAAGAACATGGAAAACCGTTTTATTTTTTAGTACTTTTTTTTAATATATATTATGCACTGGTGCACATGCACACTGTTCTGTTTTTCATCTATGAAAAAACTTTGATTAGCAATGCAATTATAGTAGATATGGAAACTGATCAGTAATTCATTAAGTCCTTGAGAGGATAGTTACAATTTTTGTTTTGTATGCCAATCTATTGTCAATTTGTACCAATCCAACTTATACGATTGAGTTTTTTGGAACCTCACTCTAGACTAAGCTTTTAATGAGGAGAGTAGTGTTGCAATTTAACTTTTTTTCATTTTGGTTTCGAGAAACAAATACGGTGGCAAGTCATTCTATTAATTGCAGCAAGGGCTTTGGTTGTTATCTGGCTTTTTCAGCTGAGGAGCAAGACCTTTGGTCATGTCCTTGTTCATGTTTACTCGTGTTGTTCAATCAATTTGACAGAAGACTTCATTTTATGTAGGTGTTGTTGACACCGACACATCTTGCCATTGTCATGGAATATGCTGCGGGAGGCGAGCTGTTTGGGAGAATTTGCAATGCCGGAAGATTCAGTGAGGATGAGGTTGCGTATATAGAACCATATATATTTTGGTTACATTTTCTGCTGTTTCTTTTGCACATATCAACTCGTCGATATTGATCTTGTGAACCTATTGTCGACAGGCAAGATTTTTCTTCCAACAGCTAATATCTGGAGTCAGCTACTGCCACTCCATGGTATATATTTTGTAGTTCAATCGTAATCTATGTAAGAGTTTGCTTTATTTTCTTTTGACGGTTGTGTTAATACTGTTGTTCGTTTCTATTACAGGAGATTTGCCATCGGGACCTGAAACTTGAGAACACTCTCTTGGATGGAAATGCAACTCCGCGTCTTAAAATATGCGACTTTGGTTATTCCAAGGTATATTACCTCGGTTTTTGTAAGAAATGCAATTCTATGCTATATCTTGATAATTTGTACAATTTTTTTCGATGCCAGTCTGCTCTGCTGCACTCCCAACCAAAGTCGACGGTAGGAACACCAGCATACATAGCCCCGGAGGTCCTTCAACGAAAAGAGTACAATGGCAAGGTATGCTTATGAGTACACTAATTCTTTCATGTACAACTCTGCTCAAGTGAATTCTGATGATTCTAGTCATTCTTCTTCTTTTTTCCATTATGAAGCTCGATTAGGTATGTGTCATTTGAGTTGCCACGCCGATACTTAATTACATAATGTACAGCTTATGAGTTGCAGCAATTAACTGATCAAACAGTTATTTGACATTCTTGAAAATTTATATATATTGGGAAATGACTATATTACAAAACCAAAATTTATATTGAGCTTTGATATCTTTAGCATGTTGATTGGACCTATGGTGTATATGTTGTGCCGGCTTGCATTCGCACAAGGTTTATGAAATCTCATGTGTTGCAGATAGCAGATGTTTGGTCCTGTGGCGTGACCCTGTATGTAATGTTGGTGGGTGCATATCCATTCGAGGACCCTGATGATCCAAGAAACTTTCGGAAAACCATCACTGTTAGCGATCTTTTCATAAAACACACTAGTCATTCATCCCTAATATTCTTAGCATAAATCTGTTCCTAACATTTCAACTCTACTTATTTTTCCTTGCAGAGAATAATGAAGGTTCTGTATTCGATTCCGGACTACGTTCATGTTTCATCAAATTGCAGGCAGCTCCTTTCAAGAATCTTCATCGCCGACCCTTCAAAAGTAAGCTCTTTTTTTTAAAAAAATTAAAACTTCGATTTCCAATTTTCAACTAAGAAGTACAAATTGGTTAAGAAATAAAACATTGGAACCTCTCTTCAAAGAGGATCACCATTCCAGAGATAAAAAAGCACCCTTGGTTCCTAAAGAGCCTGCCTAAAGAGCTAGTTGAGGGTGAAGAAACAAAATACGCAGGCCGTGACCCTCTCTCTCAGAGCATCGAAGAGGTAATGCGAATCATACAAGAAGCTCGAATGCCGAGGGAAGGTGGTAGTACTGCGAAAGATGGAGAGAAGCCGGAAGAGGGCGCAGAGGACCTAGACGACATAGATGCGGCGGAGTTGGAAGCTGAAGTTGATATCAGTGGTGAAGTTGGACCTTTGATGTGAAGGCATACAAAGGTGAACAAACTGAACCATATAGCAAGTAAAAGTGAGCATCCAATTGTAATATTAAGTGTTTTGTGGTATAAGGTTTTGGAATATTGATTCCTGGTGTAACCCCTGTTGTTATGGCACACTATGAAACCAGGGGTGTAAGATTGAAGTTAGTAATACCTAGGCAGATCAATAAGGCTTCTTGTTCTTTTTACATGATTAATATAATATTGCATTCGACTGTTCCCGACGGCTTTGCTCACTATAACATTTTTGACCTTTAATAGAGGTTTTAAAACTTCTATTAAATAGAGTGTTATTAAATGTCATGTGAAAATGTGTTATGTTTTAATTTTTAATACATGTATTACATAGAGGTTTTTCAATTAAGTGTTATTTGATAACACCCTCCTTTAATAGGGATTTAAAAATTTCTATTAAATACCGAAGTTGTTCTAGTGTTGTCAGCTTCGTTTGGTGGGAGTTTGTCTCAAGAATTGGGGGATTCTCCAATCTCCCTTAGTTTGACATTTACTACTTGGTGTATGTATTGATTTTCCCCATGGGTAGAACCGTAGAAGCATATTTAGGATGGGTGGGATTCTTGTGACGGAAAAAATTACAAATGTACGGTTGAAAATAAAATAAAATAATAAAATTAGTTAGGTTTAGTTTTTATAACAAAAGTAATGTAAGTCGGTGTTGGGAAAAAATTGAACATTAATGGCGCATTTTGAGAATGCGCACGAAGAAATTATAAATGCATGAATATATGCGTGTATATATATATATATATCAACATATATAAATATATATACACTTTTATATATTTTACGACTTTTATGCTTGTCATGTATGCCAATGAGTATATCCAAGCGTACACATTGCCTTATGTTGTTGTTGTTGTATATATTGATTTAATTTGTTTAAATCATTGGATTCGCCTCGAGATATGCATAGTGTGCCATTCGAGGAGAAGAGAGGTGCTGGACGTTGGTATGTTGGAGATTGTTCATGACTCAAGATGCATCTACCCATCTCGAGAAAAATTGTTGCATTAAACTTCTACCATGTGGATCGTCCTCGAGACTTGTACGTACGAATTTCGAAAAACGTGTATTTAATTTGTGTAAGTTGGTTATGTGATGGCGGGTTTGTCAATAGCCATTAGGATTGACCTCAAGATACCCATTAAGTATCTCGAGAAAGATCAAGATATAAGTGAAGAGAATATAACCTTTATATCTGCCTCGAGATATATGGGATATGAATATTGAGAAAATCAAATACTTATCCCCAACACAACAAAACAACATCATCTAAAATTGTTTTGACATTGAGGAAAGTCGAAATTGAGAGAGCTCGTGATGACAAGGAGAGATCGAAGGGGAGATGGAGAGACAGTGAAGTCTCAAGACGAAGGAGAGAGAATGATGGGTAAGTCATTATCGAAGTTGTTGGGTAGTTGTTAATGTCATTGGTGTTGTGTTGTTGCAATAGTGGAGATGGAGGTTGGGGGAGGGGGACTCTGTTGTTTCGATGAAGGAGATGACCGTGAGGTCATCTCCCCTCCCCATAGGGACTTTCGGGTTGGGCAAACCCAATCCCATCAAATAAAATAAAAAGAGGGTCGCTAAGGGCACCCCACCGTTTCATGAAGGCACCCACTTAATGAGGGCACTAACCAATTTACCCGAGGCACCCAAAAATTGGACCCGAAATATCCAAAATACCCCTCGTTCAAAACTCTCGCACCCCACCACCCCCACCACCACCACCAGCGAATTCCTTGTGGAAGAACCCATTCGTTGAGGATCGACCATTGCGAGGATTCCCGAAAATCGTGTTTTCCGTCCGTCTCCGTGTGTTTCTCCTTCGTTGTAGGAGGTTTTTCCAGTTTGTAGGCTCCGGGTGTTGGGCCATTTCGTCTCCAAATTAGGGCTCGATTGAAGTTCGTCGAACACACACATTTGGCGCGAAATCGATCGTTTGAAGGTACGTTTATAGAATAATTAAGTTACATTTGGTAGAGTAGTTGAAATGTGTGTGTGGCGGTGTGTTCAATGGTTCCATTATTGGAAAATCGCGGTTTTCGGCCACACAGGCCAGAGAGTGTGTTTACTGTCTCGGCCAAGCATGGCCGAGACAGAGGGTAAATTTTGGGCAACTCGCCGTCTCGGCCAGGAAGGCCGGAAGAGTTCACAGAGTCTCGGTTACGAATGGCCGAGATTACTTGTGTTATCTCGGCCGAGACATGACGAGAGGTACAATTAGTGTTAGATAATGTTGTGTCGGTGGTGTACAACCGAGAATGTACTCCTTATCTCGGTTGTACAATACCGAGAGGGTTAGAGTCGCCTCGGTCGGCACTGGACGAGAGTTAGGTGAATTGAATTGGTCAAGCCATGTCGGTGGTGTACAACCGAGAACGTTCAATTGCTCTCGGTTGTACACTTCCGAGATATGTGACCCCTTTTCGGTCATAAGTGGCCGAAAGTATGGGTTGGTTTACGAACCTGCTTGACCGAGACATCGGAAATGGATGAATTTGAACCTTTTTTTTGTAAAGTTTTTTTGGATTCTGTTCCATGCGCTTATATGTTGTACTGTTTTCAGGAATGGCTCGTTCGAAGGTGCTGGTGATTAGGGAGGAGGCTGGTGTTGAGGTGTTGAGGCCTAACCGGGGGCGAGGCGGCCGGAGCCCCCCCACAGCATCTTACCGGAAAGAGAAATAGAAGGAGAATGTAGATGTTAAGGAAAAGGCTAAGGTAGATGGTAATCGGGCAAGGAATTTACAATTGCATGATGGGGGCTCCAACATCGACACGCAGCGACGAAAAGATCTTGTTGTTGCCCGAGGGGAAGAGGAGGGTCATGCATCGAGCCTAGTAGCAGTGACTCATCAACGACGCCTAACACGACAGAAACTGATCATAATGTACACGGGAGTAGTAGTGGTGGAGCTGGCCATAATGAAGGAGAGCCAGAAATGCGTGTTGAAGTGCGTACTCATTTCCCCGGTGGTCCTATAGACAGGGCGTTGTTGAAGAGCTTTAAGGATCATGTCGCATTAGCGATTTGGAGTGATGAAGTAATTAAAATTTCATTGAACGGAGTAATTTAAAACTCAAGGTTTTCACGAATATGACGAGATGTAATTTTTTGTTGCAGGAGCGTCACGTTCTCAAGTGTATCAATCACGGAGCTCAGATACAAGAATGGGATTTACAGTCGTGCCACCCTGACACGGTGGGACTTCAGAGGATTATTCAGCGTTCCGGGTTGAATACGCTGATAGACTGTTCATACCGCAAGGCCAACAAGGAGCTTATCTCTGCATTTGTTAAGCGGTGGCAGTCGGAGACGAACACATTTCACTTACCTTTTGGTGAAATGTCAATCTCCTTAGAGGATGTGAGCTTCCTCCTGAAGATTCCTGTGACAGGCAAAGTTGTGGCAGTGGAGAACTTTGCGAGGTACACGGAGGAATCTCGCTCGGACGCTATTAAGATGGCCTCGAACCTATTTGGGGTTAGCGTCGAGGAGGCTGAGGAGGAGGTGAATATCAGCAAGGGGCTCACAGTGCGCAAATGTTGGTTGAAGAGTCGATGGTGCCCCAAAGCTGGTTCGAGACCCACTAATTATCCTCCTGTGGAATGCACAGCACGAGCGTACATGTTGTACCTTTTGTCCTGCACCCTATTTGCCGATAAGAGTGGGTCTCGGGTGTCGATCGCGCTGCTGAAGCTTCTTGAAGACTTGGACGACGTGGGAAAGTATGTATGGGGTGCGACCGCGTTGGCCTACTTGTATCGACACTTGAGTTCTGCCACGAGACAGCAAGTGACTCAGATTGCTGGCTACCTCACATTGCTTGAGGTTTGTTATAAAATAGACTTAATTTCCTTTTGGTATAATAATTACGCCAACTTGCATTTGTGGACTAACTAACATTGTATGTATCTGCTGGGATGGGTGTATGACCATTTCAAACTTGGTCTCGCCACACCCAATGCGAAATACATGGACTACGTGCAACCTCGTGTCTGCAGATGGATTCAAAAGCACGAGACCGTGGCGAATGTTGACAAGCTCGGGTCCATTAGGAGAACCTTGGATAGGTTGCGCCCAAGTGAGGTGAGATGGTTGTCCATATCCTGTGATGAATGATGTATTTGTATTTTTGGTTGCTAACAATGGTTGTTGCATTTTCATTAGGTCACTTGGGACCCATATGTGAATGTCAGGGAAAATGGAGTCGTGCACGCGATGGCCTTTTACAGTGGGACGATCAAGTACATGGATGTGGTGGAGCCCTACCATCCGGAGAGGATTCTGAGGCAATTTGGTCACGTGAAATCTATACCAGATCCTCCGTATCGTTCATTGGAAGCACACCGAGGCCCATCTGCCAACAAATACTCGGTTAAGTATGGGTTCCAGCAAGACAATTGGGAGCGATGGAGGAACCATTTGTTGGCTCCCGAAGTTCGTGGTGACAAGGCAGAATTCGAGTTTTTGGCTACGCTGGACTACCTGCCTTGGTTCGTCAAAGTGTCTCATCCCGTGATCACCAATCCGAGCCTTGAGGACCATGACATGGTCACCACAACCATCGTAGACAACGAGCTACTGGAGGTATTGAAATGGTTATATGTATTATGCATGTATTATTCATCCTGATATGTTTTACATTAACACTAACTCGATGCGTTGGACGCGGCATTGCGATGGATGGACCTCCCGTCGGAGTTGTGTACGCTTGAGTCTGCGAGGACAATGGCGAGTACTATCGTCAATTTCCTTTCGGGGAGGAGTATAGGTCCCACCACCACGAGTACCACTTCAGCGACCGCAACCGGCACAACCGCCACATCCGCCCCTACCAAAGCAGGCCCGAGGCAGTCGCAACATGGTAGCACTTCTACGGGGGCAACCCCGGCCAATGCTCTGCCCGCCACGGTCGATGCTCGCCCTCCGAAGAGAATGCTTGGGAAGGAGTATCAAAGGAAGAATTTGAAGAAACCAAAGCAATGAGCAATGAGTGTTTGAGGCACATAGACATTTATTTTATTGTTTGGCCGAGACTAGTTGAAGAATGTTTGATGAATATGTTTTATGATAGTTTTATGACAGCTTAATACGATTAAGTACATGGATGAATGGTTTATGCCCGTTTGGTAGAGTACTTGTATGTTTGATGAGTGATTTATGACAGTTTGGATCATTTGATTAATGTTCGTGGTGACATTTTGCACACTGTTTTACATTACTTGTTGTTCTACATTTTTTATAGTTGTATCTTGGTCAATTTTGGTTTAGAATACATGGTTTTTTTTAGTCAGAGGGTGTCTCGATCATGCAGGTCCGACACTTATGTTGACTTGTCGGTACTGACCAACCAACACGAACGCTGGATTCTCGGTGTGGCCTTACCGAGAATGTCGGTGGATCCTGTATTTTTCAATATGCCGGTCACTGATGGACGAAACCTTTTTGAGACTATCGGTGCTTCCTAACCGACATTATATCAGTGCGTTCGACCACTGGTCGACGAGCTATTCTTGTGCATTTGTTGAACATGGCGACCAAATGCTCTCGGTGCGATGGTAAAGAGATGGGTGTCAAACTCGTGGTTACTAATGGCTGAGAATCCCTCAGTATGCTCGTGCATAGGTCGACGAGAGGCTTAAATTTCGGCATTGTGTGACCGATCTATCACGTTACATCTCGATGTAGTATGGCTGAGACTATACCGTCGGTCTCGGTCATTCAGGGCCCGACACGACACTTTCCACCAAAACTTAACTCATTGTAGATCCTCCGTGACATTCAAACCAACTTTACAACAATCAAAATCCAGCAAGACCATTTGCACTGAAACTTAACTCATTATATATCAAAGTAACATTCAAACTCACTCTACAAGAATCAAAATGTAACTCATTCCAGACCTCTCACACGCAAGTTTCACCCTCCCTCCACGCTTAATGCCCCCGGCATCAGAGTGCTTTGTCACTAGCACAAACATGTTCTCACGGCCTATCATTTGAAGCCATGAAATAGCCGCTTCTCTAGAGGGGAATGGCCTACAAGGTGTAAACGTGTCCTTGTAGTCTGGATATAGGGTAGAAACCGGCATTACCTGCAATACAAACAGTGTAACATTATAATCAACCAAAATGTACAGCATAATCACCAAAAAACCCAAAAAAAAAGGGTATTCGGTTGTACGGGTCCGATACTTTATTCAGAGTCTTACTCACGTACGACCGAGAGTTACTCAGTACTCTCGGTCGTCCCATACCGTGAACTACGTACACATCTCGGTCCTCTATGACTGAGACATTGCGATACATCTCGGTCCTGCGAGGCCGAATCAATTGCGCACATCGCAGAAACTTCGGATAACCGCATAAAAAAACACAATAAATTTGAAAAATTACCTCAAGTTCAACCTCCTCTTGCACCGTAGCAGTACAATCCTCCATTATATAGTGCAAACAAGTTCGGATTTGTCGAAATTACCCAACCCTACGTTGACAAACAAATCATCATTTTCACAGTTTTACTCAAATTAACAGCTCCAACAAAGCATCATATGGTTGTCAAACATTGTTACCTCGCTGTCGGATGATGTCATGCCGCAAGAATCGATAAACGCTTGCCAAACGCAATGTCGCTTTATGGTTCAATCTTGGTGGTGGGGTGCCCCTTTTTCTTTGTCAAAATGGCTTGTGGGGTTTGAATCAATATATATACAGGGGCAAAATGGTCTTTTCCATTTTCGCTGGAATTTTTACATATAAGTTGGGTGCCTTCATGAAACTGTGGGGTGCCCTTAGCGGCCCTTAATAAAAAAGGAAACGATTTACAGTATTAGAGGATGATAGGAGGAAGAATGGAGTTTGGTTCCCTCGAACTGGCCTGAACTGGTTCGGCTAAGGGACCAAACCCTTATTTTCAAATGAAAAACAAATAAAAAATGAAAGAAAATGCTAGAAATTAAAGGAAAATTCTAAAAAATTATGAGAAAATATATTTGTTGAGCAAATAGATATAAATTAGATATTTCTATAAAAAGTGAAGAACTTGGAAGTCTGTTGAGACTTTATACCGGGATTTTACCTTGAAAAACATGAAATGATCGTATTGACATAAAAATTAGTAAATTGGTTCCGAATTTAGTTGGATCAGTTTAGGGATTCTAAATTTATGATATTGGACATATAATGACTTTAAACGGTTTTTGATAGGTTACCGAACATCGAGAAAGGTCGAGTGACCCGAAAAGTTAAGGAAATTGAAAATGGAATCTAATCGAGGTAAGTATGGATTCGTTTAGTTATCAAATTTTCTTGGTTATGTAGTATATTTAGTGCATTTAGTTTATAGACTTGAATGAGAGCTATGTACACTGTGATGTGTTTGCATGAAAAGGAAAAACAATGTTTGATGTGATTCATGAGAGTAACTCCTAGTTTTGAGAATAGGTTTATAAGATATGTGTTACCTTCCCGGCCTATATAACTCCTACTCGATTCGATGAGTTGTATGGATTATATACTCACTAAGAGGGTTTCAGATATAACCATTTGGACAGTTACATGTGGTCAGACAATAAATACACGCAATGTGTTGGCAAAGTTATGGTGTCACTGTAGTTGATGGGTAATGGACCCTAATTTTATAAAATGGTGAAGAATCACAGTGTAATTGCGATTGACTGTATGACTTGCATCTATTTATTTATTGGATTATATTATTGCTTATATACCCTGCTAGTTATGATTGGTTCATATTATTACTGAATTTCATTTTTGATTATTATATGGATTGTTGATAGTTCTATGAATCCGAACATACTGAAGAAGTTGGAGTGCTCACCCCAATTAACATTTCAGGAATATTGACCAGCGCGACAACTATTGGACAAAGAAGGTTTAAGTGTCTTGATCTTCTATTCGATGTAATGATTCTTTCCTTGCTTATATATTGTATTGAATTACATTTTTGTAATATCACAAGGGTTCAGAGGTTTTGTATAATCGAGGTTTATTTTGTCTTAATTTGATTTTATATATCTCGTTTAATATCGCGAAAAGGTTTTGATTTTTGATGCATTTATTATTTTTTTATTGTCTATATTCAATATACAATTGTGTTTATCAGGTGTAGAAAGTGAGGCTGCTGGCTGGTGTACTGAGGCTTAATTAGGGTTTCAGGACGAACAATTTCTTAATTAGGAAAAGGGTCGTTACAGTCCACAACATGCCTTGAAGCTTGGACTTGTTTAATTTAAACTACATATGTACCCTCCTAAAGTTTTAGAGGAATCGAGGCTTACGCAGTTCTTTTACTTTTATTTTTTTTTCTTTATGACATAAATGATTTAATAGGGCCTTAGTTAGTATACTATGGACCTTTTCCATACCTCTCCAAAACATGCCTTAATGCTTGGACTTATTTAAAGTTGCCTACGTATCGTCTTAGAGTTTTAGAGAAATTAAAGCTTACATAATTCTTTTATTTTTATTTTTTTTCTATATGACATTAATGATTTAATTAGGCTTTAGTTATATTACTATGAACCTTTCAAAAACCACTCCACGACATGCCTTGAAGCTCGAACTTATTTATTTTAAGCTGTTTACTTATCCTCATAGAGTTTTAGATGAATAAAGCTTACGTAGTTCTTTTACTTTAATTTTTTCTATATGACATAAACGATTTAATAAGGCCTTAGTTAGTATACTATGCATCTTTTCAAAATAACTCCAACACTAGCCTTAAAGCTCGGACTTATATAATTTAAGTTGCGCATGTATCCTCTCAGAGTTTTAGAGGAATCAAAGGTTAAGTAGTTCATTACTTTAATTTTTTTTTCTATATGACATAAATAATTTAATAGGGTCTTAGTTAGTATACTATGGACCTTTTCAAATCACTTCACAACCTGCTTAGAAGCTTGCACTTATTTAATTTAAGCTGCCTATGTATTCTTTTAGTGTTTTAGCGGAATCAAAGCTTATGTGGTTCTTTTACTTTTATTTTTTTTCTATATGATATAAATGATTTAATAGGGCCTTAGTTAGTATGCGATGGACCTTTTTAAAACCACTCCACAACATGCCTTGATGCTTGGACTTATTTAGTTTAAGCTGCACACTAATCCTGTTAGAGTTTTAGAGGAATGAAAGCTTACGTAGTTCTCTTACTTTTATTTTTTTCCATATGACATAAATGATTTAATAGGGCCTTAGCTATTCATAAGTCAGAATTAATATATATTTAATAGTTTATTTTAGTATATTTAATTATTCAAAGTCTCTAAAATATATATTTAATTAGATTTTTTGGTCACTTGTAGGTAAAACGGAGTACGCGGTTGAATTCGTGGCAGAAAAATACTCAAAATATTGTATTTACATAAAGTGATCGGATGCCGGACTGTTTGCTTCGAGCTACGCGTTGATTTGTTGGTAGAATAGGAGACCTCTTCTCTGAACCAATTACACGCTGCCAAGTGTCACGCGTTTTTATCTTCTCCAAGCACGTCACTCATCGGCTTTCCACCAATAGCCAGTTGCCACGTTAGCGGTTTCATCCTCGCCACCAATCAGAAGACGCCACATAAGCTTAAGCAGCCACGTCACAAACCAACACAATTCTCCTTGCTTTAGCTGCTTTTCGATCTGCCTCGTGATGCGCATCTACACAAACTCTCAGATTTTTGCACGAACCAGCGTGATTTTTCACCGCCTTTTGGACGTCACGTGTCGCACGCTCAGCACGCCACCAAGTTACGGGCTCCAGTTTCGCCAATCAGAAGACTCCACGTGGCGCTCAATCACCGATCCAGCATGTCATGCAAGCGCTCTCAGCCAATCAGAAGCGGACACGTCAGCGCGACAGCAGGAAATCCACCAACGCGGTGCGGACACGTGGCGGCACCTATTTTTGGATGTTTTCCAAAAGTGGGGGACATTTACATTTTATTTCACAAAATAAGGTAGTTTCCTTTTTATTTTCAAATCTAGGTGATCACGGCGTCAGCGGCACAGGGGGCAGCAGAGTTGGCGGATCACGGCGATACAGGGGGCAGCGGCGGCAGTTCTAAAAAAGGGGTAGCGGCGGCTGATCCAAAGAAGGGGCTCGGCGGAATCCAAAGAAGAGCGGCAATGCAATGCTGCGACAAACAATGCGCCGGAGCGGTCGATCGGGTAGGGGCGTGCGACGACTCGCAATCGCGGATGAACGACTGAGCCAGCGAGTCGCGGTCGATGTCGACAATTGCAGTGGACGACGACGACAACAGATCTTTGGCGACGGTGCGGCAGCGGAGATCTTGGCGTTTCGAATCGATGAAATGGGTTTGCAGGGACGAGGAGGAAAGCCCCTGGTTTGTAAAAACCATTTAGAAATTAGTGACGGATCAACAACAGACTAGTCTGCTGTTGATTTTTTAATACTGATTTATCGCTGATCAGTGACAAAATTTGATTTGTCGCTGATCAACGCCACTATGTGGAATAAACAATTGTGAGATTAGCGACAGATCAACAACAAACTAGTTTGTTGCTGACATCTGTTGCCGATTTGTCGCTGATCAGCGACAAAATTGAATTTGTCGCTGATCAGCGATAGATCAACGATAGACATAGTCTGTCGCTAATTTGTAGCAGATCTGTCACAGATTTAGCTACATATCAGCGATAAACTAGTGTCTGTTGCTGATCTGTCGCAGATCTGTCACGGAATTGGTAGGAAATTAATAGCGGGAGAAATAAGCGACAGATCAGTGACAAAATGCAATTTGTCACAATTGTTGTCACAAATTTATCACTGATTTGTTCCTTTTTGGTCAACCGAGTCAAACGCTCTATCTGATGCAGAATTTAGCAACAAATTCAGTCTGTTGCAATTCTTTGATGCTATTCCATATTATTCTTGTAGTGTGACAACACCTTATGAGAAGGCATTATATCATATGACTAGGCTTCATGGGTGTGAGGTGGCGGTGAGGTGGTGTTGAGTTGGCGTTGCAATTTGTATAGATAGCTCGTTTTGAAAATGAGTTATCTATATAAAACTATACTTTCTACTGATAGCTCATTTTGAAAAAGAGCTATCAATAAAAATTCTTTTCCCCATGATCGCCACGTGCATATGGAGATGGACGACCCGCGCCACTCGCGTATCTCGAGGTAGACAACCAATGTAAACAGTGCGCACGAATATCGACGTGAACAACCCATGTAAACCTGACCCAGGTATGCCGAGGTGGAGATTTCATGCAAATGGCAGGCACGTATGTCAAGGTGGGCGACCCATGCAACCTCGTGCAACTCTTGCAAAAGTCACGCACATGTCTCGAGGTGATAAAGACAATGTAAACGTCGCGCACGTATCTCCTGGTTGACAACACATAGAAACGCCACGCACGTATGTCGAGGTGGGCCAGCCATGCATATCCATAGTAAGCATGCAACTCACCCGGGTTGTCCGCCTCGCGATACGTGCGTGACGTTTGCATGGGGTCCATGGTCTGTAGTGGATATGCATGGCTGGCCCACCTCGACATACGTGCGTGGCGTTTCCATGTGTTGTCAATCAGGAGATACGTTCACGACGTTTACATTGGTTTTACCACCTCGATACACGTGCGTAACGTTTGCATGAGTTGCACGAGGTTGCATGGGTCGCCCACCTCGACAGACGTGCCTGACATTTGCATGAAATCTCAACATCGGCATACATGGGTGACATTTGCATGAGTTGTCCGCGCCGATATGCGTGCGCGTTATTTACATTAGTTGTCTACCTCAAGATACCCGAGTGGCGCGGGTCGTCCGTCCCCATATGCACGTGGGGGAAAAAATTTGTATTGATAGCTCATTTTCAAAAGGAGCCATTCATAGAGTGTATAATTTTGTATAGATAGCTTCTTTTCATAATTGCCTTCCACCTTACTGTCTACCTCTTTGTCCACGTAGGATGCGTAGATTACACAGATAACGCCTTTTGAAAATGCGCTATCTGTGTAATTTACGCCACTTAGCCCGAACACATGGATAACGCCTTTTCAAAAGGCGCTATCCATGTGTCCACGTCAGCAAAAAAATTTGCCACTTAGAGAACGCCTTTTCATTAGGCGACATTGCCTATTTGCTCGAAATAAAAGCATTTCAACCCTATTTTTCTCATTTAAAGTACAAACATGTGTACTTTTGTGACTTTTTCTCTATTTTGAGCCAAAAGCAGCCCTGCAATGCTCCTCGGTGCACGAGCCACCTCCCCAACCCCTAAAACTAGTTCCTTTTACATCCCGAGACCAATTTTTAGTAGTTTTATATATTAGGAATTTATGTTTTATTTTTTTATCACCGACTATTATTATTTTGGTATCGATTGTCTTCGACGATGATGTTAGGCTAATCAACTCCTTGCTTAGGTCGAAGGGAAAACAAGTCGGGATCATGGATTCATGACATATTACGTGAGATCTATTTATTTTATTATTTAATTTAGTTTAATTTCTCCTATTTCATTGTTGTTGCTTTTAATGATTATGGTTTAGATCTAGGGTATGTATGTGGCCAGTGCATGCTTTTAGATGGACAATCTACAGTTATTTGGACTATTAGTATCCGTGTAATTGTACTTTTGGACCAATAAAGTCACAAACATTCACCCGTTTGCTGTAAAACCCTTTCGGTTCTTGAGGGTGCAACAATTGAATCTAGGTTAAATTGGAAGCGGATGCGACCCTGTTATTTAGGATTAGTGTTCCCACATACCCAAATTACTGCAGTTAGTGTGTTAAACCCGATTGGCAGATGTCTAGGGTTATACATTAAATAAGGAAGTAGTTAGTGGTGGACGTCCTGGCTATCGAAATTAGGGGAGTTAGGAATTTCTGGCGGACGTCGATTTTCCATAGCTAATATAGGAGAAATTGAATTAATAACTTTTTGGAATGATTGGGGACCATTAAATGCCATTGAATCTTGATCATGATTTGTGAAACTGTAGACTTAGGTGATTTCTTCTCATTTATTTTATTTTTGTGAACTTTTTATTTGTGGTAGTTTAATTAGTTATTTCATTGAACTTTTTGAAAACCCCACATTTTTAGTTATCTTGGAGTAAAACTCAAGTCATGTGGATTCGACCCCGTATTTACCACTACTACACCCTTGTGGTTGGTAACTCGATTGCGGGTTATATTTTGCACGCACGACACGTGACCAAAATCTTGACGACGTTTCCGGGGACTTAGTCCTTACTCTGAGTTTAAGTTTCATTTTTTTTTTAGTTTTATGCTATCACACCTCACTCGGTCAAAATTGGTTGGTTTATTGTTACTTTTCGATCCTAAACCAGAGAGAACATTTCATAGGTGGATTAGAAAGACCCAACTTAGGCAACAAGAAGGCCAAAATCCTCTGAACATGGCTGCATATCGCCAAATCACCATGGGTCACGCCAATCAAGAGCTTCAAGCTCTTTTGGCGCAACAACGCCTCTGCATCAACTATTCGGATAATGCCGGAGATTTTGAGTTATGGTATGGGTTCATTCATCTCCTACCATCCTTCCATGGTGGTGAGAATGAAGATCCTGTCACTTTCCTAAAGGAGTTTCGTACTAACTACGAGTTAATGAAACCCTCCAATGCGGACGAGGAAACGGTTAAGCTCAAATATTTTCCGTTTTGCCTTAAAGACAAAGCTAAGGAATGGCTTTTCTACCTTCCGTATGGGTGCATTAACTCCTAGAATGAAATGGCAACCGCATTTTTGAGTGAATACTTCCCCGAAGATAGAGTTGCTCAGCTCATCAAGGACATATGTAGCATCAAAATGGGGCCGGGAGAATCATTTGGCGCATATTGGGATCGCTATAAGCGATTGATTACTAGTTGCCCACAGCATGGCCAGTTTGAGGAGGCCATAGCTCGATTCTTCTATGTTAGCATGTCGCCCATAGAACGACGCATGATCGATAATGTGTGTGGGGGTCACATTCGAGACAAAACTCCAGCCCAAATGAAACAATTGTATGAGGACATCACATAGCAGTCACGCCTTTATGGTGATCTTGATGCTACTTCTTACCGAAGTTTGATTGCAGGGAGTGTCTCGAGTTCCACTGACCAGAAAATTGACCAACTAACCTCCATGATGAAACGTCTCCACTCATTTAGCAAAGTGTAAGTTAAAGCGTGTGGCTTATGTACTGCCACGAATCATGCAACTGATGAATGTCATACTCTCTTTGAGGACAATAAACAGGCCAATGCCATGGGTGATCAGTTTCAGGGACCATCTAGAGTCCCATTTGGGAATATATATAATCATTCAACGACGCGGAATAACCCGAACTTCAGTTACGGGCCTCAAAATCAGAACTATCAAACCTTCATCCCTAGAGGTCAACTGTTGCATACACCCTCTAATAATTCCTCTTCATTTGAGGATATGTTGAAAGCCCTTATGGGTCAACAAAGCCAATTTATGAGTGAAATGACCCAATTTAAGGCTACCACTGAGAAATCCATCATCGAAACTAATTCAACAATCTGAACTCTTCAAGTTAAAGTGGACCAATTGATACAACATAATGGACATCTCGAGGATAAGGGAAAGTTGTCTTCGCAACCTTACCCGAATCCTAATGTGAGTGCTAACGTGGTTACACTCCGAAGTGGTAAAGAGCTGGAGGGACCCAAAAGGAACAATGGATCATCTGATGCCAAAGACCAGGCAAATGAGGAAGAACACGAGGCAGTAGTGACTCTGTTTGTCCCTAAACAAATGGTAACTACTTAAAAGGAAGCACCACCCACATTTAAGGTTAAACATCCTTTTCCACAATGACTCATCTTAGATAAGAAAAATGAGGAAGAGAAAGAAATTCTCGAGACCTTTCGGCGAGTGAAAATTAATATTACACTCCTCGATGCTCTGAAGCAAGTCCTTAGGTACGCAAAATCTCTTAAAGAACTATGCACTAACAAAGGGAAACTAAAAGACAATGAAAAAGTCCAAATAGGAGAAACCGTCAAGGCTATCCTATAGAATAAGTTGCCTCTTAAATGAAAGGATCCTGGGATGTTCTTAGTACATTGTGTTATAGGTGATGTAAGCATTTATAGGGCTATGTGCAACCTTAGTGCTTCCATTAATGTTATGCCATTGTCTATTTATGAGACATTGCATGTAGGCCTAATAGAGGAAACCGGTATTGTCATTCAGATGGCAGATCGTTCCGTTGTCAGACCTGTTGATGTTCTCAAGGACGTTCTAGTCTGAATGAACGAGTTTGTGTTTCTTGCTGACTTCTATGTGGTAGATACGAAGGAGGAGCTATTCGCCAATGCTTCATCAGTACTCCTTGGACGCCCGTTTTTGAAAATGGCGAAGACGAAGATAGATCTTAATGATAGATCTCTTATTATAGAGTTTGACGGTGAAGTCATCAAGTTTAATATCTATGACGCGATGCGATACCCCTGTGATGTGTTGTCTGTGGTGTGTACCATGGACTGTGTGGATCCACTCATTGAGCAAACCTTGCTCACGAGTGGCGATGATGAAGTTAAAGTAGTGTTAGAGCATCATCTCGACACTACTCAAATCCACGAGAGTGTTCTGACCTTCGATACTGATGTCGAAGATGTTGTTTTCGAGTTGGATTCATTCCAACCCCTGCCCCCAAATGTCTATTATTTGGAGTTACCTACTTCTGACTCCGGATTTTCTCCCTCTTTGGTCAAAGCTCCCATACTTGAGCTGAAACCATTACCTGAGCACCTAAAGTACATATTTTCAGGTGAGAATGACACACTCCTTATGATCATCTCAGCCAAACTTACACATTTGTTGGAAGAGAGGCTCCTTCGAGTACTTCGGGAGTTTAAACAGGCTATTGGGTGGACCAAATCGAATATCAAAGGTTTGAGCCCTTCCATTTGCATGCATCATATATATATATGGAAGAGGGGTCAAAACCTACTAGAGAAGCCTAGAGGAGGCTCAATTCATTTATGATGGATGTCGTGAAGAAGGAGATACTAAAGCTCCTTGATGCTAGCATGATTTACCCCATCTCTGATAGTAAATGGGTAAGCCTTATCCAGGTGGTCCCTAAGAAAACGGGACTCACAGTAGTCACCAATTCACATGGTGAGTTGGTTCCAATTCGCATTCAAAATGGATGGCGGGTATGCATTGACTACAGAAAGTTAAACGCTTCCACTAGGAACGATCGCTTCCCCTACCATTCATTGATCAGATGTTGGAGAGACTAGCCGGTCGTTCTCATTACTGTTGTCTTGATTTCGATTTTCATCAGATACCAGTAGCGCCTGAAGATCGAGAAAATACGACCTTTACCTGTCCATTTGGCACTTTTGCCTATCGGCGTATGCCCTTTGGGTTGTGCAATGCACCTACCACCTTTCAAAGGAGCATGGTGAGTATCTTTCAGATTTTGTTGAACATTTCATTGAGGTATTCATAGAAGACTTTACTGTTTACGGTGATTCATTCGATAGTTGTCTCAGCAATTTGACAAAGGTACTCAACAGGTGTATCGAGAAGAACCTGGTTTTGAACTATGAAAAACGTCATTTTATGGTGGACCAAGGTCTAATTTTGGGACACGTAGTCTCAGCCAGAGGCGTAGAGGTAGACCAAGCTAAAATTGATGTTATCAAGAAACTTCCATACTGTCACGACCCAAATCTCTAACTCCGTTGTAATTCTTTAATCAGGATCACCGACCCTTGACGTGGGACCTACACTGTGATACGTACACCAACCGAGGCACGTGACCGAGGTATATGATATTTTGTATTGATGTATGCATAGTGTTATGTATTATGTAGACTTACTAAGTCATTTTGTACGGTTGTAGACGTCGAGACGAGAGCGGGGACACGCCTCGATATGCATGTCAACTCGGGTACCGGGTAGTGACGGGACCGAATATTAGGTCGGGGAAACGAAAACACACAAATTGAATAAAAATTTGTCAAGTAAATAATATGGAATAGATATTGGGTGACTAGCGAAACGACGGTACGCAGATGTCACAGTTTGGACGCGAAACCGGGCGTCGAAACACCCGAAAACACGGGCGAGTGTCTTAGCTGTGTCACATTTGGTGTCAAGACGCAAACCCAACACTTGTCTATATAAGCCAAACTCAACAGCAACACTTGTCCAAAAATACACCACACTTGTCCAAAATTACACCACACTTGTACAAATTGCATACCATGTGGCCATCCACCCACCTACACCTACACCCCCTCCAACACACACACACACATGGACGAAAAGAGAGGAAGAAAAGAAAGGATTGCTAGAGAGGAATGAATCATCAAGGTTTTGAAGGAATCCATGGGAGTTTGTGAGAAACCCTCAAGTTATATATGCAGTTGATTTATATATTTAGATTCCTCATTTCAAGCTGATAATCCAGCTATATTAAAGTTCTTAATTTGGTGTTGAAATCATAAAGATATGAATTTTTGAAGTTGCAACATCAAAAGTGGAATTCTGCATGTTGTATTAGGAATCAACCTGGGTAATTTAGTCATAATCTGAACATGTTAGATCCAAATTCAACCACACAAGTGGCACTTGAAAGTTCATATAGAGGGGAACAACTTTGCTTAACTGAAGGTATTCTGATTTGAATGTTTCATTTCCAAACATGCTCTACAAATAGGTGCTGGAATTATAAAGGACAATTTTGAAACTAAATTTGTTAATAGTATAACTCCCTAACTACTTATCCAAATGAGCTAATCTTTTAGTGTGTTGTATTTGGATATATTTTCTGCCTTGTGACCAAAACTCACATTTTTAGGAAATATAGATTGGGAGAAATAGATTTTCTAAATCTGCTGGTCGGATTAAATTTCAATCAGACCTATGTTTAGTAAAATCATGATATCTCTTTCAGTTTAAATCATAATTCTGAAAACTAAACCTTTCTAGAAAGCTAGGAGAGGGATCAACAATAATTGTAATGATGGAGGAATTCAATATTTGGACCATTTCATGCCTAAAAGTGCATTAAGATGTAGGACTGAAATTGAAACTTAATTTAGTCTTTAGGGGCTGATTTGGGATGATTGATTTAAAGTCTATTGAACCGATTTGAATACACAATAAAACACTGAATTGAGCTTAAATTCCCTATTCGAGCTAATGAGACACCAAACTCGGGAACCTATGAAAAAGGGTACGAGAGAACGAACAAGATTTGGAGCATCGGGAGGCCAGTAAAGCTAGGACTTTCCTTTGTTGTAGTGAGTATACCCAATGACAATTTTACTTGGCATTTCATTCCTATTAGTTGTTGTCCTTGCATAGTCCTTTTGACTATTTTGCCTTTGTATTCTTATATCATGTGTTCCTTGTGTCTATGCTCACTTGATGAGTCTAGTTTACATGATATCCATTCATTGAATTGATTCATTGATTCTATCTCATGCTATATCTATTCTTGTTGTTTCAAATGTGAATTGAATGATAAATAGCATGCTATAAGGCTAGTGAATATCTTATAAATGTTTAAAAGGACTTGTATTCCTTATTTGTTTAGGTGTGTAGATGTGCCTATGCCTTGACAATCCATACTTGGTATTTCTTGAAATTTAAAAAGTATTTTTTGCATTTAGGTCTCGTACTCGATCGATGTGTGCGTGACTCACGGGGTTAGAGTCCCTGGGGATGTCGGCATCTGTTACTTGACACTGTATGACACTCGGGGTTAGAGTCCCTGAGGTGGTCTACACACGGGGGTTAGAGTCCCTGGTAACACTTGGGTTAGAGTCCCTTGTGCCATATGATGATGGAGTCGGAGCGACATGTTTCACTACCAACCGGACCTAAATCACTACTAATTAGCCTGGTGTCAGTATCACTTGTTTAACTCTGGTATTTACTCGCATATGGTTTATTTTCCAGTTTTCCATTTATATGCTTTTAAATACCATTTGAATATTTGGAAATGCAACTTAAACTTGTCATCGGGGATTACTGTTTGTGTACTCACTGTCCTTTTTATGACGGTGGGTGCAGAGCCGTCTACCAGCAGGCCGGGCAAAGAGAAGATCGGCGATTATCCCTGAGCCCGCGACGCGTCACTGCATCGATTGTAGGTCTTCTTTTGATATTTTGATCGTATATGTTATATACGTCTTTCAGATACTATTTGGGGTGGTATATTGGGTTGAGCGTTAGTTCCCCGACTTGACTTAGACTATTTTGTTGTTTCACTACATTTTGAAGACTTTATATATGTGATGTCATTTCCTTGTTTTCCACACTTAGGATTTTATAAATGGCTTCCGCATAAGTTACTCATTATTTCCTCATAATCAATAAGACTTCCGCTAATTAATTAATTAACTTTAAATTTTAATTTACTTATCATGAACACAAGAAAAGAGGCGTTTAGGTTGTAAAGGCTGACTAATATGTAGTTAAGTCCAGCATGTATATGATTAGGGCTTAATTACGGGATTAGGTCGGGTGGTGCCCTAGATTAGGATAGGGGGCGTCACACCTACCCTACGAATGTGCGGGAGATTAGATATTTCCTTAGATATGCCGATTTTTACCGTCGTTTCATCAAGGACTTTTCAAAAATCGCACAACCCCTATGCCATCTACTGCAAAAGGATGTACCTTTTGAGTTTGATAAGGCATGTAAGAGTGTATTTGATGCACTAAAAGACTCACTTACCAACACACCAGTGATTCAGGCCCTTAATTGAGACCTTCCATTTGAAATTATGTGTGATGCTAGTGATTATGCAGTAGGTGCAGTCTTATGACAGAGAGTCGGGAGAGCATCACATGTTATTTACTATGCTTCCGTACTCTAGACGCGACTTAGATGAACTACGCAACTACTGAGAAGGAGCTCCTTGACGTTATCTTCACACTTGAGAAGTTTCGGCCTTACCTCTTGGGAACCAAGGTTATCATTTACTCTGATCATGCTGCCTTGAAGCACCTGATGAGTAAAAAGGATGTCAAACCTAAGCTCATTAGATGAATACTCCTACTACAGGAGTTTGACATCACAATCAAAGATAAAAATGGTGCAGAGATTCTAGTCGCAGACCATCTCAGCAGAATTAAGAATGGTGAGAGTCCTATCCCTCTTATGGATGATTTCCCTGACGAGTACATCTATGCCGTTATGGAAGATCTCCCATAGTACGCCGATTTGGTGAACTATATCACTTCGGGTAAGCTATCTCCTCACCTTTCGAAGGCTAAGAAGAATAAAGTAAGGAGCGATGCTAAGTACTATGTACGGGATGACCCGTACTTATGAGAATTTTGCTCTGACCAGGTTATCAAGCATTGTGTTCCTTAGAATGAGAGTCACTCCATATTGGCTTTTTGTCGTACTTACGCCTGCGGTGGCCACTTCGGTCCCCGTCGGACAACTAGAAAAGTTCTTGAGACTGGGTTTTACTGGCCCACCATTTTCCATGATTCATACATGTTTACCAGGACTTGTCTTAACTGTCAAAAAAATGGTAACCTTAGTCATCGGGACCAAATGCCACTTACCCCGATTCCTATTTGTGAGATATTTGACATTTAAGGTATAGACTTTATGGGACTGTTTCCAGTGTCATTTGGTAATGTTTACATACTCTTGGCAGTGGACTACATGTCTAAGTGAGTGGAAGCTAAGGCTACACGTACTAATGACTTTAAAGTGGTATCTAAATTCTTGAAATTGAGGATTCTCACAACATTTGGTACCCCACGTGTCTTAATCAGTGATAGAGACACTCACTTTTGCAATCGTTTGGCTGAAAGTCTTCTGAGGAGGTATAGTGTCACTCATCAAACTTCTACAGCATATCATCCCCAAACGAGTGGCCATGCAGAGGTCTCTAATAAGGAGATCAAATCCATCTTGGAAAAGACGGTGAATCTTACTCGTAAAGATTGGAGTTCACGTCTTGATGATGCGGTTTGGGCTTACCGAACGATGTTTAAAAGGCCAATTGGGATGTCCCTATATCGCCCTGTGTTTGGTAAAGCTTGCCACCTGCCAGTCGAGCTCGAGCATAAATCCTACTGGGCTATGAAACAGCTTAATATGAAGCTCGATTAAGCAGTTAAAGAGAGAAAGCTCACTCTCCAAGAATTGGAGGAAATCAGGAACAATGCATATGAAAATGCGTGGATTTATAAAGAAAAAACAAAAGCGTTCCATGATAGCAATCTCTCTAGGAAATCTTTTTGTGTTGGCCAGAAAATGCTTTTATTTTAGTTACGTCTTAAGATTTTTGCAGGTAAGCTAAGATCGAGGTGGATAGGACCATATGTTGTGACTGCGGTATATGATCACGGAGGAGTGGAGATTCAGAGTTTGGAGACTGGTAATGCGTTTAAGGTGAACGACCACAGATTAAAGATCTTCTATGAAGACTTCCTGAGCCATATTGTGGAGGTTGTCTCACTTGCAACGCCACTCTATACTAATTGATAGACTCAGATTAAGTAGAGTTAACGATTTTAACCAAAAGCGCTAATGGGAGGTAGCCCAAACTTTGATAAGTATTATTTGATTTATTTATTTTCGTATTTTTTATATCATTTTGCATGAATTTGTATCATTTCCTTCATCTTATATTTATCATATTCTTTCACCATCTTGTTTGTTTTCTATTTGTGGACCTCTTGACTTATTTTGAACCTTGAGGACAAGGTTCAAAATAAGTTTGGGGGTGTTTTAGAGATTGTGGATTGTTTTGGATGGATTCTTTTGCAAAAAATTGCAGGTGAGATCGTTTAATTTTTTATGCGGTTATATGGAGATATCGGATGGTAATGTTGGTTTTTTATATCATTTCTTCCATTTCTTTCATTTCTTGTCCATTCATATTCCTTTCTCATTTCATTAGGATTTGATACACTTTCATGCATATACATGTATTTAGTATATATATATATATATATATATATTTATTAGTTATTTAGAGTCACCCGAAACTTTGTTCATGCATTTGGTTATGAGTACATTACAGTTTCCTTTTTAACTTGAAATTTAGGGGAATTAAGAGAAACACTCAATCGAGTTCGTAGCTCGACATTTTTATGATTTCATGATTAAGGACTTAGATGATGGTCAAACTTTGCGCTAGATAACGAAAATGAGTAGACGATCAAATTTGTGCAAGTGGTATTATTTTGACCCACATTGAGGGATTCACTTGATTATAGTGAAAGTGAGAAGGGCTAACATGAGTTTTTCTTAAAAAGAAAAAAATAGAGAGTCCCACAGGTTTCCATAGGAAATGGAGCAGGGAATCTTGTGGTGGAAAAAGTGAGAAAAGTGGTCCACAGGAAATGTAGCAGAGCTCGTATTAATTGAAAAAAAATTTGGAGAAGAAAAAAAATGTGAAAAATCATAAGATGAATAAAGGCGGAAGTTGTGAAACTTCTCAAATAAAAGATTTAGTTCGAGTGCTTTCACTATATTAAGTGAGAATTCTAAACTTGCGTGCTTGAATGTATAGAACAAGAAAACTCGTGAGTAGTTGATAGCCTTTGTATTGACTGGATCTATGTCTTTAAAGTTTGATCTTAATTGTGTTTGGGTTGCGAATCTTAACATATCATAACTCTAAAATCTTCTGAGTTACTTGTTAATTTGGTGACTATGTAAACTAAAAGGACTTCATGAATTTTGAATCGGGTGTAGGTATAGGTATAGGCATAATCTAGTTTAGTTTGTATTGTCACTTGTCATTTACACATTTGCTCGGGACGTGCAAAGTCTTAAGTTTGGGGGTATTTGATAAGTTTGTATTTATATATATTTAGTTGTTTATTTTAGTATATTTAACTATTCAAAGTCTATAAATTATTTATTTAATTATATTTTTGGTCATTTTTAGGTGAAACGGAGTGCGTGGTTGAATTCGTGGCGAAAAAATACTCAAAATGGAGTATTTACATGCAGTGATCGGATGCGGGACAGGTTGCCTCGAGTTACGCATTGCGCGGAGTGTAGAATAGGAGAAAGCATATTTCAACCAATTAGGAGCTGCCATGTCAGCGCAACTCTTCTCTGAACCAATTACACACTGCCAAGTGTCACGCGTTTTATCCTCTCCAAGCACGTCACTCATTGGCTCTCAATTAATAGCCAGTCGCCACGTCAGCGATCTTCATTCTCGCCACCAATCAGACGACGCCACATAAGCTTAAGAAGCCAAGTCACAAACCAACACAATTCTCCTTGCTTCAGTTGCTTTTCAATCTGCCTCGGGATGCGTGTCCGCACAAACTCCCAGATTTTTGCACAAACTAGTGCGATTTTCACTGCCTTTTGGACGCCACGTGTCCACGCTCAGCACGCCACCACGTCACAGGCTCTGGTTCCGCCAATTAGAAGACTCCACGTGGCGCTCAATCACCGACCTAGCACGTCATGCAAGCTATCTCGGCCAATAAGAAGCGGACACGTTAGCGCGACAGCAAGAAATCCACCAATGCACTGCGGACACATAGCATACAATTATTTTTTAGCCAAAAACAGCCCTACGATGGTCCTCGGCGCACGAGTCACCTCCCAACCCCTAAAATTAGTTTTCTCTTACCTCTCGAGACCAATTTTTAGTAGTTTTATATATTAGGAACTTAAGTTTTATTTTTATTTTCTCACCGACTATTATTATTTTAGTATCGACTTTCTTCGACGATGATGTTAGGCTAATCAACTCCTTGCCTAGGTCGAAGGGGAAACAAGTCGGGATCATTGATTCATGGCATATTATGTGAGATCTTTTATTTTATTATTTAATTTAGTTTAATTTCTCCTATTTCTTTTTTGTTTCTTCTAATGATTATGGTTTTGATCTGGGGTATGTATGTGGTCAGTGCATGCTTTTAGATGGACAATCTACAGTTATTTGGACTAATAGTATCCGTGTAATTGTGCTTTTGGACCAATAAAGTAACAAACACTCACTTGTTTGCCTAAAACCCTTTCGGTTTTTGAGTGTGCAACAATTGAATCTAGGTTAAATCGGAAGCGGATGCGACCCGGTTATTTAAGATTAGTGTTCCCATAGACTCAAATTACTGCGGTTAGTGTGTTAAACCCGATTGATGGATGTCTAGAGTTATACATTAATTAGGGAAGTAGTTAGTGGCAGACGTCCTGGCTATCGAAATTATGGGAGTTAGGAATTTCTGGCGGACGTCGATTTTCCATAGCTAATATAGGAGAAATTGAATTAATAATTTTTTGGAATGATTGAGGACCATTAATTTGGGATTGAGGCTATGTTGTTGTTGTATTGAGGACCATTAAATGCCATTGAATCTTGATCCTGATTTATGGAGCTGTAGACTTAGGTGATTTCTTCTCATTTATTTTATTTTTGTGAACTTTTTATTTGTGGTAGTTTAATTAGTTATTTCATTGAACTTTCTAAAAACCCCCAATTTCTAGTTAACTTGGAGTAAAACTCAAGTCCTGTGGATTTGACCCCGTATTTACCACTACTACACCCTTGTGGTTGGTAACTCGATTGCGGGTTATATTTGGCACGCACAACACTTGATCAGTTATATTACTATGAACGTTTTCAAAACTACTCCACAAGATGCTTTGAAGCTTGGACTTACTTAATTTAAGCTGCTTACGTATCCTCTTAGAGTTTTAGATGAATCAAAGTCTACGTAGTTATTTTACTTATGATTTTTTTCTATATGACATAAATGATTTAATAGGGCCTTAGTTATGCCACTATGACCTTTTTAAAAACCACACCACAACATGCCTTCAAGCTTGAAATTATTTAATTTAAGCTCATAAGTATTATTTTAGAGTTTTAGAGGAAAAAAAGCTTACGTAGTTCCTTTATTTATTTTTTTATATAGGACAAAAATGATTTAATAAGGTCTTAGTTAGTATACTATGAACCTTTTCAAAACCACTCCAAAACATATGTTGATGCTTGTAAGTATTTAATTTAAGCTACTACGTATCCTCTGAGAGTTTTAGAGGAATCAAAGCTTACGTTGTTCTTTTACTTTTATTTTTTTTTCTATATGAAATAAATGATTTGATAAGGCCTTAGTTAGTATACCATGGACCTTTTCAAAATCACACCTTAACCTGCCTTGAAGCTTGAACTTATTTAATTTGAACTACATACGTATCCTCTTAAAAGTTTTAGAGGAATTAAAGCATACATAGTTCGTTTACTTTCATTTTTTTTCTATATCACATAAATGATTTAATAGGGCCTTAGTTAGTATATTTTTGGACCTTTTCAAAACCACTCCACAACAAGCCTTGATGCTTGTACTTATTTAATTTAAGCTGCCTACGTATCATATCAGAGTTGTAGAGGAATCAAAGCTTATGTTGTTCTTTTACTTTTTTTTCTATATGAAATAAATGATTTAATAAGGCCTTAGTTAGTATACCCTAGACCTTTCAAAATCACACCTTAACATGCCTTGAAGCTTGGACTTATTTAATTTGACCTACATATGTATCCTCTTAAAAGTTTTAGAGGAATCAAAGCTTACGTAGTTCTTTTACTTTTATTTTTTTTCTATATTACATAAATGATTTAATAGGGCCTTAGTTAGTATATTTATGGACCTTTTCAAAACCACTCAACAACAAGCCTTGATGCTTGTACTTATTTAATTTAAGCTACCTATGTGTCCTCTAAGAGTTTTAGAGGAATCAAAGCTTACGTAGTTCTTTTACTTTTATTTTTTTTCTTTATGACATAAATGATTTAATAGGGCCTTAGTTAGTATACTATGGAGCTTTTCAAAACCACTCCACAACCTGCTTAGAAGCTTGAACTATTTAATTTAAGATGCCTAACTATCTTTTTAGAGTTGTAGAGGAATCAAAGCTTACGTAGTTCTTTTACTTTTATTTTTATTCTTTTTGACATAAATGATTTAATAGGGACTTGGTTATAGTATTCCTTTTCAAAACCATTTCACAATATGCTTTGAAGCTTGGACTTATTTAATTTAAGCTGCCTACGTATCCTCTTAGTGTTTTAGAGTAATCAAAGCCCACGTCTTTCTTTTACTTTTAATTTTTTATACGACGTAAATTATTTAATAGGGTTTTAGTCATACTACTATTGTTTAACTTTGAAAGCTTATTGAGTTTGTATTGTACCCAACATTTTGTCCCACATAGGAAAAAAGCCTTTTGTTTCTTTCCTTATAAGAGATAACCCACTTTAAGTAAGTGGTTAAGTGAATGTAGGGTTGGAAGAAAGGACTATGGGCATTCTATATTGGTTAATACATATTAAATAATTGATATTTAATGTCTTTAATAGGGCCTTGGGCTTTTGGGGCTAATGATTAAATGACTTAGCTAATTCACAACATAAGTTTTTTACTTTTTACATTGACTTTAGTTAATTTCGTAGTTGTTAATTAGTGGTTAAAAGTTGCACATTTTGGATTACAGAAAGGCGTTTAGTGGGATGATTGGTGGTTAATTAACCACTTCACCACTAGTTACCTCGTTTTAAACAGTTGTAACTATTCAAAGAGGTGGTTTTTGGTTTATAAAAGAAATAGTCTAAACATCATTTTTACTAAGTTTTTCAAAATTGAAATTGTTTTCACGGGTTTTTTGTTTTAAGAGAGACTTTTCGTTGTTGCGGAAGAAAGAATCTCTGATTGGTGTGTTATCAAAGATCAAAACCAGTTGTACCCTGTGGATGAACCTGTTACAGTAATCATACACCAAATTGGAGAAAATTTTATCTTGGGATATTGTAATCAAGGGCAGGCCTCTGGTATAATTTATTTAATTCTTTGTAATTAAATTGAAGCATGATATGTTGTAGTTCGTATTCAAACATAATAATTTTTGTGTTAATCATGATATACATATTTTAGTTTTAATAAAATTACAGGTTCTGTAATATGCATGATCTTTGTGCATGTTCCAACAACTATGACCCTTTTCAAAACTATTCCACAACATGCCTTGAAACTTGACTTAATTTAATTTAAGCTGCCTACATATCCTCTTAAAGTTGTAGAGCAATCAAAGCTTACGTAGTTCTTTTACTTTTATTTTTTATTTTTCTATATGACATATATGATTTAATAAGTCTTAGTTAGTATACTATGGACTTTTTCAAAATCAATCCACAACCTAACTTGAAGCTTGGACTTATTTAATTTAAACTGCATACGTATCATCTTAAAGTTTTAGAGGAATATAAGCTTATGTAATTCTTTTAATTCTTTTTTCTATATGACATAAATGATTTAATAGGGCCTAAGTCGGTATACAATGGGCCTTTTTAAAACCACTCACAAACATGCATGCCTACATTCTTTGACTTATTTAATTTAAGCTGCATACGTATCCTCTCAGAGTTTTAAAGGAATTAGAGCTTATGTAGTTCTTTTACTTTAATTTTTTTTTCTATATGACATAAATGATTTAATAGGGCCTTAGTTATATTACTATGACCAGTTTCAAAACCATTTCATATCATGCCTTGAAGCTTCGACTTACTTGATTAAGCTGCCTACGTAACCTTTTAAAGTTTTAGAGGAATCAAAGCCTACATAGTTCTTTTACTTTTATTTTTTTCTATATTACATAAATGATTTAATAGAGCCTTAGTTAGTATACTATTGAACTTTTCATAACCATTTCACAACATGCCTAGATGCTTGGAACTATTTAATTTAAGCTCCCTACTTATCCTTTTAGAGTTTTAGAGGAATCAAAGCTTACTTAGTTCTTTTAATTTTTTTTTCCTTATGATATAAATGATTTAATAGGGCCTTAGTTAGTATACTATGACCCTTTTGAAAACCACTGCATAATATGCCTGAAGCTTGGACTTATTTAATTTAAGCTTTCTACGTATCCTCTTCGAGTTTAGGAGGAATCGAAGCCTACATAGTTCTTTTACTTTTAGTTTTTTTCTATATAACAAAAATGATCTAATAGGGCCTAAGTTAAAGTATTATGGTCCTTTTCAAAACCACTCCATAACATACCTGAAGCTTGGACTTATTTAATTTAAGCTGCCTACGTATCCTCATAGAGTTTAAGAAGAATCAAAGCTTACGTAGTACTTTTATTTTTTTATGACATAAATGATTTAATAGGGCCTTAGTTAGTATACTATGAAACTTTTCAAAACCACTCCACACACATGCCTTGAAGCTTGGACTTATTTAATTTACGTTGCTGACGAACCTTCTTAGAGTTTTAGATGAATCAAAGCTTTTGTTGTTCTTTTACTTTTATTTTTTCTATATGTCATAAATGATTTAATGGGGCCTTAGTTATAGTATATGAACCTTTTCAAAACAACTCCACAACATTTCTTGAAGCTTGGAATTTTTAAAAAATTTATGTTGTATAAGTATCCTCTTAAAATTTTAGAGGAATCAAAGCTTACGTAGTTCTTTTATTTATTTTTTATATGACATAAATGATTTAATAGGCATTAGTTACAATACTATGGACCTTTCAAAAACCACTCCATAAAATGCCTTAATGCTTGGACTTATTAAATTTAGGAAAATGCTAGAGTGCACCACGGTAGGCACGTAGCAACCATACCTGACGTGGAGTCCCAGTTAGCACGCGCAGGCCCATCGTGTTAGCAGCTCCGCATATTCGTTGCTTTTCATTAAAACACAAATAAATCTGTCATCTCAACTGCAAAGCTAACGCTGCCTCAGTCGATTGTCAGGCCAGTGTACTTTAAGGTTGTCTGTAAGTTGAAAACAAAAAATTTGAACTACATGCTCTTTCTTTCTCTTTATTCCTTTCTTTTATCCTTAGCCTCTTATCTCAGCCACCAGAGCTCGAACAATCCAACGAGGGAACCGAGCTCGGATAAACCATTTTCATCTTAGAGAAGAACCAGGCCAGAGTTTCGACAGCTCTGTTGCCCGTGAGCCGACCATGACAAATAAGAAGCAAAGCTCGGACAACGTTGTTGCTCTTGTAACAACAACTACTTCTCCAAGTATTTTGTTCTCTAATCACGGTAAAAACTCTCTAGCTTGCTGGTTGGGTTAGTAAGTAAATTTTTCTTCTTAAAGATAAAACTCTAGCATTTTGATTGTCCTAGGGTGGAATATGTAAGATTTTGTTCAGAGCTTAGGGTTTTGTGTTCCTTATTGTATTGGGTTTGTTGTTCTTTATTCTCTATTCCCCATTTCAGCCATAGAATAACATTTTTGCCATAAAGCAGAATCTGTGTTGACACTGCATTGTTACTAGTGAGGCAGCCACTAGTTTTCTAAGATTCAATTCTCTACTTACTGTAAACTCCGTATGTTGCTGCTTGTAAATTTTGTTGTTATTGTTATGATATTTAGGGTTTAGGGTTCATACAATGTTATTGATGTTGGTAAATAAAATATTCCTATTGTAAGAGAAAAAGTTTAGCATTTTGTTTGTTGGGTGTTATTATAGGGAGGGATGGTGAAAATGAGAACACTTTATGTTTATTCCATTTTTAGCTATTTCCATTTTCGACGATGATCTTGATATGGATCTCTCACTTTTTTGGATTTTTCTCAATTTAATTTAAGGTTCTGAATTGAATTTGAGGTTATGCATGTGGACTTCATTTTATTTCATGTTCATACTATATTTTTTGCATGTTATGGCTAGCAAGGACAAAAAATGGAATGTTGTATTTAGCAAGCGAGAAATAGGTGTGTTCGAGACATGGGAGGAATGTTTTTGGTCCATACATAGGTACAAGGGTTGTAGCTACAGATCTTGCGCAACCTAAAAATAGGCATTTGCAGCTGATGAGTCGTTAATTATGTAATTATATATAGTATATTTATGTATTTTTTAATTATTAAGTCTTCAAAATATTAGTCTAATTATATATATTTGTCATTTTCAGGGTTAATGGAGTGCGCGGTTGAATTTGGGGCGAAAAGCTACGCGGAATGGAGTATTTACATGTAGTGGAACACTAACCCTCAGATCTGCCTCGAGACACGCACTGCAAAGTTGATTCATCAATGAGGAGAACCTAAGTAACGTCAGAGAGTAACGCATTTGAGTGACTATCCATCACAACCGCGTATCAGCCTTGAATCAGTAGCTTTTTGATTGAAATCAAATGAGAAGAGAAGAGTTTTACTTTTCTTCGGGATGCGTGCTGTCAATTTCTCCTAGAATTTTGACGTCTCTTACTGCGATTTTCTTCTCCTCAAGCTGCATGCCACGTAGCATCACACCACTTGGCCAATTGTCTGCCATATGTTGCAGCATTACACGTCCAGCGTGCCTTCACTCCACGCTTCAGCAGCCTAACAATACGCCTCACGATACGCATCCGTACGCTATCTCAGAACTTTGCACAAAGTCGTGCGAGTTCTCCTTCCCGTTCCAGCGCCACGTGGCAGCTCTCTACCAGCGCTTTTTAGTAGCAGCTTCATCCTCCAATGCGAGTCCGCCACATCATCACAGCCAGCAAACTTGGCCAATTACGGCCTACGTGTACTAGACCTACCAAAAAAGCCCAAAACAACCACAAATCGTCCTCGGCGCACGTGTAAAAAATGATGCCACGGAAATCAGTTTCCTCACCCCAAGTGACTAAAATTTAGTAGTTTTTTAAATTAGGACTTTAGAGATTTTTCTTGTAGTGGGACTTCTATTAAAAAAAATCCTGTCTCTCGACTTCAGCATCTTCTCTCTCTCTCCCCCTTACTTCTATTTTCTATTCTTTTATTTTGTGTTCTTCCATGAGAGGCTAAACTCATGGCCAAGACAAGACTGCGAAGGAGGTTCAACTACTTTTATCCATGGATTTATGAGGTTTATTTATTTTAATTTCATTGCTTTCATTGATATTTTATTTCCTTTGGTATTGTTTGAATAATTAGAGTTAAATTCATATTTAAATTCTAATTCTTTTGCCAGTGAGTCATAAGCATCCGTGCTTATGCAATAGGACCACGGTAGTGGCAATTTACCCTACAAGTTGATTGGCCTCTTTTGGGACCGGTTGAGTACCTTAAGAATCTAAGCTAAATTAGACATGTTTGAGATCCGGTTGTGCAGGCGTAGTGCCTTCACGAGGCCCATTGCGATCAATGCATTAAACCTAATGCGCTTGAGTATAGGGTTACGCGATCGGCTACATAAATAGTCATTGTCATACTTTGGCCATCGAGATTAAGAAGTGCGTGGAACTACGTATGTTACCGGGTCTATAGGTATAGTAGGATATATTTGATTTGCATATTTTATATAAATCAAAGACCAAATCCAATCTTTTATCGAATCGAACTTGTATGTCTTGACCTAGGTATTTTTATTAATTGTTTTCTAAGCTATTTCCATTGCTTTATTTAATTCCTTGTTACTTATATTAGTTAATTCATTCACTCTTTGTAAACCCCCGATTTCCCTTTTTGTTGTTTTTGACTTTCGAAAGATTACCAATCTCTGTGGGATTGACCATTTGCCACTATTATACAAATAGTTGGTTTATGTATTATATTTTATTGACACATTCGGCGCGCATCAATTTTTGGCTCCGTTGCTGGGGATTGTTTTTTTTTTTCTTTCTTTGGTGTTCTTTTATTTATTTGTTTTTGTATTTTTTATCTATCTAGTACCTTGCTCTTAACATATATACACCGCGATGGCCTCCTACCCCGCAATTATGGTCGATTCGAAGACTCACATTATTACGATGTGAATTGGGTAGGTATGTCATGTAATGGACATCAATTTTTTAACATGCATTCTTTTGTGCAACAGGTCGAGGTTTGCGAAGCTTGTGAAGATTATTCTCATTCCACATACGATTGTCCGTATTATCCAAATTATGAGAATTATCACTATTCTAGCCATGCATCGCTACAACCCGACTTTTTTGGGCTCATGCAAAGTCCACAAATTTCTTAACATGAAGAGAGGTCTATACAAGACATGATGAATGACTTGATCTTAAAGAACAACCTTTCCAACAAACTCATCAATAGTGTCAAGAAGGGAATCAAAAGTTTCAACAAAGCATTGGAAAATATGATGAAGCAATTGGTAGATGATCGACAATAATAGTTTCATGAAGAGCTTCAATGATTTTCATGTGAGTTTCCAAGCTTGCAGAACTTAAACTTAACTTATTCAATTGAATGCCATGCTTCAGAACATGACTGACAAGAAAAAGCTGTAAAGTACACAACCAATTTCTTACCTAGAGGAGAATGTGAGTGGTGATATATTAAAGAATGTTGATGTGAATGATGTTACACATGTGGAGGACTATTAGAGCCAAACTGTGAAAGGACTTGAAGTCTTTCAAATTGAGTCAGATATTATCATTGCACAAGATGACGAGGAGGAAAATGAGATGAAAACTGAAGTCATTTCAGAAAGGCCATAGAACCCACAAAAAGAGAGCAAGGAAGACCAACCTCTGGTGTTGGTGAAACCACCCACCCTTCCATGCATATTTGTTAAACCTTATTAGGGGGTGAAAGTAAAGGAGCATTCACAGATTTTCTACACTGCTAAAACCTTTGTGTTGAATGATCATGATGCGACAAATTCTTTTATGTTGGTAATCCTGAATAAGCTCCCAAATCTGAAGGAGGGTATGCCTATTTCATTGCCCAAATATGATAATGTTCCATTTGTTGACATCTCAAAAGGAGAGGGCATCAAGTGATGAATCACACCAAGTCTAGCCAAAGACTTAAAAGAAAGACACTTATTGGGAGGCAGCCCAACTTAATTTCTTTCACTTCTTGCATTCATTTCAGTTTTAGTTTAACTTTTGTTTTTGTTTAATAAACCCTAACTTGGTCTATTGGATTTTTGCAGGTGGTATGAATGTTTAATGAGCACTAGAGGCACGCGAGCACCCCCTGAGTTTTGCTAGATTTGACTATGGATTACATTTTTTTACATACTTTGAGCATTTTTTGGGAATTAACATATATATTATTATGATTTTAGATGTTTTGAGACTTGGTTGGGACATATATCCAACTTAAGTCGCCGAATTAGTGGCGGGTCTTTAAGTAGACCCAAAACCCTAGATTTCATTTCATCATCTTGTTGATTTCACCCTTACTTGAAAGACTTCAGGCTCGCAAGATTTGACAGAAATGATTTAAGTTAACTTCTATGCTTATTAGTTCTTGCTCTTATTATGATTGTTTTTTATAGTTTCCTTAGTCACCTAGACATGAGAGGTTTTGTGCATTCACTTGTTTTTGAGACTTTTATTATGCATGCATTTGTATCATCTTCTTATTTATCTATCCATGTTTCTTTTTCACCACTATTCTTTTTTCTTTTTATTGCATGGATTCTTTGACTTATTTTGAACCTTGAAGATATGGTTCGTAATAAGTTTGGGGGTACTTTAGGCTTTGTGGATTGAGTTGGATGAGTTTCTTTGTGAAAGACCGCAGGTGTGATCATTTAAAAATTTTCAATTATATGAAGTTATATGCGGTTGACACACTTTCATTTCTTTTATTTCTTTCATTTCTTTTCCCTCCATACTTCTCATTCTTATTTTATTAGGAGTTGATACACTTTCATGTATGTATTTAGTATAGTTTTCATTTTTCTTATTTGTTTAAAGTCACCCACAATCTTGTTTCGTGCCTTTGGTTGTGGATGAGTACATTATGGTTGTTTTTTCAACTTGAAACTTAGGAAAAATTAAGAGTAACACTCACTCGAGCCCGTAGTCCGACATTTTTATGATTTCATGATTAGGGGCTTAGTATGATGTTTAAGCCTTGTGCTAGATACTAAAAAGGGCAGGCGATCAAAATTGTGCAAGTGAATTTTAACCCACATTGGAGAATCTGCTTAATCATAGTGAAAGTGAGAAGGGGTAATATGAGTTTTCTTGAATCAAAATATAGAGAGTCCCACAGGTTCCACAGGAAATAGAGGAGAGAATCTTGTGGTAGGAAAAGTGAGAAAAACGGTTTCCACAGGAAATGGAGCAAGAGCCATGTTACTTGAAAAAAATATGGAGAAAAAAAATAAAGATTATATATATATATAATGAATAAAGGCGGAAGTCTACGAAAACTCCTCAAATAAAAGATTTAGCTCGAGTGCTTACAACTAGATTAAGTGAGATTGTAAACATGTGTGCTTGAATGTATAGACAAAAAAAACTCGTGAGTAGTTGATGACCTTTGTCTTTACATAGTTTATGTCTTTAAAATGTGATATTAACTGTGTTTGAGTTGCGGTTCTCGATATATCATAACTTAAAAACTTCTTGAGTGGCTTGTTAACTTGGCGACTATGTAAACCAAAAGAACTCCATGTTGAATTGGGTATAAAATTGGTTGAGTTAGTGCATGACTATATTAAGTTTCTAGTTTACTTGTGTTTTATCATTTACATCTTTACTTGGGACGTGCAAAATCATAAGTTTGAGGGTATTTGATGAGTCGTTAATTATGTAATTATATATAGTATATCACTACAAAAAAACAACAAATCAGAAACAGAATTTTCCGTTTCTGATTTGCAAAATTTCTGTCTCTGATTGCAATCAGAAACGGAACAGAGACGGAATGCGTTCCATCTCTGAAAACGTCGTCGCTGATACGATCAGAAACGGAAAATGGATTCCTTTTCTGATTAGAGACGGAATAGAGACGGAAAATATCCGTTTCTGATTAGAGACGGATTTAGAGACGAAAATTAGAAACGGAACAGAGACGGAACATAAATGGAATTTATTTCGAAATGGTACATTTGTAAGTGCATTCTGTCTCTGATTCCGTTGCTAATTAGCAACGGAATCAGAGACGGAATTAATAAATTTATGAATTTCGTCTCTGATTCCGTTTCTAATCGAACGGAATCGAGATGGAATCAGAGACGGAATGCAAATGGTCCGTCTCTGATTCCGTCTCTAATTAGAAACGAAATCAGAGACGGATTATTCCGTTTCTGATTCCGTCTCTGATCCGTTTGTGATTGATAGAAATATTTCTGGAAAATTAGAGACGGAATAATAGCAACTAATATTTGAATTCCGTTGCTAATCCATCTCTAATTTTCAGTTTTGTTTAATTATGACACAGAAACATAATCCAATTGATTCTCCAACCTAAAAATTAAAAATACAACCCGATATGACCTACTCCATCGCCTGCACCCCCTCCAACAACTCCTTGGGGGTGCTAACATCCCACAAAAAAGCCAAATTGCACATCCATACATCGACAATATATATCAACAAAAATTCAAAAGAGAAAGAAAAAATGTGAAACTCAAAATTAGACAAATAATTTATATATCCACGGAAAATTGTCATGTATTACAAAAGCTCTAAAATTTGGAAGTATACACAAAAACCACCAATCCTATCGTTCAACAACCAAAAAAAAAAGAACACTCACAAAAGGTCCAAAATTTGGAAGTATACACAAAAAGGACTTCATCTAATAACTAAAACGCAGCTTTGAAGCATTTCGATTCTCCATCCGAGGGCAACAACCAAGGTGAGTATGCACTGAAAGAAGTAGGCAAAGGAGAGATTATTGAACTAAGGATGTACATTGGAAGCGAATGAGAAAAATGGTGGATTTGAAGAAACATAGAAATTAATAATAATCATACAAAAAAAGTCGGCTCCGAACCTATTTTTTAATTTCTTTACGATTGAGTTTGCTTTGGTCTTTTGTCAATTATGCACATATGTAGGTAGAGAGGAGTACTAGAGCTAACAAGGAACATGAAAGAGGATAATGGTGAAGTGTAAGAATGCTAAAAGGAAAAAAGTAAAAGTTCAGCACAAACTCCCATCAATGCAACATTCACATGCATCAAATTTGATCCTAAACTCAAATTTCATCCCATCTAAAAATGTTGTGTGCTCCAAAACAAACCAGCCATGTGTTCCTACTTAAAAAAAAAAATTCCAGCTGACATTCAAGAAATGCAGTGAAGAAAAGAAATAAACCATACAATGAGGAATAAGAAAGCTTCCAAAAAATACATGAACATCAAGCAAATGCGATCAAGGACTGAAGTTTTGTTGTTGTTGTGAGTTTGGGGGTCAATGTTGCTATTTTCCTACGGATAGGAGATGGCGAACAATGTATCTATAAGATGCACCTATCATGTAAGTTGAGTTGGATTATTTATCAAGCTTTGAAAGGCTTGCATTTCAACATGCATATGATAAGTAATGGTGAAGTGCAAGAATGCTAAAAGGGAAAAACTAAAAGTTAAGCACAAACCTATCATGTAAGTATGATCCTAGAACTCATCCTCTCACCCCATCTAAAACTGTTGTGTGCTCCAAAGGTGACCAGCCATGTGTTCCTACTCAAAAAAAAAAAAAAAAACCAGCCGGGATTCAAGAAAAGCAGTGAAGAAAAGAAAAAAACCATACAATGTTGAATAAGAATGCTTCAAAAAAAACATGAACATCAAGCAAATGCAGTGGACTGAAGTTTGGTGTCAATGTTGCTATTTTCCTACGCATAGGAGATGGCGAACAATGTTTCTATAAGATGGACCTATCATGTAAGTTGAGTTGGATTATTTATCAAGCTTTGAAATGCTTGCATTTCAACGTGCATATCATAATGGTGAAGTGCAAGAATGCTAAGAATTTAAAAACTGAAGGTTAAGCACAAACCTATCATGTAAGTATGATCCTAAACTCATCCTCTCATCCCTTCTTATTACCCTGCATCTCAAACAGAATTTCACGTCAGAAAAACATTTTTACAAAGAAAGGAAACATAATTGCACATCATAAAAGAGAAGTGAGAGGATGAGAAGAACTATACAAAACTAACCAAAGAGGAAGAGGACTAGCACATGACTATCCCTAAGACTAGATAAAAGAAAGGCAACCACTTCATTGTAAATACTTGGTCACCCATCCTCTAAAACGTAGTGTCAATAATGGCAATGGTTAACTCATACAGTCCTCAAACATAGACCATTTCCACAATGAGCAAATCTCTCTCCTTTTTGTGTTCAAATACCATGTTATTCATCTCTTTCCAAATCAACCATATAGATCTATAACTTAAAAACAATCTACTTGTCCCAATCCATTTGGAAACATATAATTTTGCCAAATCCTCTTACATGTACACTGCTCATTATCCATGTATTTCCCTTCACCTTGCTAACCAACTTCTCTATGACAATATAATTCACATAGCTGAAGTGAAGGAGTGGATTATCATGTTTCTCTACTACTCCGGCATGTCAAAAAAAAAAAGAATAATTAGGACTCATAGCTACTTAACTTGAAGGATTAAGAAAAAAAGTAGAAGATTGACTGGTAGGAGACATAAAAGGCAAAACTTATGCAAAGAAAGTTTACTTTTGCATGTTCTGTTTGGATTCCTCCTTGGTAGAACGTAAGCATGTAAATCCCTCCCTTGTTTCACAACTGCAGGTGCTACATAACCAGCATGTGGTTCCTGAAATTAGCCTCGATACATTCATCAGACAATCCAAAATCACAGAGGCGACGTCAAAGATCAAGAAAAAGATGCGACTTACCATATCTGAATAACGAAGAGTAGATCCAGAAATTGTGTCGTATGCATGCCATTGGTAACTCGGAGCAGTGCAATATAACCATGTGCATGTGGTACAAAGCATGAGCAAAGGAATCATGTCATAGTCTTTGCCTCACATTTCCAAAGATATATGAACCGATCCTTGCATTGCCAAAAGTACTTACAAGCCTACTTCGTGAATCTCCTACAGATTAAAGCATGAACGTCAGTTTCAACTATCTAGTTCCCTACGATCAAACATCTTTTAAAAAAAAAACCATGGGTGGTAATATAAGGTTACACACTTACACCCTTATCATTTTGTTTGCCACTGCTTCCAGGATAATGTGACTTGTTCCACCTATCATTTTGTTTGTTGGCAACACCCTTACCCTTTCCTCGTGGCCTTTTGGAAATGTTGTTGCCTTTCATCTTTGATGCCTCAACTACTTGTCTTTTGACCATCCATCTCGAACCTTATAACCACCTTTAGCACCTTCTTTCCAATCCGACCCTTGTACCGAGGTTTTGCAAGATTTGCTTTAACCTAAGTATAGAAAAGGAACTCTCAAATTCGCATTGCACGAAGAAAATGAAACAAAACTGGATGTGTCAATCGGTAACAATCGAGATAATCACCTTGTTATCTCCTTCACCTATCTCACTTTGTTGATCCCTTCTACACAAGCTACGCACTTTCTCGAGTAACAAATGAAACGAACCCAAAGTCTTTCCTTCTAGTAGAAAGATATTTTCGGGACAGTTGAACCTTCTCATCTTCACCATACTGTTCACATAGCTTTTTTAATTTATCTTCTTCCCAAGACTCAGCTAGGCCTTCAAGATAAACAATTTTCACCTAATGTGGAACAGTAAAACCATCATTAAAACTCTAGAACAAATCAAATATGCATGCAAGACGCCATTACCTATGCCGCAAAGAAGAACTAAGAACATAGCAACTCCTAAGATCAAGGAGGCAAGTGTAGCAACCACAACTGCATGGAATACTAGACAAACATATTGAAGGTCACACCGATGCTCTAATTTAACAAGATATTCAAAGCTTGATCAAACATAAATCTAGCTAAGAATGCAATTTCACCAAAGAGCAAGAATCTCCCAGGATGTCAAAGGCCTAAAAAAATCTTTCAATGAAAAAAGAAAAATTCTAATGCAAGAATGGACAAAACCAAATTAGAGGAGTAACTCTTACAACTACAAACCTGTAAAAGTGCTTCTTCACTAGGATGAATCGACTGGGAAAATGCAACTTTCGCACTCCTATCACGGCCAAAAAGAGCATCTGGTTGTTTAAGCCGTGAAATGCGGACATTGCATCGGAATGGGTGCTTGAATTCCAAAAGGGCATAACCTATACTTTTGCCTTCCTTATTAGGATTATCGGGTAAGTAAATCTCCTCAATCTGCTCAACCCCAAGATTCTTCAATCTCTCAAGTACCTTATAACCAGGAAAAATTAAAACAAAACAAAGATCGATCAGAAGACAATCAAGTGATAGGTGCATTGCTGCAAAAGAACAACATAGGAAACAATATGAACTACTGAATCAGAACCTTTTGTCCTACTTAAAAGCCCATGTAGGGAAATTAAATCGAAACCGAAAAACAACTAGATCTTTACTTGCTCTCTTGTCCATGTCTTGCAAATGTTGCCCATGTATAGGGTATCGGTTTCTGATCGAGGGATATACCAACACGTTTTCCCTTTACCCGAACCACAAATAAACATAAAGATTATTAACGTGGGTGCACCATACAGCACGATAAACATTTCAAATTCAAATATCATGAAAAGATAACACATCGTAGGTATATTTTACGTATAACCTCTGTTCCATCCTTCAAATCGCAAGGACCTTCATTGCTTGCTCGGAGTAGCATACCTGGGATAAATGCAAATCCCTTGCTTTTTTGAGAGAGGAAAAAGGGGCAGGGGAAGAAAATATAGATATGTACATGATAAGAGGAGTAAAGAACCAAGACATAAGAGTAATCTTCTATTTAATAATTTTCACACCTAGTCAGTAGTGAATCTATTGACACCTTTTAACATGTTAGGTCATTTATAGTCTATTTAAGAAACCCTTTCTTATTAGTTTTACTTATATAAAAGATTCTCTTCAGAAAAGTAGAGACATACTCTTAGTTAATACAATTTAGCTAATTTGATACGGCAAATTAGCATAATTACAACATCAAAGTTGGGTTGGCTGCATGGATCAAACTCGACAACAACGAAATAGCTTGATTCATTGTGCTTGATAGTGTTCTTTCAAAATCCTTTAAAATCTTTTTCTAGTCAATGCATCCAAGCTATCTTAGGACTAATCGTATACCATCAAATTTCTTCAAATAATGCAACTAGTTTAAACTTATCTTCTGGAGGTTTGACCATGAAAAGACACTGCCTTCTCTAAGTAATGCACTTGGAACTCTAAGAAACCATGTATTGATTAGATAAAGAGAACAATCAGTGCCATCAATCATCACCTTCTTTTGGTCCAGTCTCTTCACCCACATGATTATCTATATCTGCCATCTTTTCCCTCAAATCATCTACGGTATCTGACTATAATAAACTAATATGTCTATAACAAACTAAACCACCAGCAATATGTAAATCAAGTAACTTAAAAAGTCTACACGACAAACTATTGAAAGGAAGTGATTCAGTCGCTAAAATAGAATAGCCAAGAGAAGATTCACCTCGATAAGCACCTAAGCCACTGCCGCCAAAGCCTCCATAACCCCCACCAAGCTCACTGCCTCCACTATACCCACCAAGCCTACCTCCGAGACCTGGAGTCCTATAAGGACCAAAATCACCACCACCAATAAAAGAATGAGTTTAACATGCAAATGAAACAAATCGTCTACAACATGCTCATCGTCAAAAGCAATGAACCCAAACCCTCGAGAACGATAGGAAAAACTAAAACCCGCCTATCCGAAAAAGCGCAAAAAACGAAATAAGGAACTTCATCATCGCACCCTCCACTACATCGAGCTTCAACAAACCACCATCCACCGCAGTACATTCATTGTCCATTTATCCTCTCGTATATCTTAGTTGGCTTGGACGCCCAGTTCATGCATAAGTTATCATGGATTTTATTTTTAATACATTATCCTCCCCGAAATAAATTTTTTAACCTAAGTTTAAGTAAAATATAATATAAGTACCGAATGTTTGCAGAATTAATCCATGGGAGAAGAAAACATGTTGGCAGTTGTGTGCAAATCTTATGCCGGTGCAGGTTCTCTCGAGTGCTATGATGAAAAAAGTGGTAGAATCGACAGGGAGCAACATCTTCATGCCATAGCAAATGAATTTGGGAAATCGATAAAGGGTTGTTTTCGGTCATCCATGTTGAGAACATGTAGGCTTCTTCTTCTAGGGACATGCCATAATAGAAGAAGAAGAGCCTACATGTGCTCAACACAGATGAACGAAAAATGAGCCTTTATCGACTTCCCAAATTCATTTGCTATTGCATGAAGATGTCGCTCCCTGTCGATTCTACCACTTTCTTCATCATAGCACTCGAGAGAACCTGCAACGGCATAAGATTTGCACACAACAAACAAAGATGTTTTCTTCTCCCATGGATTATGCAAACATTCGGTACTTATAATATATTTTACTTAAAAACAAAAAATAATTTGGGGGAGCAAAAGGGAAAAATATTAAAATCCACGATAAAATATGGAACATCGACCTAAAAATGCACAAAAAGAAGTGTGAATCATAAAGTAATTCGAAGAATTTCTAAAGTTGTCTACACTATAAAACGTTTAATCTAAGAATTTACACAAACAACAAGTGAAGTACCTATGTATCACCAACCTGCTCATCTCTCGAGAGCCACGCTTACGTCTCACGCCCAACATTGTCCCCTTGTTGGGGTGGATCGACCGGATCTATTTGCGGCGGCTGTTGCTGGTCATGAGGTGGCGGTGGTGGTGGCGGTGGTGGTGGCGGTGGTGGTGGTTGTTGCTGAGCTAGGCCTATTTCGTCCATGTTCATCCCAAGACGCTGATGCATGAACTCCATAACCTTTCGTAGTTGCTCCGCAACGACATTGAACTCTGCCCGCGGCACCACATCCGGCGTCGCGACGTGCTAGCACCAGGAGCTCCGTATCTCCTCTTCTTTCTCCCTACGGACCCGAGTCCGTAGACACGTCCTTTGGAAGACTCACCCGCCACATTGAGGTACACCGCCTCATCATCCACCGATTGCTCCGGTGTAGCCTGGGTCACCTCCCGACGTCGCTCTGGAGCCTATCCCGCATATATGCACAACAAACAAAATACATGATATGGGGTAAAGTATACTTAATAATATTTTACATATCATTTCTATACTTACATAGAAACGCTCGATCTAGTATCGATGAATGTCATCCCGTCGTGATTAACGGTGTGGAGATGCAAATACAAGTCATTCACGGTCGGTGGCGTCTCGGATGAATCACTGCGTGCGGGACCAAGCATAGTGAACAAGTGTATAAATGTACAAAATATCCTAGATGTTACAAAAAACTTACCAATCTTTCTTGGGTAGTCACAAAGACACGGAACCACCACCGTGCTTCGAGGGTCCAGTCCCAGGGCCTTCGACCTCGGTGTTCCTATTCTCCGTCGCTTGCCTAGACCTAGCCAGGAAGTCCTCGCTCTCCCGATCGCAAGTATCTCCTCCATGCCTCATCTCGTAACATAAACCGTCGCACACGATTCTTCTTCAACTTGTGCATCAACGCGGTGTACCTTGTGCTCGCAAGCCTCGTCGTACGCCGCTCGCACGAGATCCTCGGGAAGCGCATCATCCCATCTAAAAAATACCTACAAATTGGCGATTGCTATTGTTACCTCGCATTGAGAAAATAGTATTAATCATAAGGCATATGGTAGTCTTGTTTACCTTCCATTGGCGCCAATATTGGTCTTTATGATGAGGCGGTACCGACTTCCAACAATACCCTTCAGGAATCATCCATCGTTTAAAAACTTTTGTCATCCTCCGTGCACAAAAATGCGAAGGATGCAACTCCCTGTGTTTCATGAACATGCATATCACCTTAACTACTTCTTCAATATTTGACATCCATATTGAAAATGACATATAAAAGTCAAACACAAACTTACGTATCATTGGCAATCGGCGTGATAGGGATCCCCGCACGCGAGGGGGCTCCATCCCCGTCCTCCGAGTGGCCGCGGAGGGCCTGTCACCTCCAACCCTGCTCTTACGTCTTCTTGTCGGGATGCTGCGCCGGTGATGCTGTGGTGGGGGTGCAGCCTCGTGGGTAAAGGAGTCATTGATGTCGGAGAAGGTGTGGGGAAGTGTATATTAGGCATAGTCCTTGATGACGACGATGATGGTACAGACGACCCCGACGGTATGGAAGGGGAAGGTGACGCTCGCGGCTGTATCGTGCTCGAGAGATCGAGAAGTCGGAATCGATAATGCAGGTATCGAACCACGACCTCCACCGCCATGACCTCTATGGACCCCTCGTGTGGCCTGACCACGAGGGCCGCTTGGTATTTCATTGCCGCGCGATGTCGGTGCCGCACCTATTCCGCCCGGACGATGGCCTCCTAATGGCAAACCTCGACATCCCCTATGACCACGTCCGCCATGATACCTAACAATATTCACGAATAAAACATCGAGAGAAGGAGGGCATACAAAAAGTAGAAATTCGAGTCTAAATTATTGGACTTAATAACACAGATCCATGCTAATAAAAGTAACTACATTATTGGTCGTTGACATATCATATACATACATTATTCGCTATCATCCGTTTCAAATTCACTCTCATGAGTAGAAGGTGAGGATTCTTCTTCTTCCGAATCATCTCCACTATAAACTTCATCGCTTGGACCCGCTTCAACAATGAATCGAGTCCCGATCGGAACATCCGATTGTTGATATCGGTGATTGCATCATCGACTACACACGTGGTGGGCATCCCATCTTGGAAAGCAATCTCTGCCGAGCCCTGGTCATTATCGTCTTTGCTAGTTTCCTCGTCGGCCGAATTTTGGTGACAAAGAAACAAACGCTAGCCATTCTTGTCGATCGTTCCTCATAGAAGGGTACGAAAGGTAGTAGACTTGAGTGGCTTGCATTGCTAGTACAAATGGCTCGTAGTTTTTATATCGTCGACTTCGATGAACCTCTACCAATTGAAGTGTTGGGTGAGTCCTCACACCATGATTCGGTGTAGGGTCATACCATTCGCACTTAAACAAGACCACATGTTTGAGGCCGGTATACTCAATCTCCACAACCTCTTGCAGTACTCCATAATAGTTATGGGAAACATCAGCGTAGTTTGAACCCTTCACCAAAACACCGCCGCTTCTCGCGTCGATCTATTACCGTCATATGTTGCGGAGTGGAACTTATACCCATTAACAAGGTAACCAGGGTAGACAGTACATGATCGACTAGGACCAACAGAAAGATCAACGAGCGTCTCGTCAACTATAGAATTCCGAGCCTATTCGTCAAAATTAGAGATGCAATATGACACATTACATATGGGAGAAACATTTGAATCTATAACGTACAAAAGTAATGACCTTACATATGTTTGAAACCAAATGGGGAAGTTGTGCTCTAGACTACTATCAACTTCCGACTCCCCCATTGCTTGAGTGATTTCATCGACGAATATCCTAGAAGAAACGAACGTGTAAGTCGGTTGTCTTACTAAAATATGAACAATGAATGTACTGCATTATTGAAAGAAAGTGATGGACATACTGAACGTAAGGAGCGATCTCTGGACAATTGAGCGATGTATGTACGAATGAGCGGCATTATACTCCCGCTCTGTTAAGTACCGCTCCTTCGACTTGCCCATGGGTCGACCAGGATAAGTGAAAATTGAGAAATTGCCAACGAAGTTCGGTGTGGGCCCGAGACCGCCATCGTCGTTACGTGGCACTTTGTCATGCAACGTAAAGACGTGATCTTCGAAGTAGTAAGAAGAAAAGGATGTGACCTCTTCGACCAAATAAGCATTACACATGGAGCCCTCAACCTTCGCTTTGTTTCGCACATTGTTCTTCAAATGTTTAAGGTACCTATATGAATGTTATAGGAAATGTTGATATAAACCTATTGAATGGGAAAATAATATCAAGGGCTCAAGATAGTACCTCTCAAATGGATACATCCATCGAAATTGAATGGGACCGGCCAGACGCGCCTCGTAGGCCAAGTGGATTGGTAGGTGTTCCATAGAGTCAAATAAGCTTGGAGGGAAAATTTTTTCCAACTTGCAAATGATTTTTGGTATTTCGAGACTCTAAGACCTCCATATCTTGATATCTTGACACATTTCGCAGATTAGGGGACCTAAAAAAAGGCTTAATTCGCTAATTGCAACCCAAAACGGGTTTGGGAGAAGTTCTCTCGAATGCAATTGGTATCAACCGTTGTATGAATATATGACAATCATGGCTCTTCATGCCGAACATTCGCAGCTTTCTTTGGATCTACACATCGACCAAGATTCGATGCGTAACCATCAGAAAACGCAACTTTTCAACCCACTCGCACAATTTTTGTCTTCTTGATGTATCAAGAGCATAGCACCCAAGGACGTAACTATTTGTCGCCGAATCAATGTGTAGAGAAGGTCGGTGACAATATTCACGAATATCTTGCCTCGATTTTGCATTGTCCTTACTCTTGCCCTACACACATAATAGTGTTGAATATGTTGTCAAAAACATTTTTTTCGATGTGCATGACATCTAAGTTGTGGCAGATCAAGTTTGTCTTCCAATACGGCAAGTCCCGAATATGCTTTTCTTCCTCCATCCCGAATTCTTAGCTATCCGCCCATTCACGAGATTCGTGCCGATTTCGTCACCTTCATCAAGCCAAACGATTCAATTTCGCCAAAATTTCTTCACCAGACCGCAAAGCGGGCGGATCATCATTTATGACCATTTTGCCTCTAATGAATTTTTTTTTGTCTTTCCTTAATGGTGATGACTTCTCCAAGAAACGACGATGACAGTCGAACCACGATGTCTTACCACCATTTCGCAATTGAAATGCATTTGTATCCTCCAAACAATATGGACAAGCGTACTTACCGTGTGTGCTCCAACCGGACAACATGCTATATGCGGGGAGATCACTAACAGTCCATAAAAGGGCAACTCGCATGAGAAAATTTGTCTTGGTGGAAACGTCGTATGTAGCCACCCCATTGTTCCATAAATCTTGCAACTCTTTCACAAGCGGCTGAAGGAACACGTCGATTTTCTGCTTTGGGCTGGTCGGTCCAGGAACGATAACCGTTAAGAACATAAACTCAGATTTCATGCACATCGACGGTGGAAGGTTGTAAGGAGTCAAAATCACGGGCCACAAAGAGTACGATTTCCCGGAAAGCCCAAATATTTGAAAACCATCAGTGCACAATCCTAAAAGAACATTCCGAACCTCGGCGGCAAAGTCTCTATTGACGTCATTAAAATGTCTCCAAGCAATCGAATCAGAACAGTGTTGCATAACATCTTCAGGCGATGAATGATCTCCATGCCATCGCATATGTTTTGCGGTTGACTTAGACGCATACAATCGTTGCAACCGAGGGCCCAAAGGGAAGTAGTACATTCTTTTGCAAGGGCGGTTTTTTGTGTTCCGACCACGACCTCGTCGATGTGCAACGTATCGTGATTTCCCACAAAATTTACATGACGTCAACTCAGAGTCCACTCCCCAATAAATCATACATTGGTCCTCACAACAATTTATTTTCTCAACAGGTAGACCTAGACCTCGCATTAGTCTTTTAGTGGCATAAAAATTCTCAACCATTGAGTTGTCATTTGGCAAACAATCCTTCATGAGTTTAATGATTTCATTATACCCTCGTTCGTATATATGATGTTCGGACTTGATCGCAAGTAATCTTGCCATTGCGGACAACGTTGTCATGGTTTCGCAACCAGGCCACAATTGTTCCCTACTTGCATCAATCATGTCATATAGTTGGCGTGCTTGGAGGTTTGGTGATTCTTCCACGACATTCCAATTGAAACTTGGACCTGCCACGTTGTGTAGCATCTCGCGGTAAGGTGTCGGATCGTATCCTCCCACATCAGCATCATCAATATGGCTATCCATTTCGTGAAAATTTTGCGGGCCTTCATCTCCGTTCTTACCATGTTCGTACCAACTGTGATATCCCGGGACAAATCCATACCTACATATGTGGTGCTCAACCGTTTCGACGTCCAGGTACGGTACAAGTCGACATTTCTTAAAATTGCACGGACATCTAATCTTCCTTTCACTTTGGTATGTAGGACAATGTTGTTTTGCAAATGATATGAATTCTTTAACCTTCGCCGCGAATTCAATTCGAACGTAACCGTTGTCGAGCCGGTTGTACATCCGATCTCTGCTTGTAGACGACATTCCTAGTCGAACGTAACCCTTGTCGAGCCGGTTGTCTATTCAAGTAATGAAATAATAATGATTAAGATGATAAGAAATCTCACTAATTGGAGAATATTGTAAATCGGAATAGCGATCTAGACCATCTAGAAGAAATTGATAGCTATGTTGGACTAAGTGGTTAGTCACTCATATTCCGACCGAGATTTTGATGGAAACAAACAAGGTGAAAATGTACTAATCAAGTATTTCAGTTTGTGTTAAAGGATGCAATGCAACACATCAGGGATATTCAAGAAATATGGAAAGCCTGTTTGAATAAGTGATGCAATACAACACTTCAAGAGTATTCAAGAAATACAAGTTCAAGCCATGGCAAAAATGAAGAAATGAAGAAGAAAAGTCCAAGCCGCAATTTGTAATATCAATGTAAGGTATACAAATTCTTTCACGCAAGCCAAAATGCATTAGTTCATGCATACATCAAGTTTTCGAAATCATTTCTCAAAGTCATAAGTTGATTTCAAAGTTTAAAAGTGGATTTTAAACACTTAACTAGGTAAATGAGGTTAAACAATGTGAAACCTTGTGTGAACGGTCATTTACATATTAAAAGATCATTATAAATGTTTTTGAAAAAGGAAAACTTGTTTTTGAAATGTATTTAAAAAGAAAGCTGAAAATTTGCAGGAAAGCCCCTAATAAGTTGTGAAACTTTGAATTTCCGTTTTCGGGGTTTGTAAAATTATCCGGACCACCCAAATAGGCTTAATGACTCATAATAAACATGTGTAACATGTTATATAAGGGTTGGTTAGGTCCCGGATAAGTTTAAGGGTCGCTAACACAAAGGGACAGAATAATTATTCTGAAGTCCCTGCAGTTAGCGCGCTAATAATGTCATTAGCGCGCTAAGACAGTGTTAGCACGCTAACTCACGATATTAGCGCGCTAATTGCACTCTGCCTGCAATTTTTGACTTTTGGAAATCAAGCTTTGAATTTGAATTTTTGATTTCCTGGATTCCTAGAACGGCCATAAACGGCTATATTGGAATTCCTACCACTATAAAACCACCTCAAACTTGGTTTTAAATAACAGGAGCAAACACACTCAAAATAAATAGATCTACAAAGTAGAAATCAGATTTTTGTGAAGAAACAAGGGAGATCTTAGTGGCTGTTCTTTAGCTCACACATCCAGCACATTTGAGGCCTTCAAAAGGAGTTCAAGAATCACTCCGTGAGCTGATCTCTTCATTTATTCTTTTGGTTGTAAGAAATTTCTAGATCTACAATCTTACTTGAGCTTAATCTACATATTTTGAGTATTTGATTTGAAAATCATTTTGGTGTGTGTTTGAACATCTTCTCTGAGTTTTTGTACTTAAAATTTATATTATCAAACTCTGAGATTGATTAGAACAAAAGTGTTGCACTTAAAACTTGATTCTTGCTAAACTTTTGTTCTTAGACTCGAAATCGGTTTCACACAAATATATTAAGTTTTTGAAACGATTTCGGACTTGGAATTTGCTACAACATCAGTGACATATTTGCATATTCCATTTTTACTCACACTTGCATGCATAAGAGTTGTTAGGCTCTAGGTGGCTTGCTTGTGTTTGAATTTGATACCACTTTTATTGTAAAGTGCATATCTTTATTTTCCAGCAGAATTGTTATATTGTAAGACTTAGTGGAATCTAAGTCGAAAGGGAAAATCCTAGTTGAGGATAGGTGGAAAAATCCTAGTTGAGGCTAGGTGGGAAAATCCTAGTTGCGGCTAGGTGGGAAAGTCCTAGTTGAGGCTAGGTGGGAAGTCCTAATTGTAATTAGGCATTCTAGGCTTGTTGCTTAGGTTGTAACACTTATTGGTAATATAAGTGGAGTTTGAAATCCTAACCGGGGAGGTTAGGTAGTGGATGTAGATCGTTGGATCGAACCACTATAAATCGTGTGTCATTTTATATTTCCTCAATTTCATTTACTTGCATAGCTTATATATATATATATATCATAGTTGTAAATTGCCCATAAAATTTCAAAAAGGGCAATAACTACTTGGTAACCCAATTCACCCCCCCTCTTGGGTGACCTTCAATTGGTATCAAAGCGGGTTATTGCTCAAAGTATTACTAACGTATCTTTGAGTGCTTTTGTGCAAGGATGCAAACTTTAGATCCAAATTTCGCCTTCGGGAAGGCACCACTTCGAGTAGGCCTCCATATTTTGATGGAACCAATTATGCTCATTGGAAAGTAAGAATGAAATTTTACATTCGAGCACAAAATAGATTTTTATGGGACGCAATTGAAAATGGCTACACTCCACCGGATAAGCCATTGAAAGAGTATACCACAGAGGAGATAAAGCTTGAGCTTTCTAATGATCAAGCTATGAATCACTTATTCTGTGCACTAAGTGAAAACGAATTTAACAGAGTAAGTGCATGTCAAACAGCAAAGGAAGTATGGGAGAAGCTTGGAGTACATTATGAAGGCACCATGCAAGTAAAGAAGACAAAGTTGAGAATTCTTGAGGAACATTATGAAACTTTCCGAGTTGGGGCTGATGAAGACATAGCTACCGCCATCACTAGATTCACAAAGCTATTAAATGAGATCAAGAATCTAGGAAAGAATTATGATCAAGAAACTTCAGTATATAAATTCCTTAGAGGCTTGCCTAAGGAATGGGATGCCAAGAAATACGCTATCCAATCAGCTCAAAATCTTGGAGATTATACATTCGATGCATTATGCGGAGAGTTAACAGTTCATGAATTTGAACTAAAAGACCGAGCAAGATTGGAAGCACTAAATGGAGGTGCTAAAAGTTCAAGAAAAGATATCGCCTTGAAGGCAAATAGCTCCTCTAGTGCATCGGTTGAAGTCATCGAAAATGAAGAATCATGTGATGAAAATGATCTTGAGAAGGAAGTAGCTATGCTCTCAAGAAAGCTTAACAAAGCCGTGTACAAGCGAGACAAATATAAGAAGAAGCTTCAAGTGGAAGCAAGGGAGGAAATTCAAATGAAACCATATGCTACGGTTGCGGCAAACCGGGTCACATCAAGGCGGATTGCAAATCTAAAAGGGTGTTTGACAAGAAGAAAGGAAAGAAAAGTCTCAAAGCAACTTGGGATGATTCATCTTCATCATCAAGTTCAGAATCCGAATCAGAAAGTGAAAAGGCAATACTTTGTCTCATGGCACAAGGCGAGGTAAATTCTAACTCTTTTAATTATGATAATATTGATGATTTGAATGATGTTCCAAATCTTGATAAGCTTAGGAAAGAGTTGAAAAAGGAGGTCAAAAATACTAAACAACTCAAAAAGAGTTTGACCATTGCTATTAGTGAAATAGAGTCACAAAATGAGATCATTAATGATCTCCAAAATGACTTAAATGAAGTCATAGAGGAAAGAGATGCATTAATCAAGGAAGTAGAAGACTTGACTAGCACAGTGCATAAATTTACAAATGGTAAAGAAATGTTCGATATGATGTTGGGAGCACAACGACGTGCACTCAACAAAAGAGGCTTAGGTTACGGAGCAAACTTGTTAAGCTACAAGAAATTGTTAAATGATGATCGTAGATGCTCTAAATGTAACAAGACTCACATGGTCGGGAAATGTTTATTACAAAAGACCAAAAAGGGTAGACTAGCATGGGTAGTTAAAAATGATTACTACACTAACATTTATGGACCCAAAGGTGTTTGGGTACCAAAATCTAGTGTGTTTCCCATTGTGTAGGATGCGAGGAAAAGCACCCCATGGTATTTGGATAGTGGGTGCTCAAGACACATGACTTGGAGATGCGCATCAATTTATTGAACTAAAGCGACATGATGGTGGAAAGATTACATTTGGAGACAACAACAAAGGAAAAGTAATTGGTCTCGGAACTGTCGGTAACAAATCATTTTCTATTTCTAATGTTTATCTTGTTGATGGATTGAAACATAATTTGCTTAGTATTAGTCAATTGTGTGACAAAGGATTTCATGTTATGTTTGAATCATCGAAATGCATTGTTAGGAATGAGAAGCATGAAACCCTATTTATTGCATATAGAGATAAAAATGTTTATGCCATTAACTTTGATGAGATGAATATGCAAAATGTTTCATGTTTGAGTGCACAAAGTGAATGTGATGCATGGTTGTGGCACCGTAGATTAGGACATTCTAGCATGGAGAACTTGTCAAAATTGACTAAGCATGATCTAGTTAAGGGTCTACCCAAATGCACGTTTAAGAAAGACAAGGAGTGTGAACCTTGTATTCTCGGTAAACAAGTGAAATCGTCATTTAAGACGAAAGTAACAAATGATGTAACTCGAGCCTTAGAACTTATCCATATCGATTTGTTCGGACCCACCCAAACACAAAGTCTAGGAGGTAAATCATATTGCTTTGTCATTGTTGATGATTTTACCAGATATACATGGGTGTACTTTCTCTCTCTCATAAGCATGAAGTGTTTGATGTGTTCATAAAATTTTGTGCTTTAGTTGAGAATGAAAAGGGATACAAAATCACCATCATTAGAAGTGATAGAGGTGGTGAGTTTGTAAATAGAAACTTGGAGGATTTTTGTGCTAAACAAGGTTATACACACCAATTATCTTCTCCTAGAACACCCCAACAAAATGGAGTTGTTGAAAGAAAAAATAGGACACTCCAAGAGATGTGTAGGACTATGCTAAATGAGTACAACATAGCTAAGTATTTTTGGGCCGAAGCCATTAACACGGCATGCTATGTTATAAATAGAGTAAATGTCCGAAAGCAAATGAAAAAGACTCCTTATGAACTATGGAAAGGCCGAAAGCCCAACATAAGTTATTTTAAGGTGTTCGGTTGTACTTGCTATGTTTTAAATGATAAGGATCAATTAGACAAATTTGATCCAAAGTCAAAGGTATGTACTTTCCTTGGCTACTCTATGCACAGCAAAGCATATAGGGTGTTTAATAGATCAACCAAAACCATAGAAGAGTCTATCCATGTGAAATTTGATGAAGCAGATCCCAAAGTTAAGATAATGCAAAACTTGGAAGAATTGAAGATCAATGATGAAGATGATGGCACCTTAGGACAAACTTCAAATAGTCAAGAAGTTGGGGCATGTAAAGAAGTCGTCACAAGTGCGCCTAAGAATTCAAGACTTCTAATTGGCCATCCATCCCAACAAATAATAGGTGATCTGAACAAAGGAGTAATCACGAGGTCCAAATTACATCAAGATGAAGGACATATAGCCTTTGTATCACAAACCGAGCCCACCAAAATAGATGATGCCTTAGGAGATGAATTTTGGGTAATGGCTATGCAAGAAGAGCTAAGTCATTTTGTTAGGAACAAGGTATGGACATTAGTTCCTAGACCCAAGGACCACACAATCATAGGCACCAAATGGGTATTTAGAAACAAAAAGAATGAAAACGGTGAAATTGTAAGAAACAAGGCTAGGTTAGTTGCACAAGGCTACAATCAAGAAGAAGGAATTGATTATGAGGAAGCCTTTGCACCCGTAGCAAGACTAGAAGCAATTCGAATGTTACTTGCATATGCTTGCTACAATGGTTTTCTACTATATCAAATGGATGTTAAAAGCGCATTCTTAAATGGCTTCATTAATGAAGAGGTATATGTAGAACAACCACCGGGTTTTGAAGATCATGAACATCCAGGTCATGTATATCATCTTCAAAAAGCCTTGTATGGACTAAGACAAGCTCCTAGAGCTTGGTATGACAGACTTAGTGCATTTCTACTTGAAAAAGGATTCAAGAAAGGAACGCTAGATCCCACTTTGTTCATTTTGATCAAAAAACATGATATGTTACTTGTTCAAATTTATGTTGATGATATCATTTTTGGGTCATCCAACACAAGTCTATGTAATGAATTTTCATCATTGATGACAAATGAATTTGAAATGAGTATGATGGGAGAACTAACATACTTTCTAGGCTTGCAAATAAAGCAATCCAAACATGGCATTTTTATAAATCAAGCAAAGTATGTGAGGGACATGTTAAAGAAATTCAAATTCGAAAATTTGAAAGCATGTGACACTCCTAGTAGTCCCACCATCAAAATGGATAAAGACCAACTAGGAAAACCTATAGATCCTAAACTTTATCGTGGAATGATAGGTAGCCTCCTATACTTGACCGCTAGTAGACCTGACATTATGTTCAGTGTGTGCTTATGTGCTAGATTTCAATCCGATCCAAAGGAGTCCCACTTAAAATGTGTAAAGCGCATATTTCGATATCTAAGTGGAACACAAGACTTAGGATTGTGGTTCAACAAAACCAAGAGTTTCGAACTCCGCAGTTTTGTTGACTCTGATTATGCGGGAAGTCTAGTCGATAGGAAAAGTACTTCCGGATTTTGTCATTTGCTAGGAAATTCACTTATCTCATGGTTCAGCAAAAAGCAAAATTCCGTTGCTTTATCTACGGCGGAAGCCGAATATGTGGCTGCCGAGTTGTTGTGCTCAAGTTCTATACATGAAACAACAACTTGAGGATTATCAAATCCTAGTTGGGTGTGCTGAAATTTATTGTGATAACACAAGTGCGATAAACATATCGAAAAATCCGGTGTTACACTCAAGAACAAAACATATTGAGATTAGGCACCATTTTCTTCGTGATCATGTCCAAAAGGGAGATGTTAAACTTATCCATGTGCCAACAGAGGATCAATTGGCCGACATATTCACTAAGCCTTTGCCTAGAGAACAATTTTCAAAAATTCGGCGTGCGTTAGGTATGTTTCGAGAATCGGACCTTCTACATATGTTTTAGCTATTCTAAACCTTTTTATATGATGTTAGTGAAGTGTCCATAAAGTTTGAGAAGAATCGGAGCTAAATTGCAAAAGTTCAAAATTTTTTGTGTCAAAAATTCCAGAGAGGAATTAGCGCGCTAATAGTGAGGATTAGCGCACTAACAGCCCTGCGACCGAAAAATTCCAGAGAGAAATTAGCGCGCTAACTCACCTTATTAGCGCGCTAATGTCGATCGGCCAGGGTTTTATAACCTAATTTTTTTTTTTTTCATCAAACACTCACCTCAAACAGAATTTTCTTCTCTCCTCTTGCCAAATCTACTCTCCGTGTGCAATCTCCACCGTGATCTCCACCGTGATCTCCACTCTTCTAAGGTACAAATCTTCTCCATTCTTTGTTGATTCCTTCCATTTTCGTTTCAACATGTCAACACGTCGCCCCTCAAACCGCCCTTCTTCTCGATCGGGTGTACCTACCGCTCCCAATCCATCTCGACCTACCCAAGCAACGTCCTCACGACGTCCTTCTAGCCGACGGATTGTTCATTCCTCCTCATCTAGTGATGAATCCGAATCTACTCACATTGTCTCACCTTCGGCTAATGCCCCACTACGAGAGGGTCGTGCTAAAGCCACCCATGAGTCCTCATCCGTACTAGAATTGGTAGCTCCACGGCTAACGGACGCCAAAATTATTCGACCCGCCGTTGTCGATGTCGCCTTCTTTGATAAGGCTCATCTCCCAATTCGGGAAATCCTTGATGCGGCGGGGTGGACTACTTTTTGTACGTATAGGTCTAACTACAACCCTCCTCTAGTTATCGTTTTCTATTCCAACCTTGAAACCTCAAATCAATTTATACTCCGTTCATCTGTTGGTAGCCGAGCCATTGAGATTACACCTGAAAATCTCGCTCAACGGCTTCACCTTCCATTGCACCCTCCTTCGACCACGGTTGTGTGCAAATTTTTGAGTTGGCCTTTTGACCGTTTAGAAGTTCTTAATTCCTTTCTTCGGTCCAAACAAAACTTAACTGTTTATCCGACTGGTATCACGGATACCGATTTTAAACTAGTACCTCACCTTCTTCATAAGGTACTTCATAAAGTCGTTCTTCCACGAGGTGGTAGCAAGAACTATGTCACTCTTCTTGACATGTTCATTCTTGGCCATCTATTTCTTATGCTACCCCTCGCCTTCCCCATATTCTCATTGGCTATATGACTAGCACATGTAGCGCAGTCGTCATCTTCCATACGCTCATGTTATCACATCCTACTTGGAGTCTGCCCAAGTAGATCTCGCGTTAGGCGGTCGTCCTCTCGGTATATTTGATTCCATTGACATGGCCACGTTGAAAGCCATGAAATATCGATATATTCGTGATAGGAAGCGATGGACTAGGGATGATGCTATTCCATTTAGTCGGATCACGGCGATTCTGAGTCTCCTCTCCCTACGGACTCTCCTTTTGATGCGCCAGATTATTTGGAGTACAGCTATCACCTTGGCGATGATGACCAGGCTAATGAAGACGGAACTGCAAGCCACAATGATGATGATGGTGAAAATGAAGGAGCTCAAGACTTTCCAGCTCCGGAGCAGCAGCAGGATGCAACAGCACAGCCTCCGCATCCTTCTACATTCGGCGGCTTAACACCTCCTCCTAATATGTCACCTTCGTTGGCATATGTATCGGCACAGCTGGGGGCTACTTGCACGATTATATGACTCAATCATTCAATGCCGTCGAGACGACTCTTTGGAATCACAGTGATCGGCTTCGTCGTATTGAGAGTCAACGGCTTCCAGTACGAGATGACCACGCTTCTAGTTCTGACCATCCACCACCATCGTCTAGAAGAAGCGTTTAGATACATCTAGATGAGCATTAGGCTCCCATATGTTAGTCTTAGGTGTTCTAATTTGTCAAACTCATGTTAAGCCACAATTATGCTATCTCATTACTTTTTGCTATTTATATCATGATTTTTTGCGTATCTCTGAGTTTTCTTTATGGCTATTTTGTGCTTCACTATGTTTTCTAGCCTATGCATGAGTATCGCTTCCGTATGTTTTTTATTGATTCGCATAAAGTGAGGGGGAGAATGTTTTTATCATGGTATACTGTGTTATTTATTGATATGCATAAAGTAAGGGGGAGAATTTTATTATGCATAAAGCGAGGGGGAGAATGCTTTTATCTTGGTATATTGTTTAAATCATGTCTATCTTTGTGGATGCTTGACCCCGCTTTTTGATAATATCAAAAGGGGGAGAAAAATGTGGGTGTTGAACTTGAAAGGTTTGGTTGTTGGTGTTGAACTTGAAAAGGTTAATGTGTTGAATGTGATATACATTTAGATTGTGTTTTTACACCTTTAAAGTTCACATTGTTTGTTATCATCAAAAAGGGGGAGATTGTTGGACTAAGTGGTTAGTCACTCATATTCCGACCGAGATTTTGATGGAAACAAACAAGATGAAAATGTACTAATCAAGTATTTCAGTTTGTGTTAAAGGATGCAATGCAACACATCAGGGATATTCAAGAAATATGGAAAGCCTGTTTGAATAAGTGATGCAATACAACACTTCAAGAGTATTCAAGAAATACAAGTTCAAGCCATGGCAAAAATGAAGAAATGAAGAAGAAAAGTCCAAGCCGCAATTTGTAATATCAATGTAAGGTATACAAATTCTTTCACGCAAGCCAAATGCATTAGTTCATGCATACATCAAGTTTTCGAAATCATTTCTCAAAGTCATAAGTTGATTTCAAAGTTTAAAAGTGGATTTTAAACACTTAACTAGGTAAATGAGGTTAAACAATGTGAAACCTTGTGTGAACGGTCATTTACATATTAAAAGATCATTATAAATGTTTTTGAACAAGGAAAACTTGTTTTTGAAATGTATTTAAAAAGAAAGCTGAAAATTTGCAGGAAAGCCCCTAATAAGTTGTGAAACTTTGAATTTCCGTTTTCGGGGTTTGTAAAATTATCCGGACCACCCAAATAGGCTTAATGACTCATAATAAACATGTGTAACATGTTATATAAGGGTTGGTTAGGTCCCGGACAAGTTTAAGGGTCGCTAACACAAAGGATAAATAATTATTCTCAAGTCCTAGATTAGCGCGCTAATAATGTCATTAGCGCGCTAAGACAGTGTTAGCGCGCTAACTCACATATTAGCGCGCTAATTGCACTCGCTCGCAATTTTTGACTTTTGGAAATCAAGCTTTGAATTTGAATTTTTGATTTCCTGGATTCCTAGAACGGCCATAAACGGCTATATTGGAATTCCTACCACTATAAAACCACCTCAAACTTGGTTTTAAATAACAGGAGCAAACACACTCAAAATAAATAGATCTACAAAGTAGAAATCAGATTTTTGTGAAGAAACAAGGGAGATCTTAGTGGCTGTTCTTTAGCTCACACATCCAGCACATTTGAGGCCTTCAAAAGGAGTTCAAGAATCACTCCAGAGCTGATCTCTTCTGTTATTCTTTTGGTTGTAAGAAATTTCTAGATCTACAATCTTACTTGAGCTTAATCTACATATTTTGAGTATTTGATTTGAAAATCATTTTGGTGTGTGTTTGAACATCTTCTCTGAGTTTTTGTACTTAAAATTTATATTATCAAACTCTGAGATTGATTAGAACAAAAGTGTTGCACTTAAAACTTGATTCTTGCTAAACTTTTGTTCTTAGACTCGAAATCGGTTTCACACAAATATATTAAGTTTTTGAAACGATTTCAGACTTGGAATTTGCTACAACATCAGTGACATATTTGCATATTCCATTTTTACTCACACTTGCATGCATAAGAGTTGTTAGGCTCTAGGTGGCTTGCTTGTGTTTGAATTTGATACCACTTTTATTGTAAAGTGCATATCTTTATTTTCCAGCAGAATTGTTATATTGTAAGACTTAGTGGAATCTAAGTCGAAAGGGAAAATCCTAGTTGAGGATAGGTGGAAAAATCCTAGTTGAGGCTAGGTGGGAAAATCCTAGTTGCGGCTAGGTGGGAAAGTCCTAGTTGAGGCTAGGTGGGAAGTCCTAATTGTAATTAGGCATTCTAGGCTTGTTGCTTAGGTTGTAACACTTATTGGTAATATAAGTGGAGTTTGAAATCCTAACCGGGGAGGTTAGGTAGTGGATGTAGATCGTTGGATCGAACCACTATAAATCGTGTGTCATTTTATATTTCCTCAATTTCATTTACTTGCATAGCTTATATATATATATATCATAGTTGTAAATTGCCCATAAAATTTCAAAAAGGGCAATAACTACTTGGTAACCCAATTCACCCCCCCTCTTGGGTGACCTTCAAGCTAAGTGAAAGAACGAGGTTCGCACATTAAACTCATGAATAGAGAATAAATTTGACAAAGTTAGGAAGTCATTAATTTTCTAGCTAGTCAGGGTTACACGATGTCTCAGGTTTCATTTATGATCGTATTGTAATTTAAAGTCTTTTTTCATATGATGGTAGATGTAATTTGGAGGGGGTAAAGAGAAATCTCGAGATTTGTTGTCACAAATCTCGAGATTTGATGAACGGGTATAACAAAATAAAGTTTTGGCGGGAATGGTGGCCCCATTTTTTAGAGACGAAATTTAATTCCGTCTCTAATTCCGTCTCTGATCCGTCTCTGAATATTTCCGTCTCAATTCCGTCGCTAACTTTTAAATGTAGAAACGAAAATTCCGTTTCTAATTCCGTTTCTGATTTAGAAACGGAACTTATTTCCGTCTCTAATTCCGTTTCTAATTTGCTGTTTATTTGTAGTGGATATAAGAGGCATACAAATACCACATAGCATCAACGCGTCTACTACTTGTTCACTCATACCTCCTTAAGGTTATAGGTTCCATTCTCTAGAAATTTAATGCCAAATAGCAACATTAACTAAAAGAGTAATCCTAGTGTTTCTAATCCTAACTAGTAGTAGAAATTAAGTAATTATAGGTACTATTCAATTGTAACCAACAACACCTAACTAATCAATCATCCATAGCAAGTGCATGAATATGAAATTACTAACAACTATAACATCAAACGACAAAGTAATTACCTCAGTACATGATTCTAATGTATTATAATGTTGATCATGACATGCTTTACCGATAAAATAAACATGGAATAACAACCAAATACGGATGACATGCTTTACCGATAAAATAAACATGGAATAACAACCAAATACGGAATCAATATAAATCTTGAATTGCTCAATTAAAAGGTTGAAATGAAATATTACATATTAATAAACCTAAAAATAGAACAAGCATAAGAACAAGCATAACCACAAAACACTATGCATGTAAGAGAAGAGCAGAACAAAAACTTCTAAACCAAACAAAAGACACAACATTAACTTAATAGATCAAGTGAAGAACACCAACTAATGCACATGAAAGCCAATCCGGGGGAAAATGTGAGCAGATACAATGTGAAGAGAATTCGGGTGTTAAAAATTTTTTTTTTGTTACCTTGACGAGCAGAGAGCGGAGCGGTAAGCACAGAGCGACCAGAGAGCAGAGAGCAATGAAAGAGACGGAGATTCAAGATCGAAAATCAAAAAGAATCAGAACGATGTGCACTCATTCACTGCACAATCAACCACGTAACAAATCAAATCACTCAAGAACAGTTAAAATAAAACCTCAAAAAGTAATAACGATTAAAAGAACTGAACTCTTTAAATATGTCACCTGATCAAGAGTTTGTTCCTTCACAGTTCATAAACAATAAGGTAGTACTATAACACCGCCAATTGCCAAGACGAATTTAAAATAATAAAAAGGATTCCATGACCAGAATAGCTAAGACCTTTCAAGAAAATAATTTTTTTTTTAATCCATTTAGTAGACTAGTATAGCTGAGCCGCTAAGAAAACCTAGTATACACAATGGTCAGCCACATTATGTTCATTTCCTATGTTTGAACATCAAGGCATATATATGACTGCCTTGCCTAGCAGATATAGCTTCAGTTCAAGTGAAAATCTATAACATATTTCATTCATGAGCATAATATTTGCAATGCTAACAAGTATTACGACTTTAATATTTCTGGATGCCGCAGATAAGGTACGTAGAAACACCGACACCCCGAATATTTATTGATAGATGGAAATTTATGAAGTCTCGCATGCTTAATTTAAATTGGAAAATCTTTCAAGATAAAAAAGCTTCTTGCCTTCAACTCCGATCTTTACTAGAAGATCGAACTATCAAATGAACCATAGCGGAAACTTAAATAATTCTCATGTCACCCTTGGTTTTCCATAAATTTTTTAAAATAGATAAACAAGGGGACTAGAATGCCAACCTGACAGACGCAAAAGTTGAGCGAAAACATTGTAGCAGTTCAGTACTTCCTCAAAACCGTCACAAGGTGAATGATCTCTATGAAAGCTGAAGAGCTCTTGATCATGAGTGTTGGCTGCATTATAAAGAACAATAAAAAACAAATAGATTATATCAGAATGTAGTAAGACTCCAAAACTACAAATGCCAATAGAACCGGAATCAGAGACCAGAGAGAGCGAGAGTTGAGGGCCGATGACGAGACCGCGCGACGAGACGAGACCGCGCGACGAGACGGAGAGACCAGAGAGACGACGGGAGACCAGAGACAAAGGATAGACCAGGTAGCACGACCAGACGGAGAGACGGAGACCAGCGCGACGAGATGGACGACCGAGACAAGCGAGAGAGACCAGCTAGCACGACCAGACGGAGAGACGAGACGATCGAACGGGATGGACGTTTGGGGACGAGACGATCGAATGATTTTGGACGAGACGGAGAGACAGATTTAGGTTTTTGGGGTTTTTTCGTAAGAATGATTTAGGGATTTCGGTGTTTTGTTGGGAAGGGGGGGTGGGGTGCGGGAAAGAGGAGGGGGTGCCATGATCCAAGAAAATACAAATCTCGAGGAATGATGAACGGTCATAAGAAATGAAGAATTTGGCGGGAATGGTGGCGCCAAATTTCAGAGACGGAATTTAATTCCGTCTCTAATTCCGTCTCTGATCCGTCTGAAATCCGTCTCTGATTTTTTCCGTGTCAATTCCGTCGCTAACTGTTAAATTTAGAAACGGAACTTATTCCGTTTCTAATTCCGTTTCTGATTTAGAAACGAAACTTATTTCCGTTTCTAATTCCGTTTCTGATTTGCTGTTTTTTTGTAGTGTATTTTTATATTTTTTGTTAAGTCTCCTAAATATTAGTCTGATTATATTTATTTGTTATTTTCAGGGTTAACAGAGTGTGCGGTTGAATCCAGAGCAAGATACTATGCGAAATGGAGTATTTACACGTAGTGGAACAATTACCCTCAGATATGCCTCGAGACACGTACTGCAGAGTTGATTAAGCGATTAGGAGAACTTGAGTAATACACGATTGTAACGCACTTGAGTGACTATCCATCACAGTCACGTATCGGCCTCGAGATCAGCAGCTCGTTGATTGAAATCAAATGAGAAGAGAAGAGTTTACTTTTCCTTGGGATGCGTGCTGCCACTTTGTCCTAGAATTTTGCTGTATCTTCCTGCAATTTTCTTCTCCTTCAGCTGCTTGCCACGTAGCATCACACCATTTGCCCAGGTGTCTGCCACGCAACATTACACGTCCAGCGTGCCTTCACTCCTTGCTTCGGGAGCCCAAAGATAATAATCGAGATACGCATCCGTACACTCTCAGAACTTCGCGGAAACTCATGCAAGTTTTCCTTCCCCTTCTAGCGCCACGTAGCAGCTCCCCATTCGCCAGTGCCTCACACAGCAGCTTCATCCTCCAATGCGAGTTTGCCACGCCATCACAGCCAGTGATCTTGGCCAATTACAGCCTGGCTCGTGTCTTAGACCTACAAAAAAGCCCAAAACAACAACAAATCGTCCTCGACACACATGTCAATAATGATGCCACGAAATTTAGTTTCTCCCACCTCAAGAGACCAAATCTTAGTAGTTTTATATTAGGACTTTAGGGTTTTTTTAGGAAATGGGACTTCTATTAAAAAACCCTCTCTCTCGACTTCGACATCTTCAATCTCTCTCTCCCTCATTTCTATATTCTATTCTTTTGTTTTGTGTTCTTCTATGAGAAGCTAAACTCATGGTTTAGACAAGACTGCAAGGGAGGTTCAACTACTTTTATCCATGGATTTGTGAGGTTTATTTATTTTAATTTCATTGCTTTCATTGATATTTTATTTCCTTTGATATTGTTTGAATAATTAGAGTTAAATTCATATTTAAACTCTAATTCTTTTGCCAGTGAGTCGTAAGCATCCGTGCTTATGCAATAAGACCACACTAGTAGCTATTGACCTTACTAATTGATTGGCTTCTTTTGGGACCGGTTGAATACCTTAAAAATTTAGGCTAAATCAGCACACTTGTGATCCAATTTTCTAGGTGTAGTACCTTCATGAAGCCCATTGCGATTAACGCATCAAACCCAATGCGCTTAAGTATTGGGTTATACGATTGGATATGGAAATGTCATTGTTGTACCCTGGCTATTGAGATTAGGAAGTGAAAGGAACCACGTACGTTACCGAGTCTATAGCTACACTAGGATATATTTGATTTGCATATTTTACATAAATAGAAGACCAAATCCAATCTTTAATCGAACCGAACTTGTATGTCTTGATCTAGGTATTTTTATTAATTATTTTCTAAGCTATTTCCATTGCTTTATTTAATTCCTTATTACTTAGATTAGTTAATTCATTCACTCTCTGTAAACCCCCTAATTTCCCTTTTTGTTGTTTTTGACCTTAGAAAGATTATCAATTTATGTGGGATCGACCTTTTGCCACTATTATGCAAATAATTGGTTTAGGTATTATATTTTATTAATGCGTTCGTCGCGCATCAACAACCTTGGAGAGATCACAATCAGGAAGGTCCAAATTAATAGGCGATGCCTCTACCCCCTGATTGGACAATGTCACTACTTGGCTGTGGTAGTGCCAAATTGTTGGGATGAGTACGGAGGCATCCTCCTCCTAGGGAATGGATCATTGGTGCCTTAAAAGCCGTTGGGCGCTGCAATCAGTATGAAAGTGATGAATGCGTCTCGTTGCATGGTGGAAGCTGTGAAGGAAGGTTGTGATGTATGTGTTGGTTATATAATGGAATATTGACTCTAAATAATATGTATGTGTTGGTTGTTTAGTTTATCTTTGTATATGTGCTGTGGCTGTAAGCCATGGAGACTGTATGTGCCTGTGACTATGAGAAATGAACATTGTTTGTACTTGTAGATGTGAGCCACTTATTAATGATGTACGTTCTACCTGCATTTGTTTTTTTTTTTTAACTTCAGTAGAAGTATCAATGTTTTGTTCTCTTTTTTTTGTCACAAGTTGATTAGGGTTTCGCAAACAAATGAGAGAAGTATATAACCAAACAACGTAACTATCCATTACATAATAATGATCCTCATTGCTTTTCCTTGGAACTAAGCATTACATACTACAAATGAGTTGAGCAATCAACATAATCAATATTATGAAAGAAGCATTATTATCCCACAAAATAAGTGAATTTGTACTAGTTGATCAAAAACTTAACATACAATAAAGCTCAGGTGCCATGAAAACCTTAAATGATCAAACCAACTGTGTAACCATATTTATGCCCATTAGGCTCAAGTACCATACAAATATAACCTATCAAGGATCAAACTAACTACGTAACCAAGTTTATGCCTCTCGGGCTCAAATATACCAACATAATCTAACCACAACTTAAGGAAACATACAATAAACCACTTAAGAACCAGAATGAAAGTTAAGTACCCCGAATTAAAACGAAATGTAAAAAGAAGTTCATAGTAGCATAGTCAGTCAAATTACTAATCATTTCTCTAAGAGTTATGTTCAGCTGACCCTCCCTCATGTCTCCAAGGGTAGCTAAAGCACCACTAGGTTCGGTTTGTTCTGCTGAGCCTCAACTCCCTTGAGTAACTTGTAGTTTAACCTGTGCCACCTCTTGCTTCAAATATGAAAATCTACATTTTAGTCTAGCCTCCTAACACGCATGTCAACAAAGGAGTAATTTTGGACTATAGTAGTAAAGATATTACTTTTGCAACCTTCAACTGTATACTTTACCATGGTCTCAAATTCATGCTTCAAGGTTGTTGATGAGGTCTACACCAGCTGCTTCAATTCCTCAACCTGATTCTCTTTTGTTGCCAATGAGGTCTACAATGTTTGATGTGTATTTTCCGTGTGTTGTTGTAGCAAATATGCGATGGAGGACTATACTGCAACTCTACTGCATTTCTGATCTCTTCCATTTGTTATTGTTGCACTATGAGTGTGTTTGATGACTTAACTAACATCTTAAGCTCCTCCAATTGCTTTTCCATTACCGTCATCTTTTCGCTGACCTCTACTAGGTGTTGCAGGGTCCCCATTGGCATCTCAATTATTTCAGGAATAGTTGTACCTCTGTTGGTTCCTCTCACCTCAAAGTGCTTTTGTAGTAGCACCTCTAGTTTTTCCTCTGCTTGCTTGTATTGGTCCTCCTAGTTATGCTCCTCGTGAGATTCCTTTGTCTGCTCCATGACATGGTCTCGTGGCTCTTGCTTATCTATTGTTTCGTTCTTGCCCTCCTTGGTTGACGACCCTTCCTCTTCTTAAACTTTTGGTGATGAAAGGTATGTGTGGAGGATGAACGTATCATCGAATGTGTCATCAGCAGGTTCTCCCCTCGAGCCTTTCCACCTTCATTGAATAAAAATAAGGAAAGTTAACAAGCAGTTACAACTAATAAGACACTAATGCAATAAGAATAAACTAAATAAAACCTTGAATAAAAAACCCGGAATGGGAGCTAATACCATTGCTTTCCTTGTCTGTTTGATATGCAGCTTCTCCACTTTGAGCCTTTCCACCTATATCCACTTGACCTTCATTGCATACAAATAAAGTTAAAAAGTAGATATAAACAAAGATTCAGTAGTGCAACAAGAATAAACTAAATAAAACCTTGAGTAAAAGAAGAATGAGAAGATAATACCATTGCTTTCATTGTCTAATTGATCTGCAACTTCTCCACTTTGAGCCACTTGACCCTCATTGCCTACAAATATAGGTAGCAAATGGATATTAACGTAAAAATAAGTAACTATATAAAAAGTGGAAAAAAAATATTGACAAGCTTATACCACTACTTTCATTGTCTGCTTGATCAACAGTTTCATCAACAGGTTCATCAACACCTTCATCAACAACCTCATCATCATCTTCTTCATCAGCTCCATCAAATCAGTTTTTATCCTCTTCTTCCATGTACTCGTATGTGTCATTTGGTAAATTACCTCCTTCATCATCAAAAGTATTAAAAAATCCTTGACCAATAGAGCTATCTTTTTCATTCCCCTCCACCTCTTCCATTTCCTCTTCAGAGGATGTGTATCTTAATGCAGTCGACTCCTTCCCTACATTCTTCACTACACCCTTCCCTATCTTTCCTTTTTAGCCATTTTTCCTTTCCCTGGCCCTACAGTCACCCTACTCACTTTCTTTGAGTGAAGAGGATTAATCCATTTCCCATCCATAAACTTGTATTACATCTGAGGCATATTTGTTTTTACCAATCAGATCTTTCTTTTCATTCAAACAACTCTCATACTTCTTTTTATAAGGGGAAGTGGGACTAGCATCATCAAAGAGGGCGCAAAGGTGATGGGCATATGACAACCATTTTTTAGCCTTTAGGGTTGCCTTGTACATGTGAGACACTATAATGTGGGCTAGGTCAATCTTCACCCCATTTAGTATAGCCAAGGTCAAGAAAATATCGTAGTGGCTCATGCAAGTCCGTCCACCAATCCTAGGGCATATCACATAGGCCACTTAATGATGGACCAACCTAGCCAATATTATTATCTCTTTAACACTGCGTTAATTTTGGTTTTTAGGGGAAAACTCTCCACATGATTCCACTAAAGCCTTGGTTACCTCAAAATTTTAAACTTTGGACAACTGACTCTCGCCATAGCACTTCACTTTAACCTTGGGCAGGCCGAATAATTTACGAATGTAAGGTTTGGACATTATTATACTAATTCCCTCAAGGAAAGTGTGTAAAATAGAGATGTCATTTGGGCCATGGGGATACAAGTGAGCATAGAATGACCTCACTCGCTTGGAGTTAATGAAGAGCTTGGTAGACAGGAAGGTAACCTACCCTAACTTCTCAATTAAATCCTGAACATTCACTTCAATAGAGTCGAAATACAAAAAACCTAACCACTTAGTTTTAAGGCACTCTTTTGTGGAATGTGGCCACAATGGTGGCTAAAGTGGTAGTAAACTCACTCACCTTGCTTTTACTAAGGACTGTCCTTCATCATTACCTGCAATTACATGGGGGTGTTGTATGTGTTGGAAGGAAGCTTTGCTTTCTTTGAGATTCCTACCACCTTCAACTTTATATTGGATCTAGTGGGCTTACTCTTTTCCTCATCAGTTGGAAAGCCCTTTTCCAGACCTTCTGCTTCTTCTTCAGTTGGAGAACCCCTTCTTCAGGAACTTCTGCTTCTTTTTGAGTCGGTCAAGTGTCAGATCTGCAGTCTTTGCCTTTTCCTTACCCTTGCCAGAGCCTACTAGAGCTCTAACCTTTAGGGAAGTCTTAGTCATTGGAGTCACCTCCACCATTGTTAGCGCGAGAAAGAATTGTTGTGTAGTTGGAACTTGCAAAGTGGGAACAAGAAACCCTACTTTGGCTAGGGTTATCGAGGACAGAGAGTTGATGGGTACCTGTATTAGAAGGCAACGTAGCCAAAGTGGGCGTTAGTTACAACCATAATCAATCCCCATGTTTCACGATGTGGCCTCATCAAGTAGAGCCGCCAACTGCCAAGCCTCATTTAACTTGCATTAAAACTGCAAAAAAAATGTCACTAATCCAATTTTTTCATATATAATATCATTCCAAAACCCAATTTAATCCATTCATTTATATAACCTTGTAACCATATGTACGCTAACAATAATAAATAACACAAAATGTAGCAAATTAAATATGGATGGACATATATAAGTTTAGCCAAGCAAGTTGAAGTTATAAGTTTAGCCAAGTAAATTGAATTTGTAACAAGGAAATTGTACAAGACATGCATAAATTTAGTTAATAATTTGTTTTCCATGGGTGAAGAAATCTTGAAAAAATAGTGGCCCTGTCCAATTCACAGTGTCGATCAAAACTAGAGTGTCTCTTATGTGTACGCCACCCGTATATCCTAACTCACATCCACTTGCTTCCTCCATTACCTTCTGCTTCTTTGTTCTCCTCCTCATCTAGACAAAATAATTTTCTTGTTTTAATTCAAATGCACTTAAAAAACACAAGACTTGTGTATAACCCCTAAAATAAATTACCAATTTCTTATTATTGTTGTCACTCTTAACAGGTTGTTGTTTCTCGTTACCACGTTCTACTGGCTATTATTTGTTGGTGGCCTGCTGTTTAGGCTCATATGGCAGCTTCTTCCTACTTACCTAGAGCCTATCCTTACATTTTAGTTGTTTTAGCTCTTTTATTTGTTGAGTTGGACTAGTTGATGTACCCTCTAATGCCTTAGTCCATGCCACCTTGGGGGCTGCACCTTAGACGGATGGTCAACATTGAACATGTCAATAAACTTGTCCTGCAGCTTCTCAATTGTTTCAAGTACAAGCTTGAACTTCTCAACTGATGTGCAACCAAAGTCAGCCATGCGAGAACATCGCAATATAATGGAATCTTATCGATCTAAGAATGTGGATGCATTACAGTCCAACTCGCTTATATCTTTTTCACGACCATGATTACATTTGAAGTCCTTTCTCCATTTATTCAAAATGTACTGGGACTAGACACGAAGACCGCACGCCCACGTAATACACATAGTACATGACAACAAAGAATTCCTCTAAACTCGAACGATTGACATATGCAATTTACTTCTTGCTTGCATCCTGAAATAAGACTGCATAAACTCTTTTTCGTTGTTGATCACTATCATCTTCAACCGTAAAGTCCTGCACATCATAGTAACAAAAGCCATCCCCTCTTCAACCTTTGTCGCCTTCAAACTCACCACCTCCCCAACTTCTTTTTGAAACTTTGCATACCATCTGTGTATAACTCACAAAGTTGTCGCTCGTATGGAATCTTAGTAATCAAATCTCGCTTCTTATGGTAACATTCAAAATAAGCCACCTCTTGGTTCTCAGACTTTCTATCGACTGCCACCTCGTATTGAGTGATAAATTGCTTCGGGTGGTATTGGAATTAATGTACCCATAAAAAATGGTTCATCCATTCACTTTCTTGAGTCATCCTAGCCCAATATATACCCTTCATAAATACCAGAACCCATTTTATCTCATCTTATAAAGAGTTTTCAACCAATGTTTAGTTGCCTCCTTGAATGTGTACTTCTCCATCATGCCACTCCATGCATTCTCAAACTCGTCTATTATGAGTGTCCAACAAACTACTTTTTTAAGACTCCAAGTAATTCTTTCACGATCGTTAAGCCGAGCAAGCTTCTCTAGCACCTTTTTCATGATATACCATAATCAAAGTCTATGTCGTGCATTGGAAAATACCTTGGCAATAGCACCCTTATTGAGGAACCTTGCTCAGTTACTATAGCCTTAGACTCACCTCCATACAATCGCGCCATGCCTTGAATAACCATTCATAACTATCAATTGTCTTGTCGGTTAGTGATGCACATCCCATTGAAAATGATTGACCATGGTGGTTCACACTGACAAAAGGTGCAAAAGGAATATCATTCTTATTGGTCAAATACGTGGTATTGAATGAAACCACGTCTCCAAAGTACTTGAAAGATAATATTGACCTGCAATCCGCATAAAAACATGTTGGATGTGATTTTCATCATCAAGTTTCATCGCATGAAAGAAATTCGAGTTTTGCTTTTGCTTTTCGGCAAAATACTGTAATATGGCCTTCGTGTCACCACAGCCAAGCCTCAGTTTACTTGGAGCTTCCAGACAATTCCTAAAATCCATATCTCTGAAAGTCAAATGATCAATCCCACCTGCATGAACGAACTCTACCATAAAGGATTTGCAAACTGGAATTCTGACACTATCACTGACTGTGATTCTTTTTTTTTTAACTGCTTCATAAATAATTTTATTGCATCTGTAGAACTAAGACTTAGACGGGTTAACATCATGGTTGTGGCCAAGTATTGCCTTTGTAATGTGTCAATTTCCATATGGACTTAAGTGGGCAGACACTTGAGTTTTGTAGCCACATCTTGATAGCAAGTTCTTCAAATATTTGCCCTTTGTTCTAGCATAACCTTGCCTAGCACATACAAGAACGCATTTCCAAGTTACGTTGTCCTTCTTATAGGCAGACCTCAACTTTACCCCAAATCCCTTAGCCTTTGCATATCGTTTGAATGCCTCTTTAACCTCATCAATAGTTTCAAAAATAACTCCTTCCTTTGGGCCTTTTGAAAGATCAATTGCTTCAATTCCATCATCATTATATTGTTATCCCCGATATCCACATTGTCAACAATATCCACATTATCCTCCTCATTGTCAACAATATCTACATTATAGTCAATTGTTGATAATGTTTTCATCAATAAATCCTACATGCTCCTTGTCCCTATGAAGTGTAGTGTTAATTGCCTCGCACTAATCATTAGATAAGTTCAAATAGTAAGGGCCCAAATGGGACATTGTTGACTACAAAATAGGGAAAATTTCAAAAAAATAAATAACTTCTCTGTATTCGACTATGAGTCTACACCTAACATCAAGGATTTTCTTTTGTATAGTCAACTAGTTTTCCTTTGTAGTTGACTAAACGAGTGAAGCCCTAACAACGCACCATAATGTTCACCGCACTAGCTGAATAATTGCTATGTGTACATAAGATATAGTAAAAAAGAAAGCAATGAAGCCCCATTGAGAGTCGACTAAACTAACTCTCAATGATTCTAACTACCATTAGTAAAGGACTTGAAGTGTAGCCATTCCAATCTATAAATACATGGTCAACCCTAAACTTTAAATGTATTTGACATCCTTACCCTAAATGCATCACCAACTAAATCTTGACAACATCTAAATACAGTAAATGTACCAAATACAGTAAATGTACCACAGCCCCGTCATAGCTTATGTACTCAACAACACATAGCAAACTAACAATTTTTTGAGAGACAAAAAGAATTAATATGTTCACTCACCACCTCCTAGTAGTACTTTGAATCTCAGCTTTCTCAATCCTCAAAGATGGTCCCATGAGTAAATAATCAAAATCTTGAAGTAGATCAGATTCTTTGTTTGGTGAAGCTCTGGTTCTTGATGAAAAGCTTGAAAATGACCGGGTGGCTAAGATGATATAGGGATGAGAGAAAGGAAAAAAGAGAGAGAAGTTAGCAGGTAGTTCAATTTTTTTGTCTTCAGTCAACTAACAACCTAACAGTATAGGCACCTGACAGCTGACTGAGGCAGCGTCAGCTTTTTACAGATGAATTGACTATTTTATTTTGAGTTTTGATGAAAAGCAACGCAAATGAGGGAGTCGCTAACATGGGAGGCCCATTGTGGTCCATCCTAAAATTAGTTGCCAACGTATCCTATTAAAGTTTTAGAGGAGTCAAAGCTTACGTAGTTCTTTTACTTTTATTTTTCCTATATGAAATAAATGATTTTATAGGGCCTTAGTTATATAACTATGACCATTTTCAAAACCACCCCACAACATGCCTTAAAGATTGGACTTATTTAATTTAAGCCGCTGACGTGTCCTCTTAGTGTTTTAGAGGAATCAAAGGCTACATGGTTCTTTTACTTCTAATCTTTTTCTATATACGACATAAATGATTTAATAGGGCCTTAGTTATATTACTATGACCCTTTCCAAAACCACTCCACAACATGCCTTGAAGCTTGAGCTTATTTAATTTAAGCTGCCTACGTATCCTCTCAGAGTTTTAGTGGATTCAAAGCTTACGTAGTTCTTTTTTTATTCTATATGATATAAATGACTTAATATGGCCATAGTTAGTATACTATGGACCTTTTCAAAACCACTCCACAACATCCCATGATGTTTGGTCTTATTTGATTTAAGCTGCCTATGTATCCTTTCAAAGTTTTATAGGAATCAAAGCTTACGTATTTCTTTTACTTTTATTTTTTTCTATATGACATAAATGATTTAATAATGCCTTAGTTACTATATTGGGAAACTTTCCAAAATCACTCCACAACCTTCCTTGAAGTTTGAACTTGTTTAATTTAAACTATATACGTATCCTCTTGATGTTTTAGAGGAATCAAAGCTTACGTAGTATTTTTACTTTTATTTTTTTTTCTATATGACATAAATGATTTAATAGGGCCTTAGTTAGTATACTATAAACCTTTTCGAAACCACTCCATAACATGCCTAGATGTTTGGACTTATTTAATTTAAGCTGCCTAGATAACCTTTAGAGTTTTAGAAGAATCAAAACTTATGTAGTTCCTTTACTTTTATTTTTTGTCTATATGACATAAATGATTCAATATGGCCTTAGTTAGTATACTATAGACCTTTTTGAAATCACTCCACAACCTGCCTAGAAGCTTGGACTTATTTAATTTGAGCTTCTTACGTATCCTCTTATAATTTTAGAGGAATGAAAGCTTACGTAGTTCTTTTACTTTTATTTTTTTATATAAAATAAAGGATTTAATAGGGCCTTAGTTATAGTAGTATGACTCTTTTCAAAACCACTCCACAAAATGCTTTGAAGCTTGATTTTTTTTAATTGACTCTTAAACTTTTAGAGGAATCAAAGCTTATGTAGTTCTTTTACTTTTGTTTTTTTTTTATATAACATAAATGATTTGATAGGGCCTTGGTTATAGTACTATGATCCTTTTAAAAATCACTCCACAACATACCTTGAAGCTTGGACTTATTTAATTTAAGTTGTCTATGTATCCTCTTAAAATTGTAGAGAAATGAAAGCCTATGTAGTTCTTTTACTTTTAATTTTTTTCTATATGAAAATAATGATCTAATAAGACCTTAGTCAGAGTTCTATGGCCATTTTCAAAACCACTCGATACAAATGCCTTGAAGCTTGAACTTGTTTAATTTAAGCTGCCTACGTGTCCTCTTAGAGTTTTAGAGGAATCAAAACTTACGTAGTTCTTTTACTTTACTTTTTTCTATATGACATAAATGATTTAATAGGGCATTAGTTATAGTACTATTGGCCTGTTCGGTTCACATTTTAGTGAATCCTAACACATGGGATTAATTAGTGATGGGACTAACACATGGGTTTAGATAGTTTAGTCCCATTTGTGTATCTTGTTTGGTTGGGAGTTTTAAGGTTGGGATTAAATGAGGTTATACATGTACATTTACCAAAATACCCTTTAGATAAATAACACCAAAACCCCCCATTTCACACATTAGACACAACAACTGGCTTAAAAATGGAGTTGTTCTTCACCTTCGGAGTCCCACTGAACTGAAATCCATTCCACGGCCCTGTCCTGAACAGCTTCGCTGATCCGATTCGAAGAACCATCTCCAGGAGCCCATGATGGTCTAATTCGTAAACGAAATCCCCCATTGAAGGGTCACTCAAGCTCTTCCAAGAAGTGAGCTTTCGATTGAGCCCAGTTCCCAAATCCCAACCCATCTTCATCCCATCCAACAAAGTGTCAGATGGGTAGTCGTAACTCGCCGAAATACCCATTAGGGTCATCGATTTTGCGATTCGGATTCAACAACAACAAGGTTTCCATTGTCCAATAGCCGAACAATCGGATTCTTGGCGCCCCCAGAAGCAGAACCACCATTAGAAGACCAGATAACGTGGTGGGTTTGATTGAAGAGTGAAAGATAGCAATTTTTGTTGATGATGAGAGCCCCGGATGAGGATTTGGGAAGTGGGGTTTCTCTGTTGGCGACCCAGATGGGCGTTTGAGTTGGGATTTTGTGAAACCAAATTCCCAAATACCATTTGTTGGAATTGGTGGGAGTGAATAATCCTAATTCAATGATTTGGGTGCGAGAGAGCAAGGTCTGGTTGTGAAGGAGAGGTTGGGTTGGAGTGAGAGCGTCTCTAGCGTTTGCAAGAGAAGCGAAGGCGAGAAGGAGAAGAAGAGGACGAAGAGAAAACCATTTTTAGCGGCGATGGAGATTTGTAATTTCGTTTGGTGTTATGTTAATGTGAAGGGTAAAGTGGTAATCTCCTCTTTCAGTTACAATGGATTAGCTAATCCCACAAAAAAATGGTGGTATTGTTTAATCCACTACCATGCCTTTTAACTAATCCATTGGCCTAGTTAATCCTCCAAGCGAACAACAGATTAACTAGTCCAGTGTGGCTAATCCGGGCTAATCCCACGAACCGAACATGCCATATGAACCTTTTCAAAACCACTCCTCAACATGTTTTGAAGCTTTGACTTATTTAATTTAAGCGGCTTACGTATGCTCTTAGAGTTTTAGTGGAATCAAAGCTTACATAGTTATTTTAGTTTTATTTTTTTTATATGCCATGAATAATTTAATAGGGCCTTAGTGTACTATGGACCTTTTCAAAATCACTCCATAACTTATTTGAAGCTTGGAATATTTAATTTAAGCTGCATACGTATCCTTTTAAAGTTATAGAGGAATCAAAACTTTCAAAGTTATTTTTCTTATATTTTTTTCTATATGACATAAATGATTTGATGGGGCCTTAGTATACTATGGACCTTTTGGGAATCACTCTAGAACCTGCCTTTAAGCTTGGAATTATTTAATTTAAGTTGCCTACGTATCCTCTTAACGTTGTAGAGGAATCAACGCTTACGTAGTTCTTTTACTTTTATATTTTTTTCTTTATGACGTAAATAATTTAATAGTTATGACGTCCTAAAACTCTGAGGATGGTGTGGGACCCGCCATATCGCATCACACATCAACAAGTCTTGCCATGTAGTTACCTGCTCATCTACTACGCCTCGCGACCTAACTAGTTGCTTACATGTTTTTCATTAAAATCTAATTTACTTAACTAATCTTCATATAAATATTAGTGATCTAAATTAGTCGGTTAATCAGTCTATGAAGTATTAATACAATTTTACAAGAGAAGTCTTTATGTGAATAAATTATGCAATATTTAACGATCCTAAGTACTGAAAAATCTGGCAAAAAGATATCATATATATATCAAAGGAAAAATAAGTACAACAAAAGATTCATATACATTTATTCACTATTCTACTATCCCAAAAATCTAATGAAAAGTAAATACATAAATACTGTAATCAAACACGATCAGGCGTCACTATCTTAAAGTTTGTCGCCCAATACCTACTTACCCTTACCCTTGCTCATCGAAGGCTCTACACTCAATCACTCAACATATACGGTGGTGAGTCTATTTAGTAAAACAACAAGAGAAGTCCACAGAATATTCATAAAATAAAATTGGTAAACTATGAGACATGCGAATATAGCATCTGATAGTAGTAAATCATATTTTCATTAATGTAGACGACATACGACAAGTAAAAACAACAGCGAATAAATATAACCACACATACCAATATAGCAGGCTCGGAGATAAAGAAACAATGAATAAATAAACAAGCAAATAATCCGAGAAAACCTCGACCTAAATTAGCTAGTAATCGATAAAACAGAACAAGAACCACGTATATACTCGCAGGCTTATAGTGACTAAAATCCTACTACGGTTAACAGATGAACCCCTCCAGACGCAGTCTTAAGTCAAGGGAACATTTTACATCCCTCTCGACGGTCGTTGATACATTTTACTGCCATCATCACGAGCGTTAAAAACAAGTAAACCCGTGTAAACGATTGAGCCACAACTAATATATACACAAACCGAATTAGAGTGAATACCCAGGTGTGCCCACTAGCAGTCACACATGTGATCTGATATTGATAAACAAAACCATAAATTCTGTGAGGCATTGCAATGGGTTTATGCAACACAATACATGCTCTAACTTCCCTAGACTCTTGAACCTTACCTTGCCAAGCTCTTCAGTACACAAGCTATGTTCTTTTAGTCCCTTGAAGTCAATTAAGTGTGTTTATCATATATTCAAATTGGTTGAATATGTTTTAAATTGATCTTCACAAATTAGCCCCTAAAGAATAAATAAAATCACAATTTTGATCCTATATTGCAACACATTGTTAGGCATAATATTATCTAATTCTCAAAAAATTCCCTTCTACAAAGTTTTTGGTCTCTATCTTAGCTTTCCGAAAAGGTTTAGTTTGCAAAATCTTGATTTGAAATGAAAGAGATATTTCATTTCTACCAAAAAAGCTCAAATTAGAACTTAATCCGACCAACAGACTTAGAGAATCTATTTTTCTCAATCTATTATTTCAAAAATTGTCGTTTATGGTCACAAGGCAGCTAAAATACCCAATAAAAATATACTAAAATATTAGCTCATTTGGAAAAGTAATTAGGGAGTTATGGCTTTTAAAATTTGGTTTCAAAAACCTCATAATGACATTCAATCACCTATGTACATAACACATTTGGACATGAAAACATTCAAATTACAAAAGCTTCAGTAGGACAATGTTGTCCCTCTTAGATTTTGCTTTCAAATATCACTAGATTGAATCCATTTCGATCGAAAATGAGGAAGTTATGATCAAATTACAGAGGCTGGTTCATAACAACAACATGCAAATTTCAAATTTTATTTTACAACTTTAAAAATTCATAACTTTTTGATTTCAAAGCCAATTTAAGAACGTCTTAACAACTTGATTATTAGCTTGAAATGAATAACCCAAATATATAAACCAAATTTAAAGTCTCAAACATCTACCTTTTGAAAAGCATAAAAAATCAAAACTAATTTCAAACTTGAAATAGAGGGATGTATACCTAGGGTTGTGATTTGATCCCTAGCTTTTGATGCTCCATGACATTTATGAAATGCTATGATCCTAATCTTGAAATCTTTGACTCCATCAAGAGAACGAGTTCTGAATTTTCTTCTCAAATGTGGCTTTGTGTTGCATGTAGACAATGAGCACTACATGTACTCATATATATATATATATATATATATATATATATATATAGATATACATAATTGAATGGACTAAATTTCAGCCACACTTCTCCTACATATTTATCCATTTCTATGTAGATCTAGTGGTTCTAACTCACTCCAAAAACCCATTAATTCAAATCAGCCTAACACACATTTGTACATCAAGTCTTATGGAGATGGTAACAACATGCATCCCGTGACATATCAATGCTTAGTGTTTTATTTTTTAACATAGGCCAAATTAATTTAATCTTGACTAATATAAACTTATACATATAATCGCATTATGGTTAGTGCATTTTCACATATTTGCGATCCCATTAAACCCCGACTACCAGGCACTTGGTACCCCGTACCCCGACATGCATCTGGAGGCATGCCTATTATTACCTTATTCAATTAACTAACTTAGGCTATGACTTAATTAGACATCATATTCTAGCTCTTAGCCTAGTCTAGCATCTTTGGGTAACTACTACCCGATACTTGCATCTGCACACTTTCCAACGTACCTCTCCATCACACTAGCTCACTCGATAATAATATGACACACATGCGATGAAATACAATAATATAATTGATTTTAAAACACCAGACCAAAGCAATCATCATCCACATATAACATCTAGCCTCAATTTTGGTGTCCAAGTCAACATAGTTGTCCATATAATGCCCGAATTACGACTGTTAAAGCACAAGATTAACACTAATCCTAGTTTAATTAATTTGGACGATTATAATAAGGCCTTAGTTAGTATACTTAGTTAGTTAGTATACCATGGTGTATGCTATTTGCAGATGATATTGTCTTAGTGGATGAAACTAAAGATGGAGTGAATAGGAAATTAGAACTCTGGAGAAATACATTAGAATCTAAAGGCTTTAAGTTGAGTAGGACGAAAACTGAATACATGCACTTGTGAGTTTGGAAACACTAGACATCGAGATGACGGAGTGGTAAAATTAGGGAAGTAGAAGTTCCTAGGGTAAACCACTTTAGATACCTAGGTTCAATCATACAAAATGATGGTAACATTGAAAATGATGTCACACATAGAATCCAAGTTTGGATGGAAGAAATGGCGAGTGCAACTAGGTGATTTGTGATCGACATGTTCCTACTAAGTTAAAAGAAAAATTTTATAGGACCGCAATTAGGCCAACTATGCTCTATGGAAGTGAATGTTGGGCGAAAGCAACAACAATTACATAAAGTGAATGTAGCGAAAATGAGGATGCTTAGGTGGATGTGTGGTAAAACTCGTAAAGATAGAATAAGAAATATAAAAATTCAAAGACAAGTAGGAGTAGCACCAATTGATACAAAGATTAGGGAAGGGCGGTTGCGATGGTTTGGTCACCTGCAAAGACGGCCTACAAATGCCCCAACTAGAAAACTTGACTCAATAGAAACTGTAGAAATTCGACGAGGTAGGGGTAGACTAAAGTTAACATGGGATGCATTAATTAAGAGAGATTTGAATGGTTTGCAAAGCTCACCATCAATTGCACTTAATCGAGCACAATGGAAAAGTTTGATCCATGTAGCCGACCCCAGTTAATTTGGGACTGAGGCTATGTTGTTGTTGTTGTTGTTGTTGTTGTTGTTGTTGTTGTTGTTGTTGTTGTTGTTGTTGTTGTTGTTGTCTACATGTCCTCTTTAAGTTTTATAGAAATCATAGCTTTATTTTTCCTATTTGACATAAATGATCTAATTTTTTTATTTTTTTTTCTATTTGACATAAATGATTTAATAGGGCCTTAGTTAGTATACTATGGACCTTTTTAAAATCACTCCACAATCTGCCTTCAAGCTCAGACTTATTTGATTTAAGCTATCTACATATCATCTTTGTGTTACACAAGAATCAAATTTTACGTAGTTCTTTTACTTTTATTTTTTTCTACATGACATAAATGATTTAATAGAGCCTTAGTTAGAATACTAATGTCCTTTTCAAAATCATTCCACAACATGCCTTGAAGCTTAGACTTATTTAATTTAAGATGCATGCGCTTTCGAAAAATCAAAGCTTACGTAGTTCTTTTACTTTTTTTCCTGTATGACATAAATAATCTAACAGGGCCTTACTTAGGGTACTATCACCCTTGCCAAAACCACTCTACAACATGCCTAAAGCTTGGACTTATGTAATTTAAGCTGCATACTTATCTTTATAAAATTTTAAAGGATTCAAAGCTTACGTAGTTATTTTACTTTTATTTTTTCTTTTCTATACTACATAAATTATTTAATAGGGCCTTAGTTAGTATATTTTTGACCTTCTCAAAACCACTCCACAACATGCCTTGACTCTTGAATTTATTTAATTTAAGTTGCCTACGTATCCTCATAAAAGTTCATGAGGAATTAAAGCTTATGCAGTTCTTTAAATTTTCTTTCTATAAGACCTAAAGAATTTGATCTAGCTTTAGTTAGAGTACTATGGCCCTTTTCAAAACTACTATACAACATGCCTAAAGCTTGGACTTATTTAATTAAAACTGTCGATTTATCTTCTTAATGTTTTAGAGGAATCAAAGGCTACGTAATTATTAAACTTTTATTTTTTATTTTCTAAATGATATAAACGATTTAATAAGGCCTTAGTTAGTATACTTTTGACCTTCTAAAAACCACTACACAACATGCCTTGATGCTTGGACTTATTTAATTTAAGCTCCCTACATATCCTCATAAGAGTTTTAGAGGAATCAAAGTTTACATAGTTCTTTTCATTTTACTTTTTTTTTCTATATGACAAAAATGATTTAATAGATACTATGGAACTTTTCAAAATCAATCAACAACCTACCTTGAAGCTTGGACTTATTTAATTTAAGTTGCCTACATATCCTCTTAGAATTTTAGAGGAATCAAAGCTTATGTAGTTCTTTTACTTATAAGTGTTTTATATGACATAAATGATTTAATAATAGGGGCCTCTATGTGCCTTTTCAAAATCACCCCACAACCTATCTAGAAGCTTAGACTTATTTAATTTAAGCTGCCTACGTATCTTCTTAGAGTTTTGGAGGAATCAAAACTTACGTAGTTCTTTTACTTTTATTTTCCTATATGACAGAAATGATTAAATAGGGCCTTAGTTATAGTATTATTACAATTTTTAAAACCACTCCTCAACTAGCCTTTAAACTTGGACTTTTTAACTTAAGCTGCGTATGTATTCTCTTATAGTTTTTAAGGAATCAAAGATGTTGTTCTTTAACTTTTGTTTTTTCTATATGACATAAATGATTTAATAGGGCCTCAGTTAGAGTACTATGGCCTTATTCAAAACCACTCCGGAATAGGCCTTGAATGGTGGACTTATTTAATTTAAGTTGGCTTGTATTTTTTTAGAGTTTTATTTGAATAAAAGCCCACTTAGTTCTTTTATTTTTTTATATGACATAAATAATTTAATAGGGCCTTAATTAGTATACTATAGAACTTTTTAGAACCTCTTCATAACATGCCTTGAAGCTTGGGCTTATTTAATTTAAGTTTCCTACATATCCTCTTCGAGTTTTAGATGAATCAAAACCTACACAGTTTTTTTATTTATATTTTTCTATTTGTAAAAAATGATCTAGTAGGGCCTTCGTTAATTTAAGATGGCCTTTTCAAAACACTTCACAACATGCGTGATGCTTGGACTTATTTAATTTAAGCAGCCTATGCAACCTCATATAGTTTTAAAGGAATCAATGCCTACGTAGTTCTCTTACTTTTTTCTATATGACAAAAATGATCGAATAGGGCCTAAGTAAGAGTATTATGAACTTTTTCAAAACCACTCCACAACATGCATAAAGCTTGGATTAGTTTAATTTATGCTGCCGACTTATCCTCTTAGAGTTTTAGAAGAATTAAAACATTCGTAGTTTTTTTACTTTTATTTTTTTCTTTATGACATAAATGATTTAATAATAGGGCCTCAGTTAGTATACTATGGACCTTTCCTGAATCACTCCACAACCAATAGAAGCTTGGACTTATTTAATTTAAGCTACCTATGTATCCTCTTAGAGTTTTAAAGGAATCAAAGCTTACGAAGTTCTTTTAGTTTTATTTTTCTGTATGACACAAATGATTTAATAGGGCCTTAGTTATAGTACTATGAAACTTTTTAAAGCCAATTCACAACATGCCTTGAAGCTTGGATTTTTTTTTAATTTAAGCTGCCTACATATCCTCTTAGAGCTTTAAAGGAATCCAAGCTTACGTAGTTCTGTTACTTTTATTTTTTCTATATGACATAAATGATTTAATAAGGCCTCAATATGTATACTATACACCTTTTTTAAACCACTTCACTACATGCCTCGAAGTTTGGACTTATTTAATTTATGCTGCCTACTTATCCTCTTCGAGTTTTAGAGTAATTAAAACTTACGTAGTTCTTTTACTTTTATTTGTTTTCTTTATGACAAAAAATGATATGATAAGGCATCAGTTAAAGTACTGTAGCCCTTTTCAAAACCACTCCACAAAATACCTAAAACTTGGACTTTGTTTTATTTTAAACTGCCACTTATCTTCTTAGAGTTTTAGAGGAATCAAATTTTACGTAGTTATTTTAATTTTTTTTTCATTTCTATATGACATAAATGATTTAATAAGGTCTTAGTATACTTTGGACTTTTTCAAAACCACACCCAACAAGCCTTGAAGCTTGGACTTATTTAATGTAAACTGCATGCATATCATCTTAAAGATATAGAGGAATCTAAGCTTACGTTGTTATTTTACTTTTATTTTGTTTTTATATGAAAAATGATTTAATAGGTTCTTAGTTAGTATACGATGAACCTTCTAAAAACCACTCCACAAAAAGCCTTGATGCTTTGATTCATTTAATTTAAGCTACCTACGTATCTTCTCAGAGTTTTTGAGGAATCAAAGCTTACCTAGTTTTTTTAATTTTAAGTTTTTTCTATATGACATAAATAATTTAATCATGCCTTACTTATATTACTATGAATGTTTTCAAAACCACTCCCTAACATGCTTTGAAGCTTGTACTTATTTAGTTTAAGCTACTTATGTATCCTCCTAGAGTCTTGGAGGAATCAAAGCTTACGTATTCTTTTAGTTTTATTTTTCTATAAGACACATATGATTTAATAGGGCCTTAGTTATAGTTATATGACCTTTTTTAAAACCACTCCACAACATGCCTTGAAGCTTGAACTTTTGTAATTTAAGTTGCCTACATATCCACCTTAAGTTTTTAGAGAAATCAAAGCTTACGTAGTTCTTTTACTTTTATTTTATTATATGACATAAATGATTTAATAGGGCGTTAGTTAGAGTACTATGAACCAATTCAAAACCACTCCACAATATGCCTTGAAGCGTTGACTTATTTAATTTAAGTTGCCTACGTATTTTTTTAGAGTTTTAAAGGAATAAAAGCCTACCTTGTTCTTTTAGCTTTTTTATATCACATAAATGATTTCACAGGGCCTTAATTATTATACTTTGGACATTCTTAAAACCATACCACATCATTCCTTGAAGCTTGGACTTATTTAATTTAAGCTGTCTACGTATCCTTTTCGAGTTTTAGAGGAATTAAAGGCTATGCTGTCCTTCTACTTTTCTTTTCTTTTTTCTATTTGAAAAAATGATCTAAGAGGGCCTTAGTTAATGTACCATGGCCTTTTCAAAACAAATCCACAACATGCCTTAAGCTTGGACTTATTTAATTTAAGCTACCTACATATCCTCATATAGTTTTAACGGAATCAAAGCCTACGTAGTTCTTTTAGTTTTTTTCTATATGACAAAAATGACCAAATAAGGCCTCTGGTAAAGTACTATGGCCTTTTCACAACAACTCCACCACATGCCTTGAAGGTTGGACTTAATTAATTTAAGCTGCCTACGTAACCTCATAGAGGTTTAGAGGAATCAAAGCGTACATAGTTCTTTTGCTTTTTTTTGTATGACAAAAATGATCGAATAAGACCTTAGTTAGAGTACTATGAACCTTTTCAAAACTACTCCACAACATGCCTCGAAGCTTGGATTTCATTAATTTAAGATGCCTATGTATCCTCTTTGAGTTTTAAAAGAATCAAAGTCTACGTAGTTCTTTTAATTTTTTTATTTATGAAAAATGATCTAATAAGGCATTAGTTAAAGTACAATGTCCCTTTTCAAAAACCACTCCACAACATGCTTTAAGCTTGGACTTATTTATTTTATGCTGCCTACGAATCCTGGTAGAGTTTCAGAGGAATCAAAGCTTACATAGTACTTTTACTTTATTTTCTTTATATAACATAAATGATTCAATAGGGCCTTCCTTATATTACTATGAAAATTTTCAAAACCACTCCCTAATATTCTTTGAAGCTTGGACTTATTTAGTTTAAGCCACGTATATATCTTCTAAGAGTTTCAGATGAATCAAAGCTTACGCAGTTCTTTTACTTTTATTTTTCCATGTAACACAAATGATTTAATAGGGCCTTAGTTATACTAGTGTGACCATTTTTAATACCACTCCATAACATGCCTTGAAGCTTGGACTTTTTTTATTAAGTTGCTTACGTATCCAATTAGAGTTTTAGAGGAATCAAAAAATACATAGTTCTTTTACTTTTATTTTTTCTATATGACATAAATGATTTAATAGGGTCCTAGTTAGAGTACTATGACCTATTCAAAACCACTCCACAATATTCCTTGAAGCGTGGACTTATTTAATTTAAGCTTCCTACATATTTTCTTAGAGTTCTAAAAGAATAAAAGCTTACATAGTTCTTTTATTTTTTCTATATGACATAAATGATTTAATAGGGCCTTATTTAGAGTACTATGACCCTATTCAAAACCAATTCACAATATTCCTTGAAGCGTGGACTTATTTAATTTAAGCTGCCTACTTATTTTATTAGAGTTTTAAAAAAATACAAGACTACGTAGTTCTTTTTTTATATGATATAAATGATTTAATAGGGCCTTGATTAGAATACTAAGGACCTTTTTGAAACCACTCAACAACATTCCTTGATGCTTAGACTTATTTAATTTAAGCGGTCTACTTATCCTCTTCGAGTTTTAGTGGAATCAAAGCCTACGTAATTCTTTTACTTTTTTTCCTATATGACGAATATGATATAATATGACACTAGTTAAAGTACAATGGCCCTTTTCAAAACCACTCATAACATGCTTGAAGCTTGGATTTATTTAATTTAAGCAGCTTACGTATCCTCATAGAGTTTTGGTGGAATCAAAGCCTACATAGTTCTTTTACTTTTTATTTTCTTGTATGACATAAATCATCTAATAGAGCACCTTAGTTAGAGTACTATGACCATTTTCAAAACCACTCCACAATATTCTTAAAGCTTTGACTTTTTTAATTTAAGTAGCTTACTTTTCTTCTTAGAGTTTTAGAGGAATTGAAGCTTACATTGTTATTTTAATTTTAATTTTTTTTATAAGACATAAATGACTTAATAGGGCCATAGTTAGTATACTTTAGAACTTTTTAAAACCACTCCACAACATGCCTTAATGCTTGGATTTATTTAATTTAAGCTGCCTAAGTATCCTCCTAAAAGTTTTAGAGGAATCAAAACTTACGTAGTTCTTTTAATTTCATTTGTTTTCTATATGCCATAAATCATATAATAGGGACTTAGTTAGTATACTATGAAACTTTTTAAAATCACTCAACAACCTGCCTTGAAGCTTGGGCTTATTTAATTTAAGTTTTCTACGTATCTTATTAGAGTTTTAAGGAATACAAACTTATGTAGTTCTTTTTTTTTATAAAACATATATGATTTAATGGGGCCTTAGTAAGTATACTTTGGATATTTTTAAAACCACTCAACAACATACCTTGAAGCTTGGACTTATTTAATTAGTATACTATCGACATTTTTAAAACCATTCCACAACATGCCTTGAAGCTTGGATTTATTTAATTAGCATTCTGTGGACATTTTCAAAATCACTCCACATCCTGCATTAAAGCTTGGACTTATTTAATTTAACCACCTACGTATCCTCTTGGTGTTTTAAAGGAATAAAAGCTTACATAGTTCTTTTACTTTTTTTCTCTATATGACATAAATGATTTAATAAGGCCTTAGTTAGTCTACTATGGACATTTTCAAAATCACTCCAAACCTGCCTTGAAGCTTGGAGTTTTTTAATTTAAGTTGCCTACATATCCCCTTAGAGTTTTAGAGGAATTAGAGCTTACGTAATTCTTTTAGTTTTTTTTTTCTATATGACATAAATGATTCTATAGGGCCTTAGTTAGTCTACTATGAAAATTCTCAAAATCACTCCACAACCCACCTTGAAGCATGAACTTATTTAATTTAAGTTGCCTACGTATCCTCTTAGAGTTTTAGAGGAATCAAAGCTTACGTAGTTCTTTTACAATTTTTTTCTATATGAGATAAATGATTTAATAGGGCCTTAGTTATTATATTTTGGATGTTTCCAAAATCACTCCACAACCTCAACCTGCCTTGAAGCTTGAACTTTTTTGATTTAAGCTGCTTATGTATCCTCTTATAGTTTTAGAGAAATCAAAGCTTACGTATATATTTTACTTTTATTTTATCTATATGACTCAAATGGTTTAATATGGCATTAGTTATAATACTATGAACCATTTTAGAACCAGTCTACAAGATGCCTTAAAGCTTGGACTTTTTAATTTAAGTTGCCTATGTATCCTCTTAGAGTTTTGGAGAAATCAAAGCTTATGTAATCCTTTTACTTTTTTTTTCTATGACATAAATGATTTAATAGTTCCTTAGTTATAGTACTGCAAACCTTTTCAAAACCATCCCACAATATGCCTTGAAGCTTGGACTTTTTTAATTTAAGCTGGCTACATATCCTATTAGAGTTTTAGAGAAATCAAAGCTTATGTAGTTATTTTACTTTTTTTGTCCTATATGACATAAATGATTTAATAGGGCCTTTGTTATAGTATTATGAACCCTTTCTAAACCACTCCACAACACGCTTTAATTCTAGGACTTTTTAAATTTCACTGTATGCGCCAATGTTTACACTCGGGCGTGCCCACTATCCCATGACTCGTATGCGTCACCCTTGACCCACACCCAGTACATTAGGCGTCCCATAATTTCTTAATTATTCTATTATATGCCAATTAATCCAATTAATCTCAATAAATACTAATACACATCAATCAAACACCAAATGACACGCAAATTTATGCACACAATAATCGAGACACCTCGGGCTTATTCACGAGCCTAACTCAAGATAATTCGAAATTAGATTAACGTTAATCACTACTTAAGGTAATGAGTCGTTATAGTCTCCCCAATTTAAGACAATTTCATCCTCAAAATTCGAGGAAACATACTAGTTACTAATAGTTCCGAAGAGAAATAAAAATTGCTATTCTTTGTATAACTTCCGTTTTCAAGTGATATTTTCATTTTCATGGCACATCTAATTTACTCTAATTTTCATGGCGCAACTGCATTACTATAATCCGAATCTACAAAGCCCTTTCATAGATGAGACTTTCAAAAGCACAACGTAATTGTCTTTTGAATTCTCCAATAATCTATGATGCTTGACTCAACACTTTTATTTTAACTAAGTTGTAGTAATATATGAGCTTGTTTGCCATACCCTCTATGTATAGCTCTTAATTATCACATTTTTCACAAAAGCTATACCTCAAATCTTGTTCTGTACATCAACGTGCAATGAGATTAAGAATATTCTGCTTTATCATTTGACAATATAATTCACTTGATTACCTTTGTTACCAGAGAGCTCACACAAAGGAATCTATTTTCTTTCAGTGGTTAACATTATGAGACCCAAGCTAAAAATATTTATTCTTAAAAATCAGGATTAACAATTTGGTTTCTTCATCAACATAAAAACCTCCCGCGCTGAGATTGAAAATGGTTTTCAGTTATATCAATAACGTCTTTCAACGTTGGAAGCAAGTCTTAGATCTTCGACAGGGGAATTAAACACTGAAACACCATATCATCTCACATCTCCAAATACGTATATTTGCCTAATCCGTCAAAAGAAAAATGTAACCTCACTGACGAGAATTTTGGAGACTTTGGCCAATCTATCAACTACAACTCATACATCATTGTGCTGACATCAAACTCTAGTTAATCTCATTACATAACCAAATGTTATGTTATCCGTCTACCATAAGATATAGAAAAAAATTTACTTAACCCTTTATGTTTCTATTATCCCGTCTCAACCTACTGAATATCTCTCATATCTCTTTATAAATTTAACAAAATATATCATCACATCAGACAATCCATAATCTACTCGTATACTTCAATACGATATGACATTACCTGTATAATCAATATAAAGAGATCCATGAGATCATTGAAGTAATTCTTGCCTAAAATTCTTTCTTGAACTGGTATTTTCATTTTAGAGTCTAATGCGTCTAACACAACTTTATTAGATAGTCTAATGAGGTTTTTAATCCTTAATAGCTAAATCCTAGCATATTAAGTAATTCTTATTAGACTTCTTAATCACCTTATCACCCTGTTAATGAAACATTGGGTTAAGCTCCAATCTGAACTTTAAAGAACATATTTGTAATTATCAATTCCAACAACTCAGTTGATGATGTGTCTATAGGACTTTATTCTATCATCATTATTACATATTTCTCAAGATATAGTATTGAGAAGTTCTAATTATAATTAGATTTCGTGTTCTTTTATGTATTCAAAGTATCGATCACATCAATCACTTTGTGTGGGTGGTTTCTCAAAGTAAATTCATTATATTCAAGAATTTAGGTTACTCATTCCACCTCTAATTTCTTGAACTCTGACAACTATACTCTTAGAACTTTCATGGCTTGAAGGTCTCCAAATCGCTTTGCACCAATTCTTGATTTTTATACTTCTCATTTATGTTCTAATATTTCCTCTAAGACTCTCTAATCTTAAAGATAACTAAAAGTCTCTTTAAATACCTTTCACTTGGCTAAATCTGTATTTCAAAAGCTACGATGAATGAATGAACTTGTGCAACCTATTCAATTGAATGGATTCACAAATAAGTTGTGATCTACACCCATATTTCATATCCTAAGCCTCAGCTCTAGGATTTATCTTTGCAATTCATTCAATTTGTTGTTTGAAATATATCAAAAGATTTTATTTCAAAAGTGATGCTTTATCTTTGCAATTCATTCCATTCATTGTTTGAAATATATCATAAGATTTTACTCAACAAGTGATGCTTTAAACTGTTTGGTATAACTATCAAAATAGTTATTTCACAATAGTTCTTTTCAACCTTCCTTGAACTATATAATAGTATAAACTACAATTTCTTGCTTCGTTGTGTTAACACACAACTACCTGAAACAAAGTATTAGGCTAAACTTTTAACTATTTTCATAGTCCAGGTATAAACAAGCAATTATTGTAGTCAAACTATATTTCAGTTCTATCTCAAGGCATCCTTGTGTCACTAACAACTTACTTCTATTTCACTCTTAGGTTAATTGAATATACAACACATTGATATCACAAATCTCTGAATATATTATTTGTATTATTTAATTATTCCCAAAATAACACTACCTTTCTAATTGACTCTCAATTAACATTCAACATATATACGAGTGATTTAGATTTGAAGCTTAGTGTTTGCACTTACGATCCTTTGGCATAGACCAATTTATCATCAAAGTTCACATAACTCTATGATATTGCTAGTGCCTTTGCTAAGTCTTCAATCTTTTTTTATATTATCATTGATAACATAATAATAATCATATTCCAAAAGAGTACAACAACTTCATTTCTTTATTCATTTATGAACATAGCACGAGCTCCAGGGAGTTTTCATGGTTTCCACCATGTACTATATCATAATCAGGCCAACGTCTGACTTCATATTCTTATAGTTCTAATTCTAATCTTGAATCAATGATAAACAGATCTCAATCAATTCTTGAGAACAACTGGTTTCTCGTAATAAATCTAAATGAGTTGTCGATTATGAGCAATGAATATTTATCCTTAATTTTCTTAAAATTAAATCATCACTCTAGTTGAGTTCTCAAACTCATAAATCTTTTATATTATACTAAGTAAAAATGGAATTGATCATTGGTTTGACATTAGAATCTAGTAACTGATGAATTTAATCTCAAACTGTGACAAAATTCCAAGAAAACTTTGATAAATAAATCTCTTGAAACTTTTTAGATCACAATTTTCATTCATCAAGCTTGAATTCTCATTAAGAATCTACTTAATTTCTATAACAAGTTCAAACCCTTTGAATATCGAGTGATAGCTTTATTTTTATGAATCACTATTCGTAAAAATTTTGTAAATTTACAAAATTTTTAGGTAAACGTAGTAGTTAATACCAAGTTCTTGATATACTGCTTACCTATTCACTCCAGTATCATAAAATATTCATTGGATTTCAAAACTCTTAGATTCATTAACAACTCATTTTCCTTAATTTAGACTATACTAGTCTAAATGATCAGATTACGACATCTCACTAGCTCACTGTCATGTTTTAAAGTATATAAATTTTAAAATATCAAACTAGACATTACTTCCCTTTTTGTACATGCGGATCCACCACAAGGTCATTCTTTTCTTCATTCTACTAGTGGTGCGGTTATACCACTACCACCTTAATAAACTTCTTCTCATTATTTTAGTTTTGGTCTAGCACTATATTTAAAATCTTATGCTTCATAAAAACTCATGAAGTATACATTCATTAGTGGTTATATAACCTCAATTAGGCTATTATCTTCATTTCCCACTAATGTCTTGATTTAATGACCTTTAATCTGGTTTAACTAGTTTCAATACTAGTATATATCTTATTCAAAGTGAATCATCACCTTTGAGTTTCACTAAAGGTCATTCTTACTTACTTTCTAATGTCAATTTTCTTAATTGTCCTCAAAATCTAGGTAAAATAGATCCTTCTTCATTGACTATCATTAATTAAACAAAATCTGTGAGAATAAAGACTAAAAACGACTACTCAATAGCATAAGAGTTTATTTTTTATCGCCATACAACTTCTTATGTCTTTTCTTTTTCGCATATTTGATTGAGATTTAGGTTTCTATAAACCCTAAACCTCAATGTTATCTCAACTCCTGAGATATTGATGGACATAAGCCATTTTATAATATTTTTAATGTCTTCCTTTGTTGGAATACCCCTGAAGTTCAGGTACCCAAGAACACCATATCTTAATTGGGTTCCAAAGAAAAAGATGGGAGATAAGACATTCAAAGCATCATATAGGAAAGAAATTACAGTTATATCTATAGCATATATACAATACATCACAACACATAGCATAACTCAAGCTTTTATCTTTCATTACTCTCCAAAACATAGATAAAAAACTTTTATAGAGTCATAGGGTATTCAATAACTTGAGAACATAAATCTCCAAATCAGTGAACCTAGACTTACATTCTGATTACAAGTAAGGAATTCAAATTTTGACAAACAGTATCAGAGTTTTTCTTGATTTCCAAATAATTCAAGAATAGGGAAACTTGCTTTATAAGCAAGGCTCTGATACCAACTGTAGCATCCCCTATCCCGATTAGGGCGATATCCAGTCTGAAACCCTAATTAAGCCTCGGTACACTAGTCGGACTCAATTAAAGTAATAGTATATCCATCCTTCATACATGATAATCACAATTATAGTATATCCTATATCGAATAAATTATTAAAAACATAGCAGAATTAAAACTTTTTCGATAGAATATACAATATACAAAATTGACATAGACCTCGGTAATAAAATCATATTCCAGCCCTATTTATTACAAAATAGTAATTCAATACAATATCTACGCAGTGGGAAATCAATTCATCTTAGAGAAGACTATAAACTCCTAATCTTCTCCATTCCTGAGTTGAAGCACACGTTATTAACCTGAAATGTTAATTAGGGAATGAGCACTCCAACTTGCTCAGTAAGTGATGCTCGTAAAAATATCAACTATCGTCTAAATACCAATGAATTAATGAATAGCAATATGAAACCAAAGCATATCTATTCAGCCATTGAAATTGACATAAACAATAATTAACAAAATTCAAGTTCAATAGTTAATTGCAATTGTACTCATGACTTGTATGTATATATTTTTGAATTTCTTTTGCATTCAAAACAAGATCAAGCTACAAAATCACTACAAAAAAACAGCAAATCAGAAACAGAATTAGAAACGGATCTTATTTCCGTTTCTAAATCAGAAACGGAATTAGAAACGGAATAAGTTCCGTTTCTAAATTAAAAAGTTAGCGACGGAATTGAGACGGAAACGTTCAAGAGACGGAATTGAGACGGATCGAGACGGAATTAGAGACGGAATTAGAGACGGAATTAATTCCGTCTCTAAAAAATGGCGCCAACATTCCCACCAAAATTTTCATTTATTACAACCGTCCGTTACGTCTCGAGATTCGTGCGTGTCTCGATCTCGATAATTCAAAAATGGGGACCAAAACTCTATCTCTCCCTAAAATCTCTCTCCCACCGCTCTCTCTCTCTCTCTCTCTCAACGAAACCTCTCTCTCTCACCGCTCTCTCTCACCGTCACCGCCGCTCTCTCTCACCGTCACCGCCTTCTCCTCTCTCTCTCACCGTCATAGCTCTCTGTTCTCTCTTTCACCGTCACCGCTCTCTCTCTCTCTCTCACCGTCGCCGCTCTCTGCTGTCTCTCTCTCGCCGCTCTCTGCTCTCATTCTCTCACCCTCTCTCTCACCGCTCTCTGCTAGGGTTTGTTGCTATAAAATGTGGTGCTAACTAGCAAACCCTAGTGCCACAAGTCTTCTTCTCTTCTCTCGTTTCGCTAGGGTTTTGTTGCGGCGATTTGCGAGAGGAATCTCCTTCTCTGTGACGGCCGAGGTGAGATTCTATCTTCTCTTCTCCTTTCGAGCTTGGATTCAATTCGTTTGTAATGATGTTCTTTGCTTTCCGATGTTGAGCATGTGGTTGATCTTGTTCTGGATTTTAGATTTGAATCGTTTGTGGCTTCAAAGTCAGTGATTATCATGTTGTGTTGACTGATTATTGTTTTGTGTAGATCTGGATCTCGCTTAGTGTTTTTTTGTTGTTCATAGATCTGGTTCTACATTTAGCTTTGATTCTTGGAAGGTTGAAAGGAAAGTCTTTTATGTATTATTTCCTTGTACATCCGTTTTTGTTGATTCTTAGACTCTCGTTTAATTGTTTTAATTCATGTATTATTAACTTGATTACTATTGCTTCTGAAAATGAAATCATGTCTCTTACTAATGTTTTAGAGTTTTAGGGTGCTAGAGGTTAAGTTACTTCTAATTTGAAGTACCTGAATCATATAATTTTCTGTTTTATTTCTTCTCTTATTATATGTTGCCATTTACTAGTAAACCAACTTCATTTTATATGTTGATTCATTTTTTTATTCTTTTTGTCAAAAAAAAAGTGAGAAAATAATTTGATACCTTAGTTGTTTTAGCTAGTAAAATGCTTCTCCCATACAAGCAACTTTGTAGTGAGAAAAAGGTAAAGTTTTCTATGTTAACCTTCAAGCCTATAAAAACAAGCATATTAGAGAATTCAGTGGCAATGGTATGTTAGATGTTTCTCTTTAGTTGTTTTTTAGACTAACTATTGATGTGAATTTGAATCATTCTTTTTCCTTTTAGGGACTTGAAAATGGTTCTCTTTAGTTGTTTGATGCATAATGGATTTATGACATAATTAGCTAATGAGTAGTAATTAGAAACTATTTATTCGGATTTTATCTTTTATAGTTTCAGCTCAATGTGCCAAACAATTTATTAGAATTTTATTAGAAATTTGCTACTTGCTTACAATGTATTCTTTTTTGGAACTTTGTAGGAAACTGATAGGCTTAGACAAGTGATTGAGAAGGAAATGCTAAAAGTCGAGGTAAGTTTGTTCTTCCCAAAATAACAACTAAAGAGAGAGATCCTTTGCTAGACATGTTATTTCAAAGAAAAATTGGAGTTGAAGCCCTCTATTGAAGGCATGGTGAGAATCTAACTCCCTCAATTAGTTTATTAAAACATGGACTTGTCGATAAGGGCCATTGGCTCATCAAGTTTTTTTAATGATCCTTAGTTTAACTTTAAAAACGGATTTTTATTGGTCTATTCAAATATAATGAGTTTTATGGACAAGTTGATTAAGTTGTTATGGTTAGTTGCATTCCATGAAAAAAATTTATATGATATTGATGATTTGGGCTAGTATTCAAAAGTGATCATGCCTTGTAAAAGGTATTGGTGGATAATGTGCTCTTTTGTTTGATGAAATTGTCAAAAGAGACCTTAACTTGTTCTTTTAACGAAGTGCATGGAAAAGCATGATTCTAAAGTCTCATGGATTCTTTATTGAGCTTTGTTTCTATGATATGATTTAATCGAGCAATCATTAGTATGATTTTTCATGTCTCGAAAGGATTGTAGCTAATTTGCATTGATTTGGGTAAAATCCTTTTAAAACGCTTCAAGGAGAGCTCATTCATTTTTTTCCCAAGTCTCGAAATATGTTCAATCCAACTTTATTGAATGTAGTTAGTAATCATCATTTTGGGTGAGACTTGAAGCTAAGTTGAGATGCGGAAGAGACTTTGTTTTATCCATTGAAAAAAAGACTTCGATTAAATCATGGATTTTCGACTAAATGCTATGATTTGAGAATTTTAAGTCGAACTTGACTCTAATGAGTTGATTTGAATCTTTTTAGTTGTGATTAGTCGATCGCATTCAATTTATATTGGATAACTAAGTTTATGAGATTTTTCTTGTTTTGCTTCACCGCATACTTGTTTTACTCGAATCGTCGATTTTGATTTGAAAGAATGGTTTAAAAGTCGGGAATGACTTAAGTCGATAACTAGGAATGAGGTTTGAGTCCTTAAATGATTTAAGTTAGTCTAAATAAATTCGGTAAATACTACTTTAAGAATCCATGAAAAACATATTTAAAATTGGTTTTGGTTCATTCATTTTTTGATTGAAATATTCGATTAAGTGGTTTAATGCATAAATTTTACTTGAATATGATCTATAATTTGCATTGTTGTTTGAATAAGGATATGTCTTCTTTAAATTTAGGCAATAACAAGTCCATATCATTTTTTTTGGTGTGATCAATAGTTTGATACTCATTAAGTTCATACTTCACAACTTAAAAGGTATCCTAGTTCCTCATCAAGTTGATATTGTCAAACTCAACCTATGTAGAATATTGTGTGCTCTAGATAAAGGTAAAGGAGTCACCGTCACGCTTGAAAAATAAGGGGTGGGTTGCAATAGGCAAAAAGCCAATGTAAATCGATCTTTATGAAATGGATTAAACAGGTTTATTGTTTGGTTCTTGAAAGTTAAAAAAGCTCGGTTTGAAATGAGATGAGTGAGCTTATGATAAATTTTGTAGCTTGTGAAAGTGGATTGATTGAAAATAGTCTTATGAGTTTTTTGGTCTATCTATGAGGTAGCATATTTTTGTTTTCTTATATGTTTTTAGAAAATGAAGATAAAAGCGAAAATGACAAACATTGCTATCTTCCTCCTACTGGATTGGTAAGAATTTAATTTACTTAAATCAGTATATGCAGTGTTTATCATCGTTTGTGGATTCTTAAATCTCAAATGAATTAATGTTAATCTTTTTGCTTGTTTGTAGACTTTGATGGTCGAGTGCAGGGATCGTCACTATAAGTTCGATGTGAGTCATTGCTCTTCTACCTTAGCTCTATCTCCTATGATGCTTATGTCCCTGAAAAATTTAAGTTCAACTATTCAATTATTAAGTTGTTTCAAATGTCCCTTGGCTGTGCAGGTGGTGTTGAAGAACATCTCAAGACTTTTCGATTGATAATTCTTTTTGTGCATATTTATAGGATTGTAAGTTTTTTTTTTTTTTTTGGTTGTTGAACAATAGGATTGGTGGTTTTGTGAATACTTAGAAATTTGGAGCATTTGTAATACTATACAATTTTTTTTGGATATATATCTTTTTCAATTTTTGATTTTTACATTTTTGTTCTCTCAATTGAATATTTGTTGATATATATTGTCGATGTATGAATGTCAATTTATTATATATTGGCAGGTTAAATGTGCTTGGATTGAGACCTATATATGTAAGACTTTAAAAACTAAACAAAAATGAAAATTAGAGACGGAAATAGCAACGAAATCTTTGGATTCCGTTGCTATTTCCGTCTCTAATTTTCGTTTTTGTAAGATACATAAATCAGAAACGGATTAAATTCCGTCTCTGATCCGTCTCTGATTAGCAACGGATCAGAGACGGAAATAATCAGAAACGGAATTTATTCCGTCTCTAATCAGAAACGGAATTAGAGACGGAATAAACTCGTTTTCGATCGAAACGAATTTATTCCGTTTCTGATCCGTCTCTAAATCAGAAACGGAATCCATTTTCCGTTTCTGATCCAATCAGCGACGACGTTTTCAGAGACGGAACGCATTCCGTCTCTGTTCCGTTTCTGAATCCAATCAGAGACGGAATTTTTGCAAATCAGAAACGGAAAATTCCGTTTCTGATTTGCTTTTTTTTTTTGTAGTGAATCTCATCACCCAAGATTACAACCCATAGAATCACATGTCTATGATTTTGTGGTATATCAAGGTATAACATAGCTACACACCCTTAAATTGAAAGTAGCAATCAGTTAACGTCACAAATATGAGAGAAGGATGTTGGTTTCCAATACCTTGGTTGTCAACCTCAATTGGATTCCTCTGTTGTGCCCCTATCCGAGTTCACCTTTCGATATAAAGCAATAGGAAAAGCAACAATCAGATACCTTAAGGTTGGTGAAGGGAAAGTGTCAGTAGCTAGCCAGTCACCTTCATTGTCACTCAAGTCCGATTCACTTATCACACCTCTTTCTAGATATTTTTTCATAAAATAGTTAAGTAACACATTCAAGTCACGATACATTGCCCCATTTCCAAGTCCATAAACTACGTGCACTAAATATAACTATTTTACCATGCATAAGTGATAAGTATGAGTCACACTTACCTGTTCCGAGCCTTTCTAAATTTTTACTGATTTACATGATTCTCAAAACCCAAACACTTTTCCTGTCGAACAAAAACTTAAATTACACCAATTGTCATTATATTGGGTCCAATTTTCATTAATAAGAACCTCTAAACTGGTCGTAATAGAACTCAGAACCAATTTATTAAATTTTAGGTCAATCCGACCATTTCACTTTTTTAAGAAATAAACCCTGATATAAGTCTCGCACGAATCTCAAATTCTTCATTTTTTTGTAGAAATTCATCAATTTCTTTATATTTTATCAAAATATTATTTTTCAAGATTTTTCCTCAATCTTAATTTTTCTCCATTTTCCATTATTTTTTTCCTTTTTTTTAATTGGTTTAGTGTTTAGGCCTGAACCTAGCCGAACCGGGTTTGGCTTAACCGAGTCGAACCAGCCCGGTTCAGGGCCCAACCCTTCTTCTTTTTCAAAATGAGACAGAGTTGTTGTTCTGTCTCATTTCGTCTCTCTTTTATGTATTTAAACTTGGGTTGGAGATCCAACCCCAGCTCGATTTGGGAGGGGTGACAACTCCCCTGGGGTTGCAAAAGCAGTTTGTCCAAGCTTCCCTACTCAACTATACATACAACAACAACAAGAGCATCGACCACACCTCATCTTCTTCGGCTCTACATGTTCGATTTCTCTCCCTCTCTTCTTCTCCCCAATTTCGATCCATTTTCCTCAAACTCTTTGTTTCTCTTCTCAATTTCGATTTTCATTTCTCAGAACGGAGGCGGTTCTATTTGGGGAGATCAAAAGATCTAGTTCTTTTTATATATATTTCTCTTTCTCAAGATACTGTTACGTATCTCGAGTTCAATCTTATGGATATTCATAAACCCAAAAACCTCCTGACCGACTTTAAGTTTGACAAAACACAGTTTTTCGAGATTCGTACACTCGAATCTCGAGAATAATCCAAATGATGGAATTAAAATTATATTGATTTTCTTTGTGATGTGGCCACACGCATCTCGAGGCGTGGATATTTTCTCCAACATCAAACGTTCCACATATTCATCTCCTTGATTCTCACGCTATGCGTATCTCGAGGCGAATCAAATATATCATTTTATTTGATTAAAAAATTAGGATTATTTTATATATATTTATATATAACTCATATATATATATATTCCCCTATGTATTTTAGTGCTCATAATCTCATCACGCGCGCCAATGATCACTTTCGGGCGTGTAGCCTATTGTACGTTTAACGTGTGTCACCCTCAACCACACTTATCACTAGGCGCCCACCAATTATTAATTATTTATTTATTTTCAATATGTATTCATTACTACAAGAAAAGATATTGAATAGAGGCGGGAAATAGCGACGGGCTATTTCCCGCCGCTAATTAGCGATGGATTTGCAAGAGGGTTCTTGTGACCCATTGATCAAATTAGCGATGGGGTTAGCGATAGCCCCGGTTGCTAATTGTTGGGCGGAAAAACTCATGCCCAATGGAGAATTTCTTCGCTCACGTGACAGTGGGGCCCATACTCTCTCTCTTACACCCACCACCAAACCCCAATATTCCCACCTATAAACTCTCTATCTCTTCTCTCTCTCCTCTTTCTTCTCTCTCGTCTATTTCCACCCACTACTCTCCCCTTCCTCTCTCCTTCTCTCCAGCAACCTATCTCCTCTCTCATCCACCTCTCTCCCTCCCTCAACCCACCTTTCTCCTTCTCTATCCTTCACCTCTCTCCCTCATCTCCAACCACCCTCTCTCCTCCCCCACCTCTCTTCAGCCACCTCTTCGCTTCTCTCTAGCCGCCTACCTCCCCACCTCTTTCACCTTTCCAGCCACCTCTCTCACCCACTTCTCTCGTCTTTCCAGCAGCCTTTCTCCCATACCTCTCTAGCCACTCCAGTCACCTCTCTCACTTTTCTTTCTCTCCAGCCGCCTCCTCTCTCGCCCCCTCTCGACCCTCTCTCGCTGGATCTCCTTGCCAGTGCGTCCGTTGCTCTCCCTCTTCGAAGTACGCCTACAGCTACACCGTTAACTGCCGGTGCCATCACTACTGTCGGATCTCATCGTCCTCGATGACATCATCACAATTTTAATTTTAAAAATAATATTATTTAAAAAAACCGAAACTTTTTTTAGCGAAAAGGTCTCGTCGCTAATTTCTTCTCTATTTTTGGCACCCATCGCTATACCGAAAGAGCGACAGGCTTCCTGTCGCTAATTATGTATTTTTTGCAGTGTATATATACAATTATATATAAATGTATATATACACACTCATATATATATATTCATGTATTTATAATTTCGCTGTGTGCGCCAACGAATACGCTTGGGCTTACACACTACCCCACGACTCGTGTGCGTCGCCCTTAACCCACACCCGGTATATTAGGCGTCCCATAATTTCTCAATTATTCAATTATAGGCTAATTAATCTAATTAACTTCGATAAATACTAATGCACATCAAACAAATAATAAATGACACGCAAATCCAGGCACACATTAATCGAGACAATCTAGGCTTAACCACGAGCTTAACTCGGGTTAAATAGAAATCAGATTAATGTTAATTACCTACTTAAGGTAACGGGTCATTACAATGACCCGTATCAAAACTACTCCACAACATGCCTTGAAGCTTGGAGTTTTTAAGGTAAGCTGCCTATATATCCTCTTGGAGTGTTAGAGAAATCAAAGCTTACGCAATTCTTTTACTTTTAATTTTTTTTTCTATATGACATAAATGATTTAATATGGCCTGAGTTAGAGTACTATGACCCTATTAAAAAACACCCCACAATATTCTTTCAAGATTGTAATTATTTAATTTAAGCTTCCTCCGTATCTTATTAAAGTTTTAAAAGAATAAAAGCCAACATAGTTCTTCTATTTCTTTTTTCTATATGACATACATTATTTAATAGGGATTTAGATAGTATACTATGGACATTTTTAGAACCACTCAACAACATTTCCTGATGCTTGGACTTATTTAATTTAACCTGCTTACATATACTCTCTGAGTTTTCAGAACCACTCCACAACATGTCTTGATGCTTAGAGTTATTTAATCTAAGCTGCATACATATCCTCTCAGATTTTTAGAGGAATAAAAACTAATGTAGTTCTCTAATTTCATTTTTCTATATGACATAAATGATTTAATAAGGCCTTAGTTAGTCTACTATGGATCTTTTCAAAATCACACCACAACTTGCCTTGAAGATTGGACTTTTTTAATTTAAGATGCCTACATATCCTCTAAAAATCTTAGAGGAATCAAAGCTTATGTAGTTCTTCTACTTTTATTTTTCTATATGACACAAACGATTTAATAGGGCCCTAATTGGCACTATGTCCCTTTTCAAAACCACTCCACAACTTGCCTTTACATTTTAGACTTTTTTAATTTAAGCTCCATGCGTATTCTCTTAGAGTTTTAGAGGAATCAAAGCTTACGTAGTTCTTTTACTTTTATTTTTTCTATATGATACGAATGATTTAATAGGGCCTTACTTATAGTACAATGAACCTTTTGAAAACAACTCTAGAACATGCCTTTAAGCTTAGACTTTTTAATTTAAGCAGCCTATGTATGCTCTAAGAGTTTTGGAGGAATAAAAGCTTATGTAGTTCTTTTAATTTATTTTTTATATAACATAAATGATTTAATAGGTCCTTATTTAGAGTACTATGATCCTATTCAAAACAACCCCAAAATATGCCTTGAAGGTTGAACTTTTTAATTTAAGCTGCTTACATATCTTATTAGAGTTTTAAAAGAATAAATGCTTACGTAGTTCTTTTATTTCTTTTTTTCCATATGACATAAATGATTTAATAGGGACTTAGTTAGTACACTATGAACCTATTCAAAATCACTCCACAACTTGCTTTGAAGCTTGGACTTAATTAATTTAAGCTGCCTACATATCTCTTAGAGTTTTAGAAGAATCAAAGTTTATGTAGTTCTTTTACTTTTTTTTTCTTTATGACATAAATAATTTAATAGGTCATTAGTTAGAGTACTATGACCTTGTTATAAACCACTCCACAATATGCCTAGAAACTTTGACTAATTTAATTTAAGCTGCCTATGAATCTTATTAGAGTTTTTAAAAAATGAAAGCCAATGTAGTTCTTTTATTTTTTTATATGACATAAATGATTTAAAAGGGCCTTAGTCAGTGTACTGTGGAACTTTTCAAAATCACTCCACAACCTGCCTTAAAGCTTTGACAGATTTAATTTATGCTAACTACGTATCATTTTAGAGTTTTAAAGGAATCAAAGCTAACAGAGTTCTTTTACTTTTAGTTTTTTTACTATATGACATAATTGATTTAATAGGCTTTATTTAGTCTACTATGGACCTTTCCAAAATCACTCCCCAACCGACATTGAACTTGGACTTATATAATTTAAGTTGACTATGTAACCTCTTAGAGTTTTAGAGGAATCAAAACTTATTTAGTTCTTAACATGGCCCTGATTAGTAGACTATGGACTTTTCAAAGTCACTCCACAACATTTCTAAATACAGACTTATTTAATCTAAGCTGCTTACATATCCTTTCAAAGTTTTAGAGGAATATAGGCTCACGTAGTTCTCTTATTTCTTTTTCTATATGACATAAATGATTTAATAGGGCCTTATTTAGTCTACTGTAGACCTTTTCAAAATCACACCACAACCTACCTAGAAGCTTGGACTTTTTTAATTTAAGTTGCCTATATATCCTCTAAGAGTTTTAGAGGAATCAAGTCTTATGTAGTTCTTTTAAATTTATTTTTTCTATATAGCACAAATGATTTAATAAGGCCTTAGTCATAGTGCTATGACCTTTTTCAAAACCACCCTACAACTTGCCTTTAAGCATTGACTTTTTGAATTTAAGATGCCTTCGTATCCTCTTAGAGTTTTAAAGGAATCAAATCTTACATAGTTCTTTTACTTTTTTTTTTATATGACACGAATGATTTACTAGGGCTTTAGCTATAGTACTATGACCCTTTTCAAAATTACTCCACAAAATGCCTTGAAGCTCGGACATTTTAATTTAAGCTACCTATGTATCCTCTAAGAGTTTTAGAGGAATCAAAGCTTCTGTAGTTCTTTTACTTTTATTTTTTTTTCAATATGCCTTAAATGATTTAATAAGGCCTTAGTCAGAGTACTATGACCTTATTCAAAACCACTCTACAATATGCCTTGAAGCTTGGACTTATTTAATTTAAGATGCCTTCGTATCTTATTAGAGTTTTAAAAGAATAAAAGCCTACTTAGTTCTTTTTTTTTCCACATGACATAAATGATTTAAAAGAGCGTTAATTAGTATAATATGGGTGTTTTCTAAATTAATCCACAACCTTAACATGCCTTGAAGCTTGGGATCTGTTAATTTCAGCTGCCTAAGTATCCTCTTACGGTTATAGAAGAATCAAAACTTACAAAGTTCTTTTATTTTTATTTTTTCTATATGACACACTTGATTTAAAAGGGCCTTACTTAAAGTACTATGTCCCATTTCACAAACACTCCACAACATGCCTTGAAGCTTGGACTTTTTTAATTTAAGCTACATATATATCCTCTTAGAGGTTTAGAGAAATCAAAGCTTAAGTAGTTTTTTTTTTACTTTTATTTCTTCTATATGACACAAAAGATTTAATAGGCCCTTAGTTATAATGCTATGAACCTTTTTAAAACCACTCCACAACTTTCGTTTAAGCTTGGACTTTTATAATTTTACCTACCTGCGTATCCTCTTAGAGTTTTAAAGGAATCAAAGCTTGTGTAGTTCTCATACTCTTATTTTTTCTAGATGACATGAATGATTTTATAAGTCCTTAGATATAGTCCTATGAACCTTCTCAATAGCACTCCACAACATGCCTTGAAGCTTGGACTTTTAAAATTTAAGCTGCCTACGTATCTTCTAAGAGTTTTCGAGAAATCAAAGATTACGTAGTTCTTTTACTTTTATGTTTTTCTATATGACATAAATGATTTAATAGGGCCTTTCTTAGAGTACTCCCTACTCAAAATCACTCCACAATATGCCTTAAAACTTGGACTTTTTAATTTAAGTTGCTTATGTATCTTATTGCCGACCCCAGTTAATCTGGGGCTGAGGTTACGTTGTTGTTGTATGTCTCTTATTAGAGTTTTAAAAGAATAAAAGCAAACATAGTTATTTTATTTCTTTTTCACTATATCACATAAATAATTTAATAGGGCCTTAGTTAGTATACTATGGACCTTTTCAAAATCACTCCACAACCTTCCTTGAAGCTTGAACTTATTTAATTTAAGTGGTCCACATATCCTCTTAGAGTTTTAGAGAAATCAAAGCCTACGTAGTTCTTTTACTTTTATTTTTTTTCTATATGACATAAATGATTTAATAGGGCCTTAGTTAAAGTATTAAACCACTGCACAACCTGCCTTGAAGCTTCGACTTATTTAATTTAAGCTGCCTTCGTATCCTCTTTGAGATTTGAAGGAGTCAAAGCTGACGTAGTTCTTTTACCTTTTTTTTCTATACGACATAAATGATTTAATAGAGCCTTAGTTAGTATACTATGAATATTTTCAAAATCACTCCACTACTAGCCTTGAATCTTTGACTTAATTAATTTAAGCTACCTATATATCATTTTAGAGTTTTAGATGAATTAATTCTTACAGAGTTTTTTTACTTTTTCTTTCGATATGACATAAATGATTTAACAGGGCCTTAGTTAATCTACTATAGACCTTTTCAAAATCAATCCACAACCTGACTTAAAGCTTGGATTTATTTAATTTAAGCTGCCTACGTACGTATCCTCTTCGAATTTTAGAGGAAACAATGCTTACGTAAATCTTTTGCTTTTTTTGCTAAATGACATAAATGATTTAATAGGGCCTTGGTTAATATTCTATGGACTTTTTCATAACCACTCCACAACATGTCTAGATACTTGAACTTATTTAATCTAAGTCGCTTACGCATCCACTCAGAGTTTTAGAGGAATCAGAACTTACGTAGTTCTCTAATTTTTTTTCCTAGATGACATATATGATTTCCTAGAGCCTTACTTAGTCTACTATGAACATTTCATAAATCACACCACAACCTGCCTTGAAGTTAAAGGTCGGAATTTATTAATTTAAGCTGCCTACATATCCTCTAATAGTTTTAGAGGAATCAAATCTTACGTAGTTCTTTTACTTTTATTATTTCTATATGAAACAAATGATTTAATCGACCCTTAGTTATAGTGCTATGAACTTTTTCAAAACCACCTCACAGCTTGCCTTTAAGCTTGGACTATTTGAATTTAGGCTGCATGCATATCCACTTAGAGTTTTATAGGAATCAAAGCTTACATAGTTCCTTTACTTTTACTTTTTTCCTTCTGACAAAAATGAGCTAATAAGGCATTAGTTAAAGTAGTATGGCCCTTTTCAAAAGCCTCCACAACATGCTTTAAGCTGCTTACGTATCCTCATAGTGTTTTGGAGGAATCAAAGCCTACATAGGTCTTTTACTTATTTTTCCTATATGACTAAAATGATCTAGTAGGTCCATACTTAGAGTACAATAACCAATATGCCTTGAAGGTTGGACTTATTTAATTTAACCTGCCTACGTAACTTATCAGTGTTTTAAAAAAATAAAAGCCTAGGTAGTTCTTTTAATTTAATTTCCATATGAGATAAATAATTTAAAAGAGCCTTGGTTAGTATACTATGGACCTTTCCAAAATCACTCCACAAGCTGCCTTGAAGTTTGGACTTACTTAATTTAATGTGCCTACGTATCCTCTTAGAGTTTTAATAGAATAAAAACTTATGAGTTCTTTTACTTTATTTTTTTAAAATGACATAAATGATTTAATAGGACCTTAGTTAGTATACTAAGGACCTTTTCAAAACAACTTCACAATTTGCCTTGAATCTATCACTTATATAAGCAACCTCGCATCATTTTAGAGTTTTAGAGGAATCAATGCTTACGAAGTTCTTTTACTTATATTTTTTTCTATATGACATTAATGATTTAAAAAAGCCTTGGTTAATATACTATGGGACTTTTCAAAATCACTCCACAACCTAGCTTGAAGCGTGGACATATTTAATTTAAGTTTCCTACGCATCCTCTTAGATTTTTAGAGGAATCAAAGCTTACGTAGTTCTTTTACTTATTTTTTCTATATGACATAAATGATTTAATAGAGTCTTCGTTAATATACTATGGACCTTTCCAAAATCACTCCACAACCTGCCTTAAAGCCTGGACGTATTTAATTTAAGCTGCTAACATATCCTCTTAAAGTTTTAAAGGAATCAAAGCTTATGTAGTTCATTTACTTTATTTTTTTCTTTATGATATTAATGATTTAATTAGGGCTTTGTTAGTCTATAATGGAAATTTTAAAAATCTGTCCACAACCTGCCTTGAAGCTTAGACATATTTAATTTAAGCTGCCTACGTATCCTCTTAGAGTTTTAGAGGAATCAAAGCTTACGTAGTTCTATTACTTATTTTTTCATTATGACATAAATGATTTAAAAGAGCCTTGGTTTGTATACTATGGTCCTTTCCAAAATCAGTCAATATCTTGCCTTATAGCTTCGGTCTTATCTAATTTAAGTTGGCTACGTATTCTCTTAGAGTTTGAAAGGAACCAAAGCTTACATAGTTCTTTTACTTTTTTTCTATATGACATAAATGATTTGATAGGGCCTTAGTTAGACTACTATGGACCTTTTAAAAATCATTCCACAACATGCCTTGATGCTTGGACATATTTAATTTTAGTTGCTTAAGTATCCTCTTAGAGTTTTAGAGGTATCAAAGCATACGTGGTTCTTTCACTTATTTTTTCGATATGACATAAATGATTTAACAGGGCCTTAGTTGATCTACTGCGGACCTTTTCAAAATCACTCCACAACCTGACTTAAAGCTTGGATTTTTTTTTAATTTAAGCTGCCTACGTATCCTCTTAGAGTTTTAGAGGAAACAAAGGTTACGAAGATCTTTTACTTTTTTTGTCTATATGACGTAAATGATTTAATAAGGCCTTGTTTAGTATTCTATGCACTTTTTCATAACCACTCCACAACATGCCTTGATGCTTGAACTTATTTAATCTAAGCTGCCTACGTATCCACTCAGAGTTTTTGAGGAATCAGAACTTACACATTTCTCTAATTTTGTTTCCTAGATGACATAAATGATTTCAAAGAGCTTTAGTTAGTCTACTCTGAACATTTTATAAATCACACTACAACCTGCCTTGAAGGTCGAACTTTTTTAATTTAAGCTGCCTACATATCCTCTAAGAGTTTTAGAGGAATCAAGTCTTACATAATTCTTTTACTTTTATTATTTCTATATGAAACAAATGATTTAATAGGGCCTTAGTTATAGTGCTATGACCTTTTTCAAAACCACCCCATAGCTTGCCTTTAAGCTTGGACTCTTTGAATTTGAGCTGCCAGCGTATCCTCTTAGAATTTTAAAGGAATCAAAGCATACATAGTTCTTTTACTTCTATTTTTTCTATATGACACAAATAATTTAATATGACCTTAGTTATAAAACTACGTCCCTTTTCGAAACCACTCCACAACATGCCTTGAAACTTGAACTTTTTAAATTTAAGCTGCCTATGTATCCTCTAAGAGTTTTAGAGGAATCAAAGCTTATAAATTTTTTTACTTTTATCTTTTTCTATATGACATAAATGATTTAATAAGGACGTAGCTAGGATACTATGACCCTATTCAAAACCACTCTACAATATGCCTTAAAGGTTGGAGTTATTTAATTTAACTTGCCTATGTTTCTTATCAGACTTTTAAAAGAATAAAAGCCTACGTAGTTCTTTTATCTTTTTTCTATATGACATAAATAATTTAAAAGATCCTTGGTTAGTATACTATGGTCCTTTCCAAAACCACTCCACAACCTGCTTTGAAGCTTGGACTTACTTAATTAAGCTGTCTACGTATCCTTTTAGAGTTTTAAAGGAATCAAAGCTCACAAGTTCTTTTACTTAATTTTTTTCTATATGACATAAATGATTTAATAGGGCCTTAGTTTGTAAACTATGGACCTTTTCAAAATCATTTCATAACCTGCCTTGAAGCTACGACTTATATAAGCTACGTACGTATCATTTTCATTTTTAGAGGAATCAAAGCTTACGGAGTTCTTTTACTTTTATTTTTCTATATGACATAAATGATTTAATAGGGCCTTAGTTAGTCTATTATGGACCTTTTCAAGAATCACTCCATAACCTGCCTTGAAGCTTGGACATATTTAATTTAAGTCGCCTACGTATCCTCTTAGAGTTTTAGCGGATTCAAAGCTTACGTAGTTCTTTTACTTATTTTTTCTATATGACGTAAATGATTTAATAGACTCATGGTTATCATGCTATGGAACTTTCCAAAATCAATCATAACCTGCCTTGAAACCTGGACTTATTTAATTTTAGCTGCATGGTATCCTCTTAGAGTTTTAAAGGAATCAAAGCTTACGTAGTTCATTTACTGTATTTTTTCTATATGAAATTCATGATTTAATTAGGCCTTAGTCTACTATGGAAATTTTAAAAATCACTCCACAACCTGCCTTGAAGCTTGGACATATTTAATTTAAGCTGCCTACGCATCCTTTTAGAGTTTTAGAGGAATCAAAAGTTACGTAGTTCTTTTACTTATTTTTTCTATATGACAAATGATTTAAAAGAGCCTTGGTTAGTATACTATGGTCCTTTCCAAAATCACACCACAACCTGCCTTATAGCTTGGTCTTATTTAATTTTAGCTGCCTACATATCCTCTTAGAGTTTTAAAGGAATTAAAGCTTATGTAGTTCTTTTACTTATTTTTTTCTATATGACATAAATGATTTAGAAGTTCCTTGGTTAGTATACTATGGACCTTTCCAAAATCACTCCACAATCTGCCTTGAAGCTTGGACTTATTTAATTTAAGCCGCCTATGTATGCTTTTAGAGTTTGAAAAGGAACCAAAGTTTACGTAGTTCTTTTACTTTATTTTTTTTATTTGACATAAATGTTATAATAGGGCCTTGGCTAGTCTATTATGGACCTTTTAAAAATCATTTCACAACCTGCTTTGATGCTTGGACCTATTTAATTTGAGCTGTTTAAGTATCCTCTTAGAGTTTTGGAGGAATGAAAGCATATGTAGTTCTTTCACTAATTTGTTTTATAGAACATAAATGATTTAATAGGGCCTTGGTTAGTATACTATGGAATTTCTCAGAACCACTTTATAACATGTCTTGATGCTTAGACTTATTTAATCCCAGCTGTCTACGTATCCTCTTAGAGTTTTTGAGGAATCAGAACTTACATAGTTCTTTAGTTTCTTTTTTCTATATGGCATAAACGATTTAATAAGGCCATAGTTATTATATTTTGGACCTTTTCAAAATCACTCCACAACTTGCCTTGAAGCTTACACTTATTTAATTTAAGTTGTCTATGTATCCTCTTAGACCATTAGAGGAATCAAAACTTACATAGTTCTTTTACTTTTTTTTACAATATAACATAAATAATCTAATAAGGCCCTAGTTGTTCTACTATGGAAATTCCCAAAATCACTCCACAACTTGCCTTGAAGCTTGGACTTCTTTAATTTAAGTTGCCTACATATCCACTTATAGTTTTAGAGGTATCATAGCTTAAGTAGTTCTTTTACCTTTGTTTTGCAATATGACTTAAATGATTTAATAGGGCCATGGTTAGTATAGTATGGACTTATTCAAACCACTCCATAACATTCCTTGATGCTTGGACTTATTTAATTTAAGCTACTAACATATCCTCTTAGAGTTTTAGAGCAATTATAAATTACATAGTTCTTTTACTTTTATTTTTTCTATATGACACAAATGATTTAATAGGGCCTTAGTTATAGTGCCATGACCCATTTCAAAATAGCTCCACAACTTGCCTATATGCTTAGACTTTTTTTAATTTAAGCTGCATGCATATCCTCTAAGAGTTTTAGAGGAATTAAAGCTTACGTAGTTCTTTTACTTTAATTTTTTTATATGACACGATTGATATAATAGGGCCTTAGTTATAGTGCTATGACCCTTATCAATACCACTCCACAACATGACTTTAAGCTTGGACTTTTTTAATTAAAGCTGCCTACATATCCTCTTAAGAGTTTTGGACGAATAAGAGCTTACGTAGTGCTTTTACTTTTATTTTTTTTTGTCTATGTGATATAAATGATTTAATAGGGCCTTAGTTATAGTACTATGATCCTATTTGAAACCACCCCAAAATATGCCTTGACTTTGGGACTTTTTAATTTAAGCTACTTACGTATCTGATCAGAATGTTAAAAAAATTAAAGCCTACGTAGTTCTTTTATTTCTTTTCTTCTATATGACATAAATGATTTAATAGGGCCTTAGTTAGTACACTATGGGCTTTTCAAAATCACTCCACAACCTACCATAAAGCTATGACTTAATTAATATAAGCTGCATACATAGCCTCTCAGAGTTTTATATGAATCAATCCTTACGTAGCTCTTTTACATTTGTGTTTTTTTTTCCATATGACATAAATGATTTAATATGGCCTTAGTTTAGTCTATTATGAACATTTTCAAAATCACTCCACAACCTGCTTTGAAGCTTGGACTTCTTTAATTTAAGTTACATACGTATCCTCTTAGAGTTTTAGAGGAATCAAAGCTTACGTTGTTTGTTTACATTTTTTTTCAATATTACATTAAAGATTTAATAGGGCCTTGTTAGTCATCGGGATAGTAGAGTTTGACAAGAGACCAGTGGCGAGACTTGAGGATGTCCTACTAGTACGCGAGTTTTCAGATGTTTTTCCTGAGGATTTACTTGGATTACCCCTGTCCAGACAGGTAGAGTTTATGATCAAGTTAGTGTCAGGCACACAGCCTATAGCGAGTAGACCTTACCGTTTGTCACGGCTAGAGCATGATGAGTTGAGGGCTCAGTTAGAGTATCTATCAAAGAAGGGCTTCATATATTCGAGTATGTCGCCATAGGGAGTACCAATCTTATTTATGAGGAAGAAGGATGGTAGCATGAGGATGTGCATAGATTATCGAAAGTTGAATTAGGTGACAGTCAGGAATAGATATCCCTTACATAGGATCAATGGCCTAATCGACCAATTAGCCAGAGCACAGTTTATCTACAAAATTGATCTGAGATCAAGATATCATCAGTTGAGAATCGGAGAAGAAGATATACCGAGACAACATTCAGCACACGTTACGGGTTATTTGAGTTCATTGTCATGCCATTTGGGTTGAAAAATGCATCGGTTGTATTTATGGATTTGATGCATCGAGTCTTAAGGCCGTTTTTGGATCGATTCATGATAATTTTCATAGATGAAATCTTGATTTACTCCAACACTCGTGAGGATCACGAGAGGCATCTCAAAGAGACGTTGAAGACTTTGTGAGAACATAAATTATATGTCATGTTCAATAATTATAGGTTTTGGCTTTCTGAGGTGAAATTCTTGGGACATGTGATCAGCGATAGAGAGATATCAGTGGACCTGAGTAAGATTCACACTATCATCGACTGGCCTACACTACAGAGTGTGACAGATATCAGGAGCTTTTTATGATTGGCAGGATATTATCGATGCTTTGTACAGGATTTCTCCAAGATCGCTGCACTAATGACTAGATTAACAAGAAGAATGTGGTTTTCGATTGGTCTAGAGAGTGTGAGGCAGCCTTTCAGAGTTGAAAAAGAAGTTGACTTGTGCACCGTTGTTAGTGTTGCCAGAGCCGGACAAAGATTTGAAAGTTCTCACGGATGCTTGTGCCACTAGGTTGGGATGCGTATTGATGCAAAGGGATAGAGTAATAACATACTCATCGAGTCAACTGAGGACTCATGAGAGGAACTATCCAGTGCATGACCTGGAGCTTGTAGCACTCATATTTGCACTAAAGGTGTAGATACACTACCTTTCTGGTGAGAGGTTCACATTGTACACAGATCATAAGTGTTTGAAATATCTATTCACTTAAAAGGATCTGAATATGAGACAACGATAATGGTTAGAATTGTTGAAGGACTACGACTCCGCCATTGAGTATTAACATGGGAAAATGAATGTCGTAATAGATGCCCTTAGCAGGAGAGGACCCGCCAGTAAGATGGTGGTTTGTTAGATGACTCATAAGTTTGGTTTACTCGAGGTGACAACAACTGTGAGCTTTTCAGAGGTTCAAAATACAGTAGAGGTACATATTTGGAGACAGATGAGAGTACTAACAATATTTATCCTGCGCGTTTTGGATTGTCAGAGAGATGATGGGATGTATCAGAGGTCTAGGGACATGGCATAGAGTCTAGATTACCCTGATTGGCGCAATTCTGTATATGAGTGTTTGCGACATCATAGTAGATTATAAATTCTGGCAGTGGCAGAGCTACGCGATTGTATTCTTCAAGAGGCTTATAGATTCAGGTGCACAGTGCATCTTGGCAAAACAAAAATGTACCATGATATGCAACGATTATTTTAGTTTTCAAGGATGAAGGTAGATGTCCGTCAGTATATGAGGAGTTGTAAGGTGTGTCAGCAGGTTAAATATGAACATAAGAGGCCTGGAGGACTATTGCAGCCACTACCTATTTTATAATTGACATGAGAACACATCACTATAGGTTTCGTTAGTGGGTCACCGATGACCTCGCACAAACACGGTGCTATTTGGGTAGTCATGGATCGATTAACGAAATCAACACACTTTATTCCAATTTCCATTAAGTATAACATTCTACAGCTGAGCACGCTCTTCGAGCAAGAAATTATCAGCCTGCACGAAGTGCCAATATCTATAGCGTTAGATAGAGACAGTTGACTTCACAGCTTTGGTAGGTTATGCAAGATCAATATGGTACTGGATTACAGTTCAGCACGACTTTTCATCCATAGACCGCCGGGCAATCGAAGAGACTTATTCAAATACTTGAGGACATGCTCAGAGCTTGTGTGCTTCAGTTGGGTGGAGTTTTTGCTACTTTTTGAGTTTGCCTTCAACAACTGCTGTCAGGTAAGTATTGGGATGCCACAATTCGAGGCGTTATATGAGAGACCTTACAGATCACTAGCTTGCTAGGTAGAGCTCGAGGATGTAGCTGCACTTGGGCTTGAGATTGTTGTAGATCACACAGAGAAAGTAAGGCTGATTCGTCATCTATTACAGGCTACTCAGGATAAATAGTATAAGAACATGAATAAGAACCGTGATGGGCTGAGTTATGAGGTTGATGACTTGGTCTATTAAAGGCTTCTCCCTTGAAGGGTCACCAAAGATTTGAGATTAAGGGGAAGCTTGCACCGAGATTCATCAGGCCGTTTTAGATGGTCCGACGTGTGGGGGAGGTCACTTATCAGTTGAGATTACCGAGCTAGTTGGCAAGGGTTCATGATATTTTTCACATTTCCATGCTGAGGTTGGCCAGATCAGGATCGAGACCGATGGTTGATATGAATAGGATTGAGGTTAGACTGGATGTGCATATGAGGAATACCCCATTAAGATAGTGGATCACAAGGTACAAACTCTCAAAAAGAAGGAAATACCACTTGTACTCGTTGGATGGCAATACCATAAGAACGAGGACCTCACATGGGAAAGAGTGTCTACCGTGTAGGAACGATAACCCATTTGTTTGAAGGTAAAGATTTAATTAAATTCGAATTTCGGGATGAAATTCTTTTTAGTTGGGAAGATTGTAATAGCTGTTTTAATTAATCTCGATTAACATACAAATTATAGATTAGGGGCCCTAAAATCATAGCCACGTGGACATTGTGGAAAAGTCTAAGGCATGCCTAACGAGGTAATTTTTTTTTTGTATGGCGCGCGTTTGTTTATTTTATTATTATTATTATTTAATAATTCGTGTCATGCTAGTTAAAAATTACACTTAGTCGCATTGTGAGCGTGTAATGACGAGAGTGTATGACGTTGCGGTGTGCGCGTAACGCGAGTTTATAGGGTAGTCCGAGATTTAGTTATCACATCACATATTATATCACATCACATCACCCATCAATCACTTACCCACACTATACCTTACTTTCTCTCTCCTCTGTCATTTAAAAAAATATCTCTCGTCACCCTCCCTCTATCTACCAGAGCTCCCTCTTCCCTCCTCTATTTTTTTTCCTTATCTTCTAACTCCTAATCACCAAGTATCACTCTCTCAACTCGATCTCACATCTATTGCGGTGCTCGCTCCTCTCCGTGGCGCTCGTGACGATATCCAAATCGATGTGAGTTTTGTTGATTTTGTAAATTTTTTTGTGGAGAAATTTGGGTTTTAATGGTGAATAGGTAGTTGTATTGTTGTTGTTGTTGTTGATGCGGTGATTGTTGTTATTTTTGTAGTGTTAAAATATGTAAAAACAAAGGAGATCTGAATTTGTCTCTGGACGAATTCGGGGGGAAGAAAGGGGGTGGGCAGCCAGGCGGGCCGAGCAGCCTAGGCCCGGGGACGGGTCGACTCGACCTGGCCCAGACCCAAGCGGGTCAGGTCGAGCCGACCCGAACCCGAGTGGAATAAGATTTTAATTTTTTTGTCACACATTATAAATTCACTTAATATGATTCTAAAATAATTAAAATGGTATAATTAGACACCACAGACTTAGGAGACCATAGTCGGGTGTCGAGTGCACATCTCGAGGCGTGAGCGGGACATTTTGGAGAGTTATTTGTGATTGCTTGAGGTAAATAAATCCACGAAAAAGTCAGCTTAGAATTTACTTATTTTCCTTGTAATTCACTTATTTCACTATTACTTTTCGCTAGTTAGGCTTGCATGTCTACTCTATTCTCGTGTGTGTCTGTGTATGGTCGAAGGGACGGTATGACCCATTTTCGGCTCTCTCGTCGATGGCTATCCAATTGTTACTACAGTGTTGGCCATACCTTAGACTACGCGTGAAATTTTTCTCTGCGAGCTGATGATCTCTAGAGTGAGTACGCGCGAGGCTCGCCCCCATCACAGAGTTCCTCTCTTTTGAGGCGTTGAGCAGAAGTCTACCTTCCGACCAATAGAGTTCCTCATTTCGACTGTGAAAAGGGGGTGTGGATTCTCCTCACCTCATGGGCCTTCTCGATTTTTAATTTATGTGTCAGGGCTTGACAGGTATACACTACACACGCGTTCCATATTATTGATTATCTTACAATTTATATTCATGCTTTACATATTAATTTACATTATATGCATGAATTGTAGCCGTTCTCTTGGATTTCTCGTGAATACTAACTGAATTTCTTTGGGAATTACTCACTGCTTGTTATTGTTTTTTGTGGCAAGTTGTAGTTCTACGACGAGCCGATGGAAGGTGATGCTTGGCGACTACCTCTGATCCGGAGCGCATTCACTAGCTTACTCGTAGGTATTTGTATTTAAATTAATACTTTTTTGGGACCATTTTGGGAGGTTTATTACCAAATACATGTATATTGACACTTGTTATACCTTTTGTCGCCTTTATCGATATACATGGCATCCTTTTGTCAGGTTTCCACCCAATAAGATGTTAATTATTGCAAAACTCATTTACGTTAATTATTGCAAATTATTAAGACTTTTGTTATTAAAAATAACCTAAAAAGAATGAAAATAAATAAATTAAGTTGTAAAACTTCTTAACTTAGTATTTTTCGATGAAATAATCTTTAAGACAACGAAATTGACTAAGTTTAATTACAACATGATAAGTTCACAGTCTGTAATGGACAGGTGTGCATGTGACGTGGCATGACCTGGCAACGTGTTCGGCGATGTGGCGATGCCCGGTTCGCCTCGAAATTAAGGGCAGTAACATGGGAGAATTTTGAGGAACAAAATTTAATTGTTTGCATAAATATATACCTCCATAATAAGTAGCAGCTTAGCGTAAAAAATATCAACAATATTATATTAAATTAGGTATATGTCAAACAATTCTCGACGACCATTCAAACGTACAATTTTTCACCTTTTTGTTTGGTTGTTCTCATTTTTTTACTCTTTAAACCAATAAAATCCTCACATTTTACATATTTGTGGTGCAGAGAATTCGAAATGTGTTATCAGTTGGCAATAAGTACTTAGAAAAGTCAAGTGGCATTATGATTAAGTCGGGTTTATTAAGATGTGCCATATACCTTTTAGACTCAACGTTAGTCGAAATGAAGCATCGAGCAGTGGCCAACGATCAGTCGCGCATGGAGAGGGTTCGTTAGATGTTTTACGCGGACAAGGCTTATTAGATATCGCACGTAGACAGGGTTCATCACAAAACGTGCATGGAGAAGGTTCTTTAGAAGCCGCATGTGGCCATGATTTATCAAAAGTCATGCGTCGAGACTGTTTTTCAAATCCGGGCCTGATCTTGTATAACGAAAAGAGTTGAAAAAACCAGACCTCTGTAGCACGACTTATCTTCTCATTTGCATTTTGAATTTTTTTACTGTAACTCTTTGCACTTACTTGAACTTATATCAGCATGATATATATGTAGATGAAGAGGTTTTATGAGGTTTGGACAAAATCAAAAGGATTATCTATTTTGTTTTATTTTATGAGGTTGTTGAGTGCATGTTTGTGAACTAGCTCACTTGAAGTTGTTCATCATTTGGTGTTATTATTTTGGTTTACTATACTGGGCAAATATGTTTTTGATCAGTAATGAACATTTTCGATTTTTTTACTAGAACATGATTACTATGTTCGGCCTTTTTACCTAAACATGTATGTTATGTTCAACCCTTTAAGGCCGAGCATGATTGATATGAGAAACTAGCCTTGAAATTAAAATGTGGTCCTAATTAACATACATGAAATAGAAGAGAAACAATGTATAACAATGCACATTTACAAACAATCCACTCCATACATTTACGGGAACAATGTAAAGTACATAAACAAAATTGATTCTCATTGTGGCTTTCTACCTGTATTGAAATTCAGAATTAAGAGCAAGGGTTTAAAGTTATGTTTTCAAATGAAATGTAAAAAGTACGTTAACATTTACAAGTATCAACCCAAAGGCCTTAGTTAGTACACTATAAACCTTTTCAAAATCACTCTAAAACCCATTTTAAATCTTCGACTTATTTAATTTAAGCTGCATACTTATCCTATTGAATTTGAAAGGAATCAAAGCTTACGTAGTTCTTTTACTTTTATTTTTTATTTTTATAACACATAAATGATTTAATGGGGACTTAGTATTTTATGATTTAATGGGGACTTAGTATTTTATGGACCTTTTCGAAATCCCTCCACATTCAGCCTTGAAGCTTAAACTTAATTAATTTAAGCCGCCTACGGATCATCTTAAAGTTTTAGAGGAATCAAACCTTACATAGTTCTTTTACTTTTATTTTTTCTATATGACATAAATGATTTAATAGGGCTTAGTATTCTTTGGACCTTTTCAAAATCAATCCACACCCTGCCTTAATGCTTGGACTTATTTTATCTAAGCTGCCTACGTATTCTCTTAGAATTTTTTAGGAATCAAATCTTATGTACTTCTTTTAATTTTATATTTTGTATATCACAAATGATTTGATAGGGCCTTAGTTATAGTAATGTGACCATTTTCAAAACCACTATACAACCTGCCTTGATGCTTGAGCTTTTTTATTTTAAGATGCCTACGTATCCTCTTAAAGTTTTAGAGGAATCAAAGCTAACGTAGTCCATTTGCTTTTATTTTTTTCTATATAAAGTAAATGATTTAATATGGAATTAGTCAGTATACCATGGACTTTTTAAAACCACTCCACAACCTGTCTTAAATCTTGGACTTATTTAATTTAATATGTCTATGTATTTCGAGAGGAATCAAAACTTACGTAGTTCTTTTAGTTTTATTTTTTTTTTCAATATGACATAAATGATTTAATAGGGCCTTAGTTAGCATCCTACAGACCTTTTCAAAATCACTCCACAACCTGCCTTGAAGTTTGAACTTATTTAATTTAAGCTGCTTACGTATCATCTTATGGTGTGTTCAGTTCGCATGACTGCTTAGCTAATCCATTGGATTAAATGTAATCTGTTGTTCACTTCATATGATAAGATAATGCAATGGACTAGCTAATCACAGAAACTATGGACTAAACTAAGTGACCCCTTGCTATTTCCTTAGTTACTTCATCATCAAGTTCAACTTCTTTACTCAATATTCATTTTTCGCCCCTCCCTTTCCACAAACACTTCTCTCTCTCTCTCTCTCTCTCTCTCTCTCTCTCTCTCTCTCTCTCTCTCTCTCTCTCTCTCTCTCTCTCTCTCTCTCTCTCTTTTTTACCCTTCAATGAAGAACAACAACAACAACACAATCACAACAACAACAAAATAAAAGAAAACCAAAACATTCTCTCTTCTCTCTCACTATTCTTCCTTTGAGAAACACTTCTACACTAGCGTTCCCCCGACCTCATCTCCCACTCGATCTCTCTTTGCTCTTCTTCTTTAAATTCTCTTCTACCATTGTTAACTATCACAATGCTTGATCTCTTCTTACTATTTATCATCGATGGTGTTGTAATGATTTAGGTGAAACCCACTCGTTCGAGTTCGATTTTGGGATTCTTGAATAGGGGTTATGAGGACGATGAGGACGATGCAACCTAAACGTGCCACGGCCACGTAGGGTCGTACCTATAGACGAGTCACTCGGACGATGTGCCGAAGAACTTGACAACTGCTTTACCGGCTAACCCCGAGAGGGCGAGGCAAGCAAATCATGATGGAGTGGTGGTGGGACTGTACGGTGGTCGTGCATTTGATCATGAAGATATGAGGGAGACGCTAATCCCTTGATGAAAAAGTAGGCCTGACACTTGGCCTAAACGTGCCACGACCATCAACGGGTGGAGTGGGTAGGGAGGAAAGTAAAGTAGAATACATCTGCATAGAGGTGGGATCATCACCAAAAATAGATGGCAAAGACATGAAATATGTAGATGGATGTGATGGATGTGCATAATGTGGGGGAGACGTCTAATGGAGAAATGGGGTATGCAGAGAAGGGTGGGATGGGTACGAATGAAATGGAGTCTACCGAGAAGGGTGGTATGTGCATGGATGCAGACTCTGATGACCCTGAGTAGTCTGTGTCGGTTGAGTAGCATCATCATGATAACGACGGTGTGATCCATCCGATCGTTGATCTCTAGTAGTGTTGGATCGTTCGCTGGATCAACTACTGGATCGTCCATCGGTGCCCTCACCAGAAAATGAGGTGTAACCTCTACTTGACGACATAACTTTATAAAAAAATAAAGACTAAATTAGAATTTTGATTTGAACCTCCAACATTTGAAATATTACGTAACAAGCAAAAAAATATAATTGCAACTTTTACCAACTGAACATGATAGTATCATGATTCGTCGTCACCGTCCTCATCATTCGATGAAATGTCAGAGTTATCGCTTTCATCTCCTTCTTTGTCGACGTCCGGCATGTGTGCCCCACTAGGATCAGCTAGCAAAGTTAGAACATTGTTGTCAATATCGACCTCAGTATCATGCTCAGGTAGCTGCTCCTGAAAATCATCTTGTTCTATGGGCTCACTGTCAACGTTTTTGACTAAGTTTTATTCATTGATGAATTTCGGTTGAAGTCCGCACGTAACTTGTGAAATGTTCTGCACATTTCTTACACTTGGGTATGAAAAAAAACACACCTGACTTGCTTTCATGGCTAGTATGAAAGGCTTGTACTTGTTTAATCTTAGATTTCGATGTACATCAATGATTTTTAAGGATCGATGAACTCTTGTCGCGACATTGATCGTATGATCGAACCATTGACACTTGAACAACATAGCACATAGGAATCCACCGTATTCAATTTCAATCACTTCTTCTAATTGCCCGTCAAAGTCATTGTCATATTATGCCAATTCGTGCCCCTAACGCGCCGCCCACTACTATGCATATCTTTGTTTGAGCGATGCGACACGGTCTAAGATTTGTAGCCATTAACAAGATACGCGTGGTATATGGTGCAAAGTCAACTAGGACAGTATGACAACACTTGAAGTGTTGTATCTTGAATAGATGATGGAGCCTACCGTTAAAAATGTTTCATTCATAAACTTCAATTTCAAATAAACAACAAAAATAAAGAATTATTTTAATATTTACGTACAAATGACTTATGAATTGTTGAGACCAACATGAGAAATGTTTCTCAAGATGTTCATCGATGGCACTTTGTGTAATATTCACATGTTTGGAACTCAATTTCGATGCGTACATCCTAACAGGAGAATTGAAAAATGTAGGATTGCGATTGAATAAATTTAAGATAATAATTAAGATTAAAGCATACCTAATGAGTGGAGCGACCTCGAGATAATCTAACAACACGTATGAGTGTGCGGTGTTACACTCGTCATCCGTGAGATAATGCTTCTTTGATCTCCCATAGGCCCGGCCTGGGTGGGTGAATATTGAGAAGTGGCCATCAAAACTTTGACTTGGTCTGACTCCACCATCATAATTGCGAGGCAGACGATTTTGAGAGGTGGAAACATGTTCCTCCAAATAATAGGAACAAAATGCGACTGCTTCTTCCACTAAGTAAGCATTGTATATTGAGCCCTCAGCCCTTGCCTTATTCCTAACATTATTTTTTAAAAGTTTCAAGTACCTACATTTGTAGAAGTAAGTTAGTTTAAATGTATATGTTAGAGTGTGATATAAATTTTTCACGGGTCTAGTTGATTACCTCTCGAAAGGATACATCCACTGCAATTGAACTGGGCCAGCAAGGATAGCCTCGTACGCCAAATGGATAGGGAGATGTTCTATTGAGTCAAAAACATTTGGTGGAAATATCTTTTCCAACCTACATAATATCTTGGGAATGTTTTTATGCAAAAGCCGAAGATTCTCAACATTTAAATTTCTAGCAGTTAAATATCTGAAGAAAATGCTTAACTTGATAATTACAATTCATATGTCATCCTTTAAGAGATCTCGAAAAGCAATCAGCAGCAATCGTTGCATGAAAACATGACAATCGTGGCCTTTCATCCCAAACATCATCAACTTCTTAGATACTACGCAGCGATTGATGCTAGACGCGTAACCATCAAGGAAGTTCAATTCCTCAATCCACTTACGCAATGCTTGTTTTCTTTGTTTTGTCTAGCGCATATCGTGCCTTGAGATATTTCTTAGAAATTGGATCATAATGAAGCTATGGACGATTACAAATCTCATTTAAGTCTTCCCTAGACTTTGCGTTATTTTTCGTCTTCCCCGTCATAGTCATGATTTGTTGAAAATGTTGCCAAAGACATTTTTTTCAATGTGTATCATGTGTAGGTTGTGCCTGATAAGGTTCGTTTTCTAATAAGGCAAGTCCCATAGTATGCTTCATTTTCTCCACCCATTTGTCCTCGAGACTTCGTTGTTTATTGCATCTGATCCTAACTCAGCGATTCTCGTCAGCCCTAAAGCTTCAATTTCTTGCAAGATATCTTCACCGGATTTATTAGCTGGTAGCATGTAGGGATATGATTCTATCTCTGCGAAAACTAGACTGTGAAAACTGGACTTGTTTTTTCGCTCCTTCAAATATCACGACAAGAAACGTCGATGACAATCGAACCAACTCACCTTCCCTCCGAACCTCAATTGGAAAGCTTCGGTATCTTCCATGCAATAAGTACAAGCAGTCCTCCCGTGGGTGCTCCATCCGACAGCATGATGTATGCTCGAAAGTCGCTAAAAGTCCACTTAAGTGCAGTGCATATTTGAAAGTTTGTCTTAGTCGATACGTCGTAGGTATGCACTCCATCATACCATAACTCTTGCAATTCTTTCACTAATGGTTGGAAAAACACATCAATTTTTTGTGACTGCTTAGTTGGCCCAGGTGCAATTACTATTAAGAACACCACTTCTTTCTTCATATACATCGAGGGAGGCAAGTTGTACTGTGTTATAATCATCAGCCACGAGGAGTATTGTTTGCCGGTCATTCCAAAAGGTTGAAACCCATCAGTACATAAGCCAAGTCAAACATTACAAACCTCAGAGCTGAATGTAGGGTTCACTTGATTGAAGTGGTTGCATGCCAAGGAATTGGAGCAATGCTGCATATTGCCCTCTTCTCTGACGTGTTTTGCGTGCCACCGCATGTGTTTCGCAGTAGCTTTCGAGACGTACAAACGTTTGAGACGAGGTGTCAAATGTAAGCTCAGAGTCGAGCTCCCAATATAGCATGAACAAGTTGGGACAACAGTCAATTAGCTCATATGGGAGACCCAACCAGTGCATTAAGCCCTTACATTTGTAAGAGCTATCTATCAAACTGTTGTCTTCAGGCAACATGTCATTACATACTAGCAAAATTTCGCCGAATGCTTGCTTCGAAATATGATGATTCAACTTTATCTTCAATAAACGTGCCATTGCTAGGAGTTTACTTATCTTCTTGCAACCCGGTCAAAGCGGTTGAATCGTCGCGTCAATCATTTCAAAGAAATGCTTCGTTTCAGGGTTCGGCTCCTCTTCACGATTCCAATTGAAATTGGGGCTCGCAATGTCGTGTATCATATGATGATATGATGTTGGATATTCATCTATTGGATCATCACCTCTATCGTCCTCATCGCTTACTATTTCTTCCTCCCCATGCGCGGTCCAACGACAGTAATCGAGAACGAATCCACCGCTTACTAAATGAAGCTCTACGGTGTCTACATCATAATATTTTTCGTTACGACATTTTCGACAAGGACATCGAATTCTCGCTTCGTTCAAGTAAGTGGTGTAGTGTTGCTTGGAGAATTTTATAAATTCCTTCACGCCAACCATAAAATCTAATCTACTGTAACCGGCTTCAATGTGGCTGCACATCCAATCTCGAGACACAAACATTTTGAAAGACCTAAACAACCTCAATTAAATACACGTACACATCAATCACTATAAATTTTAGTTGAGTGTTAATCGTAATTAGTCGAATCGATTGCATTTGCACATACTTTGCGTAATATATTTTATACATTTTATTCGATTGTTTACCGTAATTAGTCGCATTTGTTGCAATATATGCACATACTTTTGAGTAATTTTGCCTAATTTTTAGTTTTTTCTTTGAAATTTTAAATTTTACTTCAATATTTGTAGTTTATAATTTTATTTCGTCTCATTTATATAGATATATAAATATCTCGTATATAAACATTGTTATATAAATATTATTTGGTTCAACTAATTCTAATTTCCTTATTATAGTTAAATTACTTTTAACTACTCTATATTTATTTATAGTATAACATATTATACTCTTCTATTTTTGTCATAATCGAAATTTAATTTCTCCAATAAATTTGCATCATTTTATTAAATTTTTATCATTATAATTTACCATATTAATATTTTATTTAACTTGTAACTTCATACTTATTTTAATTTCAACTTAACATAATATATATATATATATGAATACCAATCCTCCCTACCTATACTATATATATCGTATGTAAGCGTTGTTATATAAATATTATTTTGTTCAACCAATTTTAAATTTCTTTATTATAGTTAAATTGCTTTTAACTACTCTATAATTATTTATAGTATAATATATATTATACGTACTCTTTTATTTTTGGCCCTAATCGAAATTTAATTTGTCCAATGAATTTGTATCATTTAATTAACTTTATATTTAAAGTTGTTTCAACATAACATAATTTCTTTATTATAGTTAAATAGATTTTAATTGGGTATTAGTGTAAAAACAATTAAATAATAGTTTAATGGACCAATTTGAAATTCAACTAATTTAATACTAAAACATTACAAAAGAAGTACATATATATATATATATATATATATATATATATATATATATCAATACTAAAAAAAATCAATAAACATCACAAATAATAAAATAAATAAATTCAAATCATAAGCATGCATTTTATTCGTCACAAAAATAAATGAATAATAAATATCAACATACATAATTTATTGCAACATTTTGATCAATTTAACAATTTTTATTCACCTAAAAAATACATGAAATATAAATTTTATTTTCCAAGATCTTATTCCAACATAAAATACAAAATTGCAAGTTTTTAATCAAGCCATTACATTTTTAATTTGACATGCATATATTTACAAAATTTATTCCAAATATTCATTCTAACATAAAATACAAAAAACCATAGTTTTTACAAAAATACAAATTATATATCACATAAATAATAAAATTTCACAAAAAAATTATTATAAATCAACTTAAATAACAAAGAATATATATAAATCAACTATAAAAAAACATAATATAAAAAATAAATAAAAATTATACCTAAATCCCAAATCAAGAAGGAGATGGGAGTCAGGGCGGCAGTGACGAGGGGGAGGCGGAGGCCATGGCGGAGGCGGATCGGCAGTGTGGCCGAGGCGGAGGAGGAGGGAAATGAGAGGAGAGGATCACCGTGAGGGAGAGGAGTGGATCAAGAGGAGATGGAGAGGAGAGGAGAGGAGAGGAGAGGCGGAGATGAAAAACCTGAGAGGAAGACATAAGGTTTTGTTTTGGATCTTATTTTCACGATTAGCGACGAGATTAACGACATGGTATTCCCGTCGCTATTTTTACACGTGGCCTCCTCATTTCCTTCCACGTGGCATTCTCTTCGTCGTGTGGCCAAGAAAATCTAGTCCTGGGTAGGATTCTTTCCGTCCGAAAAATAGAGACAGGTGGTCGTCACTACCTCCGTCGCTATTTTCGTCAATAGGTCAGCGACGGGGACCCGTCAGTATTTACATCCATTTTTTGTAATGGTATCCTCTTAGAGTTTTAGAAGAATTGAAGCTTACATAGTTCTTTTACTTTTATTTTTATTTTACGATATGACATAAATGATTTAATAGGGCCTTAGTCAGCATTTTACAAACCTTTTCAAAATCACTCCACAACCTGCCTTGAAGCTCGAATTTATTTAATTTAAGTTGCCAACGTATCCTCTTAGAGTTTTGAAGGAACCAAAGCTTACATAGTTCTTTAACTTTTATTTTTTTATAATATTATATAAATGATTCAATAGGGCCTTATTTATAGTAGTATAACCATTTTAAAATTCGCTCTACGACATGTCTGGAAGCTTGAACTTTTTTATTTTAAGCTGCCTACATATCCTCTTAAATGTTTTGAAGAATCAAAGCTTACGTAGTTCTTTTACTTTTATTTTTTTTTCAATATGACATAAACAGTTTAACAGGTTCGCAGTTAGAGTACTATTAAAACCCATCACACAATATGCCTTGAATATCAAACTTATTTAATTTAAGCTACCTACGTATCTTATTGAAGTTTTTAAGAAATAAACCTACGTTGTTCTTTTATTTATTTTTCTATGTGACATAAATGATTTAACAGGGCCTTATTTAGTATACTATGGACTTTTTTAAAATCACTCCACAACGTGCCTTGAATTTTGGACTTATTTAATTTAAGCTGCTTGCATATCCTCTGTGAGTTTTAGAGGAATAAAAACCTACGTAGTTTTTTGTGATTTTGTTTTCTATTTGAGAAGAATGATCTAATAGGGCCTTCATTAATTTAATATGTACTTTTCAAAACACTCCACAACATGCCTGAGGCTTGGACTTATTTAATTTAAGGTTCCTACGTAACCTCATAAAGTTTTAAAGGAATCAAAGCCTACGTAGGTTTTTTAATTTTTTCTATATGACAAAAATGATCGAATAGGGCATTAGTTAGAGTACTATGAACCTTTTCAAAAGCACTCCACAACTTGTCTAAAGCTTGGATTAATTTAATTTAAGCTGCCTACTTATCCTCTTAGAGTTTTAGAGGAATCAAAGCATATGTAATTTTTTCTACTTTTATTTTTTCTATATGACATAAATGATGTAATAATAGGGCCTCCTTTAGTATACTATGAACCTTTTCTAGAATCACTCCATAACTGATAGAAGCTTGGATTTATCTAATTTAAGCTGCCTACGTATCCTCTTAGAGTTTTAAAGGAATCGAAGCTTACGTAGTTCTTTTACTTTTATTTTTCTATATGACACAAATGATTTAATAGGGCCTTAGGTATAGTAGTATGACATTTTTAAAGCCACTTCACAACATGCTTTGAAGCATAAATTTTTTTAATTTAAGCTGCCTACGTATCCTCTTAGAGTTTTAAAGGAATCAAAGCTTACATAGTTCTGTTACATTTATTTTTCTATATGACATAAATGATTTAATAGGCCCAAATAAGTATACTATACACCTTTTTAAACCACTCCACTACATGCCTTGAAGCTTGGACTTATTTAATTTATGCTGCCTAGTTATCCTCTTCGAATTTTATAGTAATTAAAGCTTACGTAGTTCTTTTACTTTTATTTGTTTTCTTTATGATAAAAATGATCTGATATGGCATCAGTTAAATTACTAAAACTTGGAATTTTTTTAATTTAAACTGCCAACTAATCTTCTTAGTGTTTTAGAGGAATCAAAATTTACGTAGTTATTTTGATTTTATTTTTTTCATTTCTATATGACATAAATGATTTAATAGGCCCTTAGCTAGTATACTTTGGACCTTTTCAAAACCACACCCAACATGCCTTGAAGCTTGGACTTATTTAATTTAAAGTACATACGTATCATCTTAAAGATTTAGAGGAATATAAGCTTACGATGTTATTTTACTTTTATTTTATTTTTATATGACAAATGATTTAATAGGGCCTTAGTTAGTATATGTTGGACCTTCTAAAATCCACTCCACAACATGTCTTGATGCTTGGACTTATTTAATTTAAGCTGCCTACGTATCCTTTCAGAGTTTCAGAGGAATCAAAGGTTACATTGTTCTTTTAATTTAAATTTTTTCTATATGACATAAATAATTTAATCGGGCCTTACGTATATTACTATGAATGTTTTCAAAACCACTCCGTAACATGTTTTGAAGCTTGTACTTATTTAGTGTAAGCTACCTACGTATCCTCCTAGAGTCTTAGAGGAATCAAAGCTTACATATTCTTTTACTTTTGTTTTTCTATAAGACACATATGATTTAAAAGGCCTTTGTTATAGTAATATGACCTTTTTTAAATCCACTCCACAACATGCCTTGAAGCTTTGACTTTTGTAATTTAAGTCGCCTATATATCCGCCTTAAGTTTGTAGAGAAACCAAAGCTTACGTAGTTCTTTTGCTTTTATTTTTTATATGACATAAATGATTTAATAGGGCCTTAGTTAGAGTACTATGAACCAATTCAAAACCACTCCATAATATGCCATGAAGCATTGACTTATTTAATTTAAGCTGCCATACGTATTTTTCAGAATTTTAAAAGAATAAAAGCCTACGTAGTTATTTTAGTTTTTTTTTATATCACATAAATTATTTTATAGGGCCGTAATTAGTATACTACGGACATTCTTAAAAACACTCCACATCATACCTTGAAGTTTGGACTTATTTAATTTAAGCTGCATGAGTATCCTTTTCAAGTTTTAGAGGAATTAAAGCCTACGTGGTTCTTTTACTTTTCTTTTTTTTTTTTTTCTATTTGAAAAAAAAAAAGATCTAATAAGACCTTAGTTAATGTACTATGGGCTTTTCAAAACCAATCCACAACATGCCTGAAACTTGGACTTATTTAATTTAAGCTAACTACATATCCTCATATAGTTTAAGCGGAATAAAAGCCAACGAAGTTTGTTTAATTTTTTTTCTATATGACAAAAATGATCAAATAAGGCCTTAGGTAAAGTACTATGACCATTTTCACAAACACTCCACAACATGCCTTGAAGCTTGGGCTTAATTAATTTAAGCTGCCTAAGTAACCTCATAGAGTTTTAGAGGAATCAAAGCCTATGTTGTTCTTTTACTTTTTTTCTATATGAAAAAATGATCGAATAGGACATTAGTTAGAGTACTATGACCTTTTCAAAACCACTCCACAACATTCCTTGAACCTTGGACTTAATTAATTTAAGCTACCTACGTATCCTCTTTGAGTTTTAGATGAATCAAAGCTTACGTAGTTCTTTCACTTTTTTAATTTATGAAAAAATGATCTAATAAGGCATTAGTTAAAGTACAATGGCCCTTTTCAAAACTACTCCACAACATGTTTTAAGCTTTGGACTTATTTATTTTGAGCTTCCTACGAATCCTGATAAAGTTTCAAAGGAATCAAAGCTTACATAGTTCTTTTACTTTATTTTCTTTATATAACATAAATGATTCAATAGAGCCTTATTTATATTACTATGATCATTTTCAAAACCACTTCCTAATATTCTTTGAAGCTTGTATTTATTTAGTTTAAGCTACTTATATATCTTCTCAGAGTTTTAGATGAATCAAAGCTTACGTAGTTCTTTTAATTTTATTTTTCTATGCAACACAAATGATTTAATAGGGCCTTAGTTATAGTAGTGTGACCATTTTTAAAACCGCTCCACAACATGCCTTGAAGCTTGGACTTTTTTATATTAAGAAGCGTACGCATCCTATTAGAGTTTTAGAGGAATCAAAGCTTACATAGTTCTTTTACTTTTATTTTTTTCTATATGACATAAATGATTTAATAGGGCCCTAGTTAGAGTACTATGACCATATTCAAAACCACTCCACAATATTCCTTAATGTCGGACTTATTTAATTTAAGCTGTTTACGTATTTTCTTAGAGTTTTAAAACAATAAAAGCTTATGTAGTTCTTTTATTTTTTCTATGACATAAAAGATTTAATAGGGCCTTAGTTAGAGTACTATGACCCGGTTCAAAACCACTTCACAGAGTGGACTTATTTAATTTAAGCTGCCTACTTATTTTATTAGAGTTTTTAAAAAATAAAAGCCTACGTAGCTCTTTTTTTTCTATATGATATAAATGATTTAATATGGCATATTTAGTATACTAAGGACCTTTTTAAAACCAGTCCAAAACATTCCTTGATGCTTGGACTTATTTAATTTAAGTGGTCTACGTATCCTCTTCAAGTTTTAGTGGAATCAAAGCCTACGTAATTCTTTTACTTTTTTCCTATATGATAAAAATGATCTAATATGACACTAGTTAAAGTACAATGGCCCTTTTCAAAACCACTCAACAACATGCTTGAAGGTTGGACTTATTTAATTTAAGCTGCTTACGTATCCTCATAGAATTTTAGAGGAATCAAAGTGTAGCGGCCCTCGCCGTCCCGGGGTGACGTGTCTCTGTGTACTCCTCACCAGCTGGTCCTACTACACGTGTACAGCACCTGCCTGTCCTTTTCCCGTCTCGAATCTCGTATCCACGTGTGTGTGTATAGTGTATATATGACATATGCAGCGGAAGTTGTACGTAAATGCAGAAAAATATTAATTAATTCATCAAATCCTACTGTGGAAAAACCCTAAAAAGTACTGAGTATAACGGTAGATGACTGTACCATGTAAAGTAACTATACAATGTCATGCCACTCCCCAGTTCCCAAAAGAATAAAAAAATCAAAATAAAATCATACGTACAAGTAATTCTCAACGGCAGGTGGTCACGTAAGATCCCCTTGCCTTTACTTGTAGTAGGATCTGCACTCAATCATCACAGAAGAAAATGGATGACGAGTACAGTCAGTAAAATCCCAAGGATTTCCTCCGAGCATTCAATAAGCAAATGGAATTCAATAAATACTGTTAAATAAACATGCGGAGTAAACAGGCAACTGTAAGTAGGGCATCGCATGCGTAAATAACAATAAAGTGCAATTGTGGGTGTCTGTTCGAGTCAGACTAAACCATACTTCGGGATTTCCTTCCAGGATCCCACTAGTGGGCGCACCCAACTAGCTATCACCTGATCCCTCTCGGTGGTCGGCGTAGTCCTTCGACGCACCGACACATGTAGCAGTTCCCTCAGGTCGTTATCCACCGAGCACTCCTGATACACATGCTATGGTCTAAAATGCATAGACACACAACGAAAATTCGGTGGGAGTAACTCAACCAACAGTCCAAAAGATGACAAGATATGAAAGTAATTAAAAAGCACAAGGAATACTGGAAATGAATGAAAATACGAAACAAAATAAATACTCGAGAGTTTTCCCATTGGGTTTTACAAACCTCACAACATGCTCTCCTATCCAGTAATCAATCCCCGGGTCCAAGTCCACTGGGTCCTTGGTCGCCAATTGATGACCCGTGTCAACCCATGTCCATTTATCAATAATTTAATTTACAATGACAATTTTCAACAATTTCTAAAACAAATTTAGGCCAAATTGCCTATTTCACGCTTTTTGAGGCAAAACCCCGCAAAAAGTCGCGTCCGAAATATCCAAGTTTTCATAGAAATTCATAAATTTCTATTTATTTTATGGAAATATATTTTTTTCAGAATTTTTCCAATTTTTTCGGAATTTTTCAAAAATTTCCCAAATTTTCTTCCATTTTTCTTCTATTTTTCTCTTCTTTTTTTTTTACTGTTTGGGTCGGGTTGGGTCGGCCCAAATGGGTCGGACCCAACCCGGCCCATGGGTCGAGTCAGGCCCATTATGGGCCCAGCCCAGTAGGGGGTGCACGCGCGCACGTGTGCACCTTATTTCCTGATCGAACCAGTGGTTCGATCGGGAAGAGATTTTTTTTCTTCTTCCGGGATTTGGGGTTGGGGTTGCTCTCCACCCCAAACCCAACCCCAACCCCGGTGGACTTGATGGCAGGTGAGACACCCCTGCCATCACCACCGTGACCCGGTTCGGCCTCCATGGACGAACCCCTGTCTCGCCACCACGACCAAACCGAAACCCACAACCAAAACGAACTAGGCTCACCTCGATCGTGGCGTCTCCTCTCCTTCCCGGCTCGTCCATGCTTCTCCTCCTCCTCTCCTTTTCTTCTTCTTTGCTCACGGCCTCCCTGGTGTGTGTGTGTGTGTGTGCTGGAGTGTGTTTATGTGTGTGTGGTGTAAGTGGAGTGTGTGAGAGAAAAGGTAGTGAAGTGGATAAGTGATGTTGACTTTGTGTCCTTGCCACCACATTTTGACACAGCTGGGACACTCGCCCATTTTTCGGGTGTTTCGACGCCCGATTTCGAGTCCGAACCGCGATATACGCGTACCGCCGCATCACTAGCCACCTAATACCATTCCATATTAGTCACTTTATCAATTTTTATATAATTTGTGTGTTTTAGTTTCCCCGACCTAATATTCGGTCCCGTTAACTACTCGATACCCGCATCGACACGCATATCGAGGTGAATACAATTCTCACAATCTCGCACGTATTTTGATGCAACATACACACATGCGATGTATTTCAATAAATTTACATTGCAAATAAGCAACCAACACACTATAACTACCATACCTAAGTCACCGTGTGTCCTAGCCTACCGCGACGTCCACGTAGATCCGAGCTGGCGTCCACGTCAGCAAATTTAATAAAACGAGCCATTACACAAAGCCTATGTAGTTTTTTTACTTTTTTTTGTATGACATAAATCATCTAATAGAGCACCTTAGTTAGAGTATTATGGCAATTTTCAAAACCACTCCACAGTATTCCTAAAGCTTAAACTTTTTTAATTTAAGCAGCCTACTTATCTTCTTAGAGGTATAAAGGAATCGAAGCTTGCATTGTTATTTAACTTTTAGTTTTTCTTTTCTATAAGACATAAATGATTTAATAGGGCCATAGTTATTATACTTTAGACCTTTTTAATACTACTCCACAACATGCCTTAATTCTTGGAGTTATTTAATTTAAGCAGCCTATATATGTATCTTCGAAAGAGTTTTAGAGGAATCAATATTTACATAGTTCTTTTAATTTCATTTTTTTATATGACATAAATGATATAATAGAAACTTAGTTAGTATATGATGAAACTTTTTAAAATCACTCAACAACCTGCCTTGAAGCTTGGACTTATTTAATTTAAGTTTTCTACTTATCTTATTAGAGTTTAAGGAATAAAAGCTTACGTAGTTCTTTAATTTTTTTAAAACATAAATGATTTAATAGGGCCTTAGTAAGTATACTCTTGACATTTTAAAAATCACTCCACAACATGCCTTGATGCTTGGACTTATTTAATTAGTATACTATGGACATTTTTAAAATCACTCCATAACATGTCTTGAAGCTTGGACTTATTTAATTAGTATACTAAGGAAACTTTTAAAAGCAATCCACAACATGTCTTGAAGCTTGGACTTATTTAATTTAAGCTGCTTACGTATCCTCTTCGAGTTATTGAGGAATCAAAGTCTACGTAGTTCTTTAATTTTAATTTTTTTGAATATGAAAAAAATGATTTAATAGGGTCTTACTTAAAGTACTAGAGTTTTTTCAAAACTACTCCACAACATGCCTGAATCTTGGACTTATTTAACTTAAACAGCGTATGTATCCTCATAGAATTTTAGAGGAATCAAAGCCGACGTAGTTCTTCTACTACTTCTTTTCTATATGAAAAAATGATCTAATAGGGCCTTAGTTAGAGTACTATGACCCTCTTTTAAAAGCACTCCATAACATGCCTAAAAGCTTGGCTTAATTTAATTTGAGCTACCTACGTATCCTCTTAGCGTTTTAGAGGAAACAAAGCTTACGTAGTTATTTTACTTTTATGTTTTATTTATGACAAAACGAGCTAATAAGGCATTAGTCAAAGTAGTATGGCCCTTTTCAAAAGCCTCCAAAACATGCTTGAAGCTTGGACTTATTTAATTTAAGCCGCCTACGTATCCTCATAGAGTTTTTAGAGGAATCTAAGCCTACATAGTTCTTTTACTTTTTTTTTCTATATGACATATATGATCTAGTATGTCCATAGCTAGAGTACTATAACCCTTTTCAAAACCACTCCACAACAAGCCTAAAGCTTGGACTTAAATAATTTAAGCTACCTACTTATCTTTTTAGAATTTAAGAGGACTCAAAGCTTACGTAGTTAATTTACTTATATTTTTTCTTATCTATATGACATAAGTGGTTTAATAGGGCCTTAGTATACTTTGGACCTTTTGAAAACCATTACACATCATGCCTTCATGCTTGGACTTATTTAATTTAAGTTGCCTACGTATCCTCTGAAGAGTTTTAGAGGAATCGAAGCTAATGTAGTTCTTTTATTTTTATTTTTCAATGACATTAATGATTCAACATGGACTTAGTTATCATAATGTGGAACATTTCAAAATCGCTTAACAGCCTACTTTGAAGTTTGGACTTATTTAATTTAAGTTGTCAACGTATCCTCTTAAAGTTTTAGAGGAATCAAAGCATACGTAGTTCTTTTACGTTTATTTTTTCTATATGACATAAATGATATAATGGCCTTAGTTATATTATGAAACTACTCCATAACATGCCTTAAAGCTTTGAGTTTTTTAATTTAAGCTGCTTATGTATTTCTTAGAATTTTAGAGGAATCAAAGCTTTCGTAGCTCTTTTACTTTTATTTTTTTCTATATGAAATAAAATTTTTAATAGGGCCTTAGTTAGAATACTATAACCCTATTTAAAATCACTCCACAACAAACTTTGAAGCTTGGACTTTTTAATTTAAGCTGCATAAATATCTTTTTGGAGTTTTAAAACAATAAAAGCCTACATAGTTCTTTTATTTGTTTCTTTCTATATTACATGAATGATTTAATAGGGTCTTAGTTACTATACTATAGACCTTGTGAAAATCACTCCACAACCTGCCTTGAACCTTCTACTTATTTAATTTAAGCTGCCTATGAATCCTCTTAGAATTTTAAAGGAATAAAAGCTTACGTAGTTCTTTAACTTTTATTTTTTCTTTATCACCTAACTGATTTAATAAGGCCTTAGTTAGTCTACTGTGGACGTTTTCAAAATCACTCAACAACCTGCCTTGATGTGTATACTTCTTGTATTTGAGTTGCATACGTATCCTCTTAGAATTTTAGAAGAATCAAAGCTTATTTAGTTATTTTAGTTTTATTTTTTTTTCTACATGACATAAAAGATTTAATAGGGCCTTAGTTAGTCTACTATGGTCATTTTCAAAATCACTCCACAACCTGCCCTGAAGCTTGGACTTATTTAATTTAAGCTGCGTACGTATCTTCATAGAGTTTTAGTGGAATTAAATTCTACATAGTTCTTTTACTATTTTTTCCTATATGACATAAATGATCTAGCAGGACCTTAGAGTACTATAACCCTTTTCAAAATCACTCCACAATATGCCTAAAGCTTGGACTTATTTAATTTAAGTTGTCTACTTGTCATTTTAGAGTTTTAGCGGAATCAAAGCTTATGTAGTTAATTTACTTTTTTTTTTTCATATGACATAAATGATTTAATAAGGCCATAGTATACTTTTAACCTTTTCAAAACCATTGCACACCATGCTTTATGCTTGGTCTTTATTTAATTTAAGCTGCCTTCGTATCCTCTTAAGAGTTTTAGAGGAATCAAAACTTACTTATTTCTTTTGTTTTTGTTTTTAAATGACATTAATGATTCAATAGGGTCTTCGTTAGTAAACTGTGAAACTTCTCAAAATCACTCAACAACTAGCTTTGAAGCTTGGACTTATTTAATTTAAGTTGCGAAAGTATCCTCTTAAAGTTTTAGAAATACCAAATCTTACGTAGTTCGTTTACGTTTAATATTCCTCTATGACATAAATGATTTAAGGGCATTATTTATAGTACTATGACCCTTTTCAAAATCACTCCACGACATGCCTTGAAGCTTGGACTTTTTTAATCTAAGTTGCCTACGTATTCACTTAGTGTTTTAGAGGAATAAAAGCATCCGTAGTTCTTTTACTTTTCTTTTTTTTTTCTATATAACATAAATGATTTAATAGGGCCTCAGTTGGAGTACTATAACCCTATTTAAAATCACTCCACAACATGCTTTGAAGCTTGGACTCTTTAATTTAAGTTGCCTACGTATCTTTTTAGAGTTTTAAAACAATAAAAGCCTACATAGTTATTTTATTTATTTCTTTCTATATGATATAAATGATTTAATAGGGCCTTAGTTACTATACTATAGACCTTTTCAAAATCACTCCACAACCTGCGTTGAACTTTAGACTTATTTAATTTAAGTTGCTTACGAATCCTCTTATAATTTAAGAGGAATCAAAGCTTACTTAGTTCTTTAACTTTTTATTTTTTTATATGATATAATTGATTTAATAGAGCTTTAGTTAGTCTACTATGGACATTTTCAAAATCGCTCAACAACCTGCATTAAAGCTTGGACTTATTTAATATAAGTTGTTTATGTATCCTCTTAGAGTTTTAGAGGAATAAAAGCTTACGAATTCTTTACTTTTTCTTTCTTTATGACATGAATGATTTAATAAGGCCCTGGTTAGTCTACTACATTTTCCAAATCACTCAACAACCTGCCTTGATCCTTGTACTTCTTTAATTTAAGTTGCCTAAGTATCCTCTTAGAGTATTAGAGGAATCAAAGCTTACGTAGTTCTTATAGTTTTATTTTTCTCTTTATGACATAATTGATTTAATAGGGCCTTAGTTAGTTTACTATGGAAATTTTCAAAATTACTCCACAACCTGACTTGAAGCTTTGACTTTTTTAATTTAAGCTGCCTACGTATCTTCATAGAGTTTTATTGGAATCAAATCCTACATAGTTCTTTTACTTTTTTTTCTATATGACATAAATGTTCTAATAGGGCCTTAGTTAGAGTACTATAACCCTTTTCAAAACCACTCCACAATATGCCTAAAGCTTGGACTTATTTAATTTAAGTTGTATACTAGTTTTTTTTTTACAGTTTTAGCAGAATCATAGCTTATGTAGTTAATTTACTTTTATTTTTTCTTCTCTATATGACATAAATGATTTAATAGGGTCATAGTATAATTTGGACCTTTTCAAAACCACTGCAAAACATGCTTGATGCTTGGTCTCTATATGATATAAATGATTTGATAGAGCCTTAGTTATAGTATCATGACCCTTTTTAAAACAACTCAACTACCTGCCTTGAAGTTCGGACTTTTTTATTTTAAGCTGCCTCGTATCCTCTTAAAGTTTTAGAGGAATCAAAGCTTATGTAAATCTTTTAATTTTTTCCCATATGACATAAATAACTTAATAGGGACTTAATATACTATGGACCTTTTCAAAACCACTCCACAACACGCCTTAATGCTAGGACTTATTTAATTTAAGCGACATAAGTATCCACTTAGACTTTTAGGGGAATCAAAGATTACGTAGTTCTTTAACTTTTTTTAATTTTCTATGTCACAAATGATTAAATAGGGCCTTAGTTATTATTTTATGGACCTTTTCAAAATCACTCCCCAACCTGTCTTGAAGCTTCGACTTATTTAATTTAAGCTGCCTTCGTATCCTCTTAAAGTTTTGGAGGAATCAAGGCTTAAGTAGTTCTTTTACTTTTATTTTTTTTCTATATAACATAAATGATTTAATATGGCCTTAGTATTTTTTGTACCTTCTCAAAATCAATCCAAACCTTCCCATAAAGCTTGAACTTTTTTTTCTTTTGTTGCCTACGTATTGTCTTAGAATTTCTTAGCAAATCAATTCTTACGTAGTTCTTTTACTACTATTTTTCTATATGACATAAATGATTTGATAGGGCCTTAGTTATAGTAATATGACCCTTTTCAAAACCACTCCATAACTTGCCTTGATACTTGGACCTTTTTATTTTAAGCTACATACGTATCTTCTTAAAGTTTTAAAGAAATCAAAGCTTACGTAGTTCATTTGCTTTTATTTCTTTTTCTATTTGATGCAAATGATTTAATAGGGACTTAGTATACTATGGAGCTTTTTCAAACCACTCCACAACATGCCTTAAATCTTGGACTTATTTACTTTTATATGTCTATGTATCCTTTTAGAGTTTTTGAGTAATCAAAGCCCACGTAGTTCTTTTACCATTATTTCTTCTATATGACAAAAATGATTTAATAAGGCTCTAGTTAGTAATCTATGGATCTTTTCCAACCACTCCACAACCTCACTTGAAGCTTGTACTTTTTTAATTTAAGCTGCATATGTATCCTCTTAAAGTTTTAGAGGAATCAAAGCAGACGTAGTTCTTTTAATTTTATTTTTTCTCTAAGAAATTAATGATTTAATAGTGCATTCGTATTCTTTGGACCTTTTCCAAATCACACCACACCCTGCCTTAAAGCTTGGACTTATTTTATTTTAGCTGCCTAAGTATCCACTTAAAGTTTTAGAGGAATCAAAGCATAAGTAGCTCTTTTACTTTTACTTTTTCTATAAGAAATAAATGATTTAAAAGGGCCTTAGTATTCTTTGTAACTTTTCCAAATTACTCCACACCCTGTCTTAAAGCTTGGACTTTTTTTATTAAGGCTGCCTAAGTATCCTCTTAAAATTTTTTAGGAATCAAAGCATAAATAGTTCTTTTTTATTTTTCTCTTTATGAAGTAAATGATTAAATAGAGCCTTTGTTATAGTATCGTAACCCTATTCAAAACAACTCCACTAGCTCAATTGACGCTTGGACTTATTTTATTTAAGCTCCCTACGTATCCACTTAAAGTTTTAGAGGAATCAAAGCATACGTAAATCTTTTACTTTTACTTTTTCTATATGAAATAAATGATTTAATAGTGCCTTAGTATTTTTCATAACATCCACACCCTGCCTGAAAGGTTGGACTTTTTTTATTAAAGCTGCCTACGTATCCTCTTAAAATTTTAGAGGAATCAAAGAATAAGTAGTTATTTTATTTTTTTCTCTATATAATGTAAATGATTTAATGGAGCCTTAGTTATAGTATCATGACCCTTTTCAAAACAACTGCACTACCTACCATGAAGCTTGGACTTTTTATTTTAAGATGCCTATGTATCCTCTTAAAGTTTAAAGGAATCAAAGCATACGTAATTCTTTTACTTTTATGTTTTCTCTAAGAAATATTTGATTTAATAGGGCCTTAGTATTCTTTGGACCTTTTTCAAATCACTCCACACCCTGCCTTACAGCTTGGACTTTTTTTTATTAAAGTTGCTTACGTATCCTCTTAAAATTTTAGAGGAATCAAAGCATACGTAGTTCATTTATTTTTATTTTTTACTATATGATGCAAGTGATTTAATAGAGCCTTATTTATGGTATCATGACCCTTTTCAAAACAACTCCACTACCTTCCTTGAGGCTTGGACTTTTTATTTTAAGCTGCCTACGTATCCTCTTAAAGTTTTAGAGGAATCAAAGTTTACGTAGTTTTTTTACTTTTTTTTATGACATAAATAACTTAATGGGGACTTAATATACTATGGACCTTTTTCAAAACCACCCCACAACTTGCTTTAATGCTAGGATTTATTTAATTTAAGCGGCATACGTATCCACGTAGACTTTTAGGGGAATCAAAGCTTACGGAGTTCTTTAAATTTTTTTATTTCTCTATGTCGTAAATGATTTAATAGGGCCTTAGTTAGTATTTTATGGGCCTTTTCAAAATCACTCCCCAACCTATCTTGAAGTTTTCACTTATTTAATTTAAGCTGTCTTCGTATCCTCCTAATGTTTTGGAGGAATCAAGGCTTAAGTAGTTCTTTTACTATTATTTTTTCCATATGACATAAATGAGTTGATGGGTCCTTAGTTATAGTAACATGACCCTTTTCAAAACCACTCCACGACTTGCCTTGATGCAAGGACCTTTTTATTTTGAGCTACCTACATATCTTCTTAAAGTTATAAAGAAATCAAAGCTTACGTAGTTCATTTGTTTTTATTTCTTTTTCTATTTGATGCAAATGATTTAATAGGGACTTAGTATACTATGGAGCTTTTTAAAACCACTCCACAACAAGCCTTAAATCTTGGACTTATTTACTTTAATATGTCTATGTATCCTTTTAGAGTTTTTGAGGAATCAAACCTTACATAGTTCTTTTACCATTATTTTTTCTATATTACATAAATGATTTAATAGGGCTCTAGTTAGTAATCTATGGATCTTTTCCAAATCACTCCACAACCTCATTTGAAGCTTGAACTTTTTCAATTTAAGCTGCCAATGTATCCTCTTAAAGTTTTAGAGGAATCAAAGCAGACGTAGTTCTTTTACTCTAATTTTTTTTCTCTAAGAAGTAAATGATTTAATAGGGCATTTGTATTGTTTGGACCTTTTCCAAATCTTACCACACATTGCCTTAAAACTTGGACTTATTTTATTTGAGCTGCCTACGTATCCACTTAAAGTTTTAGAGGAATCAAAGCATACATAGTTCTTTTACTTTTATTTTTACTTTTTTCTCTGAGAAATAAATGATTTAATAGGGCCTTAGTATTCTTTGTAACTTTTCCAAATCACTCCACACCCTTCCTTAAAGCTTGGACTTTTTTTATTAAAGATGCCTATGTATCCTCTTAATATTTTAGATGAGTCAAAGCATACATAGTTCTTTTATTTTTATTTTACTCCTTATGATGTAAATGATTTAATAGAGCCTTAGTTATAGTATCATAACCCTTTTCAAAACAACTCCACTACCTGAATTAAAGCTTGGACTTTTTTTATTTTAGGCTACCAACGTATCCTCCTAAAGTTTTAGAGGAATCAAAGCATATGTAGTTCTTTTACTTTAATTTTTTCTCTATGAAATAAATGATTTAATAGGGCTGTAGTATTCTTTGGACCTTTCCAAATCACACCACACCCCGCCATAAAGCCTGGCCTTTTTTATTTTAAGTTGCCTACGTATCTTCTTAAAGTTTTAGAGGATTCAAATCATATGTAGTTCTCTTACTATTATTTTTTCTTTATGAAATAAAAGACTTAATAGGGCCTTAGTATTCTTTGGAACTTTTCCGCATCACTCCACACCTTGCCTGAAAGCACGGACTTTTTTTTATCAAAGTTGCCTACTTATCCTCTTAATATTTTAGAGGAATCAAAGCATACGTAGTTCTTTTATTTTTATTTTTCTTTATATGATGTTAATTATTTAATAGAGCCTCACTTAGTATCATGACCCTTTTCAAAACAACTCCTCTACCTTCCTTGAAGCTTGGACTTTTTTATTTTAAGCTGCCTATGTATCCTCTTAAAGTTTTAGAGGAATCAAAGCATATGTAGTTCTTTTACTTTTATGTTTTCTCTAAGAAATAAATGATTTAATAGGGCTTCAATATTCTTTGGACCTTTTCCAAATCACACCACACCCTGCCTGACAACAGGGACTTTTTTTATCAAAGCTGCCTACGTGTCCTCTTAAAATTTCGAAGGAATCAAAGCATTCGTTGTTTTTTTTTACTTTTATTTTTCACTTTATGATGTAAATGAATTAATAGAGCCTTAGTTATAGTATCATGACCCTTTTCAAAACAATCCACTACCTATCTTGAAGCTTAGATTTTTTTTATTTTAAGCTGCCTATGTATCCTCTTAAGATTTTAGAGAAATTAAAGCATACGTAGTTCTTTTACTTTTATGTTTTCTCTAAGAAATAAATGATTTAATAGGGCCTTAGTATTCTTTGGACCTTTTCCAAATCACACCACACCCTGCCTCAAAGGTTAGACTTATTTTATTTAAGCAGCCTACGTATCCTCCTAAAGTTTTGGAGGAATGAAAGCATACGTAGTTCTTTTACTTTAATTTTTCTCTATGAAATAAAAGACTTAATAGGGCTCTATTATTCTTTGCAACTTTTCCACATCACTCCGCACCCTGCCTGAAAGCTTGCACTTTTTTTATTGAAACTGTCGACGTGTCCTCTTAAACTTTTAGAGGAATCAAAGCATAAGTAGTTCTTTTATTTTTATTTTTCTCTATATGATGCAAATGATTTAATAAGGCATTTGTATTCTTTTAACCTTTTCCAAATCACACCACACCCTGCCTTAAAGCTCAAACTTATTTTATTTAAGCTGCCTACGTATCCACTTAAAGTTTTAGTGGAATCAAAGCATACGTAGTTCTTTTACTTTTACTTTTTCTCTAAGAAATAAATGATTTAATAGGGCCTTAGTATTATTTGTAACATTTCCAAATCACTCCGCACCCTTCCTTAAAGTTTGGACTTTTTTTTATTAAAGCAGGCTACGTATCCTCTTAAAGTTTTAGAGGAATGAAAGCGTACGTAGTTCTTTTACTTTAATTTTTCTCTTTACGATGTAAATGATTTAATAGAGCCATAGTTATTGTATCATAACCCTTTTCAAAACAACTCCACTACCTGAATTGAAGCTTGGACTTTTTTATTTTAAGCTACCAACGTATCCTCTTAAAGTTTTTAAGGAATCAAAGCATATGTAGTTCTTTTAATTTTATTTTTTCTCTAAGAAATAAATAATTTAATAGGGCCTTAATATTCTTTGGACCTTTTCCGAATCACACCACACACTGCTCTAATGCTTATACTATTTTATTTTAGGCTGCCTACGTATCATCTTAAAGTTTTAGACGAATCAAAGCATACGTAGTTCTTTTATTTTTATTTTTTCTCTATGAAATAAAAGACTTAATAGGGGCTTAGTATTCTTTGAAACATTTCCACATCAGTCCACACCCCGCCTGAAAGCTTGGACTCTTTTTATTAAAGTTGCCTACGTATTCTCTTAAAGTTTTGGAGGAATCAAAGCAAATGTAGTTCTTTTATTTTTATTTTTCTCTATACAATGTAAAAGAATTCATAGAGACTTAGTTTTAGTATCATCACCCTTTTCAAAAATACTCCACTACCTTCCTTGAAGTTTGGACTTTTGTATTTTAAGCTGCCTACGTATCCTCTTAAAGTTTTAGAGGAATCAAAGCATACGTAATTCTTTTAGTTTTATGTTTTCTCTAAGAAATAAATGATTTAATAGGGCCTTAGTATTCTTTGGACCTTTTTCAAATCACACCACACCCTGCCTTAGAGCTTGGACTTTTTTATTTTAAACTGCCTATGTATCCTCTTAAAGTCTTAGAGGAATCAAAGCATCGTAGTTCTTTTACTTTTATTTTTTCTCTATGAAATAAAAGACTTAATAGGGCCTTAGTATTCTTTGGAACTTTTATTTTTATTTTTCTCTATATAAAGTAATTGATTTAATAGAGCCTTAGTTATAGTATCTTGACCCTTTTCAAAAGTACTCCACTACATGCCTTGAAGCTTGGTCTTTTTTATATTAAGCTGCCTATATATCCTCTTTGTATCCTCTTAAAGTGTTAGAGGAATCAAAGCATACGTAATTCTTTTTCTTTTATGTTTTCTCTAAGAAATAAATGATTTAATAGGGCCTTAGTATTATTTGGATCTTTTCCAAATCACACCACTACATGCCTTGAAGCTTGGACTTTTTATTTTAAGCTGCCTACGTATCCTGTTAAAGTTTCAGAGGAATCAAAGCTTACGTAGTTCTTTTACTTTTTTTTTATATGAAATGAGTAACTTAAAAGGGACTTAATATACAATGGACCTTTTCAAAACCAATCCACAACATGGCTTATTGCTTGGACTTATTAGATTTAAGTGGCATACGTATCCACTTAAACTTTTAGGGAAATCAAAGCTTACGTATTTCTATAAACTTTTAGGGAAATCAAATCACACCCAACCTGTCTTGAAGCCTGGACTTATTTAATTTAAGCTGCCTTCGTATCCTCTTAAAGTTTTGGAGGAATTAATGCTTAAGTAGTTCTTTTAATTTTATTTTTTCTGTATGACATAAAAGACTTAATATTGCTTTAGTATTCTTTGTACCTTTTCAAAATAAATCAACACCCTGCCTTAAAGCTTGGACTTATTTTCTTTATGCTGCCGATGTATTGTCTTAGAATTTTTTAGCAATCAATTCTTACGTAGTTCTTTTACTACTATTTTTTTTATATGACATAAATGACTTGATAGGGCCTTAGTTATAGTAATATGACCATTTTCAAAACCACTTCACAACTTTTCTTAATGGTTGGACCTTTCTATTTTAACCTACCTACGTATCGTTTTAAAGTTGTAAAGAAATCAAAGCGTACGTAGTTTATTCGCTTTTATTTCTTATATGATGCAAATGATTTAATAGGGACTTAGTTAGTATCCTATGGACCTTTTTAAAATCACAACACAAAATGCCTAAATCTTGGACTTATTTACTTTAATAAGTCTATGCATCCTTTGATAGTTTTAGATGAATCAAAGCCTACGTAGTTCTCTTACCATTATTTTTTTCTAAATGACATAAGTGATTTAAAAGGGCTCTAGTTAGCAATCTATGGATCTTTTTCAAATCACTCCACAACCTCCATTGAAGCATGAACTTGTTTGATTTAAGCTGCATACGTATCCTTTTAAAGTTTTAGAGAAATTAAAACATACGTAGTTCTTGTACTTTTATTTTTTCTTAATAAAATAAATGATTTAAAAGGGCCTTAGTATTCTTTGGACCTTTTCCAAATAACACCACACCCTGCCTTAAAGCTTGGACTTATTTATTTAAGCTGCCTAAGTATCCTCTTAAAAGTTTAGAGGAATCAAAGTATACATAGTTCTTTTAGTTTTATTTTTCTCAATGAAATAAAAGACTTAATAGGGCTTTAGTATTCTACATAACTTTTCCACATCACTCAACACCCTACCTGCAAGCTTGGACTTTTTTTATAGAAGTTGCTTATGTATCCTCTTAAATTTTTAGATGGAATCAAAGCATACGTAGTTCTTTTACTTTTACTTTTTCTCCAAGAAATAAATGATAAAATAGGGCCTTAGTATTCTTTGTATCTTTTCCACATCACTCCACACCCTGACGGAAAGCTTAGACTTTTTTTATTAAAGCTGCCTACGTATCCTCTTAAAATTTTAGAGGAATCAAATCATACGTAGTTCTTTTATTTCTCTTTTTCTCTATATAATGTAAATGATTTAATAGAGCCTTAGTTATAATATCTTGACCATTTTCAAAACAACTCCACTACATGCCTTGAAACTTCGACTTTTTTGTTTTAAGCGGCCTATGTGTCCTCTTAAAGTTTTAGAGGAATCAAAACATCTGTAATTCTTTTACTTTTGTGTTTTCGCTAAGAAATAAAAGATTAAATAGGGCCTTAGTATTCTTTGGACCTTTTCCAATTCACACCACACCCTACCTTCAAGCTTGAACTTGTCTTATTTAAGCTGCCTACGTATCCTCTTAAAGTTTTAGAGGAATCAAAGCATACGTAGTTCTTTTACCTTTACTTTTTCTCTAAGAAATAAATGATTTAATAGGACCTTAGTATTCTTTGTAACTTTTCCACATCGCTCCAAACCATGCCTAAAAGCTTGGACTTTTTTAATTAAAGCTGCCTACGTATCCTCTTAAAAATTTTGAGGAATCAAAGCATACGTAGTTCTTTTATTTTTAATTTTCTCTATATGATGTAAATGATTTAATAGAACCTTAGTTATAGTATCATGACCCATTTCAAAACAACTCCACTACCCCCCTTGAAGCTTGGACTTTTTTATTATAAGCTGCCTACGTATCCTTTTAAAGTTTCAGAGGAATCAAAGCTTATGTAGTTATTTTACTTTTTTTTATATGACATAATAACTTAATAAGGACTTAATATACTATGGAACTTTTCAAAACCACTCCACAACATGCCTTAATGCTAGGACTTGTTTGATTTAAGCGGCATAAGTATCCACTTGGACTTGTAGGGGAATTAAAGCTTATGTAGTTCTTTAAATTTATTTATTTCTCTATGTCATAAATGATTTAATAGGGCCTTAGTTAGTATTTTATGGGCCTTTTCATAATCACTCCCAACCTTTCTTGAAGCTTGGACTTATTTAATTTAAATTGCTTTCATATCCTCTTAAAAATGTTTGGTGGAATTAATGCTTAAGTAGTTCTTTTACTTTTATTTTTTCTATATAACATAAATGATTTAATATGGCCTTAGTATTCTTTGTACCTTTTCAAAATAAACCCACGCCCCGCCTTAAAGCTCGGTCTTATTTTCCTCATCCTGCCTATGTATTGTCTTAGAATGTTTTAGGAATCAATTCTTACTTAGTTATTTTACTATTACTTTTTTTATATGACATAAATGATTTGATAGGGCCTTAGTTATAGTAATATGACCCTTTTCAAAACCACTCCACAATTTTTCTTGATGGTTGGACCTTTCTATTTTAGGCTACCTACGTATCCTCTTAAAGTTTTAAAGAAATCAAAGCTTACATAGCTCATTTGATTTTATTTCTTTTTCTATATGATGCAAATGATTTAATAGGGACTTAGTAAATATACTATGGACCTATTTAAGACCAAACCACAAAATGCCTAAATCTTGGACTTATTTACTTTAATAAGTCTATGCATCCTTTTAAAGTTTTAAACGATTCAAAGCCTACGTAGTTCTTTTACCATTATTTTTTTTTCTATATGACATAAGTGATTTAATAGGGCCCTATTAATATTCTATGAATCTTTTCCAAATCACTGCACAACCTCCATTGAAGCTTGAACTTATTTAATTTTTAGCTTCTTACGTATCCTCTTAAAGTGTTAGATGAATCAAAGTATACGTAGTTCTTGCAATTTTTTTTTTTCTATGAAATAAAAAATTTAATAGGGCCTTAGTATTCTTTGACCTTTTTCAAATCACACCACACCTTGCATTAAAGCTTGGACTTATTTATTTAATCTGCCTACATATCCTCTTAAAGTTTAAGAGGAATCAAAGCATACGTAGTTCTTTTACTTTTATTTTTTCTCTATGAACTAAAAGTCTTAATAGGGCCTTAGTATTCTATGGAACTTTTCCACATCACTCCAAACCCTGCCTGAAAGCTTAGACTTTTTTTATTAAAGCTGCCGGCGTATCCTTTTAAAGTTTTTGAAGAATCAAAGCATACGTAGTTCTTTTACTTTTATTTTTCTCTTTCTAATGTAAATGATTTTATAGAGCCTTAGTTATAGTATTCAAAACAACTCCACTACCTACGTCGAAGCACGGACATTTTATTTTAAGTTGCCTATGTATCCTCTTAAAGTTTTAGAGGAATCAAAGACATCGTAGTTCATTTACTTTTATGTTTTCTTTAGGAAATAAATGATTTAATAAGGCCTTAGTATTCTTTGGACATTTTTCAAATCACACCACATCATGCCTTAAAGCTTGGACTTATTTATTTAAGCTGCCTACGTATTCTCTTAAAGTATTAGATGAATCAAAGCATACGTAGTTCTTTTACTTTTTTTTATCTATGAAATAAAAGACTTAATAGGGTTTTAGTATTCTACGGAACTTTCCAACATCACTCCACACCGTTCCTGAAAGCTTGGTCTTTTTTTATTAAAGCTGCCAACATATCCTTTTAAATTTTTAGAGGAATCAAAGCATACGTCATTCTTGTAATTTTATTTTCTTTTCTATGAAATAAATGATTTAATAGGACCTTAGCATTCTTTGGATCTTTTCCAAATCACACCACACACTGCCTAAAAGCTTGGAGTTTTTTTTATTAAAGCTGTCTACGAATCCTCTTAAATTTTTAGAGGAATCAAAGCATACGTAGTTCATGTACTTTTATTTTTCTCTGTGAAATTAATGACTTAATAGGCCCTTAGCATTCTTTGGACCTTTTACAAATCATACCACACCCTGCCTCAAAGCTTGGACTTATTTATTTAAGCTGCCTACGTATCCACTTACAGTTTTAGAGGAATCAAAGCGTACGTAGTTCTTTCACTTTTACTTTTTCTCTACGAAATAAATGATTTAATAGGGCCTTAGTATTCTTTGTAACATTTACAAATCACTCCACACCCTGCCTGAAAGCTTGGAATTTTTTTATTGAAGCTGCCTACGTATCCTCTTGAATTTTTAGAGAAATCAAAGCATACGTAGTTCTTGTATTTTTATTTTTTATCTATGAAATAAATGAATTAATAGGGCCTTAATATTCTTTTGACCTTTTCCAAATCACACCACACCCTGCCTCAAAGGCTGGACGTGTTTTATTTAAGCTGTCTACGTATCATCCTAAAGTTTTAGAGGGATCAAAGAATACGTAGTTCTTTTACTTTTATTTTTCTCCTTATGATGTAAATGATTTAATATAGCCTTAGTTATAGTATTCAAAACGAGTCCACTACCTGCGTTGAAGCTTGGACATTTTTAATTTAAGCTATCTATGTATCCTCTTAAAGTTTTAGAGGAATCAAAGACATCGTAGTTCTTTCACTTTTATGTTTTCTCTAAGAAATAAATGATTTAATAGGGCCTTAGTATCCTTTGGACCTTTTTCAAATCACACCACACCCTGCCTTAAAGCTTGGACTTATTTATTTAAGTTGCCTACATAACCTCTTAAAGTTTTAGAGGAGTGAAAGCATATGTAGTTCTTTTACTTTTATTTTTTCTATATGAAATAAAAGACTTAATAGGGCTTTAGTATTCTATGGAACTTTTCAACATCACTCCACACCCTGCTTGAAAGCTTGGACTTTTTTTATTAAAGCTGCTACGTATCCTCTCAAATTTTTAGAGGAATCAAAGCATACGTAGTTCTTGTACTTTTATTTTATCTCTATGAAATAAATGATTTAATAGGGCCCAAAGATTCTTTGGACCTTTTCCAAATCACACCACACCCTGCCTTAAAGCTCGGACTTATTTATTTAAGCTGCCTATGTATCCACTTAAAGTTTTAGAGGTATCAAAGCATACGTATTTCTTTTACTTTTACTTTTTCTCTAAGAAATAAATGATTTAATAGGGCCTTAGTATTCTTTGTAGCATTTACAAATCACTCAACACCCTGCCTGAAAGCTTGGACTTTTTTATTAAAGCTGCCTACGTATCCGCTTAAATTTTTAGAGGAATCAAAGCATATGTAGTTCTTGTACTTTTGTATTTTCTCTCTGAACTAAATGATTTAATAAGGCCTTTTTATTCTTTGGACCTTTTCCAAATCACACCACACCCTGCCTTAAAGATTTGACTTGTTTTATTTAAGCTGCCTACGTATCATCCTAAAGTTTGAAAGGAATCTAAGCATAGGTAGTTCTTTTACTTTTACTTTTTCTCTAAGATATAAATGATTTAATAGGACCTTAGTATTCTTTAGAACTTTTCCACATCACTCGACACCCTGCCTGAAAGGTAAAACTTATCTATCAAAGTTGCCTACGTATCCTCTTAAAATTTTAGAGTAATCAAAGCATACGTAGTTCTTTTACTTTTATTTTTCTCTTTCTGATGTAAATGATTTAATAGAGCCTTAGTTATAGTATTCAAAACAACTCCACTACCTACGTCGAAGCACGGACTTTTTATTTTAAGCTTCCTAGGTATCCTCTTAAAGTTTTAGAGGAATCAAAGACATCGTAGATCTTTTACTTTTATGTTTTCTCTAAGAAATAAATTATTTAATAGGGCCTTAGTATTCTTTGGACATTTTCCAAATCACACCACACCATGCCTTAAAGCTTGGATATATTTATTTAAGTTGCCTACGTATCCTCTTAAAGTTTTAGAGGAATCAAAGCATACATAGTTCTTTTACTTTTATTTCTTCTCTATGAAATAAAAGACTTAATGGGGTTTTAGTATTCTACGGAACTTTTCAACATCACTCCACACCGTTCCTGAAAGCTAGGACTTTTTTTATTGAAGCTACCTACGTATTCTTTTAAATTTTTAGAGGAATCAAAGCATACGTAGTTCTTGTAGTTTTATTTTCTTCTCTATGAATTAAATGATTTCATAGGGCCTTAGTATTCTTTGGACCTTTTTCAAATCACACTACACCCTGCCTTAAAGCTTGGACTTATTTATTTAAGCTGCTTACGTATCCACTTAAAGTTTTAGAGGAATCAAAGCATACGCAGTTCTTTCACTTTTACTTTTTCTCTAAGAAATAAATGATTTAATAGGGCCTTAGTATTTTTTGTAACATTTACAAATCACTCCACACCCTGCCTGAAAGCTTAGACTTTTTTTATTAAAGCTGCCTACGTATCCTCTTGAATTTTTAGAGGAATCAAAGCATAAGTAGTTCTTGTACTTTTTTTTTTATTTATGAAATAAATGATTTAATAGAGCCTTAGTATTCTTTTGAGCCTTTCCAAATCACACAACACCCTGCCTCAAAGGCTGGACATGTTTTATTTAAGCTGCCTACGTATCATCCTAAATATTTAGAGGAATCAAAGCATACGTAGTTCTTTTACTTTTATTTTTCTCCTTATGATGTAAATGATTTAATAGAGCCTTAGTTATAGTATTCAAAACAACTCCACTCCCTGCGTTGAAGATTGGACTTTTTTATTTTAAGCTGCCTATGTATCCTCTTAAAGTTTTAGAGGAATCAAAGACATCGTAGTTCTTTCACTTTTATGTTTTCTCTAAGAAATAAATGATTTAATAGGGCCTTAGTACCCTTTGGACCTTTTCCAAATCACACCAAATCCTGCCTTAAAGCTTGGACTTATTTATTTAAGCTGCCAACATATCCTCTTAAAATTTTAGAGGAATCAAATCTTACGTAGTTCTTTTACTTTTATTTTTTCTCTGTTAAATAAAAGACTTAATAGGGCTTTAGTATTCTATGGAACTTTTCAACATCACTCCACACCCTACCTGAATGCTTGGACTTTTTTTATTAAAGTTGCCTACGTATCCTCTTAAATTTTTAGAAGAATCAAAGCATATGTAGTTCTTGTACTTTTATTTTATCTCTATGAAATAAATGACTTAATAGGGCCCAAGGATTCTTTGGACCTTTTCCAAATCACACCACACCCTGCCTTAAAGCTCGGACTTATTTATTTAAGCTGCCTACCTATCCACTTAAAGTTTTAGAGGTATCAAAGCGTACGTAGTTCTTTTACTTTTACTTTTTCTCTAAGAAATAAATGATTTAATAGGGCCTCAGTATTCTTTGTAACATTTACAAATCACTCAACACCCTGCTTGAAAGCTTGGACTTTTTTTCTTAAAACTACCAACGTATCCTCTTAAGTTTTCAGAGGAATCAAAGCATACATAGTTCTTGTACTTTCATTTTTTCTCTATGAACTAAATGATTTAATAGGGCCTTAGTATTCTTTGGACCTTTTCCAAATCACACCACACCCTGCCTTAAAGCTTTGACTTGTTTTATTTAAGCTGCCTACGTATCATCTTAAAGTTTGAAAGGAATCTTAGCATACGTAGTTCATTTAATTTTACTTTTTCTCTAAGAAATAAATTATTTAATAGGACCTCGGTATTCTTTAAAACTTTTCTATATCACTCCACACCCTGCCTGAAAGCTAAGACTTTTTTATCAAAGCTACTTACGTTTCTTCTTAAAATTTTAGAGGAATCAAAGCATACGTAGTTCTTTTATTTTTATTTTTCTCGGTATGATGTATATGTCTTAATAGAGCCTTAGTTATAGTATCTTGACCCTTTTCAAAACAACTCCGCTACCTGCCTTGAAGCTTGGACTTTTTTGTTTTAAGTGGCCTATGTATCCTCTTAAAGTTTTAGAGGAATCAAAGATTACGTAATTCTTTTACTTTTATGTTTTCTTTAAGAAATAAATTATTAAATAGGGTCTTAGTATTCTTTGGACCTTTTCCAAATCACACCACTCCCTACCTTCAAGCTTGAACTTTTTTTATTTAAGCTGCCTACGTATCCTCTTAAAGTTTTAGAGGAATCAAAGCATACGTAGTTCTTTTACTTTTATTTTTTCTCTAAGAAATAAATGATTTAATAGGACCTTATTATTCTTTGTAACTTTTCCACATCTCTCCAAACCATGCCTGAAAGCTTGGACTTTTTTAATTAAAGCTGCCTACGTATCCTCTGAAAAGGTTTGAGGAATCAAAGCATACGTAGTTCTTTTGTTTTTATTTTTCTCTATATGATGTAAATGATTTAATAGAACCTTAATTATAGTATTATGACCCATTTCAAAACAACTCCACTAACTCCCTTGAAGATTTGACTTTTTTGTTTTAAGCTGCCTACATATCCATTTAAAGTTTCAGATGAATCAAATTTTACTTAGTTATTTTAATTTTTTTATATGACATAATTAACTTAATAAGGACTTAATATACTATGGACCTTTTCAAAACCGCTCCACAACATTCCTTAATGCTAGGACTTATTTGATTTAAGTAGCATACGTATCCACTTGGACTTGTAGAGGAATCAAAGCTTACGTAGTTCTTTAAATATATTTATTTATTTATGTCATAAATGATTTAATAAGGCCTTCGTTAGTATTTTATGGGCCCTTTGAAAATCACTCCCCGACCTTTCTTGAAGCTTGGACTTATTAAATTTGAGCTGCCTTCATATCCTCCTAAAATGTTTGGAGGAATTAATGCTTAAGTAGTTCTTTTACTTTTACTTTTTCTATATGACATAAACTATTTAATATGGCCTTAGTATTCTTTGTACCTTTTCAAAATAAGTCCATGCCCTGCCTTAAAGCTTGGACTTATTTTCTTTACGCCTTCGATGTATTGTTTTAGAATTTTGTAGCAATCAATTCTTACGTAAGTTTTTTACTATTATTTTTCTATATGACATAAATGATTTGATAGGGCCTTACTTATAGTAATATGACCCTTTATAAAATTACTCCACAACTTGTCTTGATGCTTGGATCTTTATATTTTAAGCTACCTACGTATCCTTTTAAAGTTTTAAAGAAATCAAAGCTTACATAGTTCATTTGCTTTTCTTTCTTTTTCTATATGCTACAAAAGATTTAACAGGGACTTAGTGAATATACTATGGACCTTTTTAAGACCCCACCACCAAATGCCCAAATTTTGGACTTATTTACTTCAATTAGTCTATGCATCCTTTTAAAGTTTTAAACGATTCAAAGCCTACGTAGTTCTTTTACCATTATTTGTTTCGATAAGACATAAGTGATTTAATAGGGCCCTGGTTAATATTCTATGGATCCTTTCCAAAATCACTCCACGACCTCCATTGAAGATTGAACTTATTTTATTTTTAGCTGCCTGGGTATCCTCTTAAAGTTTTAGAGGAATCAAAGCATACGTAGTTCTTGTACTTCTATTTTTCTCAATGAAATAAATGGTTTAATAGGGCCTCAGTATTCTTTGGACCTTTTACAAATCACACCACGCCCTGCCTTAAAGCTTGGACTTATTTATTTAAGCTACATACGTATCCTCTTAAAGATTTAGAGGAATCAAAGCATACATAGTTCTTTTAATTTTATATCTTCTCTATGAAACAAAAGACTTAATAGGGCCTTGGTATTCTATGGAACATTTCCACATCACTCCACACCCTGCCTGAAAGCTTGGACTTTTTTTATTAAAGCTGCCTACGCATCCTCTTAAAGTTTTAGAGGAATCAAAGCAAACGAAGTTCTTTTACTTTTATTTTTCTTATCCTGATGTAAATGATTTAATAGAGCCTTGGTTATAGTATTCAAAACAACTCTACTACCTGCGTTGAAGCTTTGACTTTTTTATTTTAAATAGCCTATGTATCCTCTTAAAGTTTTAGAAGAATCAAAGACATCGTAGTTCATTTACTTTTATGTTTTCTCTATGAAATAAATGATTTAATAGGGCCTTAGTATTCTCTGGACCTTTTCCAAATCACACTACGCCCTGCCTTAAAGCTTGGACTCATTTATTTAAGCTGCCCATGTATCCTCTTAAAGTTTTAGTGGAATCAAAGCATACGTAGTTCTTTTACTTTTATTTTTCTCTTTCTAAATGTAAATGATTTAATAGACCCTTAGTTATAGTATTCAAAACAACTCCACTACCTACGTTGAAGCACGGACTTTTTTATTTTAAGCTGCCTATGTATCCTCTTAAAGTTTTAGAGGAATCAAAGACATCGTAGTTCTTTTACTTTTATGTTTTCTCTAAGAAATAATTGATATAATAGGGCCTTAGTATTCTCTGGACCTTTTCCAAATCACACCACGCCCTGCCTTAAAGCTCGGACTCATTTATTTAAGCTGCCCACGTATCCTCTTAAAATTTTAGAGGAATCAAAGCATACGTAGTTCTTTTACTTTTATTTTTCTCTTTCTGAATGTAAATGATTCAATAGAGCCTTAGTTATATTATTCAAAACAACTCCACTACCTACGTTGAAGCACGGACTTTTTTATTTTAAGCTGTCTATGTATCCTCTTAAAGTTTTAGAGGAATCAAAGACATCGTAGTTCTTTTACTTTTATGTTTTCTCTAAGAAATAATTGATTTATTAGGGCCTTAGAATTCTCTGGACCTATTCCAAATCACACCACACCCTGCCTTAAAGCTTAGACTCTTTTATTTAGGCTGCCTATGTATCCTCTTAAAGTTTTAGTAGAATCTAAGCATACGTAATTCTTTTACTTTTATTTTTTCTCTATGAAATAAAATACTAAACAGGGCTTTACTATTCTATGGAACTTTTCAACATCACTCCACACGCTGCCTAAAAGCTTGGACTTTTTTTTATTAAAGTTGCCTACGTATCCTCTTAAATTTTTAGAGGAATCAAAACATACATAGTTCTTGTACTTTTATTTTTTCTCTATGAAACAAATGATTTAATAGGGCCTTAGCATTCTTTGGACCTTTTCCAAATTACACCTCACCCTGCCGTAAAGCTTGGACTTATTTTTTTAAGCTGCCTACGCATCAACTTAAAGTTTTAGAGGAATCAAAGCATACATAGTGCTTTTACTTTTACTATTTCTCTAAGAAATTAATTATTTAAAAGTACCTTAGTATTCTTTCTGACATTTACAAATCACTCCACACCCAGCCTGAAAGCTTGGACTTTTTTTTATTAAAGCTGTCTACCTATCTTCTTAAATTTTTAGAGGAATGAAAGAATAAGTAGTTCTTGTACTTTTATTTTTTATCTATGAAATAAATGATTTAATAGGGCCTTAGTATTCTTTGGACCTTTTTCAAATTACACCACACCCTGCATTAAAGCTTAGACTTGTTTTATTTAAGCTGCCTACGTATCCTTTTAAAGTTTTAAAGGAATCAAAGCATATATAGTACTTTTACTTTTACTTTTTCTCTAAGAAATAAATTATTTATTAGGACCTTAGTATTCTTTGTAACTTTTCCACATCGCTCCAAACCATGCCTGAAATCTTGTACTTTTTTTTATTAAAGTTGCCTACGTATCCTCTTAAACATTTTGAGGAATCAAAGCATACGTAGTTAGTTTATTTTTATTTTTCTCTGTATTAAGTAAATGACTTAACAGAGCCTTAGTTATAGTATCATGACCCATTTCAAAACAACTGCACTACCTCCCTTGAAGCTTGGACTTTTTTATTATAAGCTACCTACGTATCCTTTTAAAGTTTCAGAGGAATCAAAGCTTACGTAGTTCTTTTACTTTTTTTTTATGATATAATTAACTTAATAAGGACTTAATATACTATGGACCTTTTCAAAACCACTCCATAACATGCCTTAATGCTAGGACCTATTTGATTTAAGCGGCATACGTATCCACCTGGACTTGTAGGGGAATCAAAGCTTACGTAGTTCTTTAAAAAATTTTATTTCTCTATGTCATAAATGATTTAATATGGCCTTAGTTAGTATCTTATAGGCCTTTTAAAAGTTACTCCCCAACCTTTCTTGAAGCTTGGTCTTATTTAATTTAAATTGCCTTCATATCCTCTTAAAGTTTTGGAGGAATCAAGGGTTAAATAGTTCTTTTACTTTTATTTTTTCTATATGACATAAATGATTTTATATGGCCTTAGAACTCTTTGTACCATTTCAAAATCGATCCACACCTTACCATAAAGCTTGGTCTTATTTTCCTTATGCTGCCTACGTATTGTCTTAGAATTTTTTAGCAATCAATTCTTATGTAGGTTTTTTACTATTATTTTTCTATATGACATAAATGATTTGATAGGGCCTTATTATAGTAATATGACTTTTTTTAAAACCACTCCCCAACTTGTCTTGATGCTTGGACCTTTCTATTTTAGGTTACCTACATATCCTCTTAAAGTTTTAAAGAAATCAAAGCTTACATAGTTCATTTGCTTTTATTTCTTTTTCTATATGATGCAAATAATTTAACAGGGACTTAGTTAATATACTATGGACCTTTTTAAAACCACACCACAAAATGCCTAAATCTTGGACTTATTTACTTTAATAAGTCTATGCATCATTTTAAAGTTTTAAACGATTCAAAGCCTACGTAGTTCTTTTACCATTATTTTTTTCTATATGACATAAGCGATTTAATAGGACCCTAGTTAATATTCTATGGATCCTTTCCAAATTACTTCACAACCTCCATTGAAGCTTGAACTTATTTAATTTTTAGCTGCCTACGTATCCTCTTAAAGTTTTAGAGGAATCAAAGTATACGTAGTTCTTGCAATTTTATTTTTCTCTTTATGAAATAAATGATTTAATAGGGACTTAGTATTCTTTGGACCTTTTCTAAATCACACCACACCCAACCTTAAAGCTTGGACTTATTTATTTAAGCTACCTACGTATCCTCTTAAAGTTTTAGAGGAATCAAAGCGTATGCAGTTTTTTTACTTTTTTTTCTCTATGAAATAAAAGACTTAATAGGGCCTTAGTATTCTATGGAACGATTCCACATTACTCCACACCTTGCCTAAAAGCTTGGATTTTTTTTTATTAAAGCTGCCTACGTATCCTCTTAAACATTTAGAGGAATCAAAGCATACGTAGTTCTTTTACTTTTATTTTTCTCTTTCTAATGTAAATGATTTAATAGAGCCTTAGTTATAGTATTCAAAATTGCTCCAATACCTACGTTGAAGCATGGACTTTTTATTTTAAGCTACCTATGTATCCTCTAAAAGTTTTAAAGGAATCAAAGACATCGTAGTTCTTTTACTTTTATGTTTTCTCTAAGAAATAAATGAATTAATAGGGCCTTAGTATTCTCTAGAACTTTTCCAAATCACACCATACCCTGCCTTAAAGCTTGGACTCATTTATTTTAGCTGTCTATGTATCCTCTTAAAGTTTTAATGGAATCAAAGCATATGTAGTTCTTTTACTTTTATTTTTTCTCTATGAAATAAAATACTTAACAGGGCTTTAGTATTCTATGGAGCTTTTCAACATCACTCCACACACTGCCTGAAAGCTTGGACTTTTTTTTATTAAACCTGTCTACGTATCCTCTTAAATTTTTAGATGAATCAAAACATACGTAGTTCTTGTCCTTTTATTTTCTCTCTATGAAATAAATGATTTAATAGGGCCTTTGCATTCTTTGGACCTTTTCCAAATTACACCACACCCTGCCTTAAAGCTTGGACTTATTTATTTAAGCTGCCTACGTATATACTTAAAGTTTTAAAGGAATCAAAGCATGCATAGTTCTTTTACTTTTACTTTTTCTCTAAGAAATAAATGATTTAAAAAGGCCTTAGTATTCTTTGTAACATTTACAAATCACTCCACACCCTGCTTGAAAGCTTGGACTTTTTTTATTAAAGCTGCCTACGTATCCTCTTAGATTTTTAGAGGAATCAAAACATACATAGTTCTTGTACTTTTATTTTTTATCATTGAAATAAATGATTTAATAGGTCCTTAGTATTCTTTGGACCTTTTTCAAATCACACCACACCCTGCCTTAAAGCTTGGACTAGTTTTATTTAAGTTGCCTACGTATCCTCTTAAAGTTTTAATGGAATCAAAGCATATGTAGTTATTTTACTTTTACTTTTTCTCTATGAAATAAATGATTTAATAGGACCTTAATATTCTATGTAACTTTTCCACATCGCTCCAAACCATGCCTGAAAGCTTGGACTTTTTTTATTAAAGTTGCCTACGTATTTTCTTAAGAATTTTAAGGAGTCAAAGCATACGTAGTTCTTTTATTTTTATTTTTCTCTATAAGATGTAAATGATTTAATAGAGCCTTAGTTATAGTATCATGACCCATTTCAAAACAACTCCACTACCTCCTTTGAAGCTCGGCCTTTTTTTATTTTATGCTGCCTACGTATCCTTTTAATGTTTCAGATGAATCAAAACTTTCGTAGTTCATTTACTATTTTTCATATTACATAATTAACTTAATAAGGATCTAATATACTATGGACATTTTCAAAACCACTCCACAACATGCCTTAATGCTAGGACTTATTTGATTTAAGCGACATAATAGCGACCTGGACTTGTAGGGGAATCAAAGCTTACGTAGTTCTTTAAATTTTTTTATTTCCCTACGTCATAAATGATTTAATATGGCCTCAGTTAGTATTTTATAGGCCTTTTTAAAATCACTCCCCAACCTTTCTTGAAGCTTGGAGTTATTTAATTTAAGTTGCCTTCGTATGCTCTTAAAGTTTCAGAGGAATCAAGGGTTAAGTAGTTCTTTTACTTTTATTTTTTCTATATGACATAAAAGATTTAATATGGCCTTAGTACTCTTTGTACCATTTCAAAATCGATCCATACCTTACCATAAAGCTTGGTCTTATTTTCCTTGTACAGCCTACGTATTGTCTTAGAATTCTTTAGGAATCAATTCTTACGTAGTTATTTTACAATTATTTTTCTATATGACATAAATGATTTGATAGGGCCTTAGTTATAGTAATATGACTTTTTTTAAAACCACTCGCCAACTTGTCTTGATGCTTGGACCTTTCTATTTTAAGCTACCTACGTATCCTCTTAAAGTTTTAAAGAAATCAAACCTTACATAGTTCATTTGCTTTTATTTCTTTTTCTATATGTTGCAAATGATTTAACAGTGACTTAGTTAATATACTATGGACCTTTTTAAAACCATACTACAAACTGCCTAAATCTTGGACTTATTTACTTTAGTAAGTCTATGCATCCTTTTAAAGTTTTAAACGATTCAAAGCTTACGTAGTTCTTTAACCATTATTTTTTTCTATATGACATAAGTGATTTAATGGGGCCCTAGTTAATATTCTATGGATCTTTTCCAAATCACTCCACAACCTCCATTGAAGCTTGAACTTATTTAATTTTTGGCTCCCTACGTATCCTCATAAAGTTTTAGATGAATCAAAGTATACGTAGTTCTTAAAATTTTATTTTTTTCTCTATGAAATAAATGATTTAATAGGGCCTTAGTATTCTTTGGACCTTTTCCAAATCACATCACACCCAGCCTTAAAGCTTGGACTTATTTATTTAAGCTGCATACATATCCTCTTAAAGCTTTAGAGGAATCAAAGCATACGTAGTTCATTTACTTTTATTTTTCTCTTTCTTATGTAAATGATTTAATAGAGCCTTTGTTATAGTATTCAAAACAACTCCACTACTTACTTTGAAGCATGGACTTTTTATTTTAAGTTGTCTATGTATCCTCTTAAAGTTTTAGAGCAATCAAAGACATCGTAATTCTTTTACTTTTATGTTTTCTCTAAGAAATAAATGATTTAATAGGGCCTTAGTATTCTTTGGACATTTTCCAAATCACACCACACCCTGCCTTAAAACTTGGACTTATTTATTTAAGGTGCCTACATATCTTCTTAAAGTTTTAGAGGAATCAAAGCATACGTAGTTCATTTACTTTTATTTTTCTCTTTCTTATGTAAATGATTTAATAGAGCCATTGTTATAGTATTCAAAACAACTCCACTACTTACTTTGAAGCATGGACTTTTTATTTTAAGTTGTCTATGTATCCTCTTAAAGTTTTAGAGCAATCAAAGACATCGTAATTCTTTTACTTTTATGTTTTCTCTAAGAAATAAATGATTTAATTGGGCCTTAGTATTCTTTGGACATTTTCCAAATCACACCACACCCTGCCTTAAAACTTGGACTTATTTATTTAAGGTGCCTACATATCTTCTTAAAGTTTTAAAGGAATCAAAGCATACGTAGTACTTTAACTTTTATTTTTTCTCTATTAAATAAAAGACTTAATAGGGCCTTAGTATTCGATGGAACATTCCACATCACTCCACACCCGGCCTACGTATCCTCTTAAAGTTTTAGAGGAATCAAAAAATACGTAGTTCTTTTACTTTTATTTTTCTCTTTATGATGTAAATGATTTAGTAGGGCCTTTGTATTCTTTGTAACATTTAAAAATCACTCAACACCATACCTGAAAGCTTGGACTTTTTTCATTAAAGCTGCCTATGTATCCTCTTAAAGTTTTAGAGGAATTAAAGCATACGTAGTTCTTTTACTTTTATGTTCTCTTCAAGAAATAAATGATTTAATAGGGCCTTAATATTCTTTGGACTTTTTTCCAAATCACACAGCACCCTGCCTTAAAGCATGGACTTATTTATTTAAGCTGCCTACGTATCCTCTTAAAGTTTTAGAGGAATCAAAGCATACGTAGTTCTTTTACTTTTATTTTTTCTCTATGAAATAAAAGACTTAATAAGGCCTTAGTATTCTATGGAACTTTTCCACATCACTCCACACCCTACCTAAAAGCTCGGACTTTTTTTATTAAAGCTGCTTACGTATCCTCTTAAAGTTTCAGAGGAATCAAAGCATACGTAGTTCTTTTACTTTTACTTTTTCTCGAGGAAATAAATGATTTAATAAGGCCTTACTATTCTTTGTAACATTTTCAAATCACTCCACACCCTGCCTTAAAGCTTGGACTTTTTTTATTAAAGCTGCCTATGTATCCTCTTAAATTTATTGAGGAATCAAAGCATACATAGTTCTTGTATTTTTATCTTTTCTCTATGAAATAATTGATTAAATAGGGCCTTAGTATTCTTTGGGCCTTTTTCAAATCACACCACACCCTGCCTTAAAGCTTGGCCTTGTTGTTTTTAAGCTGCCTATGTAAACCCTTAAAGTTTTAGAGGAATTAAAGCATACGTAGTTCTTTTACTTTTATGTTTTCTTCAAGAAATAAATGATTTAATAGGGCCTTAATATTCTTTGGACTTTTTTCCAAATCTCACAGCATCTTGCCTGATAGCATGGACTTATTTATTTAAGCTGCCTACGTATCCTCTTAAAGTTTTAGAGTAATCAAAGCATACGTAGTTCTTTTACTTTTATTTTTTCTCTATGAAATAAAAGGCATAATAAGGCCTTAGTATTCTATGGAACTTTTCCACATCACTCCACACCCTACCTAAAAACTTGGACTTTTTTTATTAAAGCTGCCTACGTATCCTCTTAAAGTTTCAGAGGAATCAAGGCATACGTACTTCTTTTACTTTTACTTTTTCTCTAGGAAATAAATGATTTAATAGGGCCTTTGTATTCTTTATAACATTTTCAAATCACTCCACACCCTACCTGAAAGCTTAGACTATTTTTATTAAAGCAGCCTACGTATCCTCTTAAATTTATTAAGGAATCAAAGCATACATAGTTCTTGTATTTTTATCATTTCTCTATAAAATAAATGATTAAATAGGGCCTTAGTATTCTTTGGGCCTTTTTCAAATCACACCACACCCTGCCTTAAAGCTTGGCCTTGTTGTTTTTAAGCTGCCTATGTAAACCCTTAAAGTTTTAGAGGAATTAAAGCATACGTAGTTCTTTTACTTTTATGTTTTCTTCAAGAAATAAATGATTTAATATGGCCTTAATATTCTTTGGACTTTTTTCCAAATCACACAGCATCTTGCCCGATAGCATGGACTTATTTATTTAAACTGCCTACGTATCCTCTTAAAGTTTTAGAGTAATCAAAGCATACGTAGTTCTTTTAGTTTTATTTTTTCTCTATGACATAAAAGGCTTAATAAGGCCTTAGTATTCTATGGAACTTTTCCACATCACTCCACACCCTACCTAAAAGCTTGGACTTTTTTTATTAAAGCTGTCTACGTATCCTCTTAAAGTTTCAGAGGAATCAAAGCATGCGTATTTCTTTTACTTTTAATTTTTCTCTAGGAAATAAATGATTTAATAGGGCCTTTGTATTCTTTATAACATTTTCAAATCACTCCACACCCTACCTGAAAGCTTAGACTATTTTTATTAAAGCAGCCTACGTATCCTCTTAAATTTATTAAGGAATCAAAGCATACATAGTTCTTGTATTTTTATCTTTTCTCTATAAAATAAATGATTAAATAGGGCCTTAGTATTCTTTGGGCCTTTTTCAAATCACACCACACCCTGCCTTAAAGCTTGGCCTTGTTGTTTTTAAGCTGCCTATGTAAACCCTTAAAGTTTTAGAGGAATTAAAGCATACGTAGTTCTTTTACTTTTATGTTTTCTTCAAGAAATAAATGATTTAATAGGGCCTTAATATTCTTTGGACTTTTTTCCAAATCACACAGCATCTTGCCCGATAGCATGGACTTATTTATTTAAACTGCCTACGTATCCTCTTAAAGTTTTAGAGTAATCAAAGCACACGTAGTTCTTTTAGTTTTATTTTTTCTCTATGACATAAAAGGCTTAATAAGGCCTTAGTATTCTATGGAACTTTTCCACATCACTCCACACCCTACCTAAAAGCATGGACTTTTTTTATTAAAGCTGCCTACGTATCCTCTTAAAGTTTCAGAGGAATCAAAGCATGCGTATTTCTTTTACTTTTACTTTTTCTCTAGGAAATAAATGATTTAATAGGGCCTTTGTATTCTTTATAACATTTTCAAATCACTCCACACCCTACCTGAAAGCTTAGACTATTTTTATTAAAGCAGCCTACGTATCCTCTTAAATTTATTAAGGAATCAAAGCATACATAGTTCTTGTATTTTTATCTTTTCTCTATAAAATAAATGATTAAATAGGGCCTTAGTATTCTTTGGGCCTTTTTCAAATCACACCACACCCTGCCTTAAAGCTTGGCCTTGTTGTTTTTAAGCTGCCTATGTAAACCCTTAAAGTTTTAGAGGAATTAAAGCATACGTAGTTCTTTTACTTTTATGTTTTCTTCAAGAAATAAATGATTTAATAGGGCCTTAATATTCTTTGGACTTTTTTCCAAATCACACAGCATCTTGCCCGATGGCATGGACTTATTTATTTAAACTGCCTACGTATCCTCTCAAAGTTTTAGAGTAATCAAAGCATACGTAGTTCTTTTAGTTTTATTTTTTCTCTATGACATAAAAGGCTTAATAAGGCCTTAGTATTCTATGGAACTTTTCCACATCACTCCACACCCTACCTAAAAGCTTGGACTTTTTTTATTAAAGCTGCCTACGTATCCTCTTAAAGTTTCAGAGGAATCAAAGCATGCGTATTTCTTTTACTTTTACTTTTTCTCTAGGAAATAAATGATTTAATAGGGCCTTTGTATTCTTTATACCATTTTCAAATCACTCCACACCCTACCTGAAAGCTTAGACTATTTTTATTAAAGCAGCCTACGTATCCTCCTAAATTTTTGAGGAATCAAAGCATACGTAGTTCTTGTATTTTTGTTTTTTCTCTATGAAATAAATGATTTAATAGGGCCTTAGTATTCTTTGGGCCTTTTTCAAATCACACCACACCCTGTCTGAAAGCTTGGACTAGTTGTTTTTAACATGCCTATGTAAACTCTTAAAGTTTTAGAGGAATTAAAGCATACGTAATTCTTTTACTTTTATGTTTTCTACAAGAAATAAATGATTTAATAGGGCCTTAATATTCTTTGGACTTTTTTCCAAATCACACAACACCCTGCCTTAAAGCATGGACTTATTTATTTAAGCTGCCTACGTATCCTCTTAAAGTTTTAGAGTAATCAAAGCATACGTAGTTCTTTTACTTTTACTTTTTCTCTAGGAAATAAATGATTTAATAGGGCCTTAGTATTCTTTGTAACATTTTCAAATCACTCCACACCCTGCCTGAAAGCTCGGACTTTTTTTATTAAAGCTGCCTACGTATCCTCTTAAATTTATTGAGGAATCAAAGCATACGTAGTTCTTGTATTTTTATTTTTTCTCTATGAAATAAATGATTTAATAGGGCCTTAGTATTCTTTGTAACATTTTCAAATCACTCCACACCCTGCCTGAAAGCTTGGACTTTTTTTATTAAAGCTGCCTACGTATCCTCTTATATTTATTAAGGAATCAAAGCATACATAGGTCTTGTATTTTTATCTTTTCTCTATAAAATAAATGATTAAATAGGGCCTTAGTATTCTTTGGGCCTTTTTCAAATCACACCACACCCTGCCTTAAAGCTTGGCCTTGTTGTTTTTAAGCTGCCTATGTAAACCCTTAAAGTTTTAGAGGAATTAAAGCATACGTAGTTCTTTTTTTTATGTTTTCTTCAAGAAATAAATGATTTAATAGGGCCTTAATATTCTTTGGACTTTTTTCCAAATCACACAGCATCTTGCCCGATAGCATGGACTTATTTTTTTAAACTGCCTACGTATCGTCTCAAAGTTTTAGAGTAATCAAAGCATACGTAGTTCTTTTAGTTTTATTTTTTCTCTATGACATAAAAGGCTTAATAAGGCCTTAGTATTCTATGGAACTTTTCCACATCACTCCACACCCTACCTAAAAGCTTGGACTTTTTTTATTAAAGCTGCCTACGTATCCTCTTAAAGTTTCAGAGGAATCAAAGCATGCGTATTTCTTTTACTTTTACTTTTTCTCTAGGAAATAAATGATTTAATAGGGCCTTTGTGTTCTTTATACCATTTTCAAATCACTCCACACCCTACCTGAAAGCTTAGACTATTTTTATTAAAGCAGCCTACGTATCCTCCTAAATTTTTGAGGAATCAAAGCATACGTAGTTCTTGTATTTTTGTTTTTTCTCTATGAAAGAAATGATTTAATAGGGCCTTAGTATTCTTTGGGCCTTTTTCAAATCACACCACACCCTGTCTGAAAGCTTGGACTAGTTGTTTTTAAGATGCCTATGTAAAACTTAAAGTTTTAGAGGAATTAAAGCATACGTAGTTCTTTTACTTTTATGTTTTCTTCAAGAAATAAATGATTTAATAGGGCCTTAATATTCTTTGGACTTTTTTCCAAATCACACAACACCCTGCCTTAAAGCATGGACTTATTTATTTATGATGCCTACGTATCCTCTTAAAGTTTCAGAGGAATAAAAGCATACGTTGTTCTTTTACTTTTACTTTTTCTCTAGGAAATAAATGATTTAATAGGGCCTTAGTATTCTTTGTAACATTTTCAAATCACTCCACACCCTGCCTGAAAGCTTGGACTTTTTTTATTAAAGCTGCCTACGTATCCTCTAAAATTTATTAAGGAATCAAAGCATACATAGGTCTTGTATTTTTAGCTTTTCTCTATAAAATAAATGATTAAATTGGGACTTAGTATTCTTTATTGGGCCTTAGTATTCTTTGGGCCTTTTTCAAATCACACCACACCCTGCCTTAAAGCTTGGCCTTGTTGTTTTTAAGCTGCCTATGTAAACCCTTAAAGTTTTAGAGGAATTAAAGCATACGTAGTTCTTTTACTTTTATGTTTTCTTCAAGAAATAAATGATTTAATAGGGCCTTAATATTCTTTGGACTTTTTCCAAATCACACAACACCCTGCCTTAAAGCATGGACTTATTTATTTAAGCTGCCTACGTATCCTCTTAAAGTTTTAAGGTAATCAAAGCATACGTAGTTCTTTTACTTTTACTTTTTCTCTAGTAAATAAATGATTTAATAGGGCCTTAGTATTCTTTGTAACATTTTCAAATCACTCCACACCCTGCCTGAAAGCTTGGACTTTTTTTATTAAAGCTGCCTACGTATCCTCTTAAATTTATTGAGGAATCAAAGCATACGTAGTTCTTGTATTTTTATTTTTTCTCTAAGAAATAAATGATTTAATAGGGCCTTAGTATTCTTCGGGCCTTTTTCAAATCACACCACACCCTGCCTTAAAGCTTGGACTTGTTGTTTTTAAGCTGCCTATGTAAACTCTTAAAGTTTTAGAGGAACTAAAGCAAACGTAGTTCTTTTTCTTTTATGTTTTCTTCAAGAAATAAATGATTTAATAGGGCCTTAATATTGTTTTGACTTTTTTCCAAATCACAAAGCACCCAAATTTTAAAGCATGGACTTATTTATTTAAGCTGCCTACGTATCCTCTTAAAGTTTTAGAGGAATCAAAGCTTACGTTGTTCTTTTACTTTTATTTTTTCTCTATAAAATAAAAGACTTAATAAGGCCTTAGTATTCTATGGAACTTTTGCACATCACTCCACACCCTAACATAAAAGCTTGGACTTTTTTTATTAAAGCTGCCTACGTATCCTATTATAGTTTCAGAGGAATCAAAGCATACGTAGTTCTTTTAGTTTTACTTTTTCTCTAGGAAATAAATGATTTAATAGGCCATAGTATTCTTTGTAACATTTTCAAATCACTCCACACCCTGCTTGAAAGCTTGGACTTTATTTATTAAAGTTGCCTACGTATCCTCTTAAATTTATTGAGGAATCAAAGCATACGTAGTTCTTGTATTTTTATTTTTTCTCTATGAAATAAATGATTTAATAGGGCCTTAGTATTCTTTGGGCTTTTTTCAAATCATACCACACCTTGCCTTAAAGCTTGGACTTGTTGTTTTTAAGCTGCCTATGTAAACTCTTAAAGTTTTAGAGGAATGAAAGCAAACGTAGTTCTTTTACTTTTATGTTTTCTTCAAGAAATAAATGATTTAATAGGGCCTTAATATTTTTTGGACTTTTTGCCAAATCACAAAGCACCCAGCCTTAAAGCATGGACTTATTTATTTAAGCTGCCTACGTATCCTCTTAAAGTTTTAGAGGAATCAAAGCATACGTAGTTCTTTTACTTTTTTTTTTCTCTATGAAATAAAAGACTTAATAAGGCCTTAGTATTCTATGGAACTTTTGCACATCACTCCACACCCTAACATAAAAGCTTGGACTTTTTTTATTAAAGCTGCCTACGTATCCTCTTATAGTTTCAGAGGAATCAAAGCATACGTAGTTCTTTTACTTTTACTTTTTCTCTAGGAAATAAATGTTTTAATAGGGCCATAGTATTCTTTGTAACATTTTCAAATCACTCCACACCCAGCTTGAAAGCTTGGACTTTTTTTATTAAAGCTGCCTACGTATCCTCTTAAATTTAATGAGGAATCAAAGCATACGTAGTTCTTGTATTTTTATTTTTTCTCTATGAAATAAATGATTTAATAGGGCCTTAGTATTCTTTTGGCCTTTTTCAAATCATACCACACCTTGCCTTAAAGCTTGGACTTGTTATTTTTAAGCTGCCTATGTAAACTCTTAAAGTTTTAGAGGAATTAAAGCAAACGTAGTTCTTTTACTTTTATGTTTTCTTCAAGAAATAAATGATTTAATAGGGCCTTAATATTGTTTTGACTTTTTTCCAAATCACAAAGCACCCAGCCTTAAAGCATGGACTTATTTATTTAAGCTGCCTACGTATCCTCTTAAAGTTTTAGAGGAATCAAAGCATACGTAGTTCTTTTACTTTTATTTTTTCTCTATGAAATAAAATACTTAATAAGGCCTTAGTATTCTATGGAACTTTTCCACATCACTCCACACCCTACCTAAAAACCTGGACTTTTTTTATTAAAGCTGCCTACATATCCTCTTAAAGTTTAAGAGGAATGAAGGCATACGTACTTCTTTTACTTTTACTTTTTCTCTAGGAAATAAATGATTTAATAGGGCCTTTGTATTCTTTATAACATTTTCAAATCACTCCACACCCTACCTGAAAGCTTAGACTATTTTTATTAAAGCAGCCTACGTATCCTCTTAAATTTATTAAGGAATCAAAGCATACATAGTTCTTGTATTTTTATCTTTTCTCTATAAAATAAATGATTAAATAGGGCCTTAGTATTCTTTGGGCCTTTTTCAAATCACACCACACCCTGCCTTAAAGCTTGGCCTTGTTGTTTTTAAGCTGCCTATGTAAACCCTTAAAGTTTTAGAGGAATTAAAGCATACGTAGTTCTTTTACTTTTATGTTTTCTTCAAGAAATAAATGATTTAATAGGGCCTTAATATTCTTTGGACTTTTTCCAAATCACACAAAGATCTTGCCCTATAGCATGGACTTATTTATTTAAACTGCCTACGTATCCTCTTAAATTTTAGAGTAATCAAAGCATACGTAGTTCTTTTAGTTTTATTTTTTCTTTATGACATAAAAGGCTTAATAAAGCCTTAGTATTCTATGGAACTTTTCCACATCACTCCACACCCTACCTAAAAGCTTGGACTTTTTTTATTAAAGCTGCCTACGTATCCTCTTAAAGTTTCAGAGGAATCAAAGCATACATATTTCTTTGACTTTTACTTTTTCTCTAGGAAATAAATGATTTAATAGGGCCTTTGTATTCTTTATACCATTTTCAAATCACTCCACACCCTACCTGAAAGCTTAGACTATTTTTATTAAAGCAGCCTACGTATCCTCCTAAATTTTTGAAGAATCTAAGCATACGTAGTTCTTGTATTTTTGTTTTTTCTCTATGAAATAAATGATTTAATAGGGCCTTAGTATTCTTTGGGCCTTTTTCAAATCACACCACACCCTGTCTTAAAGCTTGGACTAGTTGTTTTTAAGATGCCTATGTAAACTCTTAAAGTTTTAGAGGAATTAAAGCATACGTAGTTCTTTTACTTTTATGTTTTCTTCAAGAAATAAATGATTTAATAGGGCCTAAATATTCTTTGGACTTTTTTCCAAATCACACAACACCCTGCCTTAAAGCATGGACTTATTTATTTAAGCTGCCTACGTATCCTCTTAAAGTTTTAGAGTAATCAAAGCATACGTAGTTCTTTTACTTTTACTTTTTCTCTAGGAAATAAATGATTTAATAGGGCCTTAGTATTCTTTGTATCATTTTCAAATCACTCCACACCCTGCCTGAAAGCTTGGACTTTTTTTATTAAAGCTGCCTACGTATCCTCTTAAATTTATTGAGGAATCAAAGCATACGTAGTTCTTTTAGTTTTATTTTTTCTCTATGACATAAAAGGCTTAATAAGGCCTTAGTATTCTATGGAACTTTTCCACATCACTCCACACCCTACCTAAAAGCTTGGACTTTTTTTATTAAAGCTGCCTACGTATCCTCTTAAAGTTTTAGAGTAATCAAAGCATACGTAGTTCTTTTACTTTTACTTTTTCTCTATGAAATAAATGATTTAATAGGGCCTTAGTATTCTTTGTATCATTTTCAAATCACTCCACACCCTGCCTGAAAGCTTGGACTTTTTTTATTAAAGCTGCCTACGTATCCTCTTAAATTTATTGAGGAATCAAAGCATACGTAGTTCTTGTATTTTTATTTTTTCTCTAAGAAATAAATGATTTAATAGGCCCTTAGTATTCTTCGGGCCTTTTTCAAATCACACCACACCCTGCCTTAAAGCTTGGACTTGTTATTTTTAAGCTGCCTATGTAAACTCTTAAAGTTTTAGAGGAACTAAAGCAAAAGTAGTTCTTTTACTTTTATGTTTTCTTCAAGAAATAAATGATTTAATAGGGCCTTAATATTGTTTTGACTTTTTTCCAAATCACAAATCACCCAGCATTAAAGCATGGACTTATTTATTTAAGCTGCCTACGTATCCTCTTAAAGTTTTAGAGGAATCAAAGCATACGTAGTTCTTTTACTTTTATTTTTTCTCTATGAAATAAAAGAGTTAATAAGGCCTTAGTATTCTATGGAACTTTTGCACATCACTCCACATCCTAACATAAAAGCTTGGACTTTTTTTATTAAAGCTGCCTACGTATCCTCTTATAGTTTCAGAGGAATCAAAGCATACGTAGTTCTTTTAGTTTTACTTTTTCTCTAGGAAATAAATGATTTAATAGGGCCATAGTATTCTTTGTAACATTTTCAAATCACTCCACACCCTGCTTGAAAGCTTGGACTTTTTTTATTAAAGCTGCCAACGTATCCTCTTAAATTTAATGAGGAATCAAAGCATACGTAGTTCTTGTATTTTTATTTTTTCTCTATGAAATAAATGATTTAATAGGGCCTTAGTATTCTTTGGGCCTTTTTCAAATCATACCACACCTTGCCTTAAAGCTTGGACTTGTTATTTTTAAGGTGCCTATGTAAACTCTTAAAGTTTTAGAGGAATTAAAGCAAACGTAGTTCTTTTACTCTTATGTTTTCTTCAAGAAATAAATGATTTAATAGGGCCTTAATATTGTTTTGACTTTTTTCCAAATCACAAAGCACCCAGCCTTAAAGCATGGACTTATTTATTTAAGCTGCCTACGTATCCTCTTAAAGTTTTAGAGGAATCAAAGCATACGTAGTTCTTTTACTTTTATTTTTTCTCTATGAAATAAAAGACTTAATAAGGCCTTAGTATTCTATGGAACTTTTCCACATCACTCCACACCTTACCTAAAAACTTGGACTTTTTTTATTAAAGCTGCCTACGTATCCTCTTAAAGTTTCAGAGGAATCAAGGCATACGTACTTCTTTTACTTTTACTTTTTCTCTAGGAAATAAATGATTTAATAGGGCTTTTGTATTCTTTATAACATTTTCAAATCACTCCACACCCTACCTGAAAGCTTAGACTATTTTTATTAAAGCAGCCTACGTATCCTCCTAAATTTTTGAGGAATCAAAGCATACGTAGTTCTTGTATTTTTGTTTTTTCTCTATGAAAGAAATGATTTAATAGGGCCTTAGTATTCTTTGGGCCTTTTTCAAATCACACCACACCCTGTCTGAAAGCTTGGACTAGTTGTTTTTAAGATGCCTATGTAAAACTTAAAGTTTTAGAGGAATTAAAGCATACGTAGTTCTTTTACTTTTATGTTTTCTTCAAGAAATAAATGATTTAATAGGGCCTTAATATTCTTTGGACTTTTTTCCAAATCACACAACACCCTGCCTTAAAGCATGGACTTATTTATTTATGATGCCTACGTATCCTCTTAATGTTTCAGAGGAATAAAAGCATACGTTGTTCTTTTACTTTTACTTTTTCTCTAGGAAATAAATGATTTAATAGGGCCTTAGTATTCTTTGTAACATTTTCAAATCACTCCACACCCTGCCTGAAAGCTTGGACTTTTTTTATTAAAGCTGCCTACGTATCCTCTAAAATTTATTAAGGAATCAAAGCATACATAGGTCTTGTATTTTTAGCTTTTCTCTATAAAATAAATGATTAAATTGGGCCTTAGTATTCTTTATTGGGCCTTAGTATTCTTTGGGCCTTTTTCAAATCACACCACACCCTGCCTTAAAGCTTGGCCTTGTTGTTTTTAAGCTGCCTATGTAAACCCTTAAAGTTTTAGAGGAATTAAAGCATACGTAGTTCTTTTACTTTTATGTTTTCTTCAAGAAATAAATGATTTAATAGGGCCTTAATATTCTTTGGACTTTTTTCCAAATCACACAACACCCTGCCTTAAAGCATGGACTTATTTATTTAAGCTGCCTACGTATCCTCTTAAAGTTTTAAGGTAATCAAAGCATACGTAGTTCTTTTACTTTTACTTTTTCTCTAGTAAATAAATGATTTAATAGGGCCTTAGTATTCTTTGTAACATTTTCAAATCACTCCACACCCTGCCTGAAAGCTTGGACTTTTTTTATTAAAGCTGCCTACGTATCCTCTTAAATTTATTGAGGAATCAAAGCATACGTAGTTCTTGTATTTTTATTTTTTCTCTAAGAAATAAATGATTTAATAGGGCCTTAGTATTCTTCGGGCCTTTTTCAAATCACACCACACCCTGCCTTAAAGCTTGGACTTGTTGTTTTTAAGCTGCCTATGTAAACTCTTAAAGTTTTAGAGGAACTAAAGCAAACGTAGTTCTTTTTCTTTTATGTTTTCTTCAAGAAATAAATGATTTAATAGGGCCTTAATATTGTTTTGACTTTTTTCCAAATCACAAAGCACCCAGCCTTAAAGCATGGACTTATTTATTTAAGCTGCCTACGTATCCTCTTAAAGTTTTAGAGGAATCAAAGCTTACGTTGTTCTTTTACTTTTATTTTTTCTCTATAAAATAAAAGACTTAATAAGGCCTTAGTATTCTATGGAACTTTTGCACATCACTCCACACCCTAACATAAAAGCTTGGACTTTTTTTATTAAAGCTGCCTACGTATCCTATTATAGTTTCAGAGGAATCAAAGCATACGTAGTTCTTTTAGTTTTACTTTTTCTCTAGGAAATAAATGATTTAATAGGCCATAGTATTCTTTGTAACATTTTCAAATCACTCCACACCCTGCTTGAAAGCTTGGACTTTATTTATTAAAGCTGCCTACGTATCCTCTTAAATTTATTGAGGAATCAAAGCATACGTAGTTCTTGTATTTTTATTTTTTCTCTATGAAATAAATGATTTAATAGGGCCTTAGTATTCTTTGGGCTTTTTTCAAATCATACCACACCTTGCCTTAAAGCTTGGACTTGTTGTTTTTAAGCTGCCTATGTAAACTCTTAAAGTTTTAGAGGAATTAGAGCAAACGTAGTTCTTTTACTTTTATGTTTTCTTCAAGAAATAAATGATTTAATAGGGCCTTAATATTTTTTGGACTTTTTGCCAAATCACAAAGCACCCAGCCTTAAAGCATGGACTTATTTATTTAAGCTGCCTACGTATCCTCTTAAAGTTTTAGAGGAATCAAAGCATACGTAGTTCTTTTACTTTTTTTTTTCTCTATGAAATAAAAGACTTAATAAGGCCTTAGTATTCTATGGAACTTTTGCACATCACTCCACACCCTAACATAAAAGCTTGGACTTTTTTTATTAAAGCTGCCTACGTATCCTCTTATAGTTTCAGAGGAATCAAAGCATACGTAGTTCTTTTACTTTTACTTTTTCTCTAGGAAATAAATGTTTTAATAGGGCCATAGTATTCTTTGTAACATTTTCAAATCACTCCACACCCAGCTTGAAAGCTTGGACTTTTTTTATTAAAGCTGCCTACGTATCCTCTTAAATTTAATGAGGAATCAAAGCATACGTAGTTCTTGTATTTTTATTTTTTCTCTATGAAATAAATGATTTAATAGGGCCTTAGTATTCTTTTGGCCTTTTTCAAATCATACCACACCTTGCCTTAAAGCTTGGACTTGTTATTTTTAAGCTGCCTATGTAAACTCTTAAAGTTTTAGAGGAATTAAAGCAAACGTAGTTCTTTTACTTTTATGTTTTCTTCAAGAAATAAATGATTTAATAGGGCCTTAATATTGTTTTGACTTTTTTCCAAATCACAAAGCACCCAGACTTAAAGCATGGACTTATTTATTTAAGCTGCCTACGTATCCTCTTAAAGTTTTAGAGGAATCAAAGCATACGTAGTTCTTTTACTTTTATTTTTTCTCTATGAAATAAAAGACTTAATAAGGCCTTAGTATTCTATGGAACTTTTCCACATCACTCCACACCCTACCTAAAAACCTGGACTTTTTTTATTAAAGCTGCCTACATATCCTCTTAAAGTTTCAGAGGAATGAAGGCATACGTACTTCTTTTACTTTTACTTTTTCTCTAGGAAATAAATGATTTAATAGGGCCTTTGTATTCTTTATAACATTTTCAAATCACTCCACACCCTACCTGAAAGCTTAGACTATTTTTATTAAAGCAGCCTACGTATCCTCTTAAATTTATTAAGGAATCAAAGCATACATAGTTCTTGTATTTTTATCTTTTCTCTATAAAATAAATGATTAAATAGGGCCTTAGTATTCTTTGGGCCTTTTTCAAATCACACCACACCCTGCCTTAAAGCTTGGCCTTGTTGTTTTTAAGCTGCCTATGTAAACCCTTAAAGTTTTAGAGGAATTAAAGCATACGTAGTTCTTTTACTTTTATGTTTTCTTCAAGAAATAAATGATTTAATAGGGCCTTAATATTCTTTGGACTTTTTTCCAAATCACACAGCATCTTGCCCTATAGCATGGACTTATTTATTTAAACTGCCTACGTATCCTCTTAAATTTTAGAGTAATCAAAGCATACGTAGTTCTTTTAGTTTTATTTTTTCTTTATGACATAAAAGGCTTAATAAAGCCTTAGTATTCTATGGAACTTTTCCACATCACTCCACACCCTACCTAAAAGCTTGGACTTTTTTTATTAAAGCTGCCTACGTATCCTCTTAAAGTTTCAGAGGAATCAAAGCATACGTATTTCTTTGACTTTTACTTTTTCTCTAGGAAATAAATGATTTAATAGGGCCTTTGTATTCTTTATACCATTTTCAAATCACTCCACACCCTACCTGAAAGCTTAGACTATTTTTATTAAAGCAGCCTACGTATCCTCCTAAATTTTTGAAGAATCTAAGCATACGTAGTTCTTGTATTTTTGTTTTTTCTCTATGAAATAAATGATTTAATAGGGCCTTAGTATTCTTTGGGCCTTTTTCAAATCACACCACACCCTGTCTTAAAGCTTGGACTAGTTGTTTTTAAGATGCCTATGTAAACTCTTAAAGTTTTAGAGGAATTAAAGCATACGTAGTTCTTTTACTTTTATGTTTTCTTCAAGAAATAAATGATTTAATAGGGCCTAAATATTCTTTGGACTTTTTCCAAATCACACAACACCCCGCCTTAAAGCATGGACTTATTTATTTAAGTTTGCCTACGTATCCTCTTAAAGTTTTAGAGTAATCAAAGCATACGTAGTTCTTTTACTTTTACTTTTTCTCTAGGAAATAAATGATTTAATAGGGCCTTAGTATTCTTTGTATCATTTTCAAATCACTCCACACCCTGCCTGAAAGCTTGGACTTTTTTTATTAAAGCTGCCTACGTATCCTCTTAAATTTATTGAGGAATCAAAGCATACGTAGTTCTTTTAGTTTTATTTTTTCTCTATGACATAAAAGGCTTAATAAGGCCTTAGTATTCTATGGAACTTTTCCACATCACTCCACACCCTACCTAAAAGCTTGGACTTTTTTTATTAAAGCTGCCTACGTATCCTCTTAAAGTTTTAGAGTAATCAAAGCATACGTAGTTCTTTTACTTTTACTTTTTCTCTATGAAATAAATGATTTAATAGGGCCTTAGTATTCTTTGTATCATTTTCAAATCACTCCACACCCTGCCTGAAAGCTTGGACTTTTTTTATTAAAGCTGCCTACGTATCCTCTTAAATTTATTGAGGAATCAAAGCATACGTAGTTCTTGTATTTTTATTTTTTCTCTAAGAAATAAATGATTTAATAGGCCCTTAGTATTCTTCGGGCCTTTTTCAAATCACACCACACCCTGCCTTAAAGCTTGGACTTGTTATTTTTAAGCTGCCTATGTAAACTCTTAAAGTTTTAGAGGAACTAAAGCAAAAGTAGTTCTTTTACTTTTATGTTTTCTTCAAGAAATAAATGATTTAATAGGGCATTAATACTGTTTTGACTTTTTTCCAAATCACAAATCACCCAGCATTAAAGCATGGACTTATTTATTTAAGCTGCCTACGTATCCTCTTAAAGTTTTAGAGGAATCAAAGCATACGTAGTTCTTTTACTTTTATTTTTTCTCTATGAAATAAAAGAGTTAATAAGGCCTTAGTATTCTATGGAACTTTTGCACATCACTCCACATCCTAACATAAAAGCTTGGACTTTTTTTATTAAAGCTGCCTACGTATCCTCTTATAGTTTCAGAGGAATCAAAGCATACGTAGTTCTTTTAGTTTTACTTTTTCTCTAGGAAATAAATGATTTAATAGGGCCATAGTATTCTTTGTAACATTTTCAAATCACTCCACACCCTGCTTGAAAGCTTGGACTTTTTTTATTAAAGCTGCCAACGTATCCTCTTAAATTTAATGAGGAATCAAAGCATACGTAGTTCTTGTATTTTTATTTTTTCTCTATGAAATAAATGATTTAATAGGGCCTTAGTATTCTTTGGGCCTTTTTCAAATCATACCACACCTTGCCTTAAAGCTTGGACTTGTTATTTTTAAGCTGCCTATGTAAACTCTTAAAGTTTTAGAGGAATTAAAGCAAACGTAGTTCTTTTACTCTTATGTTTTCTTCAAGAAATAAATGATTTAATAGGGCCTTAATATTGTTTTGACTTTTTTCCAAATCACAAAGCACCCATCCTTAAAGCATGGACTTATTTATTTAAGCTGCCTACGTATCCTCTTAAAGTTTTAGAGGAATCAAAGCATACGTAGTTCTTTTACTTTTATTTTTTCTCTATGAAATAAAAGACTTAATAAGGCCTTAGTATTCTATGGAACTTTTCCACATCACTCCACACCTTACCTAAAAACTTGGACTTTTTTTATTAAAGCTGCCTACGTATCCTCTTAAAGTTTCGAGAATCAAGGCATACGTACTTCTTTTACTTTTACTTTTTCTCTAGGAAATAAATGATTTAATAGGGCTTTTGTATTCTTTATAACATTTTCAAATCACTCCACACCCTACCTGAAAGCTTAGACTATTTTTATTAAAGCAGCCTACGTATCCTCTTAAATTTATTAAGGAATCGAGCATACATAGTTCTTGTATTTTTATCTTTTCTCTATAAAATAAATGATTAAATAGGGCCTTAGTATTCTTTGGGCCTTTTTCAAATCACACCACACCCTGCCTTAAAGCTTGGCCTTCTTGTTTTTAAGCTGCCTATGTAAACCCTTAAAGTTTTAGAGGAATTAAAGCATACGTAGTTCTTTTACTTCTATGTTTTCTTCAAGAAATAAATGATTTAATAGGGCCTTAATATTCTTTGGACTTTTTTCAAATCACTCCACACCCTGCCTGAAAGCTTGGACTTTTTTTATTAAAGCTGCCTATGTATCCTCTTAAATTTATTGAGGAATCAAAGCATACGTAGTTCTTGTATTTTTATTTTTTCTCTATGAAATAAATGATTTAATAGGGCCTTAGTATTCTTTGGGCCTTTTTCAAATTACACCATACCCTGCCTTAAAGCTTGGCCTTGTTGTTTTTAAGCTGCCTATGTAAACTCTTAAAGTTTTAGAGGAATTAAAGCATACGTAGTTCTTTTACTTTTATGTTTTCTTTAAGAAATAAATGATTTAATAGGGCCTTAATATTCTTTGGACTTTTTTTCAAATCACACAGCACCCTGCCTTAAAGCATGGACTTATTTATTTAAGCATCCTACGTATCCTCTTAAAGTTTTAAAGTAATCAAAGCATACGTAGTCCTCTAACTTTTATTTTTTCTCTATGAAATAAAAGGCTTAATAAGGCCTTAGTACTCTATGGAACTTTTTCACATCACTCCACAACCTACCTAAAGGCTTGGACTTTTTTTATTAAAGCTGCCTACGTATCCTCTTAAAGTTTTAGAGGAATCAAAGCATACGTAGTTCTTTTACTTTTACTTTTTCTCTAGAAATAAATGATTTAATAGGGCCTTAGTATTCTTTGTAACATTTTCAAATCACTCCACACCCCGCCCGAAAGCTTGGACTTTTTTTATTAAAGTTGCCTACGTATCCTCTTAAATTTATTGAGGAATCAAAGCATACGTAGTTCTTGTATTTTTATATTTACTCTATGAAATAAATTATTTAATAGGGCCTTAGTATTCTTTGGGACATTTCCAAATCACACCACACCCCCGCCTTGATGCTTGGACTTGTTGTTTTTAAGTCGCCTATGTATCCTCCTAAAGTTTTAGAGGAATTAAAGCATACGTAGTTCTTTTACTTTTTTGTTTTCTTCAAGAAATAAATGATTTAATAAGGCCTTAGTATTCTTTGGACTTTTTTCCAAATCACACAACACCTTGCCTTAAAGCTTGGACTTATTTATTTAAGCGCCTACGTATCCTCTTAAAGTTTTAGAGGAATCAAAGCATACGTAGTTCTTTTACTTTTATTTTTTCTCTATGAAATAAAAGACTTAATAATGCCTTAGTATTCTATGGAACTTTTCCACATCACTCCACACCTTACCTAAAAACTTGGACTTTTTTTATTAAAGCTGCATACGTATCCTCTTAAAGTTTCAGAGGAATCAAGGCATACGTACTTCTTTTACTTTTACTTTTTCTCTAGGAAATAAATGATTTAATAGGGCCTTTGTATTCTTTATAACATTTTCAAATCACTCCACACCCTACCTGAAAGCTTAGACTATTTTTATTAAAGCAGCCTACGTATCCTCTTGAATTTATTAAGGAATCAGAGCATACATAGTTCTTGTATTTTTATCTTTTCTCTATAAAATAAATGATTAAATAGGGCCTTAGTATTCTTTGGGCCTTTTTCAAATCACACCACACCCTGCCTTAAAGCTTGGCCTTCTTGTTTTTAAGCTGCCTATGTAAACCCTTAAAGTTTTAGAGGAATTAAAGCATACGTAGTTCTTTTACTTTTATGTTTTCTTCAAGAAATAAATGATTTAATAGGGCCTTAGTATTCTTTGTAACATTTTCAAATCACTCCACACCCTGCTTGAAAGCTTGGACTTTTTTTATTAAAGCTGCCAACGTATCCTCTTAAATTTAATGAGGAATCAAAGCATACGTAGTTCTTGTATTTTTATTTTTTCTCTATGAAATAAATGATTTAATAGGGCCTTAGTATTCTTTGGGCCTTTTTCAAATCATACCACACCTTGCCTTAAAGCTTGGACTTGTTATTTTTAAGCTGCCTATGTAAACTCTTAAAGTTTTAGAGGAATTAAAGCAAACGTAGTTCTTTTACTCTTGTGTTTTCTTCAAGAAATAAATGATTTAATAGGGCCTTAATATTCTTTTGACTTTTTTCCAAATCACAAAGCACCCAGCCTTAAAGCATGGACTTATTTATTTAAGCTGCCTACGTATCCTCTTAAAGTTTTAGAGGAATCAAAGCATACGTAGTTCTTTTACTTTTATTTTTTCTCTATGAAATAAAAGACTTAATAAGGCCTTAGTATTCTATGGAACTTTTCCACATCACTCCACACCTTACCTAAAAACTCGGACTTTTTTTATTAAAGCTGCCTACGTATCCTCTTAAAGTTTCAGAGGAATCAAGGCATACGTACTTCTTTTACTTTTACTTTTTCTCTAGGAAATAAATGATTTAATAGGGCTTTTGTATTCTTTATAACATTTTCAAATCACTCCACACCCTACCTGAAAGCTTAGACTATTTTTATTAAAGCAGCCTACGTATCCTCTTAAATTTATTAAGGAATCAGAGCATACATAGTTCTTGTATTTTTATCTTTTCTCTATAAAATAAATGATTAAATAGGGCCTTAGTATTCTTTGGGCCTTTTTCAAATAACACCACACCCTGCCTTAAAGCTTGGCCTTCTTGTTTTTAAGCTGCCTATGTAAACCCTTAAAGTTTTAGAGGAATTAAAGCATACGTAGTTCTTTTACTTTTATGTTTTCTTCAAGAAATAAATGATTTAATAGGGCCTTAATATTCTTTGGACTTTTTTCAAATCACTCCACACCCTGCCTGAAAGCTTGGACTTTTTTTATTAAAGCTGCCTATGTATCCTCTTAAATTTGTTGAGGAATCAAAGCATACGTAGTTCTTGTATTTTTATTTTTTCTCTATGAAATAAATGATTTAATAGGGCCTTAGTATTCTTTGGGCCTTTTTCAAATTACACCATACCCTGCCTTAAAGCTTGGCCTTGTTGTTTTTAAGCTGCCTATGTAAACTCTTAAAGTTTTAGAGGAATTAAAGCATACGTAGTTCTTTTCATTTTATGTTTTCTTTAAGAAATAAATGATTTAATAGGGCCTTAATATTCTTTGGACTTTTTTTCAAATCACATTGCACCCTGCCTTAAAGCATGGACTTATTTATTTAAGCATCATACGTATCCTCTTAAAGTTTTAGAGTAATCAAAGCATACGTAGTCCTCTAACTTTTATTTTTTCTCTATGAAATAAAAGGCTTAATAAGGCCTTAGTACTCTATGGAACTTTTTCACATCACTCCACAACCTACCTAAAGGCTTGGACTTTTTTTATTAAAGCTGCCTACGTATCCTCTTAAAGTTTTAGAGGAATCAAAGCATACGTAGTTCTTTTACTTTTACTTTTTCTCTAGGAAATAAATGATTTAATAGGGCCTTAGTATTCTTTGTAACATTTTCAAATCACTCCACACCCTGCCTGAAAGCTTGGACTTTTTTTATTAAAGTTGCCTACGTATCCTCTTAAATTTATTGAGGAATCAAAGCATACGTAGTTCTTGTATTTTTATATTTACTCTATGAAATAAATTATTTAATAGGGCCTTAGTATTCTTTGGGACATTTCCAAATCACACCACACCCTGCCTTGATGCTTGGACTTGTTGTTTTTAAGCTGCCTATGTATCCTCCTAAAGTTTTAGAGGAATTAAAGCATACGTAGTTCTTTTACTTTTTTGTTTTCTTCAAGAAATAAATGATTTAATAAGGCCTTAGTATTCTTTGGACTTTTTTCCAAATCACACAACACCTTGCCTTAAAGCTTGGACTTATTTATTTAAGCTGCCTACGTATCCTCTTAAAGTTTTAGAGGAATCAAAGCATACGTAGTTCTTTTACTTTTATTTTTTCTCTATGAAATAAAAGACTTAATAATGCCTTAGTATTCTATGGAACTTTTCCACATCACTCCACACCTTACCTAAAAACTTGGACTTTTTTTATTAAAGCTGCATACGTATCCTCTTAAAGTTTCAGAGGAATCAAGGCATACGTACTTCTTTTACTTTTACTTTTTCTCTAGGAAATAAATGATTTAATAGGGCCTTTGTATTCTTTATAACATTTTCAAATCACTCCACACCCTACCTGAAAGCTTAGACTATTTTTATTAAAGCAGCCTACGTATCCTCTTAAATTTATTAAGGAATCAAAGCATACATAGTTCTTGTATTTTTATCTTTTCTCTATAAAATAAATGATTAAATAGGGCCTTAGTATTCTTTGGGCCTTTTTCAAATCACACCACACCCTGCCTTAAAGCTTGGCCTTCTTGTTTTTAAGCTGCCTATGTAAACCCTTAAAGTTTTAGAGGAATTAAAGCATACGTAGTTCTTTTACTTTTATGTTTTCTTCAAGAAATAAATGATTTAATAGGGCCTTAATATTCTTTGGACTTTTTTCAAATCACTCCACACCCTGCCTGAAAGCTTGGACTTTTTTTATTAAACCTGCCTATGTATCCTCTTAAATTTATTGAGGAATCAAAGCATACGTAGTTCTTGTTTTTTTTTTCTCTATGAAATAAATGATTTAATAGGGCCTTAGTATTCTTTGGGCCTTTTCAAATCACACCACACCCTGCCTTAAAGCTTGGACTTTTTGTTTTTAAGCTGTCTATGTAAACTCTTAAAGTTTTAGAGGAATTAAAGAAAACGTAGTTCTTTTACTTTTATGTTTTCTTCAAGAAATAAATGATTTAATAGGGCCTTAATATTCTTTGGACTTTTTTCCAAATCACACAGCACCCAGCCTTAAAGCATGGACTTATTTATTTAAGCTGCCTACGTATCCTCTTAAAGTTATAGAGTAATCAAAGCATACGTAGTCCTTTTACTTTTATTTTTTCTCTATGAAATAAAAGGCTTAATAAGGCCTTAGTATTCTATGGAACTTTTCCACATCACTCCACACCCTACATAAAAGCTTGGACTTTTTTTATTAAAGCTTCCTACGTATCCTCATAAAGTTTCAGAGGAATCAAAGTATACGTAGTTCTTTTACTTTTACTTTTTCTCTAGGAAATAAATGATTTAATAGGGCCTTAGTATTCTTTGTAACATTTTCAAATCACTCCACACCCAGACTGAAAGCTTGGACTTTTTTTATTAAAGCTGCCTACGTATCTTCTTAAATTTATTGAGGAATCAAAGCATATGTAGTTCTTGTATTTTTATTTTCTCTATGAAATAAATGATTTAATAGGGCCTTAATATTCTTTGGGCCTTTTTCAAATCACACCACACCCTGCCTTAAAGCTTGGCCTCGTTGTTTTTAAGCTGCCTATGTAAACTCTTAAAGTTTTAGAGGAATTAAAGCATACGTAGTTCTTTTACTTTTATGCTTTCTTCAAGAAATAAATGATTTAATAGGGCCATAATATTCTTTGGACTTTTTTCCAAATCACACAGCACCCAGCCCTAAAGCATGGACTTATTTATTTAAGGTGCCTACGTATCCTCTTAAAGTTTTAGAGTAATCAAAGCATACGTAGTTCTTTTACTTTTATTTTTTCTCTATGAAATAAAAGGCTTAATAAGGCCTTAGTATTCTATGGAACTTTTTCACATCAATCTTCAACCTACCTAAAAGCTTGGACTTTTTTTATTAAAGTTGCCAACGTATCCTCTCGAAAGTTTCGAGGATTCAAAGCATACGTAGTTCTTTTACTTTTACTTTTTCTCTAGGAAAGAAATGATTTAATAGGGCCTTAGTATTCTTTGTAACATTTTCAAATCACTCCACACCCTGCCTGAAAGCTTGGACTTTTTTTATTAAAGTTGCCTACGTATCCTCTTAAATTTATTGAGGAATCAAAGCATACGTAGTTCTTGTATTTTTATATTTTCTCTATGAAATAAATTATTTAATAGGGCCTTAGTATTCTTTGGGCCTTTTCCAAATCACACCACACCCTGCCTTGATGCTTGGACTTGTTGTTTTTAAGCTGCCTATGTATCCTCCTAAAGTTTTAGAGGAATTAAAGCATACGTAGTTCTTTTACTTTTATGTTTTCTTCAAGAAATAAATGATTTAATAAGGCCTTAGTATTCCTTGGACTTTTTTCCAAATCACACAACACCTTGGCTTAAAGCTTGGACTTATTTATTTAAGCTGCCTACGTATCCTCTTAAAGTTTTAGTGGAATCAAAGCATACGTAGTTCTTTTACTTTTATTTTTTCTCTATGAAATAAAAGATTTAATAAGGCCTTAGTATTCTATGGAACTTTTCCACATTACTCCACACCCTACCTAAAAGCTTGGACTTTTTTTATTAAAGCTGCCTACGTATCCTCTTAAAGTTTAAGAGGATTCAAAGCATACGTAGCTCTTTTACTTTTACTTTTTCTCTTGGAAATAAATGATTTAATAGGGCCTTAGTATTCTTTGTAACATTTTCAAATCACTCCACACCCTGCCTGAAAGCTTGGACTTTTTTTATTAAAGTTGCCTACGTATCCTCTTAAATTTATTGAGGAATCAAATCATACGTAGTTCTTTTATTTTTATATTTTCTCTATGAAATAAATTATTTAATAGGGCCTTAGTATTCTTTGGGCCTTTTCCAAATCACACCACACCCTGCCTGATGCTTGGACTTAATGTTTTTAAGCTGCCTATGTATCCTCCTAAAGTTTTAGAGGAATTAAAGCATAAGTAGTTCTTTTACTTTTATGTTTTCTTCAAGAAATAAATGATTTAATAAGGCCTTAGTATTCCTTGGACTTTTTTCCAAATCACACAACACCCTGCCTTAAAGCTTGGACTTATTTATTTAAGCTGCCTACGTATCCTCTTAAAGTTTTAGAGGAATCAAAGCATACGTAGTTCTTTTACTTTTATTTTTTCTCTATGAAATAAAAGATTTAATAAGGCCTTAGTATTCTATGGAACTTTTCCACATTACTCCACACCCTACCTAAAAGCTTGGACTTTTTTTATTAAAGCTGCCTACGTATCATTTTAAAATTTCAGAGGATTCAAAGCATACGTAGTTCTTTTACTTTTACTTTTTCTCTTGGAAATAAATGATTTAATAGGGCCTTAGTATTCTTTGTAACATTTTCAAATCACTCCACACCCTGCCTGAAAGCTTGGACTTTTTTTATTAAAGCTGCCAACGTATCCTCTTAATTTTATTGAGGAATCAAAGCATACGTATTTATTGTATTTTTATTTTTTCTCTAAGAAATAAATGATTTAATAGGGCCTTAGTATTCTTCGGGCCTTTTTCAAATCACACCACACCATGCCTTAAAGCTTGGACTTGTTGTTTTTAAGCTACCTATGTAAACTCTTAAAGTTTTAGAGGAATTAAAACAAACGTAGTTCTTTTACTTTTATGTTTTCTTCAAGAAATAAATGATTTAATAGGGCCTTAATATTCTTTGGACTTTTTTCCAAATCACGCAGCACCCAGCCTTTTAAAGCATGGACTTATTTATTTAAGCTGCCTACGTATCCTCTTAAAGTTATAGAGGAATCAAAGCATACGTAGTTCTTTTACTTTTATTTTTTCTCTATGAAATAAAAGACTTAATAAGGCCTTAGTATTCTATGGAACCTTTCCACATCACTCCACACTCTACCTAAAAGCTTGGACTTTTTTTATTAAAGATGCCTACGTATCCTCTTAAAGTTTCAGAGGAATCAAAGCATACGTAGTTCTTTTACTTTTACTTTTTCTCTAGGAAATAAATGATTTAATAGGGCCTTAGTATTCTTTGTAACATTTTCAAATCACTCCACACCCAAATTTCAAAGCTTGGACTTTTTTTATTAAAGCTGCCTACGTATCCTCTTAAATTTATTGAGGAATCAAAGCATACGTAGTTCTTGTATTTTTATATTTTCTCTATGAAATATATTATTTAATAGGGCCTTAGTATTCTTTGGGCCTTTTCCAAATCACACCACACCCTGCCTTGATGCTTGGAATTGTTGTTTTTAAGCTGCCTATGTATCCTCCTAAACTTTAGAGGAATTAAAGCATACGTAGTTCTTTTACTTTTATGTTTTCTTCAAGAAATAAATGATTTAATAGGGCGTTAATATTCTTTGGACTTTTTTCAAAATCACACAGCACCCTGCCTTAAAGCATGGACTTATTTATTTAAGCTGCCTACGTATCCTCTTAAAGTTTTAGAGGAATCAAAGCATACGTAGTTCTTTTACTTTTATTTTTTCTCTACGAAATAAAAGATTTAATAAGGCCTTAGTATTCTATGGAACTTTTCCACATCACTCCACACCCTACCTAAAAGCTTGAACTTTTTTTATTAAAGCTGCCTACGTATCCTCTTAAAGTTTCAGAGGATTCAAAGCATACGTAGTTCTTTTACTTTTACTTTTTCTTTAGGAAATAAATGATTTAATAGGGCCTTAGTATTCTTTGTAACATTTTAAAATCACTCCACACCCTGCCTGAAAGCTTGGACTTTTTTTATTAAAGCTGCCTACGTATCCTCTTAAATTTATTGAGGAATCAAAGCATACGTAGTTCTTGTTTTTTTTTTCTCTATGAAATAAATGATTTAATAGGGCCTTAGTATTTTTTGGGCCTTTTCAAATCACACCACACCCTGCCTTAAAGCTTGGACTTTTTGTTTTTAAGCTGCATATGTAAACTCTTAAAGTTTTAGAGGAATTAAAGAAAACGTAGTTCTTTTACTTTTATGTTTTCTTCAAGAAATAAATGATTTAATAGGGCCTTAATATTCTTTGGACTTTTTTCCAAATCACACAAAGACCAAATTTAAGCATGGACTTATTTATTTAAGCTGCCTACGTATCCTCTTAAAGTTATAGAGTAATCAAAGCATACGTAGTCCTTTTACTTTTATTTTTTCTCTATGAAATAAAAGGCTTAATAAGGTCTTAGTATTCTATGGAACTTTTCCACATCACTACACACCCTACCTAAAAGCTTGGACTTTTTTTATTAAAGCTTCCTACGTATCCTCATAAAGTTTCAGAGGAATCAAAGTATACGTAGTTCTTTTACTTTTACTCTTTCTCTAGGAAATAAATGATTTACTAGGGCCTTAGTATTCTTTGTAACATTTTCAAATCACTCCACACCCTGCCTGAAAGCTTGGACTTTTTTTATTAAAGCTGCCTACGTATCCTCTTAAATTTATTGAGGAATCAAAGCATATGTAGTTCTTGTATTTTTATTTTTTCTCTATGAAATAAATGATTTAATAGGGCCTTAATATTCTTTGGGCCTTTTTCAAATCACACCACACCCTGCCTTAAAGCTTGGCCTCGTTGTTTTTAAGCTGCCTATGTAAACTCTTAAAGTTTTAGAGGAATTAAAGCATACGTAGTTCATTTACTTTTATGCTTTCTTCAAGAAATAAATGATTTAATAGGGCCATAATATTCTTTGGACTTTTTTCCAAATCACACAAAGACTTGACCCTAAAGCATGGACTTATTTATTTAAGGTGCCTACGTATCCTCTTAAAGTTTTAGAGTAATCAAAGCATACGTAGTTCTTTTACTTTTATTTTTTCTCTATGAAATAAAAGGCTTAATAAGGCCTTAGTATTCTATGGAACTTTTTCACATCACTCTTCAACCTACCTAAATGCTTGGACTTTTTTTTATTAAAGTTGCCAACGTATCCTCTGAAAGTTTCGGAGGATTCAAAGCATACGTAGTTCTTTTACTTTTACTTTTTCTCTAGGAAATAAATGATTTAATAGGGCCTTAGTATTCTTTGTAACATTTTCAAATCACTCCACACCCTGCCTGAAAGCTTGGACTTTTTTTATTAAAGTTGCCTACGTATCCTCTTAAATTTATTGAGGAATCAAAGCATACGTAGTTCTTGTATTTTTATATTTACTCTATGAAATAAATTATTTAATAGGGCCTTAGTATTCTTTGGGACATTTCCAAATCACACCACACCCTGCCTTGATGCTTGGACTTGTTGTTTTTAAGCTGCCTATGTATCCTCCTAAAGTTTTAGAGGAATTAAAGCATACGTAGTTCTTTTACTTTTTTGTTTTCTTCAAGAAATAAATGATTTAATAAGGCCTTAGTATTCTTTGGACTTTTTTCCAAATCACACAACACCTTGCCTTAAAGCTTGGACTTATTTATTTAAGCTGCCTACGTATCCTCTTAAAGTTTTAGAGGAATCAAAGCATACGTAGTTCTTTTACTTTTATTTTTTCTCTATGAAATAAAAGACTTAATAATGCCTTAGTATTCTATGGAACTTTTCCACATCACTCCACACCTTACCTAAAAACTTGGACTTTTTTTATTAAAGCTGCATACGTATCCTCTTAAAGTTTCAGAGGAATCAAGGCATACGTACTTCTTTTACTTTTACTTTTTCTCTAGGAAATAAATGATTTAATAGGGCCTTTGTATTCTTTATAACATTTTCAAATCACTCCACACCCTACCTGAAAGCTTAGACTATTTTTATTAAAGCAGCCTACGTATCCTCTTAAATTTATTAAGGAATCAAAGCATACATAGTTCTTGTATTTTTATCTTTTCTCTATAAAATAAATGATTAAATAGGGCCTTAGTATTCTTTGGGCCTTTTTCAAATCACACCACACCCTGCCTTAAAGCTTGGCCTTCTTGTTTTTAAGCTGCCTATGTAAACCCTTAAAGTTTTAGAGGAATTAAAGCATACGTAGTTCTTTTACTTTTATGTTTTCTTCAAGAAATAAATGATTTAATAGGGCCTTAATATTCTTTGGACTTTTTTCCAAATCACACAGCACCCAGCCCTAAAGCATGGACTTATTTATTTAAGCTGCCTACGTATCCTCTTAAAGTTATAGAGTAATCAAAGCATACGTAGTCCTTTTACTTTTATTTTTTCTCTATGAAATAAAAGGCTTAATAAGGCCTTAGTATTCTATGGAACTTTTCCACATCACTCCACACCCTACCTAAAAGCTTGGACTTTTTTTATTAAAGCTTCCTACGTATCCTCATAAAGTTTCAGAGGAATCAAAGTATACGTAGTTCTTTTACTTTTACTTTTTCTCTAGGAAATAAATGATTTAATAGGGCCTTAGTATTCTTTGTAACATTTTCAAATCACTCCACACCCAGCCTGAAAGCTTGGACTTTTTTTATTAAAGCTGCCTACGTATCTTCTTAAATTTATTGAGGAATCAAAGCATATGTAGTTCTTGTATTTTTATTTTCTCTATGAAATAAATGATTTAATAGGGCCTTAATATTCTTTGGGCCTTTTTCAAATCACACCACACCCTGCCTTAAAGCTTGGCCTCGTTGTTTTTAAGCTGCCTATGTAAACTCTTAAAGTTTTAGAGGAATTAAAGCATACGTAGTTCATTTACTTTTATGCTTTCTTCAAGAAATAAATGATTTAATAGGGCCATAATATTCTTTGGACTTTTTTCCAAATCACACAGCACCCAGCCCTAAAGCATGGACTTATTTATTTAAGGTGCCTACGTATCCTCTTAAAGTTTTAGAGTAATCAAAGCATACGTAGTTCTTTTACTTTTATTTTTTCTCTATGAAATAAAAGGCTTAATAAGGCCTTAGTATTCTATGGAACTTTTTCACATCAATCTTCAACCTACCTAAAAGCTTGGACTTTTTTTATTAAAGTTGCCAACGTATCCTCTGAAAGTTTCAGAGGATTCAAAGCATACGTAGTTCTTTTACTTTTACTTTTTCTCTAGGAAAGAAATGATTTAATAGGGCCTTAGTATTCTTTGTAACATTTTCAAATCACTCCACACCCTGCCTGAAAGCTTGGACTTTTTTTATTAAAGTTGCCTACGTATCCTCTTAAATTTATTGAGGAATCAAAGCATACGTAGTTCTTGTATTTTTATATTTTCTCTATGAAATAAATTATTTAATAGGGCCTTAGTATTCTTTGGGCCTTTTCCAAATCACACCACACCCTGCCTTGATGCTTGGACTTGTTGTTTTTAAGCTGCCTATGTATCCTCCTAAAGTTTTAGAGGAATTAAAGCATACGTAGTTCTTTTACTTTTATGTTTTCTTCAAGAAATAAATGATTTAATAAGGCCTTAGTATTCCTTGGACTTTTTTCCAAATCACACAACACCTTGGCTTAAAGCTTGGACTTATTTATTTAAGCTGCCTACATCCTCTTAAAGTTTTAGTGGAATCAAAGCATACGTAGTTCTTTTACTTTTATTTTTTCTCTATGAAATAAAAGATTTAATAAGGCCTTAGTATTCTATGGAACTTTTCCACATTACTCCACACCCTACCTAAAAGCTTGGACTTTTTTTATTAAAGCTGCCTACGTATCCTCTTAAAGTTTAAGAGGATTCAAAGCATACGTAGATCTTTTACTTTTACTTTTTCTCTTGGAAATAAATGATTTAATAGGGCCTTAGTATTCTTTGTAACATTTTCAAATCACTCCACACCCTGCCTGAAAGCTTGGACTTTTTTTATTAAAGTTGCCTACGTATCCTCTTAAATTTATTGAGGAATCAAATCATACGTAGTTCTTTTATTTTTATATTTTCTCTATGAAATAAATTATTTAATAGGGCCTTAGTATTCTTTGGGCCATTTCCAAATCACACCACACCCTGCCTGATGCTTGGACTTAATGTTTTTAAGCTGCCTATGTATCCTCCTAAAGTTTTAGAGGAATTAAAGCATAAGTAGTTCTTTTACTTTTATGTTTTCTTCAAGAAATAAATGATTTAATAAGGCCTTAGTATTCCTTGGACTTTTTTCCAAATCACACAACACCCTGCCTTAAAGCTTGGACTTACTTATTTAAGCTGCCTACGTATCCTCTTAAAGTTTTAGAGGAATCAAAGCATACGTAGTTCTTTTACTTTTATTTTTTCTCTATGAAATAAAAGATTTAATAAGGCCTTAGTATTCTATGGAACTTTTCCACAATACTCCACACCCTACCTAAAAGCTTGGACTTTTTTTTATTAAAGCTGCCTACGTATCATTTTAAAATTTCAGAGGATTCAAAGCATACGTAGTTCTTTTACTTTTACTTTTTCTCTTGGAAATAAATGATTTAATAGGGCCTTAGTATTCTTTGTAACATTTTCAAATCACTCCACACCCTGCCTGAAAGCTTGGACTTTTTTTATTAAAGCTGCCAACGTATCCTCTTAATTTTATTGAGGAATCAAAACATACGTATTTATTGTATTTTTATTTTTTCTCTAAGAAATAAATGATTTAATAGGGCCTTAGTATTCTTCGGGCCTTTTTCAAATCACACCACACCCTGCCTTAAAGCTTGGACTTGTTGTTTTTAAGCTACCTATGTAAACTCTTAAAGTTTTAGAGGTATTAAAGCAAACGTAGTTCTTTTACTTTTATGTTTTCTTCAAGAAATAAATGATTTAATAGGGCCTTAATATTCTTTGGACTTTTTTCCAAATCACGCAGCACCCAGCCTTAAAGCATGGACTTATTTATTTAAGCTGCCTACGTATCCTCTTAAAGTTATAGAGGAATCAAAGCATACGTAGTTCTTTTACTTTTATTTTTTCTCTATGAAATAAAAGGCTTAATAAGGCCTTAGTATTCTATGGAACTTTTTCACATCACTCTTCAACCTACCTAAATGCTTGGACTTTTTTTTATTAAAGTTGCCAACGTATCCTCTGAAAGTTTCGGTGGATTCAAAGCATACGTAGTTCTTTTACTTTTACTTTTTCTCTAGGAAATAAATGATTTAATAGGGCCTTAGTATTCTTTGTAACATTTTCAAATCACTCCACACCCTGCCTGAAAGCTTGGACTTTTTTTATTAAAGTTGCCTACGTATCCTCTTAAATTTATTGAGGAATCAAAGCATACGTAGTTCTTGTATTTTTATATTTTCTCTATGAAATAAATTATTTAATAGGGCCTTAGTATTCTTTGGGCCATTTCCAAATCACACCACACCCTGCCTTGATGCTTGGACTTGTTGTTTTTAAGCTGCCTATGTATCCTCCTAAAGTTTTAGAGGAATTAAAGCATACGTAGTTCTTTTACTTTTATGTTTTCTTCAAGAAATAAATGATTTAATAAGGCCTTAGTATTCCTTGGACTTTTTTCCAAATCACACAACACCCTGCCTTAAAGCTTGGACTTATTTATTTAAGCTGCCTACGTATCCTCTTAAAGTTTTAGAGGAATCAAAGTATACGTAGTTCTTTTACTTTTATTTTTTCTCTATGAAATAAAAGATTTAATAAGGCCTTAGTATTCTATGGAACTTTTCCACATCACTCCACACCCTACCTAAAAGCTTGAACTTTTTTTATTAAAGCTGCCTACGTATCCTCTTAAAGTTTCAGAGGATTCAAAGCATACGTAGTTCTTTTACTTTTACTTTTTCTTTAGGAAATAAATGATTTAATTGGGCCTTAGTATTCTTTGTAATATTTTCAAATCACTCCACACCCTGCCTGAAAGCTTGGACTTTTTTTATTAAAGCTGCCTACGTATCCTCTTAAATTTATTGAGGAATCAAAGCATACGTAGTTCTTGTTTTTTTTTTTCTCTATGAAATAAATGATTTAATAGGGCCTTAGTATTCTTTGGGCCTTTTCAAATCACACCACACCCTGCCTTAAAGCTTGGACTTTTTGTTTTTAAGCTGCATATGTAAACTCTTAAAGTTTTAGAGGAATTAAAGAAAACGTAGTTCTTTTACTTTTATGTTTTCTTCAAGAAATAAATGATTTAATAGGGCCTTAATATTCTTTGGACTTTTTTCCAAATCACACAGCACCAAGCCTTAAAGCATGCACTTATTTATTTAAGCTGCCTACGTATCCTCTTAAAGTTATAGAGTAATCAAAGCATACGTAGTCCTTTTACTTTTATTTTTTCTCTATGAAATAAAAGGCTTAATAAGGTCTTAGTATTCTATGGAACTTTTCCACATCACTACACACCCTACCTAAAAGCTTGGACTTTTTTTATTAAAGCTTCCTACGTATCCTCATAAAGTTTCAGAGGAATCAAAGTATACGTAGTTCTTTTACTTTTACTCTTTCTCTAGGAAATAAATGATTTACTAGGGCCTTAGTATTCTTTGTAACATTTTCAAATCACTCCACACCCTGCCTGAAAGCTTGGACTTTTTTTATTAAAGCTGCCTACGTATCCTATTAAATTTATTGAGGAATCAAAGCATATGTAGTTCTTGTATTTTTATTTTTTCTCTATGAAATAAATGATTTAATAGGGCCTTAATATTCTTTGGGCCTTTTTCAAATCACACCACACCCTGCCTTAAAGCTTGGCCTCGTTGTTTTTAAGCTGCCTATGTAAACTCTTAAAGTTTTAGAGGAATTAAAGCATACGTAGTTCATTTACTTTTATGCTTTCTTCAAGAAATAAATGATTTAATAGGGCCATAATATTCTTTGGACTTTTTTCCAAATCACACAGCACCCAGCCTTAAAGCATGGACTTATTTATTTAAGGTGCCTACGTATCCTCTTAAAGTTTTAGAGTAATCAAAGCATACGTAGTTCTTTTACTTTTATTTTTTCTCTATGAAATAAAAGGCTTAATAAGGCCTTAGTATTCTATGGAACTTTTTCACATCACTCTTCAACCTACCTAAATGCTTGGACTTTTTTTTATTAAAGTTGCCAACGTATCCTCTGAAAGTTTCGGAGGATTCAAAGCATACGTAGTTCTTTTACTTTTACTTTTTCTCTAGGAAATAAATGATTTAATAAGGCCTTAGTATTCTTTGTAACATTTTCAAATCACTCCACACCCTGCCTGAAAGCTTGGACTTTTTTTATTAAAGTTGCCTACGTATCCTCTTAAATTTATTGAGGAATCAAAGCATACGTAGTTCTTGTATTTTTATATTTTCTCTATGAAATAAATTATTTAATAGGGCCTTAGTATTCTTTGGGCCATTTCCAAAACACACCACACCCTGCCTTGATGCTTGGACTTGTTGTTTTTAAGCTGCCTATGTATCCTCCTAAAGTTTTAGAGGAATTAAAGCATACGTAGTTCTTTTACTTTTATGTTTTCTTCAAGAAATAAATGATTTAATAAGGCCTTAGTATTCCTTGGACTTTTTTCCAAATCACACAACACCCTGCCTTAAAGCTTGGACTTATTTATTTAAGCTGCCTACGTATCCTCTTAAAGTTTTAGAGGAATCAAAGTATACGTAGTTCTTTTACTTTTATTTTTTCTCTATGAAATAAAAGATTTAATAAGGCCTTAGTATTCTATGGAACTTTTCCACATTACTCCACACCCTACCTAAAAGCTTGGACTTTTTTTATTAAAGCTGCCTACGTATCCTCTTAAAGTTTCAGAGGATTCAAAGCATACGTAGTTCTTTTACTTTTACTTTTTCTCTTGGAAATAAATGATTTAATAGGGCCTTAGTATTCTTTGTAACATTTTCAAATCACTCCACACCATGCCTGAAAGCTTGGACTTTTTTTATTAAAGTTGCCTACGTATCCTCATAAATTTATTGAGGAATCAAAGCATACGTAGTTCTTTTATTTTTATATTTTCTCTATGAAATAAATTATTTAATAGGGCCTTAGTATTCTTTGGGCCTTTTCCAAATCACACCACACCCTGCCTGATGCTTGGACTTGTTGTTTTTAAGCTGCCTATGTATCCTCCTAAAGTTTTAGAGGAATTAAAGCATAAGTAGTTCTTTTACTTTTATGTTTTCTTCAAGAAATAAATGATTTAATAAGGCCTTAGTATTCCTAGGACTTTTTTCCAAATCACACAACACCCTGCCTTAAAGCTTGGACTTATTTATTTAAGCTGCCTACGTATCCTCTTAAAGTTTTAGAGGAATCAAAGCATACGTAGTTCTTTTACTTTTATTTTTTCTCTATGAAATAAAAGATTTAATAAGGCCTTAGTATTCTATGGAACTTTTCCACATTACTCCACACCCTACCTAAAAGCTTGGACTTTTTTTACTAAATCTGCCTACGTATCCTCTTAAAGTTTCAGAGGATTCAAAGCATACGTAGTTCTTTTACTTTTACTTTTTCTCTTGGAAATAAATGATTTAATAGGGCCTTAGTATTCTTTGTAACATTTTCAAATCACTCCACACCCTGCCTGAAAGCTTGGACTTTTTTTATTAAAGTTGCCTACGTATCCTCTTAAATTTATTGAGGAATCAAAGCATACGTAGTTCTTTTATTTTTATATTTTCTCTATGAAATAAATTATTTAATAGGGCCTTAGTATTCTTTGCGCCTTTTCCAAATCACACCACACCCTGCCTGATGCTTGGACTTGTTGTTTTTAAGCTGCCTATGTATCCTCTTAAAGTTTTAGAGGAATTAAAGCATAAGTAGTTCTTTTACTTTTATGTTTTCTTCAAGAAATAAATGATTTAATAAGGCCTTAGTATTCCTTGGACTTTTTTCCAAATCACACAACACCCTGCCTTAAACCTTGGACTTATTTCTTTAAGCTGCCTACGTATCCTCTTAAAGTTTTAGAGGAATTAAAGCATACGTAGTTCTTTTACTTTTATTTTTTCTCTATGAAATAAAAGATTTAATAAGGCCTTAGTATTCTATGGAACTTTTCCACATTACTCCACACCCTACCTAAAAGCTTGGACTTTTTTTATTAAAGCTGCCTACGTATCATCTTAAAGTTTCAGAGGATTCAAAGCATACGTAGTTCTTTTACTTTTACTTTTTCTCTTGGAAATAAATGATTTAATAGGGCCTTAGTATTCTTTGTAACATTTTCAAATCAATCCACACCCTGCCTGAAAGCTTGGACTTTTTTTATTAAAGCTGCCAACGTATCCTCTTAATTTTATTGAGGAATCAAAGCATACGTATTTATTGTATTTTTATTTTTTCTCTAAGAAATAAATGATTTAATAGGGCCTTAGTATTCTTCGGGCCTTTTTCAAATCACACCACACCCTGCCTTAAAGCTTGGACTTGTTGTTTTTAAGCTACCTATGTAAACTCTTAAAGTTTTAGAGGAATTAAAGCAAACGTAGTTCTTTTACTTTTATGTTTTCTTCAAGAAATAAATGATTTAATAGGGCCTTAATATTCTTTGGACTTTTTTCCAAATCACGCAGCACCCAGCCTTAAAGCATGGACTTATTTATTTAAGCTGCCTACGTATCCTCTTAAAGTTATAGAGGAATCAAAGCATACGTAGTTCTTTTACTTTTATTTTTTCTCTATGAAATAAAAGACTTAATAAGGCCTTAGTATTCTATGGAACCTTTCCACATCACTCCACACCCTACCTAAAAGCTTGGACTTTTTTTATTAAAGATGCCTACGTATCCTCTTAAAGTTTCAGAGGAATCAAAGCATACGTAGTTCTTTTACTTTTACTTTTTCTCTAGGAAATAAATGATTTAATAGGGCCTTAGTATTCTTTGTAACATTTTCAAATCACTCCACACCCAGCCTGAAAGCTTGGACTTTTTTTATTAAAGCTGCCTACGTATCCTCTTAAATTTATTGAGGAATCAAAGCATACGTAGTTCTTGTATTTTTATATTTTCTCTATGAAATATATTATTTAATAGGGCCTTAGTATTCTTTGGGCCTTTTCCAAATCACACCACACCCTGCCTTGATGCTTGGAATTGTTGTTTTTAAGCTGCCTATGTATCCTCCTAAACTTTAGAGGAATTAAAGCATACGTAGTTCTTTTACTTTTATGTTTTCTTCAAGAAATAAATGATTTAATAGGGCGTTAATATTCTATGGACTTTTTTCCAAATCACACAGCACCCTGCCTTAAAGCATGGACTTATTTATTTAAGCTGCCTACGTATCCTCTTAAAGTTATAGAGGAATCAAAGCATACGTAGTTCTTTTACTTTTATTTTTTCTCTATGAAATAAAAGACTTAATAAGGCCTTAGTATTCTATGGAACCTTTCCACATCACTCCACACCCTACCTAAAAGCTTGAACTTTTTTTTATTAAAGCTGCCTACGTATCCTCTTAAAGTTTCAGAGGATTCAAAGCATTAGTAGTTCTTTTACTTTTACTTTTTCTCTAGGAAATAAATGATTTATTAGGGCCTTAGTATTCTTTGTAACATTTTCAAATCACTCCATACCCTGCCTTAAAGCTTGGACTTTTTTTTATTAAAGCTGCCTACGTATCCTCTTAAATTTATTGAGGAATCAAAGCATACGTAGTTCTTGTATTTTTTTTTCTCTATGAAATAAATGACTTAATAGGGCCTTAGTATTCTTTGGGCCTTTTCAAATCACACCACACCCTGCCTTAAAGCTTGGACTTGTTGTTTTTAAGCTGTCTATGTAAGCTCTTAAAGTTTTAGAGGAATTAAAGCAAACGTAGTTCTTTTACTTTTATGTTTTCTTCAAGAAATAAATGATTTAATAGGGCCTTAATATTCTTTGGAATTTTTTCCAAATCACACAGCACCCAGCTTTAAAGCATGGACTTATTTATTTAAGCTGCCTACGTATCCTCTTAAAGTTATAGAGGAATCAAAGCATACGTAGTTCTTTTACTTCTATTTTTTCTCTATGAAATAAAAGACTTAATAAGGCCTTAGTTTTCTATGGAACCTTTCCACATCACTCCACACCCTACCTAAAAGCTTGGACTTTTTTTATTAAAGCTGCCTACGTTTCCTCATAACGTTTCAGAGGATTCAAAGCATATGTAGTTCTTTTACTTTTACTTTTTCTCTTGGAAATAAATGATTTAATAGGGCCTTAGAATTCTTTGTAACATTTTCAAATCACTCCACACCCTGCCCGAAAGCTTGGACTTTTTTTATTAAAGCTGCCTACGTATCCTCTTAAATTTATCGAGGAATCGAAGCATACGTAGTTATTGTATTTTTATTTTTTCTCTAAGAAATAAATGATTTAATAGGGCCTTAGTATTCTTCGGGCCTTTTTCAAATCACACCACACCCTGCCTTAAAGCTTGGACTTGTTGTTTTTAAGCTGCCTATGTAAACTCCTAAAGTTTTAGAGGAATTAAAGCAAACGTAGTTCTTTTACTTTTATGTTTTCTTCAAGAAATAAATGATTTAATAGGGACTAATATTCTTTGGACTTTTTTTCAAATCACACAGCACCCAGCCTTAAAGCATGGACTTATTTATTTAAGCTGCCTACGTATCCTCTTAAAGTTATAGAGGAATCAAAGCATACGTAGTTCTTTTACTTTTATTTTTTCTCTATGAAATAAATACTTAATAAGGCCTTAGTTTTCTATGGAACCTTTCCACATAACTCCACACCCTACCTAAAAGCTTGGACTTTTTTTATTAAAGCTGCCTACGTTTCCTCATAACGTTTCAGAGGATTCAAAGCATATGTAGTTCTTTTACTTTTACTTTTTCTCTTGGAAATAAATGATTTAATAGGGCCTTAGTATTCTTTGTAACATTTTCAAATCACTCCACACCCTGCCTGAAAGCTTGGACTTTTTTTATTAAAGCTGCCTACGTATCCTCTTAAATTTATTGAGGAATCGAAGCATACGTAGTTATTGTATTTTTATTTTTTCTCTAAGAAATAAATGATTTAATAGGGCCTTAGTATTCTTCGGGCCTTTTTCAAATCACACCACACCCTGCCTTAAAGCTTGGACTTGTTGTTTTTAAGCTTCCTATGTAAACTCTTAAAGTTTTAGAGGAATTAAAGCAAACGTAGTTCTTTTACTTTTATGTTTTCTTCAAGAAATAAATGATTTAATAGGGCCTAATATTCTTTGGACTTTTTTTCAAATCACACAGCACCCAGCCTTAAAGCATGGACTTATTTATTTAAGCTGCCTACGTATCCTCTTAAAGTTTTAGAGGAATCAAAGCATACGTAGTTCTTTTACTTTTATTTTTTCTCTATGAAATAAATACTTAATAAGGCCTTAGTATTCTATGGAACCTTTCCACATCACTCCACACCCTAACTAAAAGCTTGGACTTTTTTTATTAAAGCTGCCTACGTATCCTCTTAAAGTTTCAGAGGAATCAAAGCATACGTAGTTCTTTTACTTTTACTTTTTCTCTAAGAAATAAATGATTTAATAGGGCCTTAGTATTCTTTGTAACATTTTCAAATCACTCCACACCCTGCCTGAGAGCTTGGACTTTTTTTTATTAAAGTTGCCTACGTATCCTCTTAAATTTATTGAGGAATCAAAGCATACGTAGTTCTTGTATTTTTATATTTTCTCTATGAAATAAATTATTTAATAGGGCCTTAGTATTCTTTGGGCCTTTTCCAAATCACACCACACCCTGTCTTGATGCTTGGACTTGTTGTTTTTAAGCTGCCTATGTATCCTCCTAAAGTTTTAGAGGAATTAAAGCATACGTAGTTCTTTTACTTTTATGTTTTCTTCAAGAAATAAATGATTTAATAAGGCCTTAGTATTCCTTGGACTTTTTTCCAAATCACACAGCACCCTGCCTTAAAGCTTGGACTTATTTATTTAAGCTGCCTACGTATCCTCTTAAAGTTTTATAGGAATCAAAGCATACGTAGTTCTTTTACTTTTATTTTTTCTCTAGGAAATAAAAGATTTAATAAGGCCTTAGTATTCTATGGAACTTTTCCACATTACTCCACACCCTACCTAAAAGCTTGGACTTTTTTTATTAAAGCTGCCTACGTATCCTCGTAAAGTTTCAGAGTATTCAAAGCATACGTAGTTCTTTTACTTTTACTTTTTCTCTTGGAAATAAATGATTTAATAGGGCCTTAGTATTCTTTGTAACGTTTTCAAATCACTCCACACCCTGCCTGAAAGCTTGGACTTTTTTTATTAAAGCTGCCTACGTATCCTCTTAAATTTTTTGAGGAATCAAAGCATACGTAGTTATTGTATTTTTATTTTTTCTCTAAGAAATAAATTATTTAATAGGGCCTTAGTATTCTTCGGGCCTTTTTCAAATCACACCACACCCTGCCTTAAAGCTTGGACTTGTTGTTTTTAAGCTGCCTATGTAAACTCTTAAAGTTTTAAAGGAATTAAAGCAAACGTAGTTCTTTTACTTTTATGTTTTCTTAAAGAAATAAATGATTTAATAGGGCCTAATATTCTTTGGACTTTTTTTTAAATCACACAGCACCCAGCCTTAAAGCATGGACTTATTTATTTAAGCTGCCTACTTATCCTCTTAAAGTTATCGAGGAATCAAAGCATACGTAGTTCTTTTACTTTAATTTTTTCTCTATGAAATAAAAGACTTAATAAGGCCTTAGTATTCTTTGGAACCTTTCCAAATCACTCCACACCCTACCTAAAAGCTTTGACTTTTTTTATTAAAGCTGCCTACGTATCCTCTTAAAGTTTCAGAGGAATCAAAGCATACGTAGTTCTTTTACTTTTACTTTTTCTCTAGGAAATAAATGATTTAATAGGGCCTTAGTATTCTTTGTAACATTTTCAAATCACTCCACACCCTGCCTAAAAGCTTGGACTTTTTTTATTAAAGCTGCCTACGTATCCTCTTAAATTTATTGAGGAATCAAAGCATACGTAGTTCTTGTATTTTTATATTTTCTCTATGAAATAAATTATTTAATAGGGCCTTAGTATTCTTTGGGCCTTTTCCAAATCACATCACACCCTGCCTTGATGCTTGGATTTGTTGTTTTTATGCTTCCTATGTATCCTCCTAAAGTTTTAGAGGAATTAAAGCATACGTAGTTCTTTTACTTTTATGTTTTCTTCAAGAAATAAATGATTTAATAAGGCCTTAGTATTCCTTGGACTTTTTTCCAAATCACACAGCACCTTGCCTTAAAGCTTGGACTTATTTATTTAAGCTGCCTACGTATCCTCTTAAAGTTTTAGAGGAATAAAAGCATACGTAGTTCTTTTACTTTTATTTTTTCTCTATGAAATAAAAGATTTAATAAGGCCTTAGTATTCTATGGAACTTTTCCACATTACTCCACACCTTACCTAAAAGCTTGGACTTTTTTTTATTAAAGCGGCCTACGTATCCTCTTAAAGTGTCAGAGGATTCAAAGCATATGTAGTTCTTTTACTTTTACTTTTTCTCTTGGAAATAAATGATTTAATAGGGCCTTAATATTCTTTGTAACATATTCAAATCACTCCACACCCTGCCTGAAAGGTTGGACTTTTTTTATTAAAGATGCCTACGTATCCTCTTAAATTTATTGAGGAATCAAAGGATACGTAGTTATTGTATTTTTATTTTTTCTCTAAGAAATAAATGATTTAATAGGGCCTTAGTATTCTTCGGGCCTTTTTCAAATCACACCACACCCTGCCTTAAAGCTTGGACTTGTTGTTTTTAAGCTGCCTATGTAAACTCTTAAAGTTTTAGAGGAATTAAAGCAAACGTAGTTCTTTTACTTTTATGTTTTCTTCAAGAAATAAATGATTTAATAGGGCCTTAATATTCTTTGGACTTTTTCCAAATCACACAGCACCCAGCCTTAAAGCATGGACTTATTTATTTAAGCTGCCTACGTATCCTCTTAAAGTTATAGAGGAATCAAAGCATACGTAGTTCTTTTACTTTTATTTTTTCTTTATGAAATATAAATTTTTATAAGGCCTTAGTATTCTATGGAACTTTTCCACATCATTCCACACCCTACCTAAAAGCTTGAACTTTTTTTATTAAAGCTGCCTACGTATCCTCTTAAAGTTTCGGAGTATTCAAAGCATACGTAGTTCTTTTACTTTTACTTTTTCTCTAGGAAATAAATGATTTAATAGGGCCTTAGTATTCTTTGTAACATTTTCAAATCACTCCACACCCTGCCTGAAAGCTTGGACTTTTTTTATTAAAGCTGCCAACGTATCCTCTTAAATTTATTGAGGAATCAAAGCATACGTAGTTCTTGTATTTTTTTTTCTCTATGAAATAAATGATTTAATAAGGCCTTAGTATTCTTTGCGCCTTTTCAAATCACACCACACCCTGCCTTAAAGCTTGGACTTGTTGTTTTTAAGCTGCCTATGTAAACTCTTAATGTTTTAGAGGAATTAAGGCAAACGTAGTTCTTTTACTTTTATGTTTTCTTCAAAAAATAAATGATTTAATAGGGCCTTAATATTCTTTGGACTTTCTTCCAAATCACACATCACCCTGCCTTAAAGCATGGACTTATTTATTTAAGCTGCCTATGTATCCTCTTAAAGTTAAAGAGGAATCAAAGCATATGTAGTTCTTTTACTTTTATTTTTTCTCTATGAAATAAAAGTAAAAATAAGGCCTTAGTATATTTGGAACCTTTCCACATCACTCCACACCCTACCTAAAAGCTTGGAGTTTTTTTATTAAAGCTGCCTACGTTTCCTCTAAAAGTTTCAGAGGATTCAAAGCATACGTAGTTCTTTTACTTTTACATTTTCTTTTGGAAATAAATGATTTAATAGGGCCTTAGTATTCTTTGTAACATTTTCAAATCACTCCACACCCTGGCTGAAAGCTTGGACTTTTTTTATTAAAGCTGCCTACGTATCCTCTTAAATTTATTGAGGAATCAAAGCAAACGTAGTTATTTTATTTTTATTTTTTCTCTAAGAAATAAATTATTTATTAGGGCCTTAGTATTCTTCGGCCCTTTTTCAAATCACACCACACCCTGCCTTAAAGCTCGGACTTGTTGTTTTTAATCTGCCTATGTAAACTCTTAAAGTTTTGGAGGAATAAAAGCAAACGTAGTTCTTTTTCTTTTATGTTTTCTTCAAGAAATAAATGATTTAATAGGGCCTTAATATTCTTTAGACTTTTTTCCAAATCACACAAAGACCCACCTTAAAGCATGGACTTATTTATTTAAGTTTGCCTACGTATCCTCTTAAAGTTATAGAGGAATCAAAGCATACGTAGTTCTTTTACTTTTATTTTTTCTCTATGAAATAAAAGACTTAATAAGGCCTTAGTATTCTATGGAACCTTTCCACATCACTCCACACCCTACCTAAAAGCTTGGACTTTTTTTATTAAAGCTGCCTACGTATCCTCATAAAGTTTCAGAGGAATCAAAGTATATGTAGTTCTTTTACTTTTACTTTTTCTCTAGGAAATAAATGATTTAATAGGGCCATAGTATTCTTTGTAACATTTTCAAATCACTCCACACCCTGCCTGAAAGCTTGGACTTTTTTTATTAAAGTTGCCTACGTATCCTCTTAAATTTATTGAGGAATCAAAGCATACGTAGTTCTTGTATTTTTTTTTCTCTATGAAATAAATGACTTAATAGGGCCTTAGTATTCTTTGGGCCTTTTCAAATCACACCACACCCTGCCTTAAAGCTTGGACTTGTTGTTTTTAAGCTGCCTATGTAAACTCTTAAAGTTTTAGAGGAATTAAAGCAAACGTAGTTCTTTTACTTTTATAGTTTCTTCAAGAAATAAATGATTTAATAGGGCCTTAATATTCTTTGGACTTTTTTCCAAATCACACAAAGATCCACGACCTTAAAGCATGGACTTATTTATTTAAGCTGCCTACGTATTCTCTTAAAGTTATAGAGGAATCAAAGCATACGTAGTTCCTTGACTTTTATTTTTTCTCTATGAAATAAAAGACTTAATAAGGCCTTAGTATTCTATGGAACCTTTCCACATCACTCCACACCCTACCTAAAAGCTTGGACTTTTTTTATTAAAGCTGCCTACGTATCCTCTTAAAGTTTCAGAGGAATCAAAG